>CM077238.1:14498377-15698377 GCA_039654775.1 Spinibarbus caldwelli
TTCAGAGATTGTGCACACATCAAAGGCCTTTTGGACAAGATAATCCACCTAACTAGGTAATAATGCTATTTTCTCCTCGCAAAACATGTTTTCAATGAAATTATCACCACTGGATTTCAACCAAAAGGGCTTTGGAGCTTCCGTTTCTGATAGCAGTTAGTGTGCAGGAAGAGTGCAAAGCTCTCTTTCAAGTAATTTAAGACAAAAAATATCTCAGTACCTTGTTGAGCCATCCAAGTGTATTAGAAGAGGAAGGAAAGCAGCAAAGCTGCCACTCCATAAAGCAATTATCCCCTTTCTTTACTCCATTTCAGATTTAGATGCAAAAATTGTGATTACAATTGTTCAACGGGGTAGTGTTTCACAAAGATTACCAGAAAAAAAGCAAATGGATGTTTTTGCCAATTTACTCCTGTTTCCTGGAACAAAAAAATATGTATCACTTTGAGTCTTACAGTAAATAAGCACCTCTAGGAGACTTTCCTTCGGCCAGCTGAAAAATATAAATGATGAATAACTATTGTCAGTTAAGAGCTATAGCGGCAAGGCCACAAAATAGGACAGTTTTGTTATGTGTGCAGGTGAAGATATGCAATATGACCTCAGCGGGACCTTCTATTCTCTCATTTCACTCTCATATTTGCCATCACTTCCTCCACAATGCAGTGCAAATAATACCCAAAATTAGGTGACACATGTTCATACCCCTTCCTAGCGTATTAGAAACTAGTCAAACACTGTGGGCGATGAGATGGCCTTTCATTTCCTTATTCAAATCAGTGAAATTGACTGCCTGGGACACCAACAACATGATTGTTGGAAAGGAAGCTGTTTAGATTCACAGTCCATGTTCTCAGATTTATAGAAACGTGTTAATTGAAACGAGGAATGGCATTTTGGCATTTACCATTTCTTACAATATCATAACTATAAGAGTTTATTTGAAGGAACGCTCTATTGTGCAAATGTTTCTCGGGTGCTGAACTGCAGGTTATGTAAGGAGTAGGAGGCCGTGTCAAGAAAAGTTCACAGACCTTTCTCTAGATTTCATGTCAAGATCTAAACCACACTCCCACTCCAATCAAGCTCTTATTTTTAGATGTGATCCTGTCCATCATTTCCTGTTACAGTCATCATTAGCACCTCTCTATTCCAGCATGATGACTGCCAACTGTTCTCTTCCGCAAGCCTCCAAACAGCAGCTCTGACCCACGACTACACAGCCACAAACACACACATGCACACAATGTGTGTGGCCCAGACGACATACATCCCACCTCAGACATGTTTAGTACATGCTAAACAAAAATGGCCTTGACCAACATAAGAAAAGGTTCACATAAAGGGTGAAGAAATCAATATGCATAGCATTAAGGGGAAGAAACTGATATCTGCAGAGCTTGTAAGTGACAAACATGTCATTGCCACCCCATTGAGCATGTGACAAACACTGAACATATCTAATATTTCATATGCATCAGATTCATTAATAGCATACATAGCCAATCCTGTGGGTGCTTGGGGCTCAAGAATCCACAGAAATGGCAGAGTACTCACATTGGTGGATAATAATACACACAAATGCCTGTTTAGACTGGCTAGTTAACTTAAAAAACAGTGATTTAGCATTTGGTTGCACGACACAGCTACTATACCTGTTAGATTACCCTGTTGAAGAAAAAAAAAACAGCATATGCTGGTAGGTATGTTTTGAAGCATGACTGCTAGTTTGAGCTGGTTTATGCTGGTTCTTAGCTCGTCATGTGCTGGTCCTGAGCAGGAGCTAGTTGCTTAGGACCAGCACATGACCAGCTTAAACCAGCTCATGACCAGCTAAGGAAAAGTTTAAACCAGCTCAAACCAGCAGTCATGCTTCAAAACATACCTAACCAGTATATGCTTTATTTTTCAACAGGGAAAGTTGCTTGTTAGTGGTAAAGCTACACTATTATAAAATTACTGTTATGCTACTTATGTAGCTTTTAGATAGTATCACCTGAACAAGAATATTAGACACTCCAGAGTAAAGCAAAACCTTACAGTGGTTATGAATCACCCTCTCATGCAAACAACTC
Organism: Spinibarbus caldwelli; assembly: GCA_039654775.1. Taxonomy (NCBI): domain Eukaryota; kingdom Metazoa; phylum Chordata; class Actinopteri; order Cypriniformes; family Cyprinidae; genus Spinibarbus; species Spinibarbus caldwelli. The sequence goes on from CM077238.1 coordinate 14,500,453, forward strand.
TCAATTAGAGACCTCAACCACATTACAAAGTACAACTCTGAAAAGTTCACAATAGTGACACTCAGGAAGCCGGCCCGGCTTTCAATCACTGCATTCGAGTGCCTATTTTCCTGCTTCCATATAGATCGGTAAACAAATCATTCTAAAATTATGCCGGGATGGCTCATTTTCTTATTGACTCCTGTGTGCAGCTATTTTAATCATTACCTAATTGTCTAGCTGCTCTATCGACAGCGTGGCAGCCCTGCCGTAGTCATTTGTGCTGCCAGGGGCCCATTGGATCTAGGTTAACCTTTTGATGTCCATCGACGCTCTGTGCACTGATGATGATTGATCGAGGTGGCCCTTGCCGTTAGATAATACCTAATCAGCGTTCGGAGTAATTTGTGTAAATGAGACCTCATTATTGATGATGGCAACTTCAGAAGCCTTCATGCACACTAATGCCGGGCCACCAATGGATCGGCGAGAAAACTTTGTTCCAGAACATCAAAAGAGTGTAGAGGCGAAATGTTCAAGAAATCCATGTTCAGACTGCAATGAACCAGGCTGATTTCTCTCTGCTTAAAAGTTACAAAGGTACAAATTCTCTCAAATCATAAGATGCATTAAAAATCACGCATACAGAAATCTAATTACCCCTCTAAAGCTCTTTATGGGGAAATGCTTTTTTACAACAACCACACAAAGAAAGACTCAGCTCTTCATTATTCATTTCATAAAATCACTTAATCGCCACACGCATTTTGCTGGCCATCATCTGCATATTCCTCTTAATATGACTTAAAATTCACTCCATTATGTGACTTCCTTATCTTTTTGAAGTTATCGGCTGGTGAACTGTGGCATAAATGACTTTCTCTTTCCTAAGACTACTTATTTTAGAAATCATTTTGTCAGCAGCCAGATTGAAATAAGTGTGGTGGAGTATTAAAATGATAATAGGTGGTGCAAGTTCTTTTGCAGTATAGCCATTCGCTAAAACCTGGATTATAAAAAGCTACTATTTAATATATCCTTTCTCGAAAGCAATTCAATCTCCAGGTAACAATGACGAGAGACAGCCTTTAAAATAAAGGGTGAGTGATAGAGATAATGAATTATTCTAATTATTTCTTAAAGGGATAGTTCAACCAAATATGTAAACTTCTGTCATCATTTACTCAAACTCATGTTGTTGCAAAACTGTATGACTTTTTTGGTTTTTTCTTTGCATAATACACAAGATATTAAGAAGAATGCTGGTAACCAAAAAGTTTCAGTGACCCTTGATTTTCATTGTATGGAATAAACACTGGGTTTGAGCAAATGAAGACTGAATTTTCATATTTGGGTGAACTACACTTTTAAGAGCGATACATGCACTTACGGAGGGCAAGAATGCACTGATGACAATAACAGAGGGGAACAAACTTGCCTCAGTGAGATGACAAAGGTGGATGTCTGCCATATATGATATGATCTCCGTGTGCTGGGCAGCATCTGAGGTTCGACTGTAATCTCATAAAGGATGTTCACATGTGTTCGTATGCTGGAGGGCTCTTGTATCTGCTCCAGTCTGGCTCCTGAAGATGGAGCTCTGCTCCAGCAATGTGGGTGCAGGGCTCGGCCACCACCCCGACGCTCTCAGGACCTGATGATGATTGATCATGTTGTTTTCTTCATTACTTTAAACCCAATCAGTGCTTGCTGTAATTTGAGTAATGATAGCTCATTATTGCCAATTGCACATTTAAGGGCTTAATTTATCCTTCTCTGGTGCACCTTTGGGACATCTGCATATGGCGGACACCTTCGGGATAAGGGATCGATAATTCTCCATCTTCCTCTTTTTAACTAAAATTCCTCCTGTTTTGATATCTGCAGCTGGGACTGTGAAAAGACAAAAAGAAAAAAAAAAATAACTGCATATTTCCATTTTGAGTTCTGTACAATTTTTAAGTAGTTAAGTATAGTTTGTGGAAAGGCTGAAATGTCATAATAAACATTACCTTTCAAACGTTTAGGACAAGATTTTTTTTTTTTTTTTTTTTTTTTAGAGAAATGAATACTTTTATTTAGCAAGGATGCATGTTGATCAAAAGTGACAGTTAAAACATTTATAATGGGACAATATATTTCAGTGAAATAATGTATGTCAAATAAATGCTGTTCTTCAGAAATTTCTATTTATCAAAAAATCCTGAAAAAAGTGCCACAGTTTCCACAAAAATATTAAGCAGCACAACTGTTTTCAACATTGATAATAATGAGAAACATTAACACTTATTTGAACACATAAATAATAAATACATAACATTTTATAGCATTTTGTAAAACTGAAATGGTCAAAGGCAATTTCAGTTCAGATATGAACAACGTGTTATACACAACCTGCTAAACAATTACGCTGATCAAACATGCAGATGTTCTGTGTTGTTAATTAATGATGAAAAGTAATTAGATTGTGGAGTCCATAACACTGTTTATCAGCCTTTACGCAAACTCCATAATGTATGTCAAATTTCACAGCACATGACCTCCACCTTACATTCAATGGCAGACAAACTTTGGGGACAGCACACACTACAAATCCGCAACCATTAACATTTACATCAGTTTCCTGGCAAGATTCTTGTTCACACATTCATGTATTTCAAGGGCTATTAAAAAAGTATTCATACAGGTAAATGATCTACATTTCCGCTCCTTCAATTCAAAGACTAAAACAGTAAACTCATTTAGCAAAAGCTTGGATTGCCTTCCCTGCAAGCTGAGGCTCAGATGCAGTAGAAAAGAGTGTGTCAGCGAGGTGGGAAAAGAGGGGTCACGCGTTACACACCAGGATCAGAATCAACAGGAGATTTGGTAACAGAGGAACCCTTCATCCTCCAGGAATCTTTGTCAGACTGGAGTGATTCATCATGCTAGAGCATTATTGCTGCCCTGATTTCGTTTTAAGTTCCTAGGGTTTTGGCACACAAGCACACTTTCAGGCGTAATAATCACAAAGAATAGGGGAAAAAAGGTGAAAACTCAATAGGGAAGCATAATTATCTCCCTATCTATTTACATATAACTGCTGTTTAAGCTATGTAAAGAATTTCATATTGAATATGCCTATTGAATATGCCTGTGGTGGAATGATAGTCTGTGGCAAAACAAACCATCCTGAAAAAAATATCATAGTTCTTTACAGAAACAGTTCACTCAAACATGAAAAATCATTTACTCCTGTTGTTCCAAACCAATATAAGAAACAAAACATGAACATGAATTAATGTGCTGGTCACATTATTCACTATAATGAAAGTGAATAAGGACTGGGGCTGTTACAGTATGCTACAAAATGACAAAAAAAATTAACAATTATAAAAGTGGTCCATTCAACTTGTGCACTACTTGATTTACGAATTGGATTGATTTGGTTTTTCCATCCAGAAATGAAAATTGATATTTCACTTCAGAAGACACTGATTCATCAACTGGGATCGTATGGAGTACCTTCGGGTTTGTTTTGCATGGTTTCTGAAGTGTCAACTTTTAGGTACCTATCCACTTGCATTACATGGACTCACAGAGATGGGTTATTTTTAATAAATAAATAAATAAAACAAATTCTCTGTTTGTGTTCCACAGAAGAAAGAACAACTAGTCATACAACTGGGATAGCATGAGGGTAATTAAATGAGGAGGAAAAAATTGGTTGGTTTTCGGTTGGTAAATTTTGGTCTGTGTCCATGCTATCACATGACTTCAGAAGACTTGGAAAATAGAGCACAAGTTGTATGGATCATTTTAATGACACTTTTATGGTGCTTTTGCATCCGTTTGAAGCTGGGTTTGGAATCGCATAAAGGTTAGTAAATAACATCAGAATTTTCATTTTTGGGCAAACTCCTTTAATGGTAGTACTGTTGATGCTGCACGGCGATATAAACACCACTCACCAAATTCTTTCTGTCAAAAAAGAAGGGGCTTCAAAGTGCTTAAAACGGGTACAGGTGTCTTAAAACAAACAATGGTCTCTTTGAAAGTACTCAAAACAACTGTGATCCTGTGGGGCGCTGATGTCCTAAATTGCAGCAGAAGAATGGAGCTTTCTATCCGTGCTCGGGCACCTATGATACCGTTCTCGGCACACAGTCATTGCTGCCCTTTTCATCTTCCTACCTTCAGAGAATTCCTCTAGAAAATGTTGCCTCCTTTCTTCTGCTGAAAATGTCAGTTCATCAAAAGAGAGGTGAATCTAAGTCCTTATATTGTGGCCAGGGCCATGTACAGTATCATTAAAGGGTAAAATGCAGAGGGCCTACAGATATGGCATGTCCAAGGACATGCACAAACACACTCAAATACACACTCACACATACACAGAGGGGCATTTGATGTTATCCTTTGTCAATGTTTGAAGCCAGATCCTTGTTATCAGAGTGCTGTTCTGGGCTCCATTTCTTGGCTTTTTGAGAGCAGGTCAGGGGCTTTCATGTGAGAGGCACACTCACAGCATCTCTGCAGACGCCATCCGAGAAGGACTACAGCTTCAGTGCTGCTTATCTTCCCCAAACGCCCATGTTCACAGATGATATAAAAATATAACCACGTGGAGGCCATAGTGAGTGCACAAGAACAACACTGTATTTGTACTTTTGACACATTCTGAAGATTAAAATTGGAAGATTAAATGTGTCAGTTTAATAAAATGGATTGAACTACGCAGGCAGCTATATAAATATCTTTGTTGAATAAAAATGTGTCAGATATTATCATTGTTCACATATATGCCACACTGCATTTATTTGATCAAAATCCAGTAAAAATACTGTAGTAAGATTGTAAAATATCAAAATGTGCAATTACAAAACAAAATAATCGTTTTCTCTTTTAAAATGCATTTTATTTCTGTAATGTTAAAGCTTAATTTTCAATTATAATATGCTGATTAGATTTCTTATCAATTTAAAAAAATAAAAAAACATTGTCGTCATCCCACTTAATATATCTCTTAAAACTTAATATCTTGCTTAAAAGCTAAAACAAGAAATTATTAAACTGAAAAATGTATTTCAAGCTTTTTTCCCTTTAATACTTTTTCTTTATGTTTACTTAATACTGAAATGCTTAATACTGAATTATTTAATACTAAACTTTTTTATGCTTTAGAAGACTTGGAATATAGTGTAGCCATGCCATATGGGCTACGTTTTTGCAGAAATTATAGATATTTTATAATATATCCTTTTGTGATTTACGAAAGAAAGTCATATGGGTTTGGTGAGTAAATCTTGAAAGAATTTTCATTTTGAGAACTATACTCTTAATCTAACATTTCAAATCTAACAAAACTTCATCCAAACAAGAACATGCACTGTAATACTGGGGTAAAAGTTATCGAAAAGCATAAAAGATCAGTGCATGACCAGCATGAGCTCACACATGCTTTAGTCAGTCATTTTTGGGCGTTATGCTCTTATTTAAACCTCCCTGCTCAACTTTCCCTTATCGCAGGCCTCAGAAATCAATCAATTATAGGCTATGTAAGCAGTCATGTCACCCCCCTCCGTACTGATGCGGCTATTTCCTGTTTCAGATTAGCCTTGCAAAGCTAGAAGAGCCATGACTGGGGAGGGCCTGCAGTGATACAGCACTATAAAAGCACAGGGCTAGAATAAAGGAGAACTGAAATAACTCGGACATAAAAGTCTGCAATAAAATATCTTTTTTATTTCCCTTTTTACGCACAAGAAAACTTAAGCAAAGCTAATCTACGGTAAGAAGTTACAAGCCTGAAAATCTTTCCCCTGTGTTTGTACCATAAAATAATTGGTGTTTAGGCCTATTTCACACTAGGAATTTGAACCATATGTGCCTTCAACGAGTCCCCCGAGAAAGGCAAGAGAGGGAGAAAAGGGGGAGGAAGAGAAAGAGAGGGAGGAAGGAAGAAAAAAAGAAAGTTTATGGGTTGGATTTTCTATTTGACTGTAATCACTTCTCTGGAGGCCCATTGGAGTCCCCAGGCCAAAAACAACAGTTATGATTGGAAAGTGATATAGCATGCTCACATGCTGATAGGATGGCTAGAATGTTCTTTTCCTAAGCTGTACTCTTCTTTTACATCTCCTGTAACTTTGTGCTCCAACTTCTCTGCCATGAGGGAGTAGATGCAGAGAGGAAATGGAAAAGAAAGAGGGGGATTGAGTAAAAAAGTCTGGTCTCTTAAACCCTTGAGCTGCCCCGGGCTGTTTTCTCTTGTTAATGACCACCTATCACCCCCTCACTCTTTTCACAAAGATTTACAAGATAAGTGAAGGGCAAATTACCATGAAATGATTTGGGTTCCTCCAGAATGTCAGGTGGTATTAGCGTGAGGAACGTGCATCTATAATCTTTCAACAATTTTCTGACTACAATACAGAAACAAAGAGTCGACTCCGGGGGAACTGATATAGGTAAGGAAGCGACCGCGTTTTCCAGCAAAATACTAGCCCGAGTATCACAAGCAAATCTCCTACATGTGTGAGTCAGGGCAGAGAGAGCGAGACAGAGCAGTCCAAACACAATATGCATTTTTGCTTTTAAAAAACTATTCTGACTTGAAATGTGAAACCAGATTTTCAGAAGTTCACCTCTTTCTTCCAGCCACATTAGGAACAGACTCTTTCGTTCAACCCTGAAATGATTCCATGTGCTTCTCTCATTGGCCCAACACAGCCATCTGCCAACCATACCAGTCGTAGCTGTGCAACTTCTAGGACCCCACTGAATATTTACTTTTTTTAACCTTGGTTATTTCACAGTGTTACAGGTTGATATTAGCTACTTCACATTTACACTACTGTTCAAAACACTTTTTTTTTTAAAGAAATGAATATCTTTATTTAGCAAAGTTAAATTAAAGGGGTCCTATTATGCTTTTTCACTTTTTGAATTTTAGTCAGTGTGTACTGTGTATGTTTGGGCATAAAAAGATCTACAAAGTTACAAATCTCAAAGTCCACTCCAAAGGGAGATATTTCGTTCTTAAAAAATCCCTTTTCAAGAACTACAACGAACGGCTCGTTTGGACTACAACGTTGTTTTCCTGTATTTGTGACATCACAAATTGGCCCATTAGAATATCATTAAAATAAATCCCGCCTCCGGAAATTCAAATGCACGTTTCAAAATCGAAACCCGGTGCGGGTGTTTTTATATCACTGTATTTCTGAAGGAAACCGACTGTCTTCAGAAAATTTTGGATGTCATTTTCATTTCATCTTGCATGTAATGTCTGATAAAGCAGCGTTTGTGAACGGAGCTCTGCTTTGTGTACAGCGTTACTGGGGAAACCTCGCTCTCTCCCGCTCCAATAGCGCCTCCTGCTGGCAGAGAATTAATTTGCATATATATGCCGCCACAAATAGAATAAGTCTGTGGGACTATGGTATAAATAAATTCAACTGTATAACAGTTTCACTGCAATTCATGTTATAATGTTAGAATTAAAGCACAATAAACATAATACATATTACCGTTGCACTTATCTGTACATAGTAAATGCAGTTATTTTTAAACTGTTGTTGACATCCTATCTAAAACGTGATTTAGCCAAAAAAACAATATCATTACCACTTTAATATGTCTTGCAATATTCCTGCGTGCACAGGTTCTACGCGATCCTCTTGTTCAATATTCTCAGGGTCTGAATTGATATGGCAATATTGACGAACTTGCTGTTTTGTCAAGAGGCGGAAGAGTACTGAAACACCATCTAAGCTGTTCGCCAATCACAACGCACTGGGACAGCTACCCAATCACAACACATTTCGTTTTTCGGAAGGCGGGCCTTCATCAAACCCGGAACTAATCGAGCCGTTTGTGTCAGGCTGGGGAGGAAGGTATTGTAATAATGTAAATTATGTGAAAAATAATGCGATTTTCGAACCACCAAGCATGAGAGCATGTTCTAGTACACCCACAAAACAAAATCAAGACTTTGTAAAAGAGCATAATAGGACCCCTTTAAATTGATCAAAAGTGACATAAAAGTAAAATCTTTTATATTGTTACAAAAAAAAAAATCATGTTCTTTTGAAGTTCTATTCATCAAAGCATCCTGCCAAATAGCCTATATCCTAGTTTCCAAAAAAAAAAAAAGGCACAAGAGTTTTAAAATGTGATAAGAAATGTTTTTTGTTTTGTTTTGTTTTTTTTGTTTTTTTTAAGAACAAAATCAGCATATTAGAATGATTTATGAAAGGATCATGTGACACTGAAGTAATGACTGTGAAAATTTAGCTTTGCCTCACAGGAATACATTTAATTAATGTCTGTGATAAAAATGTATTAAAATAGAAAACAGTTATTTTAATTTGTAATAATATTTCACAATATTGCTGTTTTACCTACATTTTTGAGCTTTGGTGAGCATAAGAGGCTTCTTTCATAAACACCAAACTTTTGACCAATACAGTAGTGTATGCATTTGGTAAATGCTTTTATTCCAAGCGACCTGGCGTTCAAAGTACATATTTTATCAGTTGCATTAGAGTTGTGCACAACTCATAAATAAATTGAAAATTCCAATTCATTTTTTTAATTGATTTGAGGTTGCAAACAGGATACAAAATTGCAATTTGAATTTGAATATAAGAAAGCAGAATTAAAAGTTAAATAAAAATAAACTCTTCAAAAGAAATCCAAAAATAAGGTTTAGTGTCTAACTAGAAATCTAAACCGTGTCATGCAGGCCCTGGGAATCGAACCCATGACTCAAGTGTTGCAAGTTGCATGCTCTATTGTTTGAACAAAGTAATACAACATCGCACGCTTTCACAACCTGAGCATATATTTCTTCACTGCTGATTATATTTCATTTTCTCTAAATTATTTCTCCTAACAGACCACAAACAGCAAATTGTGCTTAAAAGATCTCAAACACGTGAATTATTTACTCTCGCAGCAGTTCGGTTCAGCGCGGTTCCAGACTACGAAAGCAGGTCACCACAAGGTAATTGGAGTTAACAGATGCTTCAATTCCCACAGATTCCCTCACGCTGAAATCATTAATACACAATTGCAACCAGAAGGACAGCATTCTCTAAGTATAGATTCATTACGGTGAGAACAAGGGATGAAATTATATTCACGCGCTCATCCCCTCCCCAAACTCCAAAAGAGGCCTACGCTATAAATACATGGATGCACAAGCAATGCAGTGTAACAAAGTGTAATAGCGATAATCAAATGGGCCTTCTGAGTGTCACGTCGCCTGCAGTACAGTACCTCACAAAGTCCTATACTGCTGGATAGTTCTTCTAGGTGTATAAAAGCACATTTGACAGACTTGAACTAACAGAACCTACCTAACAGCTTGTATAAAGGCCAACCGTGTGTTGGCAATCTGCCGCTAAGTGAGTACCGTCCAACGTGCTTGATGCCTCATATCTCTCGCTGCTGCTCTGTGCCATCACTGTGAGTAAACATACAGTAATGGTGATATTAGCCTGCGTGCCTGCGTGCCTGCTGATGTACAGTAGTTCAGGCACAGACGGATAGCAACAATTACAGGCCCACATGCTACGTTTAAGCTCAACTTAAAGCGCTAAGATGGGAGAGCGGCGAGAAAAAGGACCGGTATGGGCTTTTTTCATACATGTAAGGCATAAATTATGTCCAATGGTGCGAGCGCAATGCCACTGTTGAACAGCCAGTCAATGGAGAGGGCAGGGAGAGGCAATGGAGCGCGGTAATGTGTAATCTTACTACTCAATGGGCTGTGCCCAGCAACGGGGCTCCGAATGCTGGAAGTGTCAGAGAGATAAATAGCAGAGTGTCCCCCTCGAAAAACATGATTAATACCCCAGCTAGTGACGCTGCAGAAGATGAAGTGGGAGCAGCTGGCTCAAGCAGCGCAGGCACGCAGGGAGAGGTGGGGGAGAGAGACGGGAGCGAGCGCAGCGGAGCAGAGAGGGCAAAGAGGAGGACACACCGGCAGCCAGGGGGAGGGAGGCGAGGCAAGGGCACGCCAGGCCGCGGAGTGAAGAGAGACCCCCTCGTAGCCCCGGCAGAGACACCAGAACCGTCCTATCCGCCGCCAATCTCCATTCATTATACACCTAGAGCTGCAAATATATAGGAATATTTCGGCTACGAACACCAATTCTGTCATCATTTGCTCACCCTCAGTCGTTCTAAACCTGTATGACTGACTTTCTTCTGTGGAGAACTGAGGAAGATGTTTTGAGGAATGTTTCAGTTGTTGCTGTCCACACAATGAAAGTCAATGCGGAGCAAAACAACCTCAATGACATTCATTGTATGGTGGAAAAAAGAAACATAGTCAAACGGTTTTGGAACGACATGCAGGGGAAAATATGTGAACTATCCCTTTAATTCAAAAGCATTTACAGTATAAACACTTTTAAACTTCTATGCTGCTGCAGCCATATGGGTCATTCACACAGAAATGCAAGAATGAAGGCAGTGGAATGAAAAGATGTGCAAAGTCTAAAACAATTTTTTTTTTTTTGTTTAACTTTTAACTTTTTCATTTTTGAATGATGTGTCATGCCAGATGCAGCTAAAGACGCAAGCTGTGAATGCAACAGTAAATCACGTCCACCTAACGCATGTTTTCATAGAAAAACTATGAAAAGCAGCAAAGTAAATGCAAAAAAGCAAGGTCTTGAGACTTGAGATTTTTGAAAAGTTTAACTTCTTTTAACTTGAAAGCCACATTTTTAGAATGGTGTGCCATGCGCAGATACTTCAAAAAACCTGAGAACAACATTAAAACCCCCACACTGCAAAAGACGTGAATGCAACAGTAAAACATGTCTGTCTAGTGCATTTTTCGAAAAATGATTAAAAAAAACTGTGTAGTGAAACACAAGAAAAAATGCTACAAACATTCGTTTTTAAAAGTAGAATATCTTTTAATTTAAATGCCATGTTTTTAGAAAGGTGTGTTGTGCGTGAGATGCCACAAACAAGGGAAAACAATGAAAACGGTGCACAGTGGAATGCAAAAAAAGCAAGATCTAGAAAAGCTTTGCTTTTTAGTAAGTTTAACAACTTTTAACTTGAGTGCTACCTTTTTAGAAAGACACGCAAGATGCAAAAAAACAAGCGCAAGAGTAAAAAGCTTGTCTAGTGCATGTTTACATCAAAAAATATGGGAAAAGCTACAAAGTAAAATTCAAAAACATATTAGCTGTTTACACGGAACATTGCAGGAGAGTAAATTATGGAGCACAAGAAGATGCTTTTACATGCAGACCATTATGTTAACTCAACATTTGAGAGACATAACACACAAAGTGATTTAATGTGCCATACCCCCGAGCCTGATGTGGAGTCTCTCACAGATAAACAAGTTGAGTTCCCAGGTCTGTCCTGTTGTAAGTAAACATGTCGAGGGGCGGGCCACTTTTTCATGGTTCAGGGACCCCCACCCTCCCCGCAGACAATTAACTTTTGCGGTGTAATGAGATGATTGATAAGCTGGAAGTTTGCGCTTTAAGAAGATATTAATCATTCCCTCTGGTAATTTTAATCATGCGTTCCATCAACCCCAGATGCTGAGGATCACCTTCCTGGCAAACAAAGGGCGGCCGCAGCGCTCGTGCAGTCATTTTGTTCTAGTTTAACTTTATTTTGCGCTGGTTTGTTCCTCCCATCTGTTCGCGCCAGCCTCTGCAGCCCACGTTGCACGTCGATAAACCGAGGAAGCAGCATGTGGGAGTGCGCTTGCGAGTGTGTGTGTGTAAACTTTAGAAAAAAACAGGCGTCTTTGAAATGGTAAACCGAATACTCTAGGTTCATGACTATCTGTTGTGCCGACACCAGCCCACCGTATAAGCGCAAACATGCACACACACAAACAGTGATGTTACCACATGGTGTGGGCAATATGTCTCAGAAAAGCACAATTTGGCATTTGAACTGCTCTTTAGAATAGGGAGCACGTAGTTCCACTGCAGGGTAGAGTTGGACGGGGGAAGCCTGCATCCTTGACATCCCTTTTAAAGCCTGAGAGAGAAAAACAGTCTCTGATTTGTTCATGTTCGCTGCCTTCATTAAGTGTCAATGTTAGATCAACTGACCTGAGGGAACACTGTATTTGGGAGTGAATTCCAAAACCAGAGTAGCTGCGAACTGCTTTAATATCATAATATGGACAGAAATAGCCATAAGGATATTTACTTTAGCCTTGAATCGAACAGTCCCACAATCCAACTGCGTACAAATTACATTTACGCTAAAACCTCCATTCAGTTCAAATGAAAATACCTTACAGTCAAAGCACTCAAAATGATGAAAATAATTCAGTTATATAGTATAATGTCTAAGGGGGGAAAAAAAAAACACTGAGTAAATTGCTGTAATGTAGCGCTGTCATGTTAAGGAGCCGTCAATCTAGATTCTAGAAGACTAGTTTAATTGAACAGCCAGACACAGAGAGCGATAACTTGAAATCAAATTAACATGAACATCAGCTGCAGAGAAATCATATCGAAGACTACTTCAAATGTCCTACAGCTAATTATTCTTACAAAAAACTTGATTTTAGGCCCTAATCACATACACCCCCTAAGTGCTTTGTACACTTACCCCCTAAAGTTGTTTTGACAAGTGTCAAGCAGACCTGCTTAATCAGGTGCAAAATTAATAGCAACAAAATGATAGACATTTCCTCATCGTGTTTAAAGTTTTTTTTTTTTTTTTTAAGTTACTGAAAAGGTCTCTGGGAACAAGAACAGATCCAAATGACTAGTCTGCACGCAGGGGCCTTCATTTGATAGGGCCATCCCTGGAGGGGATGATAGGAGACATACCTAAAAGCAGTGGGACTGCACTGCCTTTTACCACCATTAATTGCAACCAGTATATATAAAAAAAAAGGCAATTTAATTTTACACGAGGCCTGGCCTCATCTGTTATCAGTGCTGCACTTGCGCAGAGTACAGAGAGGTAATAGAGGTTTTCAGGGGCTATTCCCTGCATATTATCTAATAATGATGAATGAACAGCCTTGGAAGTGACAGCTGTTTGGATGCTTTGTTTGCAGTGAAGCATCTATTTGTAACTTTCCTCAGAAAACGTCCATTTGACTTTGAGAACAAGGTGCTAAACTGCTACTAGCTTCACTTGGACAGGTTGTTAAAAGGGTCAATGATATGTACTGTCAAGAGAATCTATGATAAACAAAAGAAAAACTAGTTAGTAAGGTTTTTATTTTTTTTTATTTTTTAATATTTCTGAAAGAAGTCTTCACCATGCTGACCAAGGCTGCCTTTATTTTTTTTTTTCAAAAAATACAGTAAAAACAATATTTTAAGTTCTAAGTTGTATTTTAATATATTTCAAAATGTAATTTATTACGGTCATGGCAAAGCTAAATTATCAGCAGCCATTCCTGATACTTTCTGATATTTCAAAAAAGCATATGCTGATTTGGTGCTCAACAAAGATTATTGTGAATCAAAATTATGTAGAAAAGAGTTAACTCAAAAAAGGTGTAGTGGTCTTACCATGTCAAAAATAAATAAATAAATAAAACAAAAAAGAGAAACTTTACAAATATATATTTTCAAGGTAAAAAAAAGCACAAATACCATGAATTTTTAATCCATAAATACCAAAAATACAACTTGAAATATTCAAAATAAAAAAATAAAAAATACTGACCTATTGTCCAACTTGACCTAATTTTGTCAAAAAAAAAAATTGTTATTTTAAGATACTTATGGACCTCACTCAAGAGAGTATGTGGACGTCTTCTATTTGATTTTTTTTTTTTCTTTCTTTTTTCTTTGCATGCTGGTTGAACAACAAAACTTTGATTTGGTGGAAAAGTTTTTCAAATATTAACAAGCAGTTTTGCATTATCTTATTTTACCAAGAAAAAAAAAATACACAAACCAGATGAAAGATTATGCCTAACTACTCAATAACAAACAAAAAGCATCATGTTATTGAACCAAAAATCTGTTTTGATCTATATTACCGAATAAGTAACATCAAATTTCACGTGACATAATAACAACAAGGGCCTGAAAATAGCATAAACGTAACTCATGAGTCCATCTACCCAAATTCCTCATTTATGTTTGTTTGAACAGTCCAGGTGCAAGCTGTCATGTGGAGCATAAGAGCCGTGACTGTAAAACCCCTATAATCCCTCTTGAGCAATCCTAGACAAAAGACAGTGAAATATTTCACTCTGTCGCTCATGCTCATGAATCTCTGTCAAGATTTGACTTCATGGGCGATCAAAGCCTAGCGCATAAGGGATCAGGCTGTTAAGATAATCAAGGATGATGACGTGTAGGAGGTCAAGAGGAACGTACTGAAGTGCAGAGGTCATGTTATCTCATGGCCGCCTATGACTGTGCCAGGTGTTCGGATGGGGGGGTGGGCGGCAGAAAGCCGTTTCAACATTATGGTTATGGCATCATCAGTGATCCCCTAAGTTATGCATGTATGCTTACACATTGGAGAATGACTGCACTTCTACAGCCCACCGTCATATTCACAGGCTTGTTTTTCTTTGGCACTGACTGCAAAGTCGAAGGAGTGTAATTTCAGCGGTGTTGACAGGGCTTTTAAAACATGGCTCTGTTGAAGTGTGGTTTAAGAGAAAACAATAAGCCCCCTCAACGGCCCTCATTATCTGTGACTGCCTCTGCTATGGCCAACATGCTCTGACACACTACTAAAAGACAATTAATCCTAATAATCACAGCACCACAGCATCATTCCTCATTCTGGCAGGCCTCTTTCCTCCGTAGGGTTGACTGGGGAGGTGTTGAACCTTGGATCGGTGGCACACAGATGAACCCACCGCAGATGCTGGGAGAACAAGCTGGCTGGATGAAAAATTTCAAACGAATCTGTGTCATCATGAATGCCTTTGTTCTGCTGAATCATTCATGGCTGTGATCGGACTCAAGGGTGAATCAGTATTCTTAGCTGTGCAGATCTGTGTAATGATGACACGTGTTTGTAAAGTGCAATCAATCTGGTCTATTCAATGTAAAAAGGGCTATTTGTTATTTTGACTTTGAGGTGATAGGCCGAAGTAATTTAGTGCTGGTGATGTGCCCAAATGGGTAAAAGCAGGTAAAGCTACCCTGCGCGTATTTAAAAATTCACTGTTTCTCCTTCCAGAGTCTTGGTGGTGTACAAAATGATCAAACATCACAGATTTTCAAAATATAGTTAAATATGAATAAAATAGTAATGTTCTGCATGCATTCGCACATACAGTGTGTGTGTATATATGCGTGTGTGTGTGCCATTCATAAGAAAAAAAAAAGATTTTTGGTTGAAATATTCCTTTAATTTTTTGTCTTCACTAGTTTATTTTAAATTGTCATGTGGTGTGACAAATTAATTAAAAAAAAAATACAAATATTCCATCCAGTTTTTTTTTTTTTTTTTTTTTTTAAATAATATGCATACATCATAATTCAGTTGTCTATCTACACTAGGGGTGTGCACAAATAGTCGAACATTCGAATATTTGGTCTGTAATTATTACTTGAATAATAAAAATACTATTCTAATTTTACTGTGTGTTGATTTGCTGACTGTAAATGCAGGGAAAATCCTAAGCAAATATAACTAAATGCACTGGGTGGCACTGTGGAGCGTGTTAACATGTTTATAGTATTTGATCACAGAATGTCGTCATCTGCCTTGCAAAGTTTGGATTTACTTTGATCAAAATGATCTTACTAAAAAGGGGTCATCGGATGCCCATTTTCCACAAGTTGATATGATTCTTTAGGGTCTTAGTGAAAAGTCTGTAACATAGTTTGGTTAAAATTTCTCAATGGTAGTCAAAAACACCTTTTTAAACCTGTCAAAAACAGCTCTTGTCAGATCAAGCCGTTTTGTACTATTTTCCTTTAAAGGGGTCCTATTATGCTCTTTTACAAAGTCTTGATTTTGTTTTGGGGGTGTACTAGAACATGCTCTCATGCTTGGTGGTTCGAAAATCGCATTATTTTTCACATAATTTACATTATTACAATACCTTTCTCCCCAGCCTGGCACAAACGGCTCAATTAGTTCCGGGTTTGATGAAGGCCCGCCTTCCGAAAAACAAAATGTGTTGTGATTGGTTAGCTGTCCCAGTGCGTTGTGATTGGCGAACAGCTTAGACGGCATTTCAGTACTGCCCCACCCCTTGCCAAAACAGCAAATTCATCAATATTGCCATATCAATTTGAGCCAGATTCAGACCCCGAGAACATTGAACAAGAGGATCGCGCAGAACCTTTGCATGCGTGGATATTGCAAGACATAAAGTTGTAATGTTATTGTTGTTGTTGTTGTTGGTTTTTTTGGCTAAATCACGTTTTAGATAGGATTAGGGCTGCAACTAACGATTATTTTGATAATCAATTAGTTGGCCGATTATTTTTCAGATTAATCGGATTAAAAAAAAAAAACTACATTTTCTTCTTTTTTATTTTATTGACAAAAAACTTCCACATTCTGCCCAATTCTGCACATTTAGGTTGCCAGATTAACGATACCAACAGGAACGAGCGCACATGACGATGAATGACACAAAATACGCTGTGTTTTCCGCCAACTGGCAACCTGGCGTGCCGAAATACAATTGGGTAAACTGGCAGTGGGCGGGTTTCACAAACCAAAACACAGACCGACATTCCGGGCCGGAAAGCACATTTTCAAAGGAGAATAACTGACTGTAGCATTGTTTTTCAGATAAACAAGTATGTTAACTTAGCATGTTTCTTAAATATCTGGAAACATATTATTGTATTTTTATGCTTTAGTAGAGTCAAAAACTTGCAGCACCTTTAACAATTTATTAGACCACCTGTCATAATAAAGAGAAAACACAAATATTTTAGGAATCTGTCAAAGAATTGTTTAAATCTAAAAATGTTATTGTCATTTATTGGGCAAATAAACTGAAACAACTAAATATTTATTCACAAAATTAAAAAAAAAAATAGCCTCCTGCCTTTCATAACAGCATGCATTCTTGCTGGCATTGTTTAGCTACTTTTTGACTGTAACTGGGTATCTGAAAAAATCTTTCATAGATCTTTCATTCTTTCATAGATAACAGAAATAATTATATTATAGCATTAAAAATAGCCTACTGTTACTAAAGAGATTACTCATAATTGGAGGACTAACCAATACAAAAAATAATTTTAGTAAACACCAATACTGTTAGTTTAGAGCAGCAGTTGCACAAAGCTTACATTATTTGTTATAAATCTTAAATACATTTGCTTTAATAAATTTGTTAAGCACTGTATTTAGGCCTATAGTTTAAATCTCTTCATCAAAAATTAAGATAATAATAAAAATAAAAAAAACGAATAAAAACAAACTCAGTGTTAACCAACTTTTTGATCACGGTCACGTTTACTGTAATTTCTTTATCCTGTAAAAGGCGCCTATGAAGCATCTGATATTTATATTCAGACAACTATACGCGGTTATCCTTTTACAGTTCCTACTCTCATAAAATACGTGCACTACATGTTGACTTTTACACCTTAATTTAATGTTCAACAACAGATATTTCAGCACAATGAATGTTTTTGCGCTTAATATTAATCCCTCTCTGACGCGCGTTCACGCACCCGTCGCTCTGGCGCTCATTCAGTAAAGATTTAAACTAGTGCTGTCAAAGTTAACGCAAATTCATTTTAATGGCACTAATTTTATTTACGTGCGATTAGCGCAGCGCGCGTTTTCTGTTTGACCCATAGCCTAGACCGTACTACTATAGTTGGAGAAATGGAAATGGATGGAGATGCTGACAGTGTTGCCAACTTAGCGACTTTTCAGACCACTTTAGCAACTTTTTATTTATTTATTTATTTTTTTTTTTTTTTCAAAAAGCGCCTAGCGACCAATCTTTATAGGGTTTGCCCAAAGCTTATTTAGTTTCTGAGACTCACCGGTACTGCCGCGTGAGGTCTCTCTTTCCCGCTGCGCACACACCTCTTTCTCTCTCCCTCCGTGTCTGCTCTGTTCAGTGCGCAGATGAGAGGAACAGCGCTTTCAGTTAAAACAGATATTATGTTGCTTCTCTAATTTAACATGCAAGTATAGCCGAAATCACAGCACAGCTATCGTCTTTATCTTATGTATAGCCTATTTGATTTTATCAGACGATGGCTGGATTATAAATCAGGATTTTTGTGCAGATTAACATCTTGGAAGGGAGAGCTGGTATTTCTTTTTTCATGTTTAATAGACATGAGCAAGTTCTTTGAAACACATCTATGATCTTTGAAACACGTCTAGTCTTCAGGCTCTGTTAACTATGGTTTCACTAATAATAAACATACATTGCATAAAGCATCCATATTTGTCATTGCCCATGTTGATTAGAGTATTTAAAACATGAAAAGTATTAATTTAAGGTACATTTAGAACAGATAAAAATGCGCGATTAAATTGTGATTAATCGCGAGTTAACTCATGACAATCATGTGATTAATCGCGATTAAATATTTTAATCGATTGACAGCCCTAATTTAAACAACGCAGACTGTCAAGACGGAACTTTATGCAAAAATGGAAATGCTCACGTGAATTTGTGACATTTACAGATAAGGATATAACCGTAAAAGTTTTTGCACTGAGGACGCACACGCATCTGTCAAAGCGCCTGACAAAGCAAGCCATTACGCTAATGCATTAGCTTAAAGCTTAAAATAAAGGTTTCTCATGTTTTGTGCAGCTTGGATCACGTCCTTCTCCCGCAGCATCTCATTCTGTTTCCTCCACTATTTTTAGATGCATTTTGGCCATAGAAATGCGTTATTCAGTGCTATAACGTTAATTTGACGTAACCGGCTGAAGTTGGACGTGCACTGTGGGCAGACCCGACTAATCGATAATGAGAATCGTTGTCAATGATTTTCATTATCGATAATAATCGATTTTATCGATTAGTTGTTGCAGCCCTAGATAGGATGTCAACAACAGCTTAAAAATAACTGCATTTACTATGTACAGATAAGTGCAACGGTAATATGTATTGTTTATTGTTCTTTAATTCTAACATTATAACAAGAATTGCAGTGAAACTGTTATACAGTTGAATTTATTTATACCATAGTCCAGTGTTTTCCACACTCTATTTGTGGCGGCATATATATGCAAATTAATTCTCTGCCAGCGGGAGGCGCTGTTGAAGTGGTAGAGATCGAGGTTTCCCTGGTAACGCTGTACACAAAGCAGAGCTCCTCTCATATGGGGTTATATCTCTGCCACAATTCTGAGCGAGAAAGATCATATTTTGAGCGCGCAAAAGTGCATTTTGCACGCGCGCGAACTGAGTTTTGTGGAGAAAATGTTTGTCTCGCAAAGAAGAAAGTACTTTGAGCGCACGAAAATCAATTTTGCATTTAAAATACGTTTTTGGATGTGTGCAGACCTTCTCTGATGCACGTGCAATGGTTCACAAGCTTGCTCCCCTGATGCCCGCCCTCAGTGCTCTCCAAACGCCGATGGCTCGCTTGCTCAACATAACCCAGTGTTACAATATGCCATAATTCCAGCCAATCAGAGACGAGGCTGCTAAATTCTGATTGGCTGATTTGACAACCAATCACAACATTCCCTGCATTACCGACAATGGGCTGAAGAGGAAAAATACAGTGCGGTTTTAAGAACTGCGCTAGAGCATCTCAGATAATTAAAAACTTATTTTAAAACAAGTTTATTTTAATACATCACTGCAGGGATTATTGCATCTGAGTTATTGTCTACGGAATGGCACAACAGCTTGTGGCTGAGTACAGCTCTCACTGTTTAAGGAGCATTGTGTGTTAGCAGGGGAACGGCATTGAGAGTTGTTACAATCAAGCAGATGCTGGGGGCTTCGAAAACTGGAAAAAAAAAAAAATCATCATCATCATAGTGTAGCAATTATGTGTGAGCAGTGCTGAAACATAGTCTCAGTCTCTGTCTCTCTCGGCAACCCACACAACAAGCTCATTAAGGCCTGCTTACATAGTCAGTCTTATTTAGGCTTGAAAAATTAATGTACTCGCACCTGGAATCACACAGCCATTCATTCTGCCTCAGCGGCCCGCATGCCCCGTCTAGGCACTCTCTGCTTTAAAATAGAGGGCGATATATAGTCACCTCTGTTTAGTTTTTAAGCAACACGCATCTCGCTCTGCCTCTCCCTCTCTCTCACTCTTTTTTCCTGAAGAGTTACAGCAGGAGCTAGCATATTAATCACACTCACAGTCGCTAATGCTAACAATCAGTCAATGTGCTTGGCCAGGCTCTCCATCTCCTGTGACAGCGAGTTTTGTCCTGAGGCCTACTGATTCGTCCTGCCATAGTTGCCTGTAGGACAAAATACACAAACGCAGTCTTTTTCCCCCTCTTCTCAATGTCAATACTCTATGGATCTTAGCGCAGGCTGACATTTTATTCAAATATCGGTCGCCTTAGCTTAAAGACTAAACTGTCAATGGGACTGTGCTGGGGATTTTACTGATAATAGCACGCAGGGAAAAGCGTGTTATCATTTGTTCCTTTAAATGTGCATTTTGGATAATCTTCGCTCATGTCTTGTGTCTTTTAGGAAATTTGTTTTGCTCCGAGGAAGCCTCTTCAATCCGTCTTTATAGTTTAGGCACAGCTCAACACATTAAATATTCAACTATTGTCTTTGAACAATATATTTCCAGACCCGAACAGCTGTCTGGTTACAGAGGAAGAAAAGCACATGCTGAGATATTCCTGGACTGCCATCCAAGTGTCTCGTACGAGGCAGGACTGGCATGTTTGCTTTCGCACAGGAAGAACGCGGCTCTTTTCTGACAGCTTCAAGCTGACAACTGTAACAGTGACACAAATCATATGAAATCAGTCCCTGGCTTTTTCCTCTTGCAGAGAGAAAGAGAGTGAGAGAGAGAGAGAGAGAGAGAAAGAGAGAGAGAGAGAGACTAAGAGAGGGAGGGAGCTGTGGATGGGGTACAGCCATGGACGACAGCCTGTGGTGAGCACTGTAATGGATGGAAGCATGTATGTGTGCATATTTGGCACTGATTTTTTTCTCTCTCTCCCTCCTTCCCTCGCTTAAATCTGGGTGCTAATTATTGGGCTTCACATAGCGTAAAATGTACAGCTGTGGTGACTGTCAGTGCTCCATGGGCTGTTAAGTTTGTGTGCATTTTGACAGTGGGTGGGTTTACCCCCCACCCACAACCTCCACCGCCACTGCCTCCCTTTCCCTCTCCATCACTCAGTGCAGAAAAACTACAGAATTTCACCAGCATGCCAGCCTCAATCAGCCGGCTTTTTTTTCCCCCTCCCTTCTCTCTTCTGTGAGTATATCACAGTTGCATATAAACCAGAGGACAGCTCAGGCAGGAGCAATATGGAAAGTGAGAGAACTTGCCTGAAGGGAAAAGAGAGGAGCTCAGAGATAACAGCGATCAATTACAACTTTTTTTTTTACAACATATCTGGCTGTGCAGAACAGCTCCAGTAGGGAAAAAAGGAAAGACGTCCAGGGTTATGATAACCCATCAAGGAAACTGTCACACAGCACCGTCAATCTGAATTCGTAGAACTTTTGAGCCAAGCACTAGATTCACCGATAACAGATGTATGCTGAAATAAATGATCATATAGCATAGAAAACTGCTATAGGATTTGAGCCAGATTGCTCACTCTGGGGAATAAACTTCATAGAGAAGCTTGACGTTGATTTTGATTACTTTATTTCTGAGATGTTCCAGATGTTCTGATTTGTGATTGGGTAATCTTGCTAGGGGAAAACTGGGGGTAGGTTCCAAAAGAGGCCTGAATGTTTGCATTTGGAACCAATTATGAAGCCACCTAAGCCTAAATATCAGCTTTCAGTATTCACATAACATCATTACACACTTAACACCTTTATATCATTATTTAGAGGGGCCCGGAATACCAATGGGTTACAAATGACTAATGTTTTCTGTAGATGGCAAATAAAAGTGTCATGATATAATTTCCTGCCCAGGAAAGGTGGAATATTGCTGCATTCTCTACAGTCTTTTTTTTTTTTTTTTTTTTTTTATGAAAAAGCATTTCTGTTCCAGCTATATATATTGCTGAAATAATAACTGAAATAAAATAAATAAATAAATCTTAAACCTAAATTTTATTTCACTTTATTTTAAAAATGGTTTTGAAACGTTAATGATTTTTTAAATGGTTTTAGCTTTAAATTAATAATAAGTCTGCACTAAAAAATAAAAAATAAGCCTTTTTTTAAGATTTACACAATTGAATTAATACGTAGTAAAATTCCAGCAATTGAGTACTCCTAAATCAATTGTTCAATCAAAATACTTATAGATTATTCAATTCAACTTGATGGAATTTTACTATTAAATTGTGTAAATCTTAAAAAAAGACTTTATTTTATTTTATTGTATTTTTATTTATTTATTTTTTTTTTTTGAGTGAGATAAATTCTACTCAGCACAGCAGACCTAAACAACATACAGTTAAATCGCATTTACCAGAGACTTCTACACAAGAAGTGTCCATCTTCTCATTTTGCGGAGTATCATAGTTGTCTTAACTTCAACTAACGTTTTTAGGAACAGGGTAAGGAGGCATGTTAGCGGTTACTGCAACTGCGGTTGGCAACTTGGCACAATGACAAACATCACACAGGCCACAGAAAATGGCTTGAGGGCCGCATGCGGTCTGCGTGCCGCCTGTTGAACTATGCTGCTCTAAAAGATCATGTTTGAGAGCTGTGAATAACATAGGTCCTAGACTAGACTGAAGCAAATGTATATACACCGTGTACATTCCCCTTCTGTGTGCAAGAGCACAAAGTGTGCAGTTCATACTAGAGTGACGCTATTGATCATGCAGAGTCAGAGTGCAAAAAACTGAGAATGTAGCTTTAGTATGCACATGCTTTAAAGACACTTGGGTGATTTCATAGCCCCAGGGAACCCGAGAAACACTAGCACTGAAATGCTCTTTGACCATGAAATGGCCTGAGCTGGTAATAGTGGTTAATGGGTACGTGGAGCAGCGGTGCAGCGGAACAGCAGAGCTCAGCAATGGGCAGGAGGTAGACTGACTCAGGGGATTCTGGCTGTTAGCAGGGTTCCTGTACAATGCAGGGGACTGTGAGGTTAGCCTAGTGATGATAGCATTCTCCTTGACATACTAAATGGCAGCCCACTGCCATGTAGGGGCATCGGTGGGTTAAGACAGAGGTTTTGACTTGGTCAGAGTAATTATAGCTGCATGAAAGGGATGAGACTGGAGCACCCACTGTTATCCCTCAAGTCGATAAAAATCATTATAATGGCATCTGGTTATATGTGTGTGGCAGAGGCGTATGAATAAATGGGCCTCTTTTAGAAAGCCAATGGGTTTATGTAAAATATAATGCAAAGTGACACTGGTGCAACACTCTAGCATCATTATACATGTATAATATATACTTAGTATTATATTTTACATATGCATACATGCACTCATATATACACTGCATATACAGTGCCAATGTAGAAATATGAACAAGCAATATGTGTGTCCTAACAGACTGGAATTTCTCTTCAGCTCAAGATTCAGCTCAACAAATGCACAAAATGTGTGGTACATCATACTGACTTCTTGTTGCTAATGGTAGATCTGCGCTGGTCTTTCACACAGGCTACCCGCCTAGATAAAAAATGAGGGGGTTTAATTTAAACTGGCCAAATCACAGTGGGCCGCTCAATCATATGTATCGATTACCTGACCTCTGAGGTCACCGATAGGATAAACATGCTTTTGATCAGGTGACTTAAATTGGCAACCGCTGGGCCAGAGAGATGACCAAAAGAATCACTCCCTGTGTGGTTTCATTAGTAAAAGCCTTTCATGAACCATAAATCATTATAATTAACACATTTATTAACACAAATAAAACAAATTGTAATCAGCTCTGTCAAAGATTCTTTTAACATTTAATCAACTAAAAAACATTTAAAATATAAAGGAAAAAATCTTTTTTTGAGTGTATTTAGTATTCAAAAAGGTCAACTAAATGATCTTTACACAATCTCTTCAAACCAGCCACTGCTCATTAAATATTTTCCCCCAAATGATTCCTCATTCTATCTACAGCTGATATTACACTAATTACAGTTTAAAAATAAATCCACACATTTGAAATGCCTCTGAGTGACACATTGCCCTCATCTTTTGAAGGTCTCATCATCCTGTCCTCCAGCTAAATTCTGCAAAGGGCAAAAATGAAACCATTTGTCCCTCCACATTACAAGGGCCGTGTCAGAGGCCAAGGGTGGCCAAAAGAGGCCGTTTTTGATAACCATCTCACCATATTGCCAGTGACAATGCAGAGGTATCACAAGTCCTCCATTTACTGATGTCTCCATCTAAAGGTCATTACAGTGATGGGGAATGAAACATGAAACACAGGATGACTTTTCACCTCTGACCTAAGGCTGGGTCTCTCAGGATAATGTCTGTGTTTTGGCTATGCTAAGAATTTCATGTTAAGCTACACTTTTAATACCAGTCTACATTATGCAAATAAAAAGCTTAAATACTGAAACAGAGTAACAATTTTAAAAGACATTTGTTCTTGTGTTTTTAGTCAGCAAGGCTGCATTTATTTGATAAAAAAAAACAATACTATAGTAATAGTTAAAAATTATTTCAATTTTAATATATTTAAATGTAATGTATGTAATGTATTCCTGTAATAAGAAAGCTGATTTTTCAGCAGCCATTACTCCAGTCAGCAGCGTCACATGATCCTCCAGAAATCATTCTAATTTGCTGATTTGGTGCTCAAGAACATTTCTTATTATCATTGTTGAAAGCAATGAATATTTTTTATTTTTATTTTTGATGAATAGAAAGTTCAAATGAACAGCATTTATTTGATATATGAAAGTTGTTTGTAAAATTGTAAAGGTTTTTACTGTCACTATTTACTGACAATTTAATGCATTCTTGCTGAATAAGTATTGAAAACACTTTTTTCCCCCAACTTTTTTTCTTTTTAAATTTGTAATTATTTCTTATTTTTTGTGTAGGGTCAAAAATACCTTACACATTTCATGCCATACATCCTCACACAAGTTTATCTTTAAAGCGTCCTGTTAAATCTCTAATGATTTATGGACAGTGATGACAGAAAATACGACTTAAAAGAAGAGCCAATTTTTTTATAGATATTTCCTGAAAGAGCAATGTGTTGACAACAAGTAACCATTGTCTAAAACACCTTTGCAGGGTCTCTCAAAACACTGACTGCTTAGTTATGCTCACCTGACTGGTATGGTGCTGTGATGCTTAAAAAAAACATTGTCAGTTGCTGGTGAGAGTGGTGTCACTTTAATGTACGTGCCCCTGTGTTTAAAACCGAAGGGGAAATACCACTTAAAGGCACACCATGTTTCCCCAAGCGCTTCATAAAAGTAAATTCCCACGACTGAAAATACAAGACCTGACGCTAAATCTTCTTTTCATTCAGTGCGGGAAATGAGGCAAAATCCTGCCCGAGTCAAACACTCTCCATTGTGTGCGCTGTTATGTATACGGCTACTGCGGTAGCTGAAGGTATCCTCTTTCCCAGACCGCCTGATTCCCCTGAAGAAGTGTTGTCAAATGTCTCAGATACACCCTATTAACTCTGTTTGTCCCAAAACAGCAGAGAGGATGGAAGTGGATGGACCAGGATGTTCACATCCGCTGTTCTAGAGAGCCTGAAGAGCAACTTTACACACTCGGCTGCGGTATAGCAGTTCAAGTCCATCTGATCTGAGCCTTTGATCCATGTGAGTCGATGGTATAATGCGTCCTTCATGCATGGCAGTTACCTCCCTGCCCTTTCCTGACCTCAGGTCTCCAATCCTGAAGACAATTCAGTGTCGGTTTACACACAGCGGAGCCTAGCGATATCACTTTACCGCGATCCCCTGCTGGGAAACGGGCTACGGGGGCAGGGAGATCACCACAGCGCTGGATGTAATCTAAATCGAATAGTTTATACAAGCGACATATCATTATGATCTCACTTAGAGGTAATGCCAATAAACTCTCTAAACCCAAAAGAATCTGATGACTACAAGCATAATACGATCAGCTTTGGGTTACAAAAGCCATTACGATGAATAATAACAAATTAGCAACAATAACACCAACTCGCAAGTCCTTGCAAACGATCGGCTGAGCACAAAGCTGCGACGCAGCTCTCACCGTACCTCCCGTCAGTCTGAAGTTTGCACATATTCAGATGGATTATGTTTTCTGGCAGTTAATTTCTTTCTTTGAAGCGCTTAAACAGGAGGTCAGCCTGGATCTCCATATCAAAGGCGTACGAATTAAGCAATTTTCCCTCTACTCTTATTTTAAGGGAACACACAGAAAAGTAGCCTGCAGTGATATGCTATTGTCAGCTTCTACAGAGGCTCTCTTTAAAGCAAGGGTAACATTGCGAGGGAGAGAATCAGCAGCATTCTAGTGAAGCGGAGAATGAGATCACTGAGCTTTTTCAGCGGGGTCAATGGGAAGGCGAGGCACTGTCACGTTTAAAATTCAGCCCTTTACCTCACACACTGGGCCCGACACAAAACCTGCATGCCTTTATGTAAAGAGAGGCCGTTTTTAAGCCAATATGTTAGCTTTAATGAATGCACTGATCTCGGGTGAGAGAGAGAGTATGTTTGCGTATGTGTGTGTTTTTGGGAGCGTGTGTGCATGGGCTTGTGTCTTTTGCGCCAGTCAAGCAGGGACAGGGTCAAAATCACAGAGGGAGTAATCCTATGTGTCAACATGAGGACTGTTAGCTCCCACCATCACAACCTGCAGCTAAATTTACAGTGAAGAGAAGCCTGGCATAGTGGCTGGCTTTGATGGGCTTAATCTATGCACAACTGAAGTATGAGACTGCACACTAATGCCTGCGCTCAGCAGTGAAACTCGTGTGAGCCAACAATGTCCTACACTGTCTTACTGCATCTATACATGGTGTGCCTGTCCCTGCAGGTGAATACGACCGAACATGGGGTACGACTAAATGCTAATAGTACTCGACATTATATATATTTATTGAAATAAAGACGGTTGTGTGGCACAGTGGGTAAAGTTCTAGGCTCAAACCCCAGCTAGGATGTCCTCAAACTTGAGTGTGGCACTAGCAAGGTCATGGGTTTAATTTCCAGGAAATACACACTGAAAATAAAAAAAAGTATACTTTAAATGCCTTGCCAGTCACTTAAAGTAAATGGCTGAGCAACAAAAAGGAAAGGAAAAGGCTAAGATGAGGAAAATTTTTGAAAAAATAAATAAAGAAAAGAAATACAATTCGATTGCCAAATGACAACATCATTTCAAAAATAAATAAATTTAAAACAGTTCCTTCAAAAACTGCGTTTACACCAGTGGTTCTCAACCAGGAGGGAAAACTACTTTTTTTTTTTTTTTTTTTTTTTTTACCTTTGCACCGCTACGTGACCACACACACACACACACACACACACACACACACAAAAAAAAAAAAAACAATCAAATTAATCGATCAATCAATCACAGACTCAAAAAATCGTCATCTGTCTTCTGGTTTGACCGCAATCATGATGCAAAAATGGACACTTGACTTTTCACCTAAATGACTTAATTGAACAATATCAGAGAATTTTAATGGATATTCACTAAGAAAACAAAACAAAAAAAAAATTACAATTTATTTAAATATTTAAATACTACAAAAAGTCCCATGTTTACTTGTAAACTGTTTTTTTTTTAATAGACTAAAAGAATTACTACTTTCTGGAATCTGACTACATTGATTGCACTGTATTTTTTGACTCATTAAAAAGTCTAAAAACAATGTCATTTGGTGTGAATTATTATTTATTTTTTTTTTAATGGAATTGGTAAATAAGAACGATTCTTGTAACCCAATCCTTGTCGTGCTTCAATTCAATGTTTCTATTAACTGCAGATAAGTCTTTAACTATGTCAGTCTTGTTGAATATTCAGCATTTATACGTGGTCCTTTGTTTCGTTTCTTCATCTGCCCTTCATCACAGGCCTGACCTGATCCCAAAGTTCAGAAGTAAAAACACTAGGACAGCCCTGGTATGACATATCACAGTCTGTAAGTCTGGCTGCGGGCCCTCAGCCCCGCTGGCTGTGTCCTCTGCTTCCCCGTTTGCTCTGGGAGACCGCAGGGACACGGGGCCTGACACGGCAATACCGCAGCTCAGGCTGGTGCCCTCTTTCATTCCCACTATCACACAGCCCGGTCCCATAGAGACGTGGCCACACAGAGACACAACCCTACCGGCTTTGACTGGGCCAAGATCCGATCAAGCCTGAAGGGAAGGGTCATCCTCCTCCCTGACTTCAACTTGCTATGATCTTTGAGCCGAGTCTAAAAAGGGCCCCTGACTTGATTTGAGCAGACAGTGCCTTTGAAAGCTTCTTTGCATTGGGCCACTGTAGCCTGGAAAAGGAAAGAGAGGGGTCAGGCTGCACACAGGCAGAAAAAAGCAAGGATGGGGGAATGCAGCCGAAAACCACGCTTGGAGTGCAGATGGCAAGATATTTTATGCGTGGCCTCAATGGATCATGTCAGCCTGGCCACTACACAAACAGCGGCACAAAAGAACATGTAAACACATGGTGCTTGTGAGAGTGTTCAACAAATATCTTTGGTTTAACAAGATATGAAGCGTAAAATATATGAGCAAAAATACATGTTTTTAAAATGTACATTTCCAATATTTTCAGTAACACTTTAGTTTAGGGACCAATTCTCACTAGTAGATAGACTGCTTACAGCATGCCTATTATTAACATATTGGCTGCTTATTAGTACTTAAGCACATATTCTGCATGACCATATTCTACATCCATGATCCTACCCAATACCTAAACTTAACTACCTTACTAACTATTAATATGAGGCAAATTAGGAGTTTACTGAGGCAAAAGTCATAGGTAATGGTTTGTTAATTGCGATAATTGGACCTTAAAATAAAGTGTGACCATATTTTCTATTAAAAACATACAAATATATACATTTATAAATAAACACACGCAACCTTGACTTTTGCCTCAAACTCCTAATTTGCTGCTTATTAAAAGTTAGTAAGGTAGTTGTTGGGATAGGATTAAGGGATATAAAATATGGTCATGCAGAATAAGGCATTATTATGTGCTTTATAAGTGCTTTATTACAGCCAACATGCTAGTAATATGCACGCTAATAAGCAACTAGTTAATAGTGAGAATTGGTCCGTACACTAAAGTGCTACCGAAAATATTGGAAATGTATCTTAAAAACATGTATTTTTGCTCATATATTTTACGCTTCAGTATCTATCAATATATAAAAATGAAAAAAATATATTTTAGCATGTGGTAACAAAACATTTTTTTCTACTGCAATTTGTGATCTGATCAAAGCAGACACTGCCTCGGAGGACTGGAAACCAGCGCAACCCTGAAAACCATGGTCATAGGTCAGCAGAGAGGAAGTAAAGATCCAAGTCCCATCCCGTAGTGTGACATGCTGCCTTCACCCGCTCGCCCCAGAGGCTTAGTATTCGCGTTAACACTTCAAACACTCGATATCTTCACTAGACACAAAGGACACTTCTGCCTGCCATCATCACCATTTCTTCCAGGGAAAAGAGATATGGATCCGTCCCAAAGGTAGCAGGCAGTTGAAGTCGCCTTGATTAAGTCCAAGGTTTTGTTGTCTGACTTTTCCCCAGCTGAAAGCAGGACTTTTCCATGCAAATGGCATCTCCTGTCTTTAACGGAAGCCAATTCGAAACCAGCCTTTACAATAGGTCAGTAGATATTGTAAAGCACTGACAGGCATTTTCATGAAATTTAAATGAGTAGCTCTGGAATATGGCAGCTATTTTTTTTTTTTTTTGTCCTACATGTATTCTTCTCTTCTATTCTTATCAAGGCTTATGACTTGACAAACAAAGGTACACTTTTTTTATACAAACCTCAATCTTTGCTGAAGTGCTTTGTTGGTTTCTGCTAAAAGAGACAAGCTTTGGAGAATTAACAAACACTGTCAATTGTTTTGTTGTACACCCATCAATTTCAACCCAGAAAACCTTACAATAACCTCTGATGTATTACAGATAATACAGAGATGTTTGTGCACAGCAGTCTTCCGCAGCTCGATATTGGATTTAAGTTCACAGGCGGTGCAGAAACAAAGAGGCTACACAACTTTACATTCAAAACTCAAAACAGGATGTCAGAGTTGTGGCCAAGTGGTTAGCCTGCAACATATTGAGCTGTGGTACTCTTGCAGGTAATGCAAGTTCGAATCAGGATAGTGGCATTTCCTGATAGGGATGGCTCGATACTATAATTTTGGCTTCGGTACAATACCAGAATGTAATACCTCGGTATCGATACTAAATCGATACCATAGGTGACAAATAACCAGCCTCAAAAGATAAGTGAATTGAAAACAATTTTATTAAAATAATAATAATAATAATAATAATAATAATAATAATAATAATAATAATAATAATAAATATCTTAATACCTTTCAAACTGTAACAAAAACCTACAAGGGAACATAGGTTACATTATGATGTTGGAGAAAAAAAAATACATATATAACTTAAGTAATACAATGAAAATATATTCAAATCATCTTATCTTTTCAGTGCAAACACATTGTGCAACATTTAAACTTTTAATTTAGTGCAATATTATGTCATTGCAACATTTTAGTGCAATCTTCACTAACAAACAAAATGTCTCAAAATGTAACAAAAAACGTACCGGGAACATGTTACATTTTTATATTACATGTTACGAGTTTGAAGAAAAAAAAAAATACAACTGAAGTAACGCAATTAATGCAACAAATGTTGCTTTATTGTAAAGTGTTATTCTAACAATCAAAGTAATATTCAAAATCACGTTATTATTTCTCTCTCTCTCTCTCAGATATAAATCTCACTCTCTCGCTCGGCTGCTTCATATTAGCGGTCGGCAGCGCGGCAGAAACATTCCCTTCATATCATTGATACTAAAATTAATATAGCAAAACTCTTGCTTAATTCAAATTCAATTCATTTTTGATTGTATGAAATGCAAGTGCATATATTATGTGACCAAAACATCACTGGTTCTAGCGTGTCACACTTGCACATTTGAGCTTACTGTATCATATCTGTATGTGCGTTGATCAGTTGTAAATAAAAGTTAAAATTAAATCTGAATTTATGAATGATGCACTCACCTGTCGATCTCTTAATTCTCTGAAAAGATCAGGATGAGCAAGCAACAAATGCTTAAAAAGGTTTGATGTGTTAACTCTGTGGTAACACATGATTTATTTTATAGCAACGCTTGCATACAGGTGCAGTAAGATCAGTTCGTTCACGTTTGTCATCTTTTTTGTATGCAAAGTAATGCCATATTTCACTTCTACTGTTCTCTTTATTTATTAATTTCGGGTGTGTTGATAGAGTTTCATCTGTTTGATCCATCGCGTTGTTCTGTTGTCGCATTTACCGGTTGAGCAGCAATTTTGGAAGCACAGCCACCTATAGGTACACTTCGCAACAGCAGCGTATGAAATACCGAATTGAGCAAAATTATGATATTGTACCGTTTGAAGTAATATATATACACCGGTATTTTTCCAGTATACCACGCATCCCTATTTCCTGATCTCTCTTCTGATTGTTTCCTCATATATCTTGCTTGACTATATATCAGCTGTGATAAATGGCCAGTGATAATAACAAAAAAGACAGCAGTACAATCACTGCGCTGTCTTACTACAAATATGAATTAGGAACACATCTGCTGAACCCTCCATTCGTCTGCAGCTGAACAACTGCTACGGTTCATTCATTTATAAAACAGGCACTGCGAGATTGTTAAACCTTGTCTGAGATGTGCACCTGAGTCGAGGGAGGTGAGAAAACACCTTATTTTACGGTTCACTTGATTCCGCCTGCACTAGCTGTCTGCATTTTCTCTAATCTTTTAACAGCCCAAAACCACAAGGCCGCCCACATTCTTACTGCATCTTAGAACCTCTTCCATTCTAGCCCACTTCAGCTACCAAAATCAGGTAAAGAATAGAAGTGGAGAAGGGGGGAAAAAATCATCAAAGGAATTGATAATAAATATATAATTGTGTGGTCAAAGAGTGTGTTTTCTCTCTGTGTGAGACCTCCCGAATGCTGCACAGAGTAGAACGCGCTGCAGGCAATCTTTTGATGGAAGGTCTCATTTTCAGCCTCCCGCCGTGCAATATTCAAGCCAGTCTAAAATAATACAGGACTCATTTCGGGACTTAGGACCTCTCGAATATGCTGACAATAACCAACGGCTGGAGCATCAAATGAAAAACAGCTTTTCACAGGGAGGGCTTGAGTGGCACCCGAAACCTGGGGAGCAAAGATCCTGGATCCATGCTTGGAGATGTCACATAACGCCACAGCTGTGTTATTACCAGGCTGTCGCGATGCAGAGATTCACAAATGGAGCAGTCTAGCTTGCGCTAAATGCTGCGAGTAGTCTGTGTTCATTAGGCGTAGTGAGTTTACAATGGCCTAATCATGAAGCACAATTTTGGCAACGGTTGTGTTGAGTGACAAAAAGCATTTAAAACAAATCTATCATATCATCAGCATACTTGCCAAATTGATCAATCGCACACTTAAATGAATTCCATTTTGCCTTTGATATGAATTAATGCTGAACAAACCAGATGTTGTATGTCCAACATTAGCCAGTTGGCAAACCGCTGCCTGATGATGTTGGAATATTTTTGGTTATAGCATTAAATGTTGGCAACCGACTAATAACATTATGCATGTAATAATATTGGAATTTCAATATGCAAAATGCAATTATTATCGACAAACAATTTTCAGGTGAAAACGAGACAATTCGAACCATGCAATCACAAAATAAGAGTGAGAAAACTAGAAAGGAGGAGTGCTACATCTTATGTTACGCTGGACAACTTTAGTGTGAGATTTTTAGAACTTAACAATCCTTTTCTCTCATCTTGGATAATCAAGCTTGGCCACATACTCTCCTTTTGGGTGAGGAAAGAAAGCAATTCGCCTGTTCTTCCTTCGCACATCCCGAAGACTGCCAATCTCCAGCCCTCCTCTGTTGCACTTAGAGCTTCAAACACGTCGCTGAGCCTTTTTAAACAGACTGTTATCCCTTTAAAGGCAAATCTTTTCAGAGCCATGCTAGATAAAGGACACTGATCTAATACAAAGCAAGCCCAGAGAAACCAGACCACAGGCACTCTGATGCCCCAAAATACCTGAAATGTTATTTAGTAGCAACTATGAAGAGGAGACATCACTAAATTATAAAATGTAATTTAAGTCTAAATAGTCAAGCAATAATAACTGAAACTATATGCATATTGGCCCAATATTTGCTAAAATTCCCAAATCAATAGATACAATTTCCTACAAGGCTTTTATTTTAGTGAGCAGGTATACACACACACCACAATGCTATTCAACATATGGCTTGAAAGCATTAAATCTGTGCGGTCTCATCCTGTATGGCGAGGTGTCAGAGAGAGGTGATATCAGGCGGACGTGTTGCGACAGGCTGCTTCAAAGAGCAGGAGGCCACTCTCGCTTTTCTCTCGCTTTCTCTCCATTACTCCTAAAGCACCCGGCCACCCAGCTGCACACAATTACAACCCCAGCAAGCATTCAAGCAAACCCCCACCCTAACACAGGGCCAGTAATCAGTTAGATCTCAGCATGCATGTTCAATGATCTGTTATTAATTAATCAATCAAAGCTAATCAAGGTAAACCTCACTCTTCAAGCAGGTCAGAACACACACTGTTCTACTCCAGAAGACTTTTTTTCTTGCCCTTCTTAAAAACAATCCGATTTACGGTATATAAGAAAATATCCAAGTTTTAGGGGTTTTCAAAACATGTACGTAAATTGTTTTACGCTATACTCAGTAGTTTTGCGTTGAGTGGCCAAATTGGCAATTCACAAGAGACGTTTTAAGCATCCTACACCAGTAGCCTCGATTTACGGCTGATTTCACTGCCAAAATGAGCAGTAAAAATAAAAACGCAGCACTTCATAAGGTATCGCATCTATCCATCTCAACTGCGTAAAATAAATCCTACACAACTGAGCAGAAACAATAAAATGCAGGCCTTTCCATCTCAGTGTACACATTTGTGAAAGTTGCCATATGTGCCTAAATGTCTCTAAAACTACACCTTTTTCTTAAATGTACAGTAAAAACATGCAACTATGATTGCCAGAATGTTACCGTTAAAAACACAATGATAATTTTACAAGCATTACAAGATGGCATTTTGGAGACTGTGCATTTTACATCATATATATACAACCTAAATTTTTAAACTCAAAATAAGTAGCCTATATGGTTTTTGTAAAATAGATGTCACAATCGAAAAATCTCAAAAAGTCAAATTCAAAATTGGAAAATACATATGACACTAAAACATGCACAACATTAAAATGATGCAGTAAACATTATCTAAGCAACCTGTTGTAGCATGCATCATAAAACACTCAAATATAGATGAATAATAACAAAAGAAGAAAATAACTTTAAATAAAATCCAAATAAATGAGACGGCTTACACAGGGAAATCTGTGAATGTCCTTTTAACTATAAATTATAATGCAAAATAAAAACAACTTTAACAACATCACCATAGAAGTGTGTATATAATTGTCTGTTAATTAAATATATATAATATGATTGCCTGCTTATATTATATATATATATATATATATATATATATATATATATATATATATATATATAGCCACACACACACACAATAAAATCAATAATTAGATCAATGTTATTTTTAAAATGTAGAGCTAATGTGTGTGTGTGTTTTCTTTTATCATATATTGTAAGGCAATATATTGTAAGTTTACCATTTAACAGGTTTTAGCATTTTTATATTGCTTTCCCATTACAATTACTAGCATTTTTACATATATTAAGCTGCGAACTTAGGCAACATTTTAATTTGAACTAACGTTAGCATGTGAGGCCCAAAAATGTTTAACGTTAGAAACTCAAACAGTTTGTAAACATCCAAAGTTCCGTAGCATCAAAACAACTTTTGTTCTGATAACATTTTCGGACAGGACACAAACAGGTGTTACAAGTGCTTATACTCACCTCATTTTTCAACAATAGTTACTTGCATCCAGCAGTACACTTCAATAAACACCGCGTGGTCCGCGTACGGCGTAAACATCACGCGTAATGACTTTTAATAGGATCATTATAGTTGCTAGACATATTGACTATTACAAACGCAGACATTTAAACAAGAAAAGAAGCGGGCAAAGGACAGGACGTTTCTGTTTGTCCTCCATGGTCCTCATCAACTATGTAACCAAGTAGAGAGGAATCAGATGTGTCCACTGAGCGGCGCTATAGCCCGTGAAAATGATGTGCGTTAGAGATCCAAGGTGACAGGAGAGCGAGGCCCGTCACCGCTGCCACGGATGGAGAGCTGCATCTGTCACCACATCAGATTCAGGTAGGAACACTGTGAACATTTGAAGTTAAAATACAAGCATACATGGACTTTTTCAGTGGCATGTAATTTTAATAAAGTGTTTGCTTTTTCCCATTTTATATTAAATATATAATAATTAAATACATTAAAATAGCTAATTATTTTATTATTTTAATATATACAGACATATATAGGCCTATATGTTATACACTATATATAAATATACTGTATTCTGTAATTAGAAATATATAATGCCATATGATTGTGAGCTTTAGACTTCTGGTGAACACCACAGATGTCTTTTGGCATCTTTTGGGTTAGTACAGTAGAATGTTTTTAGTCTTCAACAAAGCTTGCCCCTGTAATGTTCATATAATGTTCAGAATCATTGTGGCTTAGAAGAGTGATTCTCTAATGGTTTTGCTTCAGGGCCCAAAACTATTTATTGCACAAAATTGAATTTCAGTACTTTCATGCAATAATACACGCACAAAATACATTGTAGTTGTATTTGCTGTAGTCTGGATCGTATTTCACCTTGCAGGGTTATTCATGGTTTTTGAGGATGAGGGCATCTGCCTGTCTAGATTCTACCAAGTGACAGATGAATTTGCATTAAAATACTGTAGATTTTGATTTGCCGTCAAAAACAAAAACTCCTTCCTTT
Source organism: Spinibarbus caldwelli (assembly GCA_039654775.1). Taxonomy (NCBI): domain Eukaryota; kingdom Metazoa; phylum Chordata; class Actinopteri; order Cypriniformes; family Cyprinidae; genus Spinibarbus; species Spinibarbus caldwelli. The sequence continues at coordinate 14,536,665 of CM077238.1, forward strand.
TGAAAGTTGGTAAGCTTATTAATTGTGCTATATTCACTTTATTTGCATTTTATTATTTGCTTGTTTTTCCCTGTTTTCGGTGCCACTTTTAGACCTGTGACCTATCATTGGGTCACAACCCAGCAGTTGGGAACCACCGGTTTAGATAGTGACAGTGATTTTTTTTATTTATTTATTTATTTTTTTTTCTGTGAAATGTAAAAGATGAGCACAGGTTAGCAGAAATTAGAGCGAGAGGGATACAGGTTTAAACTCATCACAGTGAATTCAAGATGGGCATACAAGCAGATGGGATGTACAGTCTGAGAAGGGCATAGGGTCGACTCTCGACTTAGTGGCAAAGCTGTGGGCATTGCTTGTAGCTGTGTTTTTAAAAGTCTACTTAAGAAAGCAGATTGTTTGGTCAAATCAAACCCTTAAGACCATATTGCTGCAGTTTTTGCTTAGTCTTTGTCCAGAGTGCTACAGGCAGTGGGAGCAGACACCAAATGGTCTAAAAATTGTTATCATTATGTGTGTCTGGGGATGGGAAGGGTGAGTTACTTAGGTTCCTGAAAGGACAGATTGTCCTCTTTTGTCCTGCTAGCGCTTTCCTTTCTAGTTGAACAGCTCTCACATTGGGGAGGAATAGAGAGGGTCAAATCTGCGCAGACACGTGTAGGTCTTCAGTATATGATGAGGCAGAACTGCTGTTGGAAATAATTTTATTACTCTGAAATTTCTTTTTGCATATATTTATTGCTATTTTAAAAGGAGATCAGCCAGATACGTATGCAATCCCAAAGGTGTAAGCAAATGTTGCAGTTTTATAGCACTCTAGTAAAAAAGAAAGAAAGAAAGAAAGAAAGAAAGAAAGAAAGAAAGAAAGAAAAAGTAAAATAAAGGAAACAAACGGATCCTCTGGTGTCCATCCAGTTGTATTTACTGGGAACTGCTATGAAAACACTTGCTGTGGTTTGGTGGATTAACAGAGAGCCCCCTAATGGAGTAATTACAGAGAACCAAACATCTATTTTTCACCCATGCACCACCATTACTCTCAGTTTCTCCAGCCACTCCATTGGAAGTCACTTACACTCCTTACAATGAGTTATCATTGACTGCCATTTAGGCGTTATAGAGCAATTTGTCTTTCTGGGGCCATGGGCTGGCCTCATTGCAGTGAACAATCATTCTCTCTCCAATATATCAAACATTCATGGGGAAAAAGGGAAGAAAATAGCCCACAAACAGATAGCAGTGAGCAGCTAATAGATACTTCCAAGGAGGGAGACAAGAAAAATTATTGTTAAAGATTAATGAGGCAGGGACATGGCTGCTCTCTACGGCTGGGATGAAGAGGAAACACTGCCATACAGATAGCCCCCCTCTCAGGAAGTCATGACCTGTCTGTCCTGTGGGCCACGCTGGGGTGACCATGGTTACAGGCAGTAGTGTTCAGCGCTTTTAAATATCATACATGGAAATCTTATAGCTGATTCGTATCATTTATTGTCAGACAATGCACCTGAATTCAACTAAGGGCTTGATAAAGTAAACCCTAAGCACCAAATCAGACTTTCTTTGTATGATAGCATCCTTTACAGCGAGGACTTATTAAACATGTATCTATAAATATTTATTTTTGTATTTATATGTATATACAGAATATATCTTATTTATGTTAGGAAATGTCTGATTGCAGTTATTGAATGCTGCATATATTTTGACAAACAGGCTACATTGGTAAACCCTGCTGACTTGAGAAATAAGTGCCTTCAAAACATAATGTATAATGAAAACATACAAGTTATATCTGAAATGGAGACATACAGATCATTAAAATGAATGATGAATAGATCTCATGTTCATTTTTTTTATGTCCTTGGTTCTAAAATAGGCTTTTCATATGCTATATCCTTCAAGTAAACAAGGTGTGATTATCTGGTGATGCCATTATGTAAGTCTTAATTTGGAATGGGCACTAACATTGGTAATTTTTTGGAGATTGAGATGACCCTTTGTCTTTTTTTTCAAGCCTCACTACTGGCAATGATAGAAAAGCAAAAGAGCCATACACAAAGCAAACTGGGCATCCTCTTCCCCCACTAAATGTGTTCCCGATGAAGGGTTAATAGTGTACTTAACTTTGTGTTTTGTTAGATTACTCTTTCTTTCAGCCTAACACAATGACAAATAACCATTATTCTTTTTCCTTCACTGATAATCGGGACAACTTCAACATTTTTTTACCAGCCCAAGTTAGACCATTAATCCTGGACGATTTTGCCGATAAGTGTTGACTGCCAAGTAATGGCCATGTCACTGAGGAAAAGAAAAAATATGTGAACAATTAAAAATAGACAGCTATTATCTAGAGCATCCTCACTTCCCATTCACATATCATTGGTGTTATTCGGAATGATCTTCACACAAACTACAATTATGGAATCAATGACTCTGTCATTTAAAAAAATGGGTTCATTTTAGGATATATGGGGGTATGATATTACACAATCTGATTTGGAGTACACATTTTTGTAACCTAAATTAATTAATTATTATAATTAATTACTATAATTGTACCCTGCCTGATTTATTTGTCCATTACACACTTAGAGAGAGAGGTTATGTAACAAAATAACATAAATCAAAATGTCTAAGAGAATGAAGTGCTTTTAAAAATGTAAATAGTCAAATTAATAATAATGTGTAATCACATACACTTTCAAGCTTAGGTTTATTCTAACAGAAGCATAACCTTAATTGCCCTTTGTGCAGAATGTAAATACTTTCTTGTTGAAAAGGTGAATTCTGATTTAAACAAATACAGTGAATGAAATTTGTTTTCTTATGAAAACAAATACTGTATTGTTTTGTGTACTCAGCTGTTGTTGGTGCAGCACTTTTTTATGTCCTTCAGTGATCTTTCTGTCAATTACAAGTTAATTACGAGGATGAAAATTAAAAACGAAATAAATTAATTTGCTCTGATTGTCACATTCTGATAATTCAATTAAAATAGAAATTACTAAATTAATCCAGCATTTTAAAATATTATTATTAATAACAATAGACTGTTTACCAATAATACGAGGAGCACGCCCCTGTAATATATTATATCCTGTAAAGATTAGGAGTGCATCATTAAAGACAGAATACTTCTTAATGTAAGTTACTAATAAATAATGAAGTATATGAGCTCTTTTAAGATGCACAATTAAGAGCCAGTGCATTATGTAAGCCTCTCCTCTCCTCTCCTCTCCTCTCCTCTCCTCTCTCCTCTCCTCTCCTCTCTTCTCCTCTCCTCTTCTCTTCAATGCCATAAAAATGCCCCCCGACCCAAATGTACCGCCGAAATAAGCTCATTGTGTAAACACTATTGAGCATTTTGTGGCTTCAACATACCAAACACAGCAAAAGCGGGCCGAGTCACAGTTCTTAGTAGTTGATATTCTGCATCATTGTGGCCTGAAACTCTATTTAGATCAAAGAGATTGAGAAGCCCAAGTTTCAAATCCTTCCCAAAGCCCATTCTGGCTACTCTTTATTTAGCTCATTGGCATTCTGACCCCATGCCTCAGAGACTTTGAACCCTCAAAGTTTGGAAAGCTGAATTGCTCCTTTAAACACATTATCAGTGGGCCAGATTAAAGAATATCACTAAGCATCTTAAGGTTTTAGTGCAGTGTGGCGGCATGGACCGGGCCTCCGGAGCCACTTACTGCCATATACTGTATTAGGAATGGCTGAAAAAACACACCAGAGGGGTTGGTGGGAAAAAAAAGCCTCACGCTCATGGTAAATTAAGTTTGGGTTAAATGAAATAGAATAGGAGGAATGATCTAGAAAAAAAGGAGTAAAGGTTAAAGGGAGACTGATTGCTGTGTTTATTGTTATTGCGTATTTCGCCGAATTCCACTGTCCCCGGTCGTTACGGAGCACATGTGGATTTACAATGTGGCATTTTATTTACAGGATTGAGCGGTAAACGCAATATTATTATCTGTCCTAGAATGCCTAGAATTTGTAGTCGCTGTACATTCATGTCCAGATTTTCAGGGTACTATCAGTTTCAGACAAAGCGCCATCTGCGAGGTGTATTCAGTCTAGAGCACTGTGGCGATTGTCGTGATGCGAAAGATACATTTTTCCCTCGCTCTTATTTGTTTTCTTTGGTATACCCGAACAACAACAAATGCACAAAGGGGATTTTGAGACGTAAATCCTTCTTTTTTTTGGGTGGGGTTGGGTAAGGGGGTTTGATAAGGTGCAAAGATGCACTGCATTGAATGTATGTGTTTGTTCTCCTGAGCAGCTCTCACACCCTCTCTCCCTCCCTCCCTCCCCTCTTTTCTTTCTCCTCTTCAGTCTCATCAGCCACCGTGATTAAGATTTGGCACCTTGGACCACATTGTCTTCATTTGGAAATATTTCAGCTGCATTTGTGCCACTCGGAGGGGAGAAAGAGATAAAGGAGGAGAAGGGGAAAAACACACCCTGTTGTGTGAATCCTAGAAAGGCCTTGAACCCTGCCATTCATCCTATTCACTTCATCAGCTGAGTCTAATTGCTAGAGAGGACAGGAGACCCAAGGCCTGATTGTTCCTTATCCTCTTTGGAGCCTTCTGAGGCATGAAAAGCGAAAGGCCTGCTTTTGATCTTTTTTTCTCTTCTCTCTCCTCTCCTCTTCTGATTTTCTTTCTCTTCTCTGTCATCCCCTGCTATCCTTTCCCTCCGAATGACATTCTCCTTTCACACCCTTGCCCTCTTCTCCATCCACGCAAAATAATTATCAAGCTCTGCTTCATCAAATAATGCTGGAGATAGGAGGTCACGGAAAGGAGGGCCAGAGGTCTGGAGGGGCGGCCCTGAACTGTGGACAAGCTCCTAGCTCATCTTAGCGGCATGCTCCTTAGCTCAGGGCACCTTTATGTACCTTGACCCCGGTTTTCGTTTGCCTCTCTTAATGAGACCCTCTTACACAGCCAACGTGGTCCCGGCCCTGCCCTGTTAGGGGGCTCCGTGGTTGGGAGGCCAAAGTACAATAAGACACAGAGGCCACACTCAGACAAGGGCGCATCTGTGCTGTCTTATTAAGGCCTGGAGAAGAGCTCATGCTTCTCAAAGTCCCACAGGCTCGGAGACTAGATCTATTGACACCTACTTGTCCTCGGTGGTCAACGCCTTTCAGTGGAGGGCCAGCCTACGCACACAAGTTCTTATTAGAAGTAATTTCAGGCAGCTTCTTTAGAGAGGCAAGTGCTTAACTTGCTTTAGGTGACCATGCGGGCCACAGTGGAAGTGGGTGAATTTGGCGCAAAAAAAAAAAACATTCTTTAGACTCAAAAGATGACAAAGGATGTCAAAGGCCAACCCTGTCAGGGGACGAAAATAGTTCTTCAGATGAAGAATTGTGCACAGCAAGTATGCGGACACTTATTCTCAAGCTTCAGCCACTCTCGCAAGCACTTATTATGACAGTTGTTTAGAAGTGGAGTGGGCGAATTTTGTTGGACGACATCTCGATTTTGTGTACAAGAGGCCTGTTGATTTTGCTTATTATTTTGAAAGTAGTTTGGGTAGATATTATTATTTATCATGCAAAAATTGTGACACCTTGTATGAAGGGGTCATTTACTTTTCTTTTATGATTTACAACTACTGCATATTGGAAATAGTAAATTCTATTCTAAAATTATCATAAATTGCAGTCAATTGTGTATTCTAAAGTAACAAATCACATAAAAGTGCAATTGACCCCTTTCTTAGCTCCACCCCTCTTTGTTACCGTTGCTAACTCAGATGAGCTTTGTAGAACATTCCATAGTAATTAACTAGAGATTAATGTGATTTTTTTTTTTTTTTTTTTTTTTTGTAAAATGTGCTCCTAAAGTGCTAAAAACTGATTGGATATTTTCTTATAAGCAGGAATTAACTGTGACAAATTGAGCACTTTTATCTGCCGAAATTGTTAAATTACGCAGTAACGTGATTTTAAAAAAAGAGCTGCTAACAGAGCTTTAGAGACTGCTAATAGAGCCAAATGCTTCTCACAGTTAACTGAAAAAAGAAAAGCCTAATTTGAAAGCAATCAGATTAATGCACATGAACAGAACTGTTCCTACCACATATTCACTATGGTACTGTGAACTTTCTACACTCAAATTACCTAATTCAATACGCAATTTGAAAGATTTATTGGAAAATCTGAAAAGAACTTTGTATCCACTTTTAATGTATTTTTGGACAATTTCCATAAAATTGTGTTTACAATTAAATAAAGACAGATTGTCCATAGAGCAAAAGCTGAGAAAATGGCAGATGGCAACAGTTGCTAAGGTTCAATTGGTCCGTAACATTTTAAGGCATGGTTTAGCAAAGGGTCAATCGTGTATCACTATGACCAATGCTGTTTAGCATGTAGCACTGTGCTCAGATTTCCACAGGTTTACTATCCGAGAATACAAGTGTTCCCCATTGTTCTGTAGAGCCATATATCTGAAGTCTTTTATTATAAAGAGGAAACCTGACAATAAAAACAATAACTAGTTGTAAACTCTGCTGTGCAAGCAAAGTGCATAATGAAGAATAAGCAGACAGAAAAAAGTATGTAGCAAACAAACAAGACGGCAAACAAAAACCTTTAAGCAATCATGTAAAGCACGTCGAACATCTGAGCACTGTGTGAGAACAAAGCGGAGCCCCTGTCAGCCCATCGATCTGCTCCTGAAGGCACTCGCACGCACACACATATCTACATGCACAAGGCTCCTACTGCATCCCGTCTCTCAGAGAATGCCTGTATTGATCTGGCCCACTTCTGTAGAGTTAACTCACTGATAAAACCTGACCACAGGGCTTCCATGGGCCCAAGAGCATTTGGGATGCTGTTGAAAAAAACAACGGGAGAGAAAAAAAGATGAAACACAAAGCGAGTGGAAAAAGATCGCTGCCTGTACGTCCCCTCAGTCTGGAGAGACGAAGCTCTTTGACAGTTGTGTCTTTTTGGCTGGCATTATTTATATATTTCTTCAGCATTGTGCGCTTACAATGCTGTCGACTTTACCACGTGGACTGACAAGTGTTCGGAGATGTTGCGCATATTGTCATCTCCTCAAGTGCACCCACTGGAATTTCTCTTAGAAATTCACAGGGATGTGAGGAAAAGCAGATTTTTTTTTTCAATCCCATATTAACGCGTAGGGTTGGTCAGTGCGTCTGTGTGCGTCTGCATCTCACAACGTGTTGCTTGTGCGAACGCTTGCGTGTGTGTGTGCTCGAGTGCATCCAACAGTATATGCCAGTGTGGATGTGTGTTTGTGTACGCGTGTGAACGTGTATGCGTGTTGCCATGTTAGAATGTGCAGCGTTGTCATGTTTGTTACATTCCATGTGGGAGGGTCTGCTGAGAGGCTGGCCATCTGTAGTGTTCTGAAGATCGACATGTTGTAAAATGCGATTGGAGAGTGTGGAGACTCAACTTGTCAAATCTTGGCACATAATGAGGCAGAAGGGAGTGAAGGCAGGAAAAAGATTCAGAGATAAACAATTAGATTAATCCCAGCGGTAAAGGGCACAGACAATGGGAGGACTCAAAGAAAAAACAAAATCAATATGGCAACTGCTGAGGACACAATGGAGTACAGTGAGGAAGAGACTAACACTTATTTCTCAGATGAAAAGACATACAGACACGTGGTGGAGGAGTCACGACTTGTTCGAATCAATACCGGTGTCAGCACCGGATGCGCTACCGCCTATTCCTCACACGTTTTCCGTCAGAGAAGCCGCCAGACGTTACGGAATATACGGTAACGTTGCGTACCACAAAAGCACATCCCAAAAAGCCCAAACAAAGACATGGGGATAATGAAGTGAATTAGGGGCCGCAATTGCCTCCAGCTACAGCCAACTGATGATCTTTTAGGAGGAGAGACGTTGGGGACCGCAATGCTTTCACACCCCCTGAGTCCAAACATAATGGAGCATGATCTGCAGCCACAGTCTGGGCCGTCCCAGCGCGCCGCCGCCCCTCTCAGGCCCTGCCCAGACTCGCAGGTCTGAACCGACATCTCAGGCGCCATATCCCGGCAAATCTCACAGGGCTGCCCGTGCCAGGGCGCCGGGGCCCGACTGAAGCCGGGATGTCCTATGTGCTAGCGGGAAAGGGGGGTGGATAGGCTGAGTGAGTGAGTGAGTGGTGCTGGCCCCGGCTTACCCCACAGGGACGCAGAAAGGCGTTGACCAGAAAGGTGTGAGTCAGCGACGCAGCACCCCGCCCATTGTCATGTCTCCAAGGAGGCTGGTACACCGTCGAGTCATCGGCAGGGTTCCAGTGAAAAACATGAGGAAGCTAGGAGTGTCGGGGACCTGTATGGACTATCGGCCCAGTCCCAGGGAGAGAAGGGCCACTGCTCCACTGACCTCCAGCAACCTGTCAGTCTGTCATCCCCGCCTGAGGAATTAAGAGGGGAGGGAAGGGATGGGGATAAAAAAAAAAAAAGAACGTAATCTTGCTTGTTTTTTTTAGGACCGATGCACACTATCTTTACCTGCGGGAATGAGATGACTGGAGAAAAATCTGCCAAAGGAAGAGCTTGTTAACATATGTTGTGTTATAAATTAACATAAATGTTTATTGCAGGAATGTTTTTTGCTTTTCTTAATTATTACTATTTTTTAAATGCAACATGCATAATATAATGTGTTGCTTATTACAGGTATTATTTCACTTGTCTGTTCCCTTTTTTTAAGAACCAAAAAAATATATATAAATAAATAAAAATGAAATAAACGTAAGGGAAAGTAAGAGAAGAATTTGAATCTTCAGCATATGTTTTGGTTGGAATAAAATTCCAAAATAATTTGTAAATCTGACAAGAAATTACTACTTACTCAACAAATCTGTTCTTTAAACAAAACATTGTAACTATAAAATTGCAGGATGCTAAATATTAATTAAATCAAATTATAGTTTTTGTTGACTCTTTACCTGTTAAGTATATAATAAAAATAAGCTTCATTGAATCTTGAATTTTGCACAAGCTGCTGTAGTATTGATTGACAATTCTGTATTGTCAAAGACAAAGAACGTTTGGTGTGAGTTCCACCGCATTTGGTTGCTTTCCCAAGGGACACTAACGATTCTGTTTCCCTTCTTCTTTTTTCTCTATTTCTCTTTCTCACCCTCTCTCCCTCTCTCTTTCTTTCAGCCAAAGAGAAAGAAGAGATATAAATGGTGTGGTGTTGCCTCTTTATGTAGAGAGCAGCAAACGTGACGCCTCCCAGACGGGGAGAGATGGCGAACCCTAATAATACCAACCCATACAATGGCTCTGACAGCCCAGCTATAAAGCAATCAGGGTCCCAGGCATTCCAAATCTCTTTAACGCCCACCCTACAACAGTCTGGAAGATGGGTGGCTGACCTGAGAGCTGTCAATCATGCTGCCGTACCTGCTGGAGCCTGGGCGGAGCAGAGCCGGGGGCATGCGGTCCATCAGATCTGTTTTCACACTCCCCACACTAGCACTGCAAGCGTAACCAAAAAGACAAAAAAAACGCCCCACTGCCCTACTCTTAATTAGGGAGTGTGGGTAAGACTGAGGTTTGTTTGGTTTTAGATGGAGAAGGGGAGGGCAAAAGATACAGGGGAGCGCCGAATCCCGTGGAGACAGAGAATAACCTTTTCCCTTGATTCTGGAATAAGGCATTGATTTGTCATGCTGTTTTGTACAGGCGAGAGCTCTCCCAGTGGTGCGCTACAAGCTTGGAAGGAGGCAAAGAGACAGCTACGCGGAGAAAAGGAGAAACGTTAAGGCTAGTTCATTATCCGCTTGTAGCTCATCCATGCATATAGATCACCGTGATACTGTGGTTATTAATGGCTTTCTACTGTTTCCTCCAGGGTCTTCCCATCTGAAGCTCACCAGCTGAAAAGCTTCTCAGCTACTTTCCTTTTTTCACCCATCTACCTTTCGACCAAAGCAGTGAGTCCTTCTTCCTGTCCTCTTTCACCTGCTGCCGTCGGTGGTTATGTCCGAGAGCAGCGCTGCCTCAAGGGCTTCGATCAGAGAGCTCTTCGCTCTTAAAGGGCCGAATCTTACATCCGCCTACAGATCGGGCTATTTAGTTTTCCTTAATTCCCCACTGTTTAAGTAAAAAACATATGTATTTGCAACCATACCATACTGTTTTATAAAGTACAATTCCCAGTACACCGCAGAAAGAGAAAATAGTTTTACACTCAGTCCATGTATTGCGATGTAAAATCTGTGGTTTACAAGCAATACCTGAATAATGATCTATACTGTGCATTTTAGTTGCGCTGATATAATTGGCAAATTAACATGAATTAACATTTACTCGACCTTTTTCCAATAACCTTCAATGTGACCTGACTGTGCTTATTTAAACAACGGACACCTGGAGTTGCATACAGATAGAACGAAATTATGCCATGTAGCTTCCATATTTATGCATGTGTGTGTTTTTGGTAAATATATTGGCTTGGTGTCTCATTTATTAAACATTAGCATAAAATAACTAGATGTACAGTACTATTATAAATTTGAAAAATAACTACACTTTTATGGTTTGGATTTTTTTAATACATGTTGGTTTGTTAATTGGCATGTATTAACAAAACGACGACTTAATCGTTTGCTTGTAGCAATGGATTTTCATACCAAGGCTTTTTAAATGTAAAAAAGCGATTGATTTCTTGTTAGGGACCTCACAAAATACATATCATAACAATGTGCCCAGGGTGTTTTCAATGTTCCATAATATGAAAGGCAAGAAAATACAATTGCAGTCCATCATCTATATTTCCTCTTCAAATATGTGTTATGACTCCTGATACTCTTAAGGTTTGGAGATGAAACATTAACGAGATTTGGCAGCCAGTGGGAGATGAGTTCTGCAGAAGTGTTGTTTATACAATCCCATGGAGACACTCCCCAGACTCTACCCTTGTGTTTGGCTGACCAGACGTCACCTGGGGCCGGCTTTGGAGGCCTGCCTGTCGGGTCATGGATTGGCTTGTTGTCATGCAGGGTCCCTAGCGGTGTCTCTCACATGCTGTACGTCTGATCCTGTGCAGCTGGATGGAAGGTCCACATGTACTTGGCCTCACCCTGAGGAACTGAAGGTTGAGGTGTCAAGGTGCAGCAGACCATCCAATGCTTCACGACTCGTTCTGGCCTGTTTGGAAGCCGAGCTATGCTGATCTAAGAGTTTCATCCAAATTATGTATTTCCCAAGTGTGTGCTATAACACATCAGCTCAGTGTTTTTAGAGGGCTGTCGCAATGTGTATTCCAGACTTTTGTGCACTGTGCATAGATAAAGTATATAGTTTTTGGTGGGAATTGAAACTGACTACCAAACTACTTAATTTAAAAAGTTTATAACCAAAATAATATACATACTACTGTTCAAAAGTTTGGAGTCTGTAAGATTGTTTTTGAAATAAGTCACTTATTCTCAACAAGGCTGCATTTAATATTGTGAAATGGCATTATGAATTAAAATAACTGTTTTTATTTTAATATATATATATATATATATATATATTTTTTTTTTTTTTCTTTTTTAATAGAAATGTTATGTAACATGATAAATGTCTTTACTGTCACTTTTGATCAATTTAATGCATCTTTTCTGAATAAAAGTATTAATTTATTTAAAAAAAAAGAGTCTTTAATATAGTATTGTTTTTTGTTTTTTTGAAAAAAAAAAATTGTAGTAAAAAAACTTTAAGGTTTAAGGACATTAAGTGCTTAAAATGCAAACTTAAAATTTTATATACATAATATGATACTACATTGTTCATTGTTTTGTTTCCCCTTACCTAAACTCATTCACAAAAAAAAAAAAAAAAAGAAAAGAAAGAAGAAGGAAAACTGAAGAAAGAAAACTGTTTGACTTGACTTGCTGCTGGTACATTGTCAGGAAGTCTTAGGCGGAAAATAAACCCGGTGCCGAGTTGTTGTCAGACCTGTGTGACCAATGACATATCATTCTTCACTCTGTCATGTTTAACTAAAACCAATACCCATTCAAAGCAGCATCCATCAGTGTTAGTTCTCAACAATGACAGATTGCCATTGCCTCTGTACCCGTAGCATCTGGATCTTCTCTCTGCCCCCCTTTTTCTGTTCTTTATGGTAAACAGCCTGAACAACAGCTGGGCGATGGGAATTTACAAGTTAATCAATTGTTAGTTAGGAGGTACTGCTGTGCCCTATACCCAACCATCTGCAAGTTAATATTCATTTACCATGCTAATTTTCCCAAAGGTAACAGTCTATCCATTTCTACTTGGGGGATTTCTTCATTCTTAAGAACAGACTAAATGACATGTAACACAAAGCTGGACAACGCCACATTGAGTATATAATTAGTAGGTTGTCAAAAACTGCACTACACTAAAACATGGTTATTGGATGCTTGCACTTTAAGAATTATAAAAGAAAATGTTTTTACATCAGGAGGTTAATAAGGGGTCTAAGCAAGGCATATTCAGGAGGCTAGTTGAGGTAGACTTGATTTTGTTTGCCTCTCCTGCTCTCTTTTTCTATCTTTCTCTGTCTCCTTGGATCAGTTGGGCCTTGGTGAATGTGATACCACTCTTTATCTGATTCTGTCCATGAACTACATACACACAATGACCCAAAATCATTCACCTCCCACAACTTATTTGCCTTTAGCCAAACAAATGAGCTTTGGACAACCTCTTCTGTGACTTAGCATTCCAACTGGGTTTCTCATGGAATGTAAAAACTACTCCCATGAGCGCCGAGAACTGAACTACAACAAGGCCCTTTTTTCTTTGGATTACATTCCTTGTAAGACGCAACTTTTCAAAAAACGAAATCTTTATTGCAGATAGCACCTTTAACATTTAATATAATTCTCAAACTGATTTTGGAGCACTCAGGGTTAGGAAGCCTACAGGACACAATTTCGATACAGGACTCTACTGGGTTTTTCTACCCAGCACCATATAGAGTAACATCCATCTCACATATGTTGCCTCGGTGCCTTTGGAGCAAGTGCGGGTGGGCTTTTACAACTCTTCTTCTAGCGCTGGCATTCACCTTTCTGCGTCTCCTCATCGCCATGGCAAAGAGATCAAGCTCGGCTTTATTTATAATCTGGCTAACCTCACGGCATGACCCCTGCACACACATCACACGGCAGGGTCACATCCCTCCTCTGCACCTCCTCTGCTGTTCTAACATTCCAACATGGCTCTAGGACAGCAGCCCCAGCAAAACTTCTACACTCCTCGCCTCACAAAGAAGCCCAGATCAGAGCAAAGCTGGCCCCGCTTTGGCCCTTCGCCAGGGCTGAGGCAGCTGGGGGCGTGCTCTAATAAGGAGACAATGAGAACGCACTGACTTGCTGAGCTTTGCATTGTGGGTCATGAAAGTTGTACTTTTTAACTGCTTAACTAATGAATGTGCTTTTGAAATGAGACAAAACACCCACAAAACTATAAAGGCTATATGCGAATTTTCGACTTTGATTTTACAGTACATTTTCGTCACACTTTTTAATTCCTGAATGTCTGGGGAATATTCATTTTTATTATTATTATTATTATTATTATTATTATTATTATTTATATTATTTAAAGGGAACGTTCACCCAAAATGAAAATTCTCTCATTAATTACTCACCTTCACGTCATGAGCTTTCTGAACCTGCACTGCACCTTGTTTACAAGCAGAGGAATGCACACATATATGTGGTACTGTCGTGAACCCACATCAAAGCCTGACACAGAAGAGAAGAAATTGTTGAATAATATCATTTATTTTTGTTTTCTTTGCACACAAAAATATTCTAGTAACTTCATAAAATTAAGGTTGAACCACTGATGTCGCATGGACTATTTTAATGATGTCCTTACTACCTTTCTGTGCCTTGAACATGGTAGGACCCTTGCTGTCTATGCAGGGTCAGAAAACTCTCGGATTTCATTAAAATACCTTAATTTGTGTTTCAAAGATGATCAAAGGCCTTACAGGTTTGGAACGACATGAGGGTGAGTAATTAATGACAGAATTTTCATTTTTGGGTGAACAATCCCTTTAAATTGATATTGATTTTTATGATTACATGGCTCTATAGAACACAATATTCTGATTGGTAATTAATTGCGCAATCTGATATTTTGTAATACTTAGTGTCAACCTTTTCAACACTTTATATCAGTCCATTTGGGTAACTGAAACTGCCACAACTTTCATGTCTCTCATTTCAAAAGCCAAACTCACAATCTTGTTTCATACAACCAACTTTCGCTTTAATTAGTGATTGTTGTCCAAATGACCTCAGAGGACTTCAGTATTAATATATAACAGTATATAACAGTGTTCATCTTGTTGTTACGCTAATTGTTTTGTAATGTATATTGTAGTTGGATATTGTCTTAGCAGAAACATTAAATAGAGGCGTCATGAGATTTCTGAGCCAAGTGGATTTTGAATGCAGCTTCCAAAAGTAAGAAAAATAGCCGAATAATATATATATATATATTTTTTTTTATTATTCGATACAATCACACCGGTGTGATTAGATCGTTAAGTGTGGCACAGCATCAGCTGCTAAATTCAAATCTGCGTTCGCTGGCTGGCGCTGAGCCAGAGACAGACGCGTTTGTACAGCGCTGCATTATAACCAATCACAGACGATTCTGTTGAGCTTATGAATGCAATGACCAATCAGAGACGTTCAGATGAGTCATCGCTGAAACGCGGTGTTTTGTTCACTTGCTCGCTGACTGAATTATCAGGCGAATTCTCTCATCAGAAACAACAAAGTTCAGATGTGCGTACGAATGTAAGTTAAGATATTCATTTCACAGTGTAAACAGCTTCAGTGATTTTAATGGGATTAATGGGAGTGCTTGAACTCTGGCTAGACTGAATGAAAATGTTCTTTGATAATGTAAATGTTCTTTGCTCTCTGTAAAATGAAAGTGTTATAATTAGTAACTTACAATATTGTTATTAAATTCACATTGAATACAAAGTCAATCGTATTAAAAAGTCAATCGGGGGGGGGGGGGGGGAATGACAGTGACAATGGCAGTGACCCCCCCTACAATTTTTATTGTATTATCAAAGTAACTAATTTTTAAATCTGGAGATGATAAAGGTTCCATTACATGACTACTTCTCCCTAGTTGCAACGAAAAGAAAAAGCTGAATAAAATTCCAATTGTATTTTTTCGTTTCTCCATTTACTGAGTGAAAAAATTAAATGATTAAAAAGAAAAGCTGATATTCCCCTTAACTTCACCAGACAAGATATAGCACAGTGATTTAAGCGGGCCAGGTTAACTAAGTTATAATTAACAGATCACAGCAAGGTAGAGGGAGGTTGAGATTTCAATGGCTCCTGGTGGCCTCACGAGTCAGAGATGATAAATCTCCCCCCGACTTCCCCCTGTACAAAACCTAAAGCTCATTCAACTTCACATCCATCAGTGTTGGCCTGAAAGCCATGACAAAGCACTTTCAATTACACCAGTAACTGACTCTGGAAGCAGTTCATAGCTGGTGCTTGGCTGAACGAAGTCATGGGGTAGGAGCAGATGGGAGAGGGGGTTAGAGAAGCTGGTTTGGTGGCATCTGTATGATCCCCCCTGCGAAAAATACAGCGTGGTGGGGTGGAGCGTGTGTTCCGGAGACATGGACGGTCGTCGGCCTGGGATCCCAAGAACAATTCACCTATTTTGTGTGCTGTCACCCCAGCCTTCTGATTTATGGGTGGGACACCCTTCCTACGACCCATGTGGTCCATCAGCTGGGCACAGGGGACACGGTGGTGATTAGAGAGAGGAGTATGAGAGGCTCCTCATTCAGGGCCCTCATCTGCTTGCAGAGGGCCTATCAGAAGGCCTATCAGCTCTCCAGCGGTGAGGCAGCCAGAGTTAGAGTGCCATTCTTAACCTAAAACCATCACAGGATAAGCCCATACACTGTTAATGTCTGCATCTAATTCCGGGCTTTTATAAAGTAGATTCCTAATTATATTATGTGGAGTTGAAAGCTGAGTGTGAGCACTCCAAAAGTTAACACGCTAATGTTTTATTGGAGTGATTTTATACATAATTACATGACCCTCTCTGGCACTTTGGGCTTTCACTTTGTTGAGATAAGTAATCTAACGCCACTATGTAAATGGTTAATTAATTCACATAGTATCAGGAAAAGTGCAATGTTTAACTTGTAAAATGTAATTAATTCAAGGGAAATATTAACTCTTTGCAAGAATAATGAAAGCAGAAGCAACAACAACAACAACAACAACACCATGATAGTTTTTGGAAATCAATTTGTGTAAGAGAATGAAAGGGCATCTGCGCCAGGGAAAAAAAAAGTAGAGAGTTTACTCGCTCATGCATCTCTCTCAAAGTGCTTTATTATATACAAAACATGGTGCAAAATCCTCAACGGACAATGATCCTTTAAAAGAAGTTCTGACTCCGATGCCCTGATGAAAGACACCCTCCTCTATCAGGATTCGTGGGCCTATGCTCCCTCACTTCAGGCAATTATGACACACAGGAGATCTTTGACTGTTCCAGGCACCCGGCACATGAAAAAAAGACCAGCCTTTCCTTTCAGGCTGAGTGGTAAAAATAAGCTTGCTCTCCTCCATTGTGGTACACTCATGACCCCTGCAACAGTGGTAAGCATCTATCTGAACAAGCCACGGGGCAAAACAAATCACTTGCGATTTGTAGAATTATAAAGATTTTAATAGCCGTTATGTTTCTCTCTCAGATTGGTCTTTATTTCCAAATGTCAAAGTTTGCTGGACGCCCCAGGCTTTTAGAAACCAGTAATTGGTCTACTGAGAGAAAACGCTTTTCCCTTAGTGATTGAGTGCATTTGTTGCTGTGAACTTGAGGGTATCCCTCAAAAGATTGTGGGTCTGGGTCACGAGAGCTTGTAACATATCGAGCAGAAGCCAATTCGCATCCACACAACTCGTCGTTCTCTTTCATATGCGGTTTTTGTTTAGGGAGATAACCTCTTGGAGCAGCTTGAGATTTTGATTGCTAATTAGTTTTGTTGCTAGATAACACAGCGTACACTAGGAGGGCTTTGCTTGTTGAACTTGGGGAAGAACCTGCATTAATTCAGAATAATTGTCAGGGAGTAACTGGAACACTGGGAGTGTCTACTGCATCTAAAATCCAAGCAGAATGTCTTTGTTTTCTTCTTTTTTTTCTGCTCTTTTTTGTTCCTAGTGAGAAATACACACTGTTGGTTGCCGTTTCAGGATAACAAGTTTATATAACAACGTTATAACGAGTTTATAAGGCCCAGTCTGTTCAGTTCATGTTTGTCGGGTCTACTTGTTGGATGTCGTGTGTTTCCCATGTTCCTGTTATGGATTTTCCCTGTGGTTCGAGTATTAAAGATGGTTAAACGTTTCTCTGCGTCTCCAGCGTCCTTCCTACAGACAACCCTGACAGAAGACCCGACCAAAACATTTTTATTACATTTCTCCCTCTGCACTGCGGCTGAGGGAGAGCTTAGTATGGTGCGGGGTTTGTGCCACACTGAAGGAGAGAGGGCTCCTGCTCCAGAGTTAAGCCCAGAGAGGGCTCCCATTCCAGAGTTAAGCCCAAAGAGGGCTCCTGTTCCTGAGTTAAACCCAGTGAGGGGTCCCGTTCCTGAGTTAAGCCCAGAGAGGGCTCTTGTTCCAGAGTTAAGCCCAGAGAGGGTTCCAGTTCCTGAATCCAGTCCAGAACGCACTCCAGAGCCCGCTCCTCAAAAGCGCCCTCAAGTGCCCGTTCCAGCCCCAGAGCTTGCTCCAATGTCAGCTCCAGCCCCCCTGTTAAGCCCAGAGAGGGCTCCCGTTCCTGAGTTCAGCCCTGAAAGCCCGGAGGCTCACAAATGACTGCCCTCCCACCCGCTCCTGCCTTCTTCTCCGTTGTCGTCTGGCAGCCCCTCTGCTCGCCCTCAGCCCACCATCTATGCGGTGTGAGCTCCGCGGGACTGCCATCCTCCAGTGGCACCGTGGCCGGAGTATCCCTCACCTCCGTCTTCAGCCTCCGAGGCCCGGACTCCGCCTCGGCCCTCATCCCTCTGGCTCCGCCTTGGTCTGTCGTTGACCATCCTGCGCCTCGGGACTCCACTCCTCCGGCTGCGCCTCGTTCCTCCATCCCTCTGGCTCCATCAGGCTCCTCCATCCCTTCGGCTCCTCCTCAGTCCTTTGTCGCTCCTGCTCCACCGCAGCCATCTGGATCCCCCGTCTTCGCCTCGGTCGCCGGCGCCATCTGCTCCACCTTGGTCCCCCGAATCCTCTCCGTCGCCCTAGCTCATCAGCTCTCCGTCTCCACCTCGGGCTCCTCCGCTACCTGCTCCGCCACCGTCGGTCGGCCCCCTGGAGTCGGTGGCCATTCCTCCTCCATGGCTCCTCCCTCTGTCGGCTCCACCGTGGGTCATCATCTTGGCTGCGGCCTGAGTCCCGCCTGACTCCTCCTGTTCCGGCTCCTTCCTGTCTCCTCCCTGGCTCCTCCCTTCTTCGTCACCTCCCTGGTCTCTGTCAGCCGGTCCCCTCCCGGGTGTCTGTCCTCCTCCTGAGCCGCCTCACAAGTTCCCACCTACCCCTCCCCTCTCCATGTAGTTTCTACGGCGCGAGGTCGCACCTTCCAGGAGGTGGCGTAATTTCAAGATTATGGACCTGTCTGTGTTGTGTTTTGTCCCCATGTAGTTCCTGTTTTGCCTTATTTGGTCATTTTCCTTTCCTCGTTTTGTTTGATTAAGATTCCAGGTATGTCTCCTTAGTTCCTCATTGTCCTAAGTTTATAAGCCCCAGTCTGTTCAGTTCATGTTTGTCGGGTCTACTTGTTGGATGTCGTGTGTTTCCCGTGTTCCTGTTGTGGATTTTCCCTGTGATTCGAGTATTAAAGACGGTTAAAGACGGTTTCTCTGCATCTCCAGCGTCCTTCCTACAGACAACGTGACACATATATACTTTCTATATATATATTTTTTTCTGGCATGAAATAATAATAATGACTCACAGAAATAAATAGAATTTTAACCTTTAATTGTAACACTATACATTTTAATTTCACACTATACTGAATGGCTTTGTTCATTTTAATTATATTTTAAATTATATTTAAAACTATGTATATTTTATATAATAATATGTATTTAAGTCATTTATATTCGTATGGTGGATTTTCTCATTTTAAGATCAAAAGCAACTAGTTTTAATATTTATTAGCATTAATGGAAGTAAAATCCTGTGACATAAAAGTCCCCGAAGTTAAAGAGAAAAAAAAAGAAAAAGAAAAAATGTAAATGTTAGGAAACATCATCTAAAAAGTACTTTTCCTAACTTTCTTGGCAAATGGGTTTTTGGTGTCCCCACTCCCCACTTTACCAAAGTCAGCACAACAACCTTTGGAGCAACACAAATTTTAACTCATTTTGACTAACATATTGCCAGCAGATGAATGTCAATTTACGGCCACAAAGCAATGCTTGCCCCTCCATCAGTAAGAAGTCCAAAATGTCATCCTAATAAATTGCCTTTTTTTCGCTTCAAAGTCACCTTTTGCTCCGGGTTTTCAGGGCCAATTACCACCTCAGCACTTTGCTTGGGCTTTAACACTACACAGAGCAGAACACAAAACAAACCAGTGGAGCATTGCAGGGACCTCTGTAAACCTTGCTGACCAGTGGCTGTAAATCTTTCATTCATCGTGTTTAACCAGATCCACCAGCTATTCAGCAGCACATCCGTCACAGCTGCAAAAGAGTCAATGATGACAGAGTGCCTCCGATTGTGCCATACAACAACTCACTCGCTGCTCATTGACTAAACCCTCTCAGAGCCTCCAGACATGTAGCCTGAAGGATTGTTGATGTGATCCATTTATGAGGCTGCACTCTATATATTCAGGGGTGCCACAGCAGGCGCATATGTAAGGATGATTCGTGGGAGAGTGGACATGTGTTTTTATGTGTTTAAGGAACATGTGTATGCTTTGCTGGACAATTTAAACTTTGCCTTGTTGTCAGACATGAATTTGCTATGAAGCATGACAGACTGTGAAACATTGACAAAATAATACTTTTGTGTCCTTCAAGAAAATATTTCTAGAAAAAAAAAAAAAAAATGATACTACTTAATACAATTTAAAGTTAATTAAAAAGTACAACCCGAATTCTGGAAATGTTGGAACATTTTTTTTTTTTTTTGAATAAAATGAAAACTAAAAGACTTTCAAATTACATGAGCGAATATTTCATTCACAATAGAACATAGATAACATAACAAATGTTTAAACAGAAATTTTACAATTTTATGCACAAAATAAGCTCATTTTAAATTTGATGCCTGCTACAGGTCTCAAAATAGTTGGGACGGGGACATGTTTACCACGGTGTAGCATCTCCTCTTCTTTTCATTTTACAGTTTGAAGACATCTGGGCATTCAGGTTATGAGTTTCTGGAGTTTTAGTGTTGGAATTTGGTCCCATTCTTGCCTGATATAGGTTTCCAGCTGCTGAAGAGTTTGTGGTTGTCTTTGATATATTTTTCGTTTGGGGGGGGGGATATGCAAGTGACATATCAATAGGATTTTGTTACAATAAAGAGTCAGATTTTTTTTGTGTGGTTTTTCACATCTTTTTAGATAACTGGTATCAATCTCAGACAGGTTTGTTCAATAGTTTGCCAGTTCTTCTATTTAAAAACAAGTCTTCATGTGTTTCTACAGCCACCGTGCAGGTTTCTCTTTGTGAGGTTTGGTTAGCAGTGACTGAAACGCAGCTTTACACACAACTGTCAGTCTGCATGGAGAAGATCTTGAGACTCCAGTAGCTTCAAACACCTGTTTGTTGCTCAGCAGTGGCTTTTTACAGCTGGTATTACAATACAGTTCATTTGTTTGACAAAAACTTTCCTTTCACTCACAAATCTTTTGACAGTTCAATAATTTCTATTTGCTTTTCGCGAAATATTGTTTGTTTTGATGCCTTTTGCAAGACATTGCATTGTTTCATACTTTTCATCTTCAGAAAGATCTTTCTTCCTCAACCTTATTTCATGAGAACTGTGACTTGCTTAATAATGTGGAACAACCTCTTTAAGTAGGGTTTCCATTTACCTAAGAAGAACTGGCAAACTATTGAACAAACTGGTATCAATCTCAGACAGGTTATCTAAAAAGATGTGAAAAACCACACAAACAAAAATCTGACTCTTTATTGTAACAAAATCCTATTGATATGTCACTTGCATAATAATTTGGAATGCAGTGTATAAATATGATAAAACTAAAGACTTTTTGGAGATATGAAGGTTGCAGTACTACTCTATAGGTACTCAAGATTAAATGAGCCTTGGCCCACAGGACACAACGGCGCTTCTGGACCATGTTCACATATGGCTTCATTTTTGCATGATAGAGTTTTAGTTGGCATCTGCAGATGGCACGGCAGATTGTGTTTACCGACAGTGGTTTCTGGAAGTATTCCTGGGCCCATTTAGTAATGTCAATGACAGAATCATGCCGATGAGTGATGCAGTGTCGTCAGAGGGCCTGAAGACCACGGGCATCCAACAAAGGTCTTCGGCCTTGTCCCTTACACAGATTTCTCCAGTTTCTCTGAATCTTTTGATGATGTTATGCACTGTAGATGATGAGATTTGCAAAGCCTTTGCAATTTGATGTTTAGGAATGTTGTTTTTAAAAGTATTCCACAATCTTTTTACGCACTCTTTCACAGATTGGAGAGCCTCTGCCCATCTTTACTTCTGAGAGACTCTGCCTCTCTAAGACATCCCGTTTATAGCTAATCATGTTACAGACCTGATGTCAATTAACTTAATTAGTTGCTAGATGTTCTCCCAGCTGAATCTTTTCAAAATTTCTTGCTTTTTCAGCCCTTTGTTGCCCCCGTGCCAACATTTTTGAGACCTGTAGCAGGCATCAAATTTGAAATGAGCTCATTTAGTGGATAAAAGTGTAAAATTTCTCAGTTTAAACATTTGTTATGTTCTCTATGTTCTATTGTGAATAAAATATTGGCTCATGTGATTTGAAAGTCTTTTAGTTTTCGTTTTATTCAAATTTAAAAAATGTCCCAACATTTCCGAAATTTGGGTTGTACTTTATAAAATATATACATGTATAAATTCAAAAACACACACATTATTTGCTTTGTTTTATATATAGTTACTTTATTATATTATTATATGTAATTTTCTTAACTCTTCATATATACAGTATATCTTATATCTTAATCTTAATATTCAGAAATTATATACTATGCATACTGGTACTATAATGAAACCACACACATATTTACTCTATTGTATAGTTGTTATTATATAATATATATATATATATATATATATATATATATATATATATATATATATATATATATATATATATATATATAGTACCAGTATGCATAGTATATAATATATATTTCCGAATATTCAGAGATGTCATTTTCTTAGTATTTTCAATTTACTAATTATATTAAATATATAATAATTGTAAAGAGTATGAGTATTATAAACACAATATAATTAGGTGCATATATGTATGTATAAATAATTATGCATATGTAATGTCAATCATACATTTTGATGATTTAGCACATTCACATCAACAATTTCAGCTGAAAAAAAAAAAAAAAATTAATATGACTGAAAATCTGATGGAATAGTTTTGTTTAAAGAGGGATGTGACAGTAATGTCCTGCCATTACACACATATGCACACAGACATACGCATATTGGCAGACGTGCTCGCGGTAGAGAGGTAATAGAGTTGGCTGCAGCTCCGGTGGTCTCCTCGTTATAGAAGTGGAGAGTGTCAGCTGTGACAGTGCAGGTAGCTAAAACACCACTTAAGGTTTTAGCTGGAGCGGCTTTTGGAGAGAAAGGAGCATGACCCGTGCTACCTGCTCCCACATCCCACACACCCTTTCTGCCTGACAGCCACTCAATGGCAAGTGTCTGCCGGCATAGTGAGAGAGAAGAGCCTGCCAACAGTGCTGAGATGAAAATGATTACCACACATCCCTCTAGTCTCACTCACTGCAATAGTGAATAGTGAAAGATAAAGAAAGAGAAAGTGAAAGAGAATAATTCAATAGTCAGGATTACTGATAGTGATGCATGACTGAGCCTGGCATAATGACACTATAAACTATATAAGAAAAACCTATATTTTCTTAGATCTGCCAATTAGCTTCAATGCTCTTAAGCTCCTCAAGGGTTTTCAGTAAAACGATTGAGTCAAATGTGAGAAAAAAAAGGCCTGATCTGTTTCCTTTAATGTCACTAATAACATTATCCATATACACACTTGAAAGAACTCTATGAGGGTCCATTTAGTACACACTGTTAACTCCGTACATAAATACGATGAGTTCACAAGGGTGCGCAGTTACTCGCTCAAACTAAAAACAGAAGACAATGTTATGAATTCCTGTCTGGAGATCTGCAGACAGATGTTGTTTTACAGTATAGGGGTTGTATCTATATTCTTTCTAAATAAGGGGGTGGGTAATCCATCTTGCAAGCTTAATTAGGGAAAATAGGGGAATTCTTTCACAAGTGCTACAGAATTCTTCTGAAATAAATAGCTATGCAAATGAAGGCCATTTTTAGCATTTCGACTTCAGTAAGCTGTATTAAAGTTAAACATAGTCTACACAAAGAGGACAATCCCATTTTCATTGTTCTAAAATAAATTTCCAACTGTGCCACTTTAACAGGCTCAACTGTAAATGAAATGATTGACAAAAACACAGCAGATATATATTTTTCTAATTGTTGCCTACAGGGAAAGCGAGCTGCATGGAGTATCTGTAATCATCAGTAATTAGAATATTGTTGCACATAATTACAAAAGATTTACAAATTTTGATTGTCTCAATTTCACTGCTGCAGAAGGCCCATCCCAATCCTCTGTCTTAATACACATTTGTTTCAGTGAAGTGTCAGAGACAATTATGATTATATGGATCTCAGCATGAGACTTTGCTCAAAATCAGAGAGAAAGATCTGCTAAAAAAAACATAATCCACACATCCCGAAATATGAAAGAAATTAAAGCGTTTATAACAAGCTTCGGTAGACAATCAAGAGACTTTAGACACCAGGAGATATCAAGCGTGCTTCATTTAGAATTTCATCACTATGAAATAGAGGGATTATACATTTAGCAATTTAATATTCATTCATCTGGCAATAACAAACCTCAATAATTATATGGGTGATCCATTAAAATACTCTAAACTAGATGTGTTATTATTCAAGTAAAATGCTACGAACATTAACTTTAAATAACCTAACCTACTCTTCAAACGGTTGCTCTGCAATAGCAGTGGTTGACCTAAAAGTGAAAACTGCAACATAGGCCCACTGGAAAAATGTTCTTCTACCAACAAAAACTCCAAAAACAATAAAACAAATAAGTACCGTATACATAAATCATTGCAGATTTTAGCTGAAATGAACACTAGCGCCTATAAATCACCAACAACTTTTATTCTTTTTCACAAAAATTATGATTACAGGGCAAATTAGGAAAGACTGTTTCACTTGGTTCTTAATTGATATCATGTTACAGCCTCAAAACATTTTACCATAGTGCATGATTTGAACTATCAGTCTAGATTTTGATGTTTGCACCACATAACCAGCTCCGTATGCATGACTTTTCTTACATATTAAACTTGCTCGGTACCTCACCTGGTAGGCCTACAATGTTGATCTTGCGAGAGTGCACGGGCAAAAGTTCCCGTGAAACACGAGTCACAACACTTAACAAAACATTTGTAGAAAAGAGCTATAATGGAACAGTTGCTTCAGAAAATATGTTTTTAACTCATGGTCGCTTCCTTACCAAAATCGGTTAGGTTTAGGGTAGGGTTTAGTGTGTTTGTAAACGCGATAGAGCATTGACCTTTTAGCGCCACTTTTCCGGAAATTTTATTTCTGAACTGCCGCTATACACAAAACTACCAAACAGCGCCACTTACTGGACATTTCACTTTGAAAGTACCGCGAAAAGTGCAACAAGCAAGGTAATAGACCCGTTTAGTCGTCATAGTTGAGAAAAAGTTAACTCACCAGCCTGTGAAAAGGGTCCATATAATTTTGCACAGATGTCGTCACATGCACGTTTTTTAATAATGAGCCTGGGTTGGAAAACTGAGAAGACATTTAAGTTGTAATTCTAAGAATTTAATGCACATTTGCGTTAGACTATGAATTGCATAGCAAGATGCATCTACTTTCACACATTTGCATAGAGCATAAGGAATTAAATCTCATAAAGGACACATGGACAAAGTATCTACTACATGACCAGAATGGGTGAGCTGCCAAATACACTACAGGTAAATATACTGAAAATAAAAAATAAAACTAAATAAATAAATATTATGACAAATAAACCATGCATGCAACTCTGTTTACGAGAAGAGGTAAAGGAAAGGAACCTCTAAGTGCTGCATGGAGCCAACCTTAAAAGACTGGCAGGAAAAACCACCAAGCTTGAGAAGCACTTTATTAGCCAGCAGGGTGGGTCAGGAGGACCAGCCCTATTATTGATTGTGGTTGTTGAATGCATCCACAGCTGCACTTTCTCTAAATTTCCAAGAGTAAATATGCACCTTTGAAGTGGGGGTGCCCAGGAGCACTCCCCAGTCTAGATAGTGTGAGTTTGTGTGGAGGGCTGCAGTTACGGGAAAGATCAATGAAACAGGGGCATTAGGTACACTGCTCTGCCTGGCCCTGCCATCAGGCAACAGAGGGGCTCTTAGTGGGCTAGTCTTATTGAGTCTCGGCTAGTCAGAGACTGATGGAAGCATGCCTATATTTCCTTCTGCTCCCCAGTTGCTCATTCAAGTTAGGATCTTATGTGGCACAAGCGCCAATGAATGAAAGCGCACATTCCCAAAATGTGTTTTTGAAGGCGCTTAATATAAACCTTAATGACTGATATTTTTACTATGCATATTGTAAATATACAATACAAACAACATTCAAGTGACTTAAGCCATAAGGTTTTAAATAATGTTCTGATGTTTTGCTGTAAATCAGCACCCTGTGTGTTGAGCAGGTGAGTAATGCATGGGAAAGGTTGTCTCACAAGCAATATGAAGCCTACTGCAAAAGATATGAATTGTTCTAATTAGTGTTGGGCCTGCAGGGTTCAGGTTCCACCTAGAGAGGTATGAGCATGCAAAAGACAGAAGGTTAATGGGGTTAATGTGAAGCCCCGAGTCAGATGGACAGAGTATAAGCAGACTAACAGTAAAACCCAGAAAACTCTAAAGACTCTAGAGTCATTGAATCATTCACATCAAGGAAGGTGTTGCAGTGGTTCTACAGTGGCTTTAGTTGAAATTATTTTTGCTAGAGCAAGAGCAGTGTCTGGAAGTGTTGTGTCTAAAATGTAATTTTACTCATTATTTGCTTTTTTTGTGCATTGGACAATTGTATGAATGTAATATCACACAGTCATGCTGTTTCCTTGTTACTCCAATGTCATCTCTGGTCCAAAACGTGGTTTCTCGCTGTAACTTGGTGTTTACGAATTTGTAAGAATGAAAGTAGTTCCACACAGAAGAGGGTCTTTGGTTTTCCTTATTTACATATTTGCCCTTTGAACTGTTGTATAAAAGCAGTATCACATGCTTGCTCATATATTATTGCTTTAATGTTTAATACAATTGTAATAAAAATAAAATATTGGTTAATATACATATGTGTTCAAGGAATAAGTATCAAAGACATCAAATTAGCTGTTAATTTTATTACTTTATTAAAAAGTTATAAGCTTCTGAATCACCCGTTTGGCTCCTCTTTGAGTGACACAGCCATACAGTTTGCCCATATTATGTTGTTTTCATTATAGTCTAAATAATCATAAAGTAGCATATACAAAGCAAAATGCATTTAATAAATAAATAAATAAAATTTCCTTGTTAAGGTAAATACAGGGCCAGGGTTAGTCAAAAATTAATTAAAAATGTTTTCATTCCTCTTTAAAAGTATCATATCCCTAGACACAGCGGCTCCATTTCTGACTGGAACAACTCTCTGTTCACTTTGTGAAAGCATGGAAAAACCCATATCCTGCCCATTGTGCTGTTGGATGTGCTTACTTGTGGCATGCTTTAAGTGCATTACATTTGTGCTGAATGTACATCTTTTTATATTGTGGCTTGAAGAGCTCAGTGAGTAGGCCTAGTGCGGTTAGCGGTCCATAGGAAGAGGATAATCTCTCAGACTGAGGTGGTACAGAGTGATAACTCACCAAAGCCGTATAAGCCCTATCTTATCACTAATGTCATAAAGCATGGCTTAAAAAAATGTCCACATGGCCACAAAAAAACTACAACTTTTGCTGATGTGCCTTACTTTACCTTGTCCATTTCAGATGTGCAAACTCTTTGATATCTACATCATTTAATACATTTTGAGTACAGTAGTGTGTGGTGGGCTTCTGAAATGAGGAGACAAAGCCCTTTTTTGTCCACTATTCATTTATGTCACGTTTACATAATTTTCGGGGATATATGAGACATAATTTTAAATTACACTTGGGTCTACAAGCAACTAGTGCTATTTGTCTGTATTTATTAAAATGGTATTTATTAAAGTCAATTCACAAAGTCTTATCAGTTTTAAATCAATTCATCTCATTTCATTTTGATTCAAATATGTTGCATTGAACTGTTTAACAGCTGATGTTGCTGTTGGATATTGGAAATTTAAAGAAAAAAAGTTATTATTTACTATTTGATACTATGCCATAATATTTGCTTTAATTCATTTCTGTACTGTCAATGCTCTCAACCTTATCGTCCACATTTTTGGGTGGAGGCGCTACCTCTCTGGCCTCCCTGGAGAAAACCGCTCCTGCTAGGGTAATGTTTCTTTTACAACTGTGACAATTCCAATCTTATATCTTAATCCCAGCCTAACTTAATGCATCTGTCAACATTTTAATGAACTGTAAGTTTTCACACTATAAATGTGACACGATGCTTTTATTGAGTCATTTGAGTGCGAGTAGACAGCTAGAGGACAACATCTGTGTGTGTTCACTTAACGTTTGTGTCTTTGGGGGTTCCTCATTCCCAAGAGTCATCAGGCGAGGCTGCTGCCAGGCCGCAAGAGGCAGCCAGCAAGAGTTAACATTTACAACCCCCCGTCACACTTCACAAACCCCAGTGTCACTCAAGCACAGCCTGTGTGGCAGGCCCAACATTAATGGAGACATTGACATCTTCCGGCAGCGTGTTTATCTGATGCTAACGCTAAGCAACCGCAGCCAATAGCCTCCGCGTGTAGCCATCACATTCAAACAAGGGCGGTTGGCAACAAGTGAAAGCTACACTTTTCTTCGGTTTTATTTACGATTTGCTGCTCTGGTTGCTAGCAGACCTCAGAAATAAGAAGGGTTGCTAGATTTATCTTTTGGACACAATCGCTATTACATGCTAGGTTGCATAACCGCTTTCCTGTAAAGAAAACAGGAACCGAGAAGTGTTATCAAACATTTCTGAGGAGACTATCTCCGTGGTTAAAGATGCAGGCGTATTTCACAGATGTTTAAATCAAAGTGGAGCATGATATTGACATACAGCGGGAAGCTTGAACACTCTGCTGGCAGTAGTCTTCTGCGGAGGGCCTCCGACAAAGGTTGTTTACATATTTCCTCCACAGTGTTTTGCTCAATAAACTGTCTGACATTTTTTCCCAGGATTCCAGAAACAGCACAAAGCCACGGGTTCCCTCCTGTGATGAGAGGCTCAAGCTTGTGCAGCATGAATAGAGAGCTGATTCTGACCACCGTTTGCCAATATTTTACTTGTACTGTTATGTTTCACCAATTCTCCAAGCTATGAAGTGAACAAACCAAGATCCTTATCACTAGCATTACTAAACCATGTTTACAGGCTTCTAAAAATTTGTGATTAATTCAGCTGTCAGTGTACAAATTACCTAATTTTACTGGAAATGCGCTTTAAAGATTCACAATGTGGAGTAATTAACCAAAAGTTTGGTTATTGTCAGCTTTACTGCTGCATAAACTGAAATAACTGGAAAGTCTGAACCATTTTAGTGAATCACTTTGTTCGGGTAGTTCATGTAAATAAATAGATTCAATACAATGATTCACCATTCATTGAGTGTGTGGTATTTTCATTTTAATTTCTATAGCTGCATATTTAAATGAACGCTGCTGTTCATTATTTCATTAAGCAAGGTTTTGTCATATGTAGTGTAATTTATATTTTCACGTTTGATTACTTTAATTAAGATCAAATTGTTAATTTATTCAAAAACCCTAAAAAGTAAGATAAAATTGGCTGAGTAAATTATAAATGACAGCATTATGTAGTTATTTTTTAAAAGGTATTACCACATTTGTGTTGTTAATTACGTGTACATTTATAGAAGCTTGCAATTACCTTTTCAAAAGAATAGCTTGTCTGTAGTCGTAAAATTCTTTAAATTAGGAGGAGCTTGTAGTTTAGCGAGCTACAGTCACAAAGAAACTTTCCCCAACACAGTTAAAACTACTTATATATATATTCACACAAAGAAATAGATCTTTAGACCAACATATCTCATGGAAGCAACACATCAAAGACTGAAATCATGTTTGATAGTATAAAACATGAACCCTTTTCAAATATTCTCCTGTCTATTGAATCTGCATCGATTCCCTGATGGATCTAGACACAATGTTTGTAGTATGAGAAGAGCACACACAAGAGGATAGTTAAAAATGGACAAACATGGCCTTTCTACAATATCTGTAATCTTACACACATTTGCTTTTGCGAATGCAAGTGTTCCTGCAGGATTCTCTATAGTGCACATGATGATGGGTTCATGAAGTAGATGAAGCTATCTTTAGAGGATTGATTTCCCATACTTCCATGCTGCTAGCTGCATTTATATTCCATGCCGGTGGCTTTGTGACCCTTGATTCTCCTTTGATGTGGCAAGCACAAGCCCAGAGCAGGCAGCAAGTCTTGGGGAAAAGGCAGAGTGGTAGCAAAAGGTCTATAAAAAGGGGAGGGAGCCAGTTTTATGAAATGATAGAATGATGAAAACATAAAAAAAAGAAAGTGAGAGACTAGTGAGAGTTTGTGGAGAGATCAAGCCATCATCTGACAGATCTGTAGGTGTGTATGTGTGTGTGTAGTAAAGGAATGATGGAAGAAGGGCATGGCGGTGTCACGGGATGATAGAGACGTCAGCTTCGCTCTAGTAATCTCAGGATGCCTGGGCACAGCAAGGGGCCAATGTGAGAGCAGCGGTGTGACAGGGCAGACCACCCTACTCGCTCTAGAGGAGGGGGGTATGGCGGGATGGACAAGAAGTAGTAAAAAAAAAATCTCCATGGAAATTAGCATGGCACAGTTTCTAATCTCCTGTTTTCACCGTAGACGATAAGGGTCAATGCATCAAATTGTCTCCTTCCCTATTTTTGCTTTGCTCATTTCTCAATCTCTTTTCCCTCCATATCTAATTTTATTATCCTCGATAGCTTTTCATGTACTTTATTTTGCATCCAGACTCTTTTCTAGAAAAGCCCCTCCCACTTAAACCTCTTTTTATCCATTACAATTAACAATTTAGCTTTCAAAGACAAAAGGAGAGTCCTATACCCTCCGAGTGACACAAGATCAAGCTGTTGGTGCTTGGGATGATCTTTCAAAGATGTGTCCTCTGCAACCCTTCCTGCAGCAGCGCTAAGTCAATGGCGGTTGTTGTTGTGCTGTCTGTCTGTCAGCGGCGGGGGTGCTGCTGGTATGAAAAGCATCAGCTTGGACCCCCAGGTGACACCAAGCTGCTCCTCAGCAACAAGAGAATTAACACCAGCAGAATGGAAGATTAAGCCACTCCTGATTTACGATTATACATCTTCATCGCTCATTTTGAGATGAATCCATTTTGGATGGTTTTTGGACAATGATTGGGAACACAGAGGCCATTTTGTTTTGTTTTTATGACACACCTGCAACAAGAGGACACTGACAAAGCACCTGCAAATATTTTGACAAAAATCACATTGAATTATTATTTTATCATGGGTCATTTAAAGCTAAAATTCAAAATTGTGAGCATTCTCCTCAACAAAGAGATTTCAGATATGACAATGGCTAAAACTGCACAATTTATTCAGCGTCTTCCGTTTTAGAACACCCTTGAGATAATTGGGTCATTCTTCATAACTTATGAGTCTCAAGAAGCCATTTCACACTAAACCATCGATGGCTGATGAGTAATCAGAGGCCAGGCATGTGAGCATTTTACTAGAGTACCTGATTGGAGCTTGACTGATGGGAGAAGTTTAAGTTACAGCTACATTGAGATGAAGTGGGTCATCAGTTTCTTATGGACAACTTGATGTCAACCCGCGGGCATCCAGCACCGTATGGCATGGGGTTAGAGTTCAATCGTGCAGTCGGGTCAATGGTGCCATTTTTGTAGCCTCTTTTTAGTCTGGAAAGAAGAGTCACATTGTCTTTGATTAATGATTTGGACGGTTTGAGAGATCAAACTATTTTGTTTCCACTTTAAGCCAATCAGCTGATTAATGCAAATCTATAGCATTTACATGCAATTTAAATAGCAAATTTACAGGAATATTTACAGAGCCTCAGTGAATTCAGAGACAAAAAAAAAAAAAAAAAAAATCTCACTGAGAGCAGGTAGGATGATATTTACATTTCTTTGTGTTTTTTCTTTCCGTGTTTATGGCAAAACAATAAAGCGTTCTGTGGGAAGTTGTGCTGGAAGAACATTTTAGTAACAAGAAGTTGAAGTATAGTGCAACTTGGCAAAGGCTCAAGAGAGCCTTCTACTCATGGGACACTGTTCACTTGTCACATCAGAATGCTCTATTCCTTCAAGACACAAGCCGAGTGTGTCTGAACACTGAAGCTACCCAGGTAGCGGTGCTTTGTAATGATGCCAAATTGCTCTGCTGTTTGTACTTCCCCTTTGGGTATAGGCTGATGGTTCCTTGCAGAGCAGACAGGCAAAACAAAGAATGCAATTTAAGGGCTACCTTGAAATGAATGGAACTAATGAACTATGTTTTCTACTTTTTATCAGCCTCTTTTATTACTGCAATTTTTTAAAATCACACGTGTTTACTATCAACTAAAGCTTGAAATGTGGTAAAAAATTTGATTGAGCTCTTTTATTTTTAACTGTTGATTTCCTAATTGGCTCTCTGTTTTTGCAATATTTGAAACGATATTTAAAACCACACTTACATGCGAGAATAAGTAGCACTGCTATCAAAGTACATCAGTCAAAAACAAAAAAATAAAAAAAAAATAAAAAGTTTGGTCCATTTTCTTGAACTTTGTTCAAGGGGTTTTAAATAAATTATTAGAGAGGTAAGTGTTTTATAACCTGCTTTAAAAACATGGGTCTTGATCACAAAGCTGACAGCTTTACAGCACAGCAAAAGAGCCAAAGGGTTCAGCATAGTGAACTTAGAACTGGAGTTTCCCAGCCAACGGATACGCTGTTGGGAGATGGGCAGAGGCATCTCCGAGCCAGCAAATTCAATTCAGAAGAACCCAGAAGGGATCGTGGTCTTGGGAGCTGTACAACAGGCAAGCTCCAGAGAAATACACTAATTGGGTCAAAATAGGTTGCCTTTTAAGTACTGTTCACTGCGCCCAAGCCCAGCTCGTTTCGATATACAATCAAATTCCTAATTTTTTTGTTAAAAATATTTTTTTTACAACTATATTTCTTTAGTATTTTTAGTATTTTAGGTGTTTTGATGAGGGATAGGCAGAAATGGATGATATCCTAAATTTATTTCGAAAATATTTATCCTACCAGAAAAAGAAGTAAATATTTTAATAAACAAATCGCACGCAGTGTCACTGGGTATGTTGTCCGTTGCGACAATGGGACAAAAAAAGACGTAAATAACAATACACAAAACCGCGTAAACACGTTTGTGTGGAAAAAAGAGAAAGGCCTGGAACTATTTCTACACAGAGATACGTATAGGGACGACAATAATACTCTATCATTATGATAATGTTGCATGCTGATTCATATAAAGCCAAGGAGAGGGGAGAGTTAATTAGGGAAGCTTGCCGACTCTGCACATTGTACTGACAAGCGGCAGAAATATGTGTCAGATTTAGAAACCTCTCTAACCTTTCCTGAAACATTCTCCCACCTCGTCGAAGAGTTTGTAGCTGCTAATTAAGCCTGATACAGGTTTCATGACTAGTTTGCCAACTGCATCCTAAATAGTTCAAAACCATGTGACAGTCATTTTTTTTACTCAATGAAAATACAATTTCTAATAATTTTCACATCACAAACAACAACACTTGACAAAAAAATTGGCTACTATTAGGCTACTATTACTACTAATATTATAGCCTACTACTAATAATCACACACACGCACGCACGCACACGCGCGCGCGCGCACACACACACACACACACACACACACACACACACAAAGAATTCGTTAATAGCACCGCATTTTTTTTTTTTTTGTAGATAAATTCATGCTCACAATAACTTGTAAACAATTAGGATTTTGTAAATGCTTGCATAAATATTATGCTGTCTAGGAATAAAATTAAAAGAAAAGAAAAAAAAAAGAAAATATTTTTTTGTTCCCGTATTGAACTGCTACATGTCTGTGTGCCGTACTGATAAAGGATTTTTTTTTTTAAAATCATGATAAAATGATAAAATGGTATTCTAACACGTTAGAAAAATTTATATATATATATATATATATATATATATATATATATATATATATATATATATATATATAAATGTAAAATTGATAGCCTATGGAAAAAAAACACATGCACATACAAAGAAAGTGAGAGAGAGAGAGAGAGAGAGAGAGAGAGAGAGAGAGAGAGAGAGAGAGAGAGAGAGAGAGAGAGAGAGAGAGAAAACTAGCCTACTGGAAAACAGTGTTCAGAAAATATTCTATGAGGGATTTTACTCGCTTAAATTGCAGAATATAGCTATGTATCACGTTGAATTTAAATGAAAATTTTTTAACCATAAACACCAATCGATTTGATAAAACTGTTTTTGCTCAGTTTGATTGGGATTTGTTTATATTAACTCATCAATTTTATTTTAAGCATGCGAAGTGCCAGTATTAGATAGACTTTAGATTAGATCGCTCTGTATTAACCTTAAAGAAATATGAAAGGATGTTTGAAATTATATACATAGTTCAACATCAAACAAATATCTAAGAGCCCAAATTTACGACACCCAGATTATTAATACAATGGGTCTGAGTCAAAAAAAATAAAAAATAAAATAAAATAAATAAATAAAACTGGCCAACATAAAATATTATTAATTATTTTAGTGGATCTTTATAATCATTACTAAAAGATTATAAGATATTGGACATTATCGAAATGTCGGTGAACATACACATGTGCTTGACTTAAGAAGGCAACTTCTGCTGCACTAAAAGCTACAGATAGATGGCGCTGCACCCAAGCTGTAGAGCACAGACTCGTGCGCTTTCCTTTCAGCCCGTGTGCTCTTACTCTTATTATCGGCTCCAAAATTAACCTGTCAATTTCTCAGTCACCACCATCTTGAATCTCTCCCTCCTGCTCCGCGCCCTGCGTCCAACCGACTTAACTTTACAGATAACTGTGGGCGCGTGTTTGTTAGTATTGTGAATGAGTGTATTATCGCTTAAATGACCGCTATGAATCACTATAACGCTGTCTGGTTTGCGATAAGACTCTCTCTCTCGCCCCTCTCTCTCTCTCTCTCTCTCAGACAGAGCATGTTGTCTGTTTATTCCTTTATAGGCTGGGGAAAAGAACATCTCTGTAACATCGCCAGGATCCAGTGTTTGCTGTCTGTTCAACAATACAGTGTAATGACACTGTCCCGGGTTTTTGTCATGTTAAGGCTGGATTTCTGCAATAGACAGTGAGCTATTATTTGTGAATATAAAAAAGTAACACGACACCTGTTTTACTGATTTTAGTGGTAAATCATTGTGCTTAAATGTATTATAATAATATAATAAATTTAATTATTGTTGTTATTATTATAGGCTAATTATAATCATTAATTTTGCGATTCATTATTGTTGTTATTAATGTCCGTAATAAACAATAGGCCTACATCAAACGATAGGCTAGGCAAAATTTCATCTGTATGTTTTTCTTTTTATTAATTCTTATTATAATTATTTCTTATCTTCTTTGGCGATTAAGACCTGTTTGAATTACTGTGCTGTGATCACATTAATTTTAACACTTTTTAAAATTTGTGTTGATATTTTCTAGTTTTAATTCTTTTACACGTGTCACTTGAGAAATTTTTGAATAGCACATATGTAGATGGTCAAAACAGTCACAATACAAAACAGTTTCAAAGCATCTTTTAGTACAATATAAATGTGCTGCCATAATTCAATTAATTTTAAATATTTTTTTTTTCTTCTGGTAATAATTAATATCACCTCCTAACAGAAAGAAGTTGAGACCCAATTATACATTTTATTAGAACCTATTAGAAAACAAATTAGATAGATAGATAGATAGGCTATCTATCTATCTATTTATCTATCTATAAAGAAATCTAATAAATTAAATAAAAAATAAAATTAAATAAGCATCTAACAATTATAGTATATGCCTGTTCAGATTTTGAATGGAGTTTCTTCAAAAGGCTATTAAGAAAAGTATAAAACGATCTTGAATTTTCAAGAATATGTTGTGATTGGGAAGACTAAAGTGAAAGGAACATCAGTGTTCCAAATAGTTGAGAAGAAATAAAAGAGGTGTTTGTAAGCTCAGAGGGCCTCTGTGGTGTAATAAGCACAGGGAAGCTTCATGTCTCTTAATGGTTAATAATGTGATAAGCTAGACTAGGCCCTTAAAAATCCCTACCAAGTGTAAATGCGACAGGGGGACCCCATTTGCCCTGGTCCATTCTGTTTTCTTTTTCTTTTTTCCCAGGTATTTTCCTTTTTCTCAGTTCAGGTTATTAGCCCCCACATGACTGCACCATATAAAAAACAAGGGGGAGGGAGGTGAAAAGCACAAGATAGGTCTCCTGAAATGTGGGATCTCTCTTCCTTTCTGTCTCTCTAATTCCCTATTTTTTTTTTTTTTTTTTCAATTGTTGTTATTTGCAAATGGTTTTATTGTATAGAAGTGCCAGAGAAGGAGGGGGCGCTACCAAGGGTAGAATAGTGGTAGGTCTTTAAATGCACACACACATGCAAAAAAGGAGAAAAAAGGAACACAACATCTGGTAATTAGTTTCAGCAAGCTTAGCCTAATGATGTAAGCAGATTATTTTCCAGTAGAAAGAAGCGGGTGGGGGAACCATACACATATTCTTTATTTAAAGAAGTCTTTAACATTTACGGACAGAGAAGACTATTGCTTCAGGCCAAGAAGAACCGAATGCGGTTTGTTGCTGGGTGAGAGGTGGTGCCCTGTCCTGTGTCTCCTAATCACAAAGAGCAATGCACGACAGAACATTAGTCAATAAACCAAAGTAGCCCAACTTTGCACCATGCTAGCACTCTGACATTTCTATTTATTGAAAGCTAGGCCAAAAAGAGAGGCGATGACATTTGTGTACCCACCTAGGCTGTCGGTGGTTGGGGGCCGTGGCCCTTCAGAGATCCCTCCTTTTTGGTGCAGCTCAGAGCACCGGGGCAGGCCACCAGCACTCACAGAGTGTAAAGGGGCATGGATAAAACACTATATTAAGTGCAGTTTACTTACTGGCTTTTAATTTCAGCAGGACTGATCGATTCTGACAGGGAGGGCATCATACTGCCTGCCAGATCACTTAAACCAGTGCCGCCCCCAACCTTGTTTTTTTTTTCTTTTTCTTTTCACCCTGATTAATGTCATGTTATCGACTATTCAGGGGGCTGCTGATTTCAGAATCAGGTAAGATTTTTATGCATTTTCACTCTCCGCTAATCAATCAGGATTTTGATTATGATGCTATAATTCAGTTGGGTCATTATGTGTGTTTTCCCCCCTCTTTATTTGGCCAGTATCTAATCTGAAGTGA
Source organism: Spinibarbus caldwelli (assembly GCA_039654775.1). Lineage (NCBI taxonomy): Eukaryota > Metazoa > Chordata > Actinopteri > Cypriniformes > Cyprinidae > Spinibarbus > Spinibarbus caldwelli. The sequence continues at coordinate 14,573,790 of CM077238.1, forward strand.
AAGCTATTGAGACTGGCCATCTTGCTGCTTTATTGATTTTTTGATTCCTGCTTTGAACCTGGAACAGAGAAAGGAGAGCTGGGGTGGCATGTGCAGGGCAGATACAGCAGAACGCCTCACCCTGAAGCACTTGCTCTCATGCAGTATTTCTCCAAAATTATTATTTCTTTTTAATGAATGAATATATTAATTTGAGAAATAAATAATAAGTGTATTAATTTATATATAATACATTTAATAATTTTAAATAAATAAATAAATGTATTATTTATAAATTAATTATTTAAAATAAATAAATTTATTATTTATAAATTAATACATAAATAATGCATTTATTCATTAATAATACATTGATGCAATGTATTACCAAATGCATATTTTATTAAAATACTTTTTTTGTTATTTTTTTAAATAAATAATAATAATACATTTGTTACAATTTTTTCCCCAAATAATCTGTAAAATATATAACTCTATATGACTCTCAAATAACATTTTAAGTCCATTTAATGTGTTAAAACCAAAGAATGTGCTTGTAGTAATAAAAAAAACAAAAAAATCAAAAACATTATCCACTACAATCAATTTGAACTAACCCAGATAACTCTATAAGGTGACACTTCTTTCCCCTTCTCTGGTCATCTATACAGTTTCCCCATGCACTGACATTCTACAGCTCATGTATTTATTCAGTGGCATGTTTATTGAAGTCTGCCAGGTTAAGCGTCTCGTTGAAACATCTCACTCGGGAGTTTGAACCTGCCACCTTCTCGTCACCATTCCACCTCCCTGACCACAGCTCTAGTCTGCCCCTTCGGAAAGATGAGGACTCAGGAAGTGCACTGCCACTTGAATACACAGTTACACATGCACATACACATACACACACTCTGTTCTGATATCATGTTACTCCGTGTCAGTGACTGATTCAACAGGCGCAGCAATTCTACACGAATGCGGTGCCATGAAATTAGATCTCTCTCTTGTAAGATCTGATTTTGAATAAGAAGGATCGCCCAAATCCTCTGACCTCCAGGAAAATGCCAACCACCTGGGAAGCTGAATGAATTATTTACTTTTCATTTGTTCGTGTGTGATTTTGCGTAAACTGTGAAATCTTGGATCATTTTGTCTATTAAAATTGAAAACTATTCAGTGAAAACTATCTGACTTATCTGATCTACTTCTCAGCTTACAGTGTGACAATTATGAATGACAAGAAAAAAAAAAGACAGACAAGCATGAATCCTTTTTTTTTTTGTCCAATTTTATGATCATGTTTGGAGCCAAATATTTTCTTATTTTTTCTTTCTTTTTTTTAATGTCCCCCAGTTAAGACCAGGCCATTTACCATAAAAAAGGGGACGAACGTGCCTACCCAGCATGGCAATGCCTCTAATGGATTGCTTTCCATCAGGGGCCGTCTGTGCAACCAGCTGAGGTGTTAATGTAAATACAACAGATCATTTGTGAGCTAACGTGTTTTAAGCTTTAGTCCCCAAAAAGTGTGACTGGCAGGTGGGGAAATATGGACAGAATAATTAGATGGTGTTGTCACATGCTCTTGATTTCTACAGCACGGGAGAGCGAGGGAAATTTTTTTTGTTTTTTTTTTAACAGAATGGTCTCTCTATTTCTCTCTTAGTTAAGTGTTTTTAGACTTATCACTTCACTTAATGTCTGTTCTTTGCCTTTGCTAAAAGGAAATTCGAAATAGTTTCCAAGGATGGAAAATCACTTTTAATGTTACTCAAAAGTGACTTCGGAAATTACTTTTGTGATGTGAACTGTCATACTCAGGAAGATCTGATTTAATGTACTAATTTGAACAGTGAATTTTGTTCTGTTTAAAGTGATGGAATTATCTCTTTAAAATATCATACAATTATAATTACATTTTATTCCTGCATTCCCTTTTTTGACACAGATAAACAGAGAAAGAGGGAGAAAAAAAATCATATTAATCAAACTAAAATTTGTCCCCATTAATAGTTTGTGATACCGCATATTGGCTTCGAGTCAGAATCAGTTGTGAGACAGATTTCCCATGAGCCTTTGCAAAGCTTAACCAGCAGCCCCTCCTTCGTAAAACAGAGTTAGCACCTAGTTTCGCTGGTCTGCCTCAAGGCTGTCCAGAGAGTCAGCATGCCCCTCCGCTTCCCCCCTCTCCTAGCCTCAAAGCAAGGCCATTGGAGGGACCTGCTGCCGCAGGCAAATCCGAGAGAGAATGAATGAGGCAGATGGCTCAGGAATGGAAAAGACATATCTTAGAGGTACTGTATGGCGTGTAGCTTCCATTTCATTTCCCATTTCCTGCATATTAGAAACAGACATAATTATTTTTCAGGGGTGAGATGAATACACCTTTCATCAAAGCCATGCACTTTCACTTCTACCCTTTCAATGAATTACGCAACTTCGCGACAAAGAATTATTTGCATTTAACTGCTGGTATACAAGCCCCTTTTCGAAAGCGAGCCACAGGGTACTGTAGCGCAGCCCACCTCAATCACTCTCCCCGCATTGCTGCAATAAATAGCGAGCGTGTGATCAAGTTCACGGTCATTTTTAAACGGGTGTGTATGCATGTCAAAACAAATCCTTTTTCTGCGAAATGCTCTTCGAACACAATGCTGCACCTTTACGCAACCCTCGTTGCCTTCGTCTTCTGTTCAGGTGAGGTTTTGTTGTGTCTACACGTGAACTGTGCCTTCTCTCTGTCAGTCAACAGCAAGAAGTGATCTGGCGATTTTTAATGCCCCTGGCCCATCTGGGAGAAGGACCCTTTTCATTCCACATACTTGGCTGCCTGTTGCCTCACCATAATGGCCCCGTTCAACAAGCTCAGAGGCAATAGCCAATTAAATACCTTGAAGGGGGACACTCAGAGGCCCCCGCGTGAAAGGCTTCAGGTGTGAAACGCTTGTTTTTGAGAGTGCTGCAAATGTATGGCAGCTTTCAAGTTTGCCTGTGCCCCCCTGGCTAGCCCTCACAGCCTGAGCCCACAGCCCCTCTCGTGGGGAGCCAGAGGAGCAGCGCTGGGTGATGGGCTGACGAAGGCCACTTAAGTGCAATTTTCTATTCACTGGTCCAACCTGTGTTCTCTGCATTTTTGTCCTTCTTTTTTCCCCTGCTGATGCCTGGTGAGCACACACAGAGCCTCAGATGATGCAGACAATAGCTTTTTAGCACACAACAGAGTGATAAGGAGAAAGGGAGAGGCAGACAGAGGACAGATACGGATGGGGCTGTGAGTGCCGAGGAGAGGCAAGGCGGCATGGAGGCAAGGCTAGTTGGGTGGGGGTAGGTTAGTCAGGGTTGGTCAGGCTACAAAAGGAGGGTTGGATTGTTTGCTAATGATGGCCATTTCTGACCAGAGCAAGACAAGTTCAAGGACTACTCCAAAAACATTCCCAAGCCCAGTGAAGCGCCAAATGCGCTCGCCGCCATGGAATCCTGAGAGAGCTTTTGCATGAGAAAATGAGCTGGAAATTTGTGCATCTAAAAAGGCCATGAAAAAGAGATGTTGACTGAGTTTATTTTTAGCGGCACTTTTAAGAAAAATGGTTCTAAACAGAACCAAATTAGGGTTTTCTTCTGCTAACAATATTGAAAACATTTTTGGTGCTAAACCTTTTTTTATGTTTCCATAAAGAACCATGCTTGGAATGTGCTAAACTGGACCTTAATAGACCTTATTGGACCTTAAAGGTATAAATAAACTTTTTAATAATAATTTATTTTCATTATTAGTAGTATATTTGTACATTTATAGGATTACCATTATTACTAATATAAATCATAACACTACTAGTATTTTTATATATTATTTATTTATATGATTTTTTACCTGTCTATCTGCCTGGTCTAAAAATATCTTGAAGCCTCTACTAGAGTTTTAAATAAAAAAACGTTGTGAAAAAGAAAGTTGTGTCAGTTAGGTACTTTTATTTATTTATTTATTTATTTTATTTTATTTTTAGTGACTTGAAATTGTACCAAAAATGACTCATTAACAGTTATTAACCAAATACAAATGACAATTGGACATGAATAAATACATAAACAGCTAAAAAACAAAATAGTACCAGAAATTAAGACCAATTTCCAGTGAAACAATATGGATCATAAATTCAATATCTGTGTTACTTACTTAATGGAGAAGAGGAGAGGATTATCCTTGACTGAACAGAGCTGGTCAAACTTACATGTTCTGTTAAACTAAAAAGAGAAAAAGACATGATTGGTAGGAAACCAGTTACATTTTGTTAAAGTTAAAATGTCTAGACGCAAGAAAGACATTAACATGGTTGAGCTCCAGAAAATCAGTAGGCTAATGAGGTGGCTTTGACCGTTACAGATTTGAAAAACAAAAAAGGCAGGAATAAAGAACCCTGAACTCTAACACACAGAACTATTTTAGCAAAAAAGTGTTCATCGGGCTTGTATGGTTCCAAATAGAACTGTTAATACATGTAAAGAACCATCTTTTTTTAGTGTGTGCGATAAAGATATAAACTGCGTTACTTAAAAGCATAGAAATACATTAACACTACTCTTCTTTACATATTTAGAGCTGCGATTGTCGAGGTGGAACATTAGAGGCACTCTATTGAAAAAGGGAGGGGAAGAAGATGAGGGGATATTAATCTTATTAGGATTGTGTATCTGCGCTGTGTCAGGTGAAAAGGCAAACGAATGGCCCGCTGTTTATCTGAGTTTAGCTGTGTGGTTTACTCACCACTTGCCCAGGGAACATATTGCCTCTAATAAATTGGTTAAGTCAGTGTGCAGTGATGGTAATGAAGTTAAGGAGACTGAGCTCCGGTGTAGTCACTCCTGTACACCCCCGCACCCCCACAGGTGCCCCTCCTTTTATCAGCCCCAGATTGGGAGAGTGTCCTGATAAGACAAAGGGGAGAGAAATCAAAATAAATGGAGTCTATTAAAAGCAGCAATGCATCAACTGCTTGATAAAGTGATTAATAAACAGGCTAAGATAGTGATTGATTAAAGTATTTAATCAAACTGTTAAACAGCCACTATTTGCAATGGTGCATACACTCAACAAAAAGTATATTTTTTGGGTGGGGTGGGGTGGGGTGGGGGGGGATTTCTCTCTGTCTCTCTATTTCTTTTCTTTTTTGACAAAAATGAACGTTTATGAAATTGGAGGTATTAGTAAAGGTGAAATAACTTCACTTAGAATTTTTCATTAATAATTCAAACCAAAAGCCACATATATATGCCAATTATTTAAATTCCCCCATCAGTTTCTTTAAGAATATTTCTAGTCTGCTCTTTGAATCCATTCTTTTCTTATCTTCTACACTTTACCATAATTTCTCCTCATTAATATGCACATGAAATGCATTGTGGGAGACCACCAGCAATTATAGACCATTTTCCTCCTTCTGTACAGTGGCAATTGACAATCTTAGCATTCGTACGCCAAACACTTTTCAGTCATTGACAGAATCATATACAGTTAAAAGAGCGTAAGTAGCCTGTGAAAGGGCAGCAGCAACACTTGTAAGATTTAAATGTCATTCATGCTCACTAATGCAACGACAAACACAATCTGAGGAGTGATTGATGTGTTCAGCTGTTCAGAGTTCACATTTGATGTACATGGCATTAAAAGCTATGCACTTGTAGATAAAACGCAAATCTCTTCAAGTTTAAAATGTTTCATTCCATTTATTTAAGATTATTGTTATTTGAATGAACACCAATAATAAAAAGAAGAATCTTAAATGAAATTAAACATTCTAAACATACATAGGTCCATATTACTTAGTAATTCATTTTAATGCCAATTAGTATTAGTAATAGTAGTTGTCATCGTCGTAGTGAAAAATCAAATAAAACATTCAAAACTTTATGTGACTGCAAATATTAGCTTCTTAGCTTCTAAAAAATATTATTGTTTAATATTATTATTAATATAACTATCTATTATTATTAACACAATTGTTATTATTTTTAATAATAATAATAATAATAATAATAATAATAATAATAATAGTCTGATTAATAAAAATAACCTGTCTTCTGAAAAAAAAAAAAATAAAGTTATTAAACATATGTACAATAAAACTAAATTTGTTTCCATATTAAAAAAAAAAGAAGTTTAAAACAGATTCCTCGCTAAACTGCCTATTTATGATACTATACAAATCTGACTGCTGGATAAGTTTAAGAATGCAGTATTGATTCTATCATCTCCCTGACACACATAAATGACTATTCCATGCCCTATAAATCACCTTTAAATTTGATATATTTGATATTTTCAGTGTAGGACAATGTTCAGCTTTTCAATGCATCCAATAAAACAGAAGTTCCTAGTCTAAAACAGAACATGCTCATAATAGTCTAATGTAGTTCCCCTGTGGGGAACAGATTAGATTATCCTGTGTGAAGTTTCCAACAAATGCAATATTCCTATCCACATTATGGATTTGAGCTGAAAGCGTCCATCTCATTTTCAGAAGATTGAGACTGAACAAGAGAGGCTGTCCTGCCTTGTTATTATCCCTCTGGACACCCTATAGAGCATGCAGGGTAAAAGGCAAATACAAAGGATAGAGAAATGGACGCCAATGACTACTCTGAGCTATGCAGGTGGTCACGGCTAAAACACTGTTTTGAGCTATTTTTCAAAGTTTGCAATGATCACTTTGCACTTACGCATGTGCATGAATGCATCGTTTCACCCCCTGAGCGGCTCGTATTTTTGAAGGAAAAGTAAAAAAAAATAATGTCAACCACCTACATGCTGTCTTCAGAGGTACTCGTCACAATCCATTGGCTTCTTATGGACCCCACACCTGCGAGTTTCCTATTAAATTCCTGTTCTCTGGCTGGGGGGTGAGTGTGATAATGCAGGGAGATGAGGGGATGTGTGCAGAGAACAGGTAACAGCAGGCCTGGTGTCAATTCTCACATACGCCCTCACAGGAGCGACACAAGGCTTCGGCTTTAACTACGGACATTGACAGGCCCTCACCCAACAACTGCAGCACTGCCAGGAAAGTGCCAGGCACTGCACAAATGCCATGGTGGCTTTGTGATGTGGGCTAATTTCACCGTCATCCATGCCAAGGTCGCCATCTGCAAACCCGCATTCCCATTTGAGCAAGGGTGCCAGATAATAACTCTTGGCTGCCAGAGGTGAAATGGTGCTTGGGTAAGTCAAGCTAGACAGTTTCAAAGAGAGGTGGTAGACATAACACAGCATGTATATATACACATACATACGGTGAAAATGACTCTGAGATATCTAGAAATACGGTTTTGTTTTTCTATTTTTATGAATTTATGCTATAAGTGCTGGATTTATCAAAACTAGGCAACTATGTTTTTTTTAAAGGAATATTCAGAGTTGGAAATGGGAATTGTCTTAATTTTCTTACCTCTTGTGACAAATATTCAAATGAAATAAATTAGATCATTGTCGTTTGCTAATTTCTAATAATCTCGTGTGAGTGGCAGGTTGCTGGAAAGGAAGGATTATTGTCCTGCATTCGTGCCAATGCACACGCCATCAGAGATGAGATGTTTATGCAGGGGGGAGAGGAAGTTCATGTTTTTGATGAAATATCACAAGGGCACATGAGCTTAAAATACTACTAATAATTAATGGTAATACTTTACAATAAACTTCCTTTAATAAAAGTTAATGCTTTAACTAACATTAACAATGACCTATACATTTTTTATAGTATTAATGAATATTGGTTTATGTTACTTAATAAAATATTCTAAATAACAAATACAAGTTTTTATTTTAAAAATGTATTATCACATGTGGAAATTAACATCAACTATCGTTAATTAATGCTTTATAATTTTTATTGTTAGTTCATGTTAATTAATGTAGTTAACAACATTAATGTTGCTAACTATCTTATTTTTAAGAGTTACCAAAATGATATGCAGAAATAAGTCATTTGTAATAAAACACTGCTTTCAAAAAAGAAAGAAAGAAAGAAAGAAAGAAAGAAAGAAAGAAAGAAAGAAAGAAAGAAAGAATTTTCAATTTTTATTTCATGGTGACTTCATTGTGAATTTAGCAAAATGCTAAAATCACCAAAATAATTTTGATTAGTCTCTTAAAAAAATAAATTAATTAAAAGAGGTTATGGCACTTACAGTGGAGGTAAATGGGGCCAGTTTTTAAAAGCAGAAATATAATGTTTACAATACATTACATGGTAAAATTAACTAGTTATTACTAGAATATTAGCCAGTTATTAGTAGTAATTAAGCACATATTAATGCCTTATTCTACATGACCTTATTCTACATCCTTAATCCTACCCAATACCTAAATTTAACAACTACCATACTAACTATTAATAAGCAGCAAATTAGGAATTTATTGAGGGAAAAGTCGTAGTTAATAGTGAATAAGTGTTCCCTATTCTAAAACGTTACCCATTACATTTATATTACAGGTGCATCTCAATGAATTAGAATGTCATGGAAAAGTTCATTTATTTCAGTAATTCAACTCGTGTATTAAATAAATTCAGTGCACACAGACTGAAGTAGTTTAAGTCTTTGGTTCTTTTAATTATGATGATTTTGGCTCACATTTAACAAAAACCCACCAATTCACTATCTCAACAAATTAGAATATGGTGACATGCCAATCAGCTAATCAACTCAAAACACCTGCAAAGGTTTCCTGAGCCTTCAAAATGGTCTCTCAGTTTGGTTCACTAGGCTACACAATCATGGGGAAGACTGCTGATCTAACAGTTGTCCAGAAGACAATCATTGACACCCTTCACAAGGAGGGTAAGCCACAAACATTCATTGCCAAAGAAGCTGGCTGTTCACAGAGTGCTGTATCCAAGCATGTTAACAGAAAGTTGAGTGGAAGGAAAAAGTGTGGAAGAAAAAGATGCACAACCAACCGAGAGAACCGCAGCCTTATGAGGATTGTCAAGCAAAATCGATTCAAGAATTTGGGTGAACTTCACAAGGAATGGACTGAGGCTGGGGTCAAGGCATGAAGAGCCACCACACACAGACGTGTCAAGGAATTTGGCTACAGTTGTCGTATTCCTCTTGTTAAGCCACTCCTGAACCACAGACAACGTCAGAGGCGTCTTACCTGGGCGAGAAGGAGAAGAAGAACTGGACTGTTGCCCAGTGGTCCAAAGTCCTCTTTTCAGATGAGAGCAAGTTTAGTATTTAATTTGGAAACCAAGGTCCTAGAGTCTGGAGGAAGGGTGGAGAAGCTCATAGCACAAGTTGCTTGAAGTCCAGTGTTAAGTTTTCACAGCCTGTGATGATTTGGGGTGCAATGTCATCTGCTGGTGTTGGTCCATTGTGTTTTTTGAAAACCAAAGTCACTGCACCCGTTTACCAAGAAATTTTGGAGCACTTCATGCTTCCTTCTGCTGACCAGCTTTTTAAAGATGCTGATTTCATTTTCCAGCAGGATTTGGCACCTGTCCACACTGCCAAAAGCACCAAAAGTTGGTTAAATGACCATGTTGTTGGTGTGCTTGACTGGCCAGCAAACTCACCAGACCTGAACCCCATAGAGAATCTATGGGGTATTGTCAAGAGGAAAATGAGAAACAAGAGACCAAAAAATGCAGATGAGCTGAAGGCCACTGTCAAAGAAACCTGGGCTTCCATACCACCTCAGCAGTGCCACAAACTGATCACTTCCATGCCACGCTGAATTGAGGCAGTAATTAAAGCAAAAGGAGCCCCAACCAAGTATTGAGTACATATACAGTAAATGAACATACTTACCAGAAGGCCAACAATTCACTAAAAATGTTTTTTTTTATTTTTTTATTGGTCTTATGAAGTATTCTAATCTGTTGAGATAGTGAATTGGTGGGTTTTTGTTAAATGTGAGCCAAAATCATCACAATTAAAAGAAACAAAGACTTAAACTACTTCAGTCTGTGTGCACTGAATTTATTTAATACACGAGTTTCACAATTTGAGTTGAATTACTGAAATAAATGAACTTTTCCACGACATTCTAATTTATTGAGATGCACCTGTATATAAGCTGTAAAGTTGTCCTCATCATTTTTAAGGTCATTTATTTGTTACATTGTCATGCCAACTGTTTAAAATGGGATTAACTTTACACATAAAAGGTTAGTACAGCAAGTGCTATTTTTAAGATTTAAATATGCATATTGCATGTTAACATGATTTTTGAAAATGCATGTTGTTTACATCTTGTGTCTAAACTGTTGAAACATTTTGACATTTATAGATTATTTAGACCCATTCACTTCCATTGTAAGTGCCTTACTGTGACCCAGATTTTTAAAATTTTTTTGGTAAGTTATTTCTATTTATTTATTTATTGAGTAACACATAAATAAGAATTTTTGGGGCTAATCAACTATGCCACAAGTGTTGTCGATTGAGCTTGAATTAAAGCAGGAATATTCCTTTAATGGCAAAAAAAAAACATCACATGTCATAATAGCAAGTGCCAGCTCATTTGATTACCACAAGAAATGAATGTAAGTCAACTGAAAGAGGAGAACGGACTTGTTAATTATGTAAATAGAGCAAATTGAAGAGCCCGGTAGGTTACGGGAGCTCTGTCATTTCGAACGGGTATGGCGGAGCGCGATAGTGCCGCAGTCTGGCGAGAAACCCTTCATATAATGACAGGTCAGCTTGACTGGCTTTGTGATCTGGACCCTAGCAGGTCTGTTCTTACTCCCTCCTGGACTTTGATTTCTCCTTTGTTCTAGCGGTCTCCTTTCTGACATCTCCCAAGAATGAGAGATGCCACACAACAGTGACCCCTTTCGCACCCCAGTGACGACCTTTGGCTCCTGCGAAGCTGACCCGTGACCCCGGACCTGACAACTTGATTAATTGCAGAATGTTTATGATTTATGAGTATCTTCTCTGCATGATTAATGGGGCAACAGGTGGCACTGCCACGCAGCAAAAGGGGAAATATTGCAAAAGAGGGGCCAGACGATGTAAGGGATTGTGCAGAGGAAAAGCGTTTTGTCTGAAAATGGCTCCCACCTTGGTGGAACCATACATCATCTTGACTTTTCTGAATGTGGCTGGTCTGTAGTTATCAGTGGCATTGCTTCTTGAAAGGCTTCTCTTAAAGGTCCTCTGCAGATTGATGCATACTAAAGAGTCACATGCATTAATCTTTGTAAACTCTTTGTGGAGTTCAAAAGGAAACATAAAAACAGTTGGCTGGGGAAACAGAGGGGAAGTAACCCATGCCAAAATTTGTGCCTGAGTCAGGATACTTCTTTCAGTGAAGGAATCCTCAGATAAGGGGTGACTTATTTAACCGGTCATTGTCCCGGATGCCTATGTAGCTTTGAATAGCGCCCCGTAAGCAGCCCCAAAGACCCAGCGTTGTCAGCCAAGTCACAGGGCCACATCAAAGTGTCCATTCAAAGCTAGAGGCCTACTTGTTCAATGACCTGACAGGTTAGCAAGATAAGTCTGGTTTTGGGCAAGACACTTAGCGCACAACAGAACCAAAGGTCTCGCACAGGTGACAAACTGACACAGCTGCTGAGGAGGTCATATGTGACACTGGTTACTTCCGCACGGGGCAGGTTGATTGGAGAGAATAACTGGATATCTGGTAGCAGTCCCTTTGCGGCGAGCCCGTGTCAGTCTCACTGTCCGAAGTGAAAGCACATGGGGAGAGGTGGCTTTCATCTTGACATGTACCAGCCTTGACCCCACACTTCAGCACTGACAGCTGACGAAAGATTGATGCTGCCATTTGGCCAGCATCAGTGTTCAGACCGGTCACCTTAAAGAAAATGAAATATTGACCCACACACACAAGAGAACCGGTGGCTGTGTACACGGGGCCAAGGAAAAAATTTATGGAAAAAACAAGCTAGATTGTCAAGTTTGACACATCCTTTCTTTTTATTTGGAGTTCAGTGTTCAGGTTTTACCAAAGACAATTTTCGGTTTCCTCTTTAATTTTAATAATTTCCTCTTCACTCATTTAATCACTTCATAACATACGCAGTGACCCAAAAGTATTTGAAGTTTTTATAATTTTTTTTTTAAAGAAATTAATACTTTTATTCAGCAAGGATGCAATAAAGATCAGAAGTGACAGTAAAGACATTTATAATGCTACCAAAAAACTGTCTTTCAAATAAATGCTGTTCTTTTTAACTTTCTGTTCTTCTGAGAATCCTGAAAATCCTAATTTCTGAAGTCAAATAACGGGTGCAGAAAATTCAGCTTCCCCATCGCAGGAATAAATAGCATTTTAAAAAATATTAAAATAGAAATAAGTTGTTTTAAATTGTAATAATATTTCACAATATCACTGTTTTTACTGTAGCTTTGAGCAAATAAATGCAGCCTCTGTGAGCATAAGAGATTTCTTTAAAAAAAAATACTTACCCCAAACTTTTGAACGGTAGTGCAAGTCATTATTAAATAAGTCTAAACGTCATTGCATCATAAACAAAATCTGCAAAGAAACCCTGTTAAATTAGCATCACTTTTCAGAATTTTGCAATTGTCATGTTTTTAAGTTTGACTTCAATGTCGTATGTTTTTAAGTTTGACTTAAATGTCCAAATACTTTTCAGGGCCCCAGTAGTAGCTTCATGTCATGCTCCTTTCCCAAACGATTACAGATAAATGCAATTTCAGATATTTGCTGTTGTTCTACATGAGTGAAAATTAATTATCTGGGTGTCACAGAGGTTAATTTTGGTCGGGGACCTTTCGATTGAGAGGACACAACAGTGCTTACACCTCCACGGGCCCCCGATGACCCAGGTGCTGAACTGTGACATAGACAGTGACAGTACTGTGGAACGTGGTCTTCGCCTTCACCGTTCTGCCTCAAGTGGGCCTGGACATCGTCCAGCTGGGGAACCCAGGCAAACACAGCACCTAGTCTGAGCCCGCCACATAAGCTGCCCACCTCTATTTTCCAGACCCACTGAGAGGGTGTGGATGGCCCTCTATTCCTCCACTCCCCCACCCCCGGTGCCACAGACACCCAGCTCTACCCACCGCTGGCTGGCCCATATGTTTGGGCTGCACACAAGGTGGTTTCTCGGATACTGTGGTTGCTAATTATAAATTTAATTTGCATTTTAATTAGAATGGTGGAAAATTAAAGCCTGCCAGCTGGAGAATTTCAAAAAGCTTTCTCTCCCTCGCTCTCTGTCTTTCTTACTCTCTCAATAGCTTCAATTTGAGAAAGTGTGTTCTGCTCTGTGTGATATTTTTTTTTTTTCAGGGATTCCACTCTTCTCACTATATCTCTCTTGCACAAACAGTCTCATAAGTATTCGTATTCTTATTTTATTCATTAAAACGGGTTAACCAGGTTTCCATGCAGGCCCTCTCATTAATCAAAAGGTATTCCTTTCATACTGAAATACGTGAGCCCTCTGTTTAAATCACTTAACCTACTATCAGCGCTAGTTCAAAAGAAACACTGGCATCACTGTAGTTACTAACATGGTATATTTGATATGATTCTGACGCACGATGTTCACTAAATTAATCACTCTTTGATTTGAGTGTTTCACACTATTCTCATGACTGTTTGTGTAAAATCAGACAATATAAATCAATCAACTGATGTAAATCGATTCACAAAACTAAAATTACAACTCTAATGAATAATATCTACATGTGTGGCCTGTTCATCCTTGGGGTTTCTGTCATTATTTTCCAATCTTATTAATTTATCCTGCTCTCTGTTCTTTCCTGCCACTATCATTCTCATTCTCCCTCTCGCCTCCCCTGGGTGTCCTTACTCAATAATTGTCATTAATTGATTGACAGTCCTGATAGACCCAACTAACCCCAGCCCTGCTAAAATGTCTTTTTTTTTTTAAATGAGAGCTTGTACATTCAATGACCTTGTCAGGTTGTCAAGCATCAGCAATCAGACGACTCAGATGAATGAATCCTATCCAGAATACATCTCTCTCCCTTCTCCAAGATCCTGTGCATAGCAATTCTGCACTGAATGACACTGACAACAATGGTGGGACAGAAGGTGGTCATGACAAACTTTGAAAAACACTGATGAATTTTAGAGGTTGAAAACAGCACTGGTCTTTCATATCTGTTGAAATACAACAACCACAGTAGGATTATTTGGCAACTGAATTAAAATCTTTTTTAATAATATCTGTAGAAAAACTTCAGGCAAAGCACACAAACTCTTCTATTCCACCCACTTTTTTGAGAGCAAATTATATCAACTGAAGAGGTGTGTGAGAAGGTGACAGCGAAATTTGGGCTCTTTCAGTTCATTTAACTTTACAGGAACAAAAGGACCATTTTTTTTTTCATGGCCAATTTTCAGCCAAAGCTAAAATAAAAACAAAACAGTGTGCAGCATTTGGTGTATCGTGCAAACCTTGGCATGTTTCAATATATCCAATCATGTGAAAAAGAGCAGCCACTGCTAGCTTTGCAGTTTATGATGCAGATGAACATAAAATTCTAAAAAAAGCCATTATGCGCTGATGGTTATTGTGGCTGACACACTTTCCACTGCTACATGTGTTAAGTAAATGTAATGTATTGACGTGCTTCCAGGGTGTTTTGGTTTGGTAGTCTGCCAGCCTCGCTTTTGCACCTCTTTGTAGGCTTAGTTTGATCCGGTGTGAATAACATTTAGACACACACATACACATGCTCTCATTAGCATTCATTGGGCGGGCGGCAAAACAGCTCACCCTCTCTGCTCTGAAGGTGGCATTTGGCAAGGCCCAAATACACCTGGCGAAACTCGAAACCTTCCCCCTCCCACCTCATGACATTCATCACTGTTACCTTTTTATTCACAGTCAAGTGTGTTAGTTTTCAGCACCGTTATCACATTATCTCAACCGCTGGACAGCCATTGTATCTGTTGACCATTACTTGAAACAATCACTTTAGATTTTTTTTACTTTAAATGTTTTCAACCAAATTAAAATAAGTAAATTAATATAGTATTGAATGATATATTATTTTTATGCATTTATTTAATTTCATGTTTCAAAAAAACAGCACAAGCTTGACAAAAAACTAAAATAATGAGATAAAATGACATTGTCAAATTGAAAGTCAATTGCTCTCTTTTACCTAACAACTCCCAGTCAAACTGGCACGAGGAAGCCCCTCCTCCACAGGGTGGGCATCCATCCACACGGACCTAGAGCAACAGTGGCTATGTGTAAAGGCTTGGCAGAAGCTGTGCACACAATCTCCAGATCCTTGTGCGGACTGCTGTGTCTGTCACCCTCCATCACAATCTCTCAGTCTCAGGACACATCCATTCTATTACTCCATCACAACCACCTCTGATCAGTTCCCTCCAATCTGTTTCCAGCACGCTGCTCTCGTCAGAACTGGTGTCGTTGCGCGTCGGCCCTGGTGGCAAAGTCAACACCGGCTATGGGAGATTACAGACAGGTGTTATTCTGTGAGCAGGAAATAAACATCGGAAACTTCAATTTAAAGTTATCGCAGCGGTTTCGTGATGTTTTAGTGTGTATGATGCACAAAGGAACGGTGTTAATGGATATGCCTAGCCGTAGACGCAGTTCAGTCCATTATGACAGAGAAAGAGGACATGGGAGAAAAAAGGGGAGTGTGTTTAACATGCTTTTTGAAGCCCTCACAAATCCTCTGAAAACGGCCTTCTGGAAGAGAATGTCTGTCTTGGTGGTTGGCAACTAATGGAGATTCGTATTTTAGTTGATCTTCTTCCATTGTCAAATATTTGAGTCTATGAAGTCGTGAGATGAGGTGCAAAGAAGATATTTGAAAGGATTTTAACTAATTTAAGCAATTACATGCTTAACTGGACCAAGATAATCTGCCATCCTTAGCTTACTGTGTGCCTTTTCTTTCACTACCTGCTTCACACTCCCTCTCTCTCCCCCCACCTCACTTTCTCTCATCTCTCACTCACTTTTCTTTTTTCCTTTTAACAAGAGGGGAGGCTTAGAGACGCAGGATTTAAAGCACAAAAGCTTCTCGCTGAATAGAGCAAAAGCAGCAGAGAAATTAATTGCCGCTAACAAACAGCATGACTGCTTACAGCCAGTCTGTGCCACTCCGTTACCTACCCAAAATGGAAGGGTGGGAGAGGTCTGGCGGGCCGGGTAGGGGGTCAAGGCAATATGTTTTAGGGCATACTTGATCTAAGGTGATTTATGTTATCAAAACATATGCCGGGAGGCGCGGGTTTACACGCCTCATCTGGAGAAAGGAAGCTCATTACCATTTTTATTGTGTTGGAGGACACTGGCCGGCTAAACAACTTGCAGTGATGCGGCAAAATTATGTTATTTCATTGCATTTTTCAGGTGTTTAACACCACACGGCTTGATTAAAAAGTTGGTCAAGCTATAAATATTTATGCGCCCTGTGCTTTCTAGCAAAACCTTCTGCCATAACATTACTTTGCGTAATCTTAAAGCACATTGAGCTTCAAATATTCCCATTATTCTGCTTAAAAAGCTTGAAAATTGAACACAGATGTGAGGTTTACAGTGATACTTTTATCTCATAATAATCCAACTCAAAAGTTTTCTCCAAACGCTATTGGTATTCCCTCCGCTCTGTGTTCTTCTGGCCCCCGTCCCGTGCAGGTCTGCCTCATACGCCAATTAGCGTGACCAGGGCATCTGACCACTGCACTGTGCTTAGCATACAGCAGCCCACATCCCACTGTCTGACCCCACTGGAGACCTGATGTCATATAGAAGCCAGGAGGAACTTCTTCCCTCTGCATAATTCTGCGTTCTGCTTACTACAGGATCTCAGCTGCTGTTGTGTTGTTTGCGCATGAGGTCACTGTGTATAGTCCATATACAGCAGCTGTATGCATAATCAAGATATTTCCTTGTCTTATATGGAAAGGATTGAAGGGTATCTGATTTTTTTCTCTCTCTCTCTCTCTCTCTCTATGACTCACATTGCCACAGCTTGCCACACTCTCACAATTTCGCATTTTCACAAATCATAAATTGACTCCCAAGGCTTCTCTGCCTGTAACAATTAGTCATCTGTAAAGTGGTGCATTGGAGAGCGTTCACACAGACATTAGCCATTGCAGTGGTGAATTTGTCGTGTTTGTGTGTGTTTGTGCATGTGTGAGCATGTTTTTTTTTTTTTTTTTTTTTCAGGAGGAGTGTGGTGCATTTGCCCTAATTTTGTTCCCTGCTTGCTTCCACTCCCACATGTCACGGTGCAGTCTGCCACCGCCGGCGTGGTATCTATCATCCAGCACAACCGTCATCGTGCCGGACAAAAGGCGGGCTGGAGCGGGCTCAAAGCCATTTGCATTTTTGCATCTCATTTTGCTCATAATTACGTGGCAGTGTAAGCAGCTCTCCCCCATTATCTCGCCTAACATTATCAGTGACGTCTGAAATGCACGTTTAAATGTCAATTATTGACTACAAAGAAGGACTGACCTTTGAGAGAGCACGTTCTCTCTCGCTCTCCTTCCCTCTCTCTTTCTCGCTCAAGGTTTGTGTCTCCTTTTCTTTATTGCTGGTGCTAATGATACCGTGCTCTCTTTTTCTCTTTCATTTAAACCCCAGTTGTGATTGCCATACAAGTTTTTAATCACATGATTAGTGAACCCACACACTGTGGTCCATCCTTGTCTTAAATTAATGTTGATTTGTGTATATCTCCACAAAAGTGTACTAAAGGCAGCAATGTGTAACCATCCTGACAGCCTATTCTTTTTGTTACAATATAACAGTTTGCAAAACCTTGTATCTGAGAATGTACTTGTATACTGGTGAAGAATGGAAATATATTATATAAAGATATGTAAACAATATGTATATATGACACATACTCTCAGAAAAAAAAACAACTGTACTGTACACTGTCAGAAAAAGAAAAAAAATGTAAAAATATGCAAGACACCAGAAAATATAAAATAACAAATTAACAATAAGGCACAAATCACTGACTAAAAATCATATAACTCCCCATTTTGTAATATCTGATCCAGTACTGCTAAGGTTACATGCACATCACAGTTCCACTGAAATTTTATATAGACATAAGAATAATACTTTGCAATCATATCTAGAGTGACAAATCAAGAAGTATTCACCGCAGTTCTCAAATGGGTCTCTACTGTAGATAACATCCAGCAGTCTGTCTATTCTGGTTCTGCTTGGTTTTCCATTGCATATCATGTTAATATGAGAGAAATTCAGTTTCCAGTATCTTCATTAAATATTTAGTATTTTTGCTGTTTATGTTAGCGTTACAGCCCAACAAGGTATGTTTCATTGGCAGTTTCCTGCTGAAACTACAATGTGTTTATCATGTAGTTGGTGGATTTTATTTGAAAGATTGGTCACACTTTAGCTCAAGGTCCAAATCTCGCCATTAACAAAGCAGTAACTATGACTTTTGCCTTAATAAACTTCTTATTTGCTGCTTATTAATAGTTAGTAAGGTAGTTGTTATGTTTAGGTATTGGGTAGGATTAGGGATGTAGAATATGGCCATGCAGAATATGTGCTTTATAAGTACTAATAAACAGCCAAAATGTTATTAATAGGCATGCTTATAAGCATCTTGTTAATAGTGAGAACTGGTCCCTATACTAAAGTGTTACCGAAAGATTATGTTTTTTATAACCTAAGGCACTTTTGTATCACATGAGACTCAAGATTATGCTATAGTTTTGCTCCTTATAAGTAAATCAAAGGAGAAAAATGATACAGTAGTCTAAATGACATGATAATTCTGTTCAATTTAATGAAGAGTGTAATGATTTTCATTCACGCTGTCGGCTGCAGAGCTGGCACATCTCAAATGTGCCCCGTAGCAATGCTAACACGTGTTTATTATACCATTTTATCTCTATTACAGAGGTGCTTTCGCCTAGGTTTGCTATTAACAGGCTAAAATGTTACAAAATGGACACCACTGCGCCGAAATCAGGAGTAAATTAGCTAAGAAGTGACAGCCAGTGGTGCTAAAGGAGTTTAACAAACAACTAGCTCATTCTAATTAATGGAGACACAACCTGACAGAATACATTTACATTTGATTGGACCTGTTGCAAAATGAGAGGCTCCTTATTAGGCTTCCTCTTACTGAGGATGACATTAATTGTAGTTTTATTCCAGGGCTGTTAGCTTCTGTCATTTGAACAAATTCTTCGCACTTTCCCTGTGCATTATTACGGCACTATCCAGACACGGAAAATCAAATAAATCACTTAAGCGATCTTATTAATTAAGTCAAAATAAGAATGCTGGAGTTAATGTATTCCCTAGAAATACCCTGGGACCGACAACTTCAACTGATGTTTTACTGGGTAAAGATATATACGCTGTACCCAGTAATTTTAATTGCACCATCACACCCATGTTTTCCTCAATAAAGAATTATATTTCTTTCCTTCAACTATCGGAGTGGCATAACAACTCATTATTTTTGTACCTGTTTGCAGGTATGTTTCGACTTATCTTATAGCAAAGTCTGATTTAAAAACACAAGATCATAAAAACAGTGATGCAGTTACTAATACACCTCTTAATCTTAATCTTAAAATGTTAATAAGCACACAAAGTCAAATACATGGTACCTCATAGAATTACAATGAAAACATGGGATGCAAATGTCTTTTGAAACAGTGATCTGCTGCTAAAGATGCTATGATAAACTAAATGCATTAAAATCAGTACAGAAAAGTATCATTTGTAAATAGCTACCAAAACACAAGAAGACAACAACTAGCTACACATTTTCGAATTAGCATCCTGTGTCTTTAAACCCTGACCCTGAGAATTGCTACTCTGAAGCTTCACAGATGACAGCAAATGCCCCCACCCAGTCTCCCAGGACCAACACTTGATCCACAGTTCCTGCAATCTTTCCCTCCCCTTTTTGGCCTTTGGGCATGTGAAGACCCCAAGCCAGCCGTGCTTATCTGACCCTAACCTTGGCGTATGGCAACCTTGACCTGCACCTCACCCCTTTCCCATCCTTAGAGCTACATCTGTTCCTGCCTCCCTGGGACACCCAAGTGGTTAGCTGGATTGAAACATCACCTTGAGGTTCCATTTGTTTTCTCTGGAGAGGTCAGCTCTGGGTCATCATTAGGCCTGAACTTGATCCTTCTCAACATGAAGAGAGATCAGTAGGTCGGTACAGAGCGGACACAAGGAGTCATGGGGCTAACGAGCGGTTACAGAGTACAGTTGTGCTGAATATCAGATAGCAAAGCAAGCTAACTAATTGCTAAATGTGCATACTAACATACAAAAATAGCAGAGTAAATATTATTTGTGCAATACAAAAGAAGCGTGATTGTGTTTCCCACTATAGGATGTGGTTACCTAAACCAAAGCCATTTGAATCATAATTGTCAAGATGCAAATCTTTTCCAATTATCCTCATTGTCACCATTTTTATCCACCTATTAAAATGTCATAGAGTACCTACAGCCTGCAGCAACAACAATACTTTTCAAGGGAAATAATGCATACATTATTCCGGGCTTTTCAATGCAGTTGAGCTTGCTGTCATTTTGCCACCGGTGGCTTGTCCCGATACGATAGCTTGATTGTGATGCCCTTTATTATTTTGTCGAGTGTTGCAGCAGTTCTGTGATTCCTCTGACCTTTTCATGAGTTTCATCCCCTTTTTTTCCCCTGGAACAGAAACCTAAGTCCATGCCACGTGGTAATACCACAGAGTTAATATTAATGAGCAACACAAGGAATGTCAGCCTGTAATGGATATTAAATTAGAGAGAACGGCCATTGATTGTTAACTGTGCATGTTCACTGCCTCAGGCAGGATGCCATCCATTTTGTGACTGGTATTTTGATAAATCATAAAAGACTGAGTATAGGTCATCCCCCACAACCCTCTGCTCCCAACCCCTGCCAAGCAGATCAAATTCAAGCAAAAGCATCACTAAAGAAAGATGGCTTTCACACACAGTGTGCTTGCATGGGAAATGAATAAATACGCAGAAAGGCCTAAAGCGGTATCATGTTCACTAAGTACTTTCAAATGTACTTTCGTTCTCTATTTCAATCCCATGGTAGCATGTAGCCTCCAAGGGAAGGGACAGGGTAAAGGTTAGAACTACAGAGCATCAGAACTTGACACAGGGCATCGCTCTCTCTGTCTGTCTCTTTTTCATTGTCTCATCTCCTTTTCCATCTTCGCTTTCTCACTTTAAAGGGAAAGTTTACCCAGTAATTCAAATTCTGTCAGTTTTTACCCACCCTCATGTCTTTCAAACCAGAGCACAGAAGATTTTTTTGGGGAGGGGACGACGACTATAACTGTAACACATTTTGGTAACACCAAACTGTTGTAATCTTTATCTTTCTGTTGTAATTTACACACTTGTCAAGTTATCCAAATGCATGGAACTTATTTTTTTTATCCACTAGTTCTATATTTTGGTATTTATATGCTTTTTTGAATATTGCTTCCTTTGTATAAAATAATACCAGAAAGGACAAAGAAAAAGAGTAATAATAAAAAAAGCATCAGATAATGGCTACCCCCATCAGATTATCTTTCATAGACATCAAGCATACATGTATTTCTTGTAATAATAATCCTTACCAATAGTGACACGGGCTCGCTCAATGCACATCTACCTCAAAGCCATATATGAAACTCCGATGCTTTATGCATTCTATAATCCTGCACCTTAAAAGGTCCACTGACATTTTTTTCAGAGGGATTGAATATGCTCTCCCCCTCTCCATAGAGGGGCTTTGGTATTTGTATGGCCGATGCGACCTTTCTCTCTGGCCTCTTAGATTAGGTGCACAACATAGAAAATTGTGCTTCTGCTGCAGTCCATAAATCATACTGGCCATCTTTTCCTTTCCCTTTAAAGAGGTATGTAAATACCAGTGTACTGGCTAGGTAAACAAGAATAACCCCTGCACAAATGGCTCGAAAATTGAAGAAAAGCACCTTATTTTTCAGCTGAAATTGCTTTTGAAGCCCCGCTCTGGCACATGGGATGGAGCAGGCCGGGAATGATTTGTGCTTGCTGTTTTTGTGTGTGTGTGTCTGAGTGAGTGTATGTGTTTGTGGAGAAGGGGGGATAGAAAATGGGCTGATGATAACCACACTCAACACAGCTCCTGGGCTGCCGGAGTTCTTACAATGATCAAAGATATCATTGTTGTATATTATTTCCCCCATGAGGACCCCAAATGTGGGTTCCAGTATGACACAAAAACAGCACATGCTTAAATCTATACACAGTGCAAAGATTTTGCTCACAAAGGACCTAAACGACAAACCAGCTTTGAATTTGGCTTTATCACAGGGCAACATATGAAAGGATTTACCTCTGAAAATAGTCTTTAAAACATTAGTAGTTAAATCAACGTTTGTGGTTTGTTTGGATGTTACTTTGTTATGGTAATTAAGTTGTAAAACTGGATATAACTTTAAACAGAATTTTTTTTTTTTTATGTCTACGGATCGGCTCACTGTAAACCAGATTATTGCTTTTTGTAAAGAAATTATATTTAACTTTATGCCACAAATGCTGTCAATTGAACCTAACAACCTCTACAACAAAATCTTAATGTATTTCACCGCATGTGTTTGTGAGCTGGGGTGAAAAGTTCTTTCTTTGAGTTCATGAACTGCTCAAATGCAATCAAATTAGTAAAGTTCCTCTAATAAAATCCCTAAATCCTTTTCTTGGAAAATCAACAATTAACTAACGTATTAAAATTAAACCCAGACATTCCCATAGACTAGAGTAAAACATAACAACAATGGTGAAACCTAGAACATGAAAATAAAGGAGAAAAGAAGAAGGGGGAATGTCTATATCTAAGTGAAGGGAAGCATGACTGTAGCTCCTAGCGATTATACAAACAAATCAAGCCTTCTTACATTTTACCCTATTGTTTGTACAGCTGCATGGTTTGAATGTTGTGGCCAGAGCAACCTTGTTTCTAGCCAGAAGCATGGGTCACATACCATTTGAATGCACACAGCCCGCTCTACAAAAATCATTGTGCTCCACCACCATCGCCTCATTCAGTGCCTGATACTAATTTGATCGGTTTCGCTAAATTTATCAAGACGATTCTCCTCTCCTATCGAATAATGCCTCTCTATGGATTCGAATCAGTGTCAATATTCTTTATTGTCTTCTACTAGTGAATGGACTTCTTCTGGCAACAAAAGGACACAGAGGAGGTCTTGATCTGGTCAACATGTTAACCGAGTATAATGAGCAACCCAGGAGGCGTGCTTTGGGCCACTCAGCATTATCGAAGCCAATAATAGCTTCAACAGAGCCACAGTTTCAAACGTGAAACAGACAGAGGCAAAAGTCAGACAGGAAGAAAGAATTGGTCTGAATAAAGCACGCTGGCTTGCCCAGCAACACCGCGCAATCTGTCCCAAGAAGAGAGAGGTGCTCACAAGCTCTGATTGTCACAGGGACCGACTAATTCCCAGCATCTGGTGCAAGCTGCTGCCTTTGCATGGAATCAGCAGAGCCACGCCAGCTTGGCAGCGCAGTGTGTCAGACGGGCAAACGGTTCCCCCCGTCATGCTATAGGCTGACTGAATGGCGACCGCTGGGTGAACCATTTCATTTCGGCATGGTGGACCATTGATGCCGTCAGAAGTAGGTCCTGTTATCTAATCAAACAGCACTGGTCAGCAAGGATGCCAACTCCCGAAATCCACGACCGTCTGCAGAACTGTGGGGGGAGATTAACTGTCACAAGCTGCGGTGTCCTACATTCAAAGACTTGGTTGGTTTTAAGAACCACTTCTTTTTTCCCTATATCCGTATACGTGCACCAAACGGGCATCAGAGAGCCCTTCTTATGGAATCGGAAGGTATCAAAAGAGACCTCACCAGGCTGGCTTTGAAAGATAACCGTTTTACTTTGATACGCACTTTGCTTGCCGGGAATGGCAGCGTATCTGACACTGGCAGCAGAGTGTGAGATAGAGGCACGGAGGAAGCCACTTGTCCATGATCAAGGTGCGAGAGGCTAGAGATGGCCCTTTGTCTGGACTCTCTGAGGAGCACAAAGGAGACTCTGTGAGAGTCTAACAAACAAAGCCAGTCCGAGACATCTCCCTCTCTGCCTGTCTCTCTCTCTCCCTCGCTCCCTCTCTCTCGCTCTTGCTCTTTCCTCCCCTCCCTCTCCCATTGAACAGAACCTAATAAGAGCATGGCGTCTAGAATTACACCGCTGTGTATGTGCACCTCATTACGCCATGAGAAGCAGAGGCCTTCCCGGAGCCCAAGAAAGAGCTCTGGGCACTTTTTTAATATTAATATCCCACTCTGCTGCCATAGTAATGATATTAGGGAGCTGGCGGAATTCTCCACCCAGCTGGACATGTTAATTGAGAAGGCAGGATTTAAAGGCAAAGTTCACGTCGGTGCAGATGGTGGGACAATACAGGATGGCAGACCTAGGTCAGCGTCATTCCCAAGCCATACCTTAATGGCTCGGGCTGGGTTTTCTTTGTTCGCCTGAAGTTTGACATAGGCCGGTCCCTGAGATACCGAGAGGTCTTTAGGGTCTGTGCTGCTAGCTTTGTGTCCTTGACAGAGGACTACATCCTCAACTGGATGTATAATGACACCAATTATCAACCCCCCTTCATGCCATCTACATGCAATAACAATCGCAAAGATCCCGACTTTTATAACCGGACGAGGTTGTAAGGGTAAACTGTAAATGAGGGATGCAGACTCTTAATACACTCCGCAGTCATCAACACATAGGCTGTGAAATGTGATAATGACACTATAACTTTAGAACGTCCGCCATGTTTTATTGCTTTCAGTACATCCTTCACTGGGATTATGGGATATTTTAATCCAAATGTACAGAGAGCGGTCACAACAGCTTATTTATACAGTAAATGAACACAAAGTGTCCTCTAATATTAACTCCCTGGACACAAAAGTGACAAATTGCACCAACAAACAGCGGTAAATCCTGTCTGAATTGTTTTACCCACTGCAGTCAGAAGCCACTTGGAGATGCTTTAATACAGAGTGGATCTTTGCCCTGCAGACACACACCTGGGCGTCCTCTCCTGCCACTGCATTTACTTCTCACTGCACATTAGATAGGGCAGGAAGTAATGTCCTTGGAGCCCATAGCTAAGAGGACACAGTTTATCTCATATAACTACCTGTCCCCAACACCGTAGAGCTGTCCAAACAATTGAAATGTCACAGTACAGGTGTTCGACTGTACGTTTGTGTGTGTGCCCCTGTGTGTAATGGATATAGTCTGTTGCTGTTGGTGGTTCATATCCCACACACACACACACACACATACAAAAAATGTTGGTATCTGTGGTTTACGGCAACTCTCCATAGGCATAATGATTTTTATATTGTACAAACTGTATTTTCTGCCCCCTTACCATAACCTACCAATAAACCTACCCATCACAGAAAACTTTCAGAATGTTTGGATTAAAAATAAATAAATAAAATAAAATAAAATAAAATAAAATAAAATAAAATAAAATAAAATAAAATAAAATAAAATAAGACAAACACCATATAGTATGGTTTTAGTATAGTATAGTTATAGTATGTTTGGTAAACCATTTGGTTTATGAAAAGACCAAAAGAAAAGAAAAGAAAAATCTTTTTAGCTAAACTTAATTTGATCATGGACAGTAGTTATACACATTGGAAACGAGTAAATGTTACACAAATGCTATGTGTAGCTGGAACATTTTGCAGTTAGCTATAAAAGGCATAATTCACCACTGACAACATAGGCTTTTAATAAAAACTAGGCTGTCTGTGCAGTAAAAAAGTTCTGAAATCACTGCTACTTGACTAGGGAAAATAGACAAAAAGAGTTGTGGCATTCCCTTTTGACAAAAAGTTCAACACCCATAATTCACTTTTGATTTTGGCAACACCCCTCTGTTGATCCAACTGTCCATGGACAGGAATACAAAATGCAGAAGTTCGATCTGTCCAAGCTGTCAAAAAGATCATTTTGCATCATCTGACAAATTTTTGCTAACAAATAAACAGAGATGTCTGGGTGCAGGTATAACTCAGAGAAAGAGTTTACATTGTTCACACTGACAACTAGCATATTATATGTTTTCTTCATTTAACATACAGTAGGAAGAAGTTGTAGTGACTGATCACCACTCTGGCATAAACAGCAACTACTTTTTAAAAAAATACATCATTCAAAAACATTTGAAAATGTATTAATGACCCCAACTTAAGCATGCACTACTGTTCACCACAATAGTAACATTTAGACTCTTTTAAATACCAACATACAGGTATGAAAACACCAACATACACAAGTATACCGATGGTGAAATTCTTAGGTACAAGACTGGCAGTACAATGGCAGTACAAGCAACAGGATATGAAAAATTAACAATATACATCTTGTTATTTATGTATATTGTTAATTTTTCATATCTTGTTGCTTGTACTGCCATGGCACAGAATCTTGTACCTAAGAATTTCACCATCGGTATACTTATGTACATGATGTGTGACAATAAAGAGATTTGATTTGATTTGAATTAAACATTAACAATTACAAGAAAGGTTGCATTTTTCAGTATACAGTTATTTATGTACCAGTCCTCATCCTAATCACAAGTTCCACTTTTCTCAAAACATTAGACTCTAACAAATCTTTCTTTTTCATCTTACAAACACAACACTTAATTTCAACATTTTGGCTCCCTATCGAGTCTCATGCAAAGCATGGTGGAAACCCAGTTACAGCAATGCTATGCATGTAGTTCCAATAAAAATGGATTAAATAATCTTTACAAATTTGCAACTTTAAGTGGATTGCACACACATTAAGAATTGCGTTGCATTTGCTAATTTTATTTAAGTAAAGAGAGTAACCTGCCAAAAAAATTGATTTCAGTGTAAATACAAACAAGCCCAAACTAAAGTTAATCAACACATACTGTATTTTCAGTATAATTTTTCTTCCATATTATGTTTTGACCTCACCGAGCAATATTGTTGTCAAAGCAGTACTAGGCCTCAGATCAGAGTTCACTGACTTCAGGGCATATGAGGAGAGAAGAGCAGTTCTCTGCTGTAAAGACAGTAAATAATCTATACTGTTGCACAGATGGAATCCCTCTAGTCGGAAGGATACTGTCACACCAAACATTTACATCAAATTAAAGCAATTCTCCTCTTTTTACAGCCACACCGGAAAGCAGGTGTCTGCTTAATAAGTTGGTCAAAGATCAGCAAGTTAAAGGTTGAGGCCGGGGCCGGTGAGGGAAGGAGGTCATCCTGCTGGTTGGAAGCTGGTGAGATCTGATCTTCCTGAGTCTGGAGCAGCCTAGCCACAAGGTCATCCATTAGTGCTCCTGCCCCAATGCTGCTGTAGCATCCACTATAAATTTATGGCCCACCCTTAACCTTTTCAATACAGCCGGTGACCCGCATAGTGAAGATGCACCCCCTTGAGGAAGGGGGAGCATATTGTATTATTAACATGCCATTGACGGCTTGTCAACTTTATCGAGTTCACATGTTCTGCATGGTTGGTCTGCAGCCTGAGCTTTTAATTCAAAATATAGAAATCCCCTCTTTTCATCAGATTAAAAAAATCATCAACTACAACTTCTAGTTTCCTCTGACGCAATCTATTCCAAACATTTGGAGCAGTTTGACAGTCTCTCTAATCAAGAGTCAAGAAGTCATGGTTCACTTCTGAGAGCAAAGTTACATATCCCAAATGTATTCTAGGCTTAAGGGTATTTGGCTGGAAAATGGAGAAATTAAATTGCACTAAATAGTGTAACTAAAAGAAAATAAGAACTGTATCAGTTTTTTTTGGATGTGTATGCTTCACAAGAATTGTCACTAAACAGTATGACAATATTGCAATAATATTGGCAAACAATTATTATTCTAATCACAATGCAAAATTCATTAGAATGCAAAGTTGAAACTAACATAAACATTACTGCACTACAAAATATCAGTTGACCGAGGCACTTCGAATGACCAGTTAGTCTGCTTTTACTTGGCATTTTCATTAAAACAAATTAATCAGACCTACTCACATTTGCATTAAAATGGCTTAGATTTGACACTTAACAAGCAGTCTAGATGTTATATGAAATATGGCAAAGGGTTAAAAATGATAATTAAAATGAAAGATAGTCCTCAGAGTCTAAGCAAAAACGATGCATTGCTTTACTGTCAGTAAGGCAGTGCCTGAAAAATCATGCCTTAAACTGTGACACATTCCTCTCCTTAATAAGGAAAGGATGAAAAACCTGAGACGAAAGAGGAGGAAATGTCATTTGTGTCAAGCACTGCCTTTAAATAGGACCTTCTCATGATCCTGGTCTACTCCTCTTGTCTCATAGCATTCCCAGGTGTCAAAGCCAAGCGTCAGAAAAGAAATTAAAGTGACAAGGTGCTGGCAGGAGTGAAAGAGATTCCGCTTCTCACCCCTCTCAGGACAAGTGAAGAGCCATCACCTCGCCTGAAAACAGGGCTCTAATGAAGCCAGTCACACCAGAACTTCTCCCGCGCTGCTGACTTCTGACCGCACCCAGGTCTGCCTGTGTCATTAATAATGGGATCTGCTATTGCACTAAGTCCTGATTCGATGGCTCTCTCAACGTTTCCACAGGCTTATCAAGTTGACAGAGGTTAATTTATCTATGTGCTTGTAAAAACATTGACTACTAGGTGTTGTGGCAATGTAAGGCCACTGACTTTTTTCTTTTCTTTTTTTGTCTTTTGTCTTTTATTTAAAAAGAGCACTAAGCCAAGATGAAAAAGTGTCATATCAGAGACAGCTCAATTTATTTTATTGTAAGGGTCAGCGTAAGTATAATTGGTGAACACAAGAACATGTGTGTTACTATAAACTAAGTGTCAGCGTTTGATGACTTTATATATATAGCATTTAAATCTAGATAGATAGATAGAAGTGAAAAAAAACCCAAGTAATTTTATAATGTACAAGGAAAACCCATAAACTAGTATTCTCTGTTTGACATTTTGATGTATTCCCTTTCACACACACACACACACACACACACTTTTTTTTTTTTTTTTTAATAAATCAGTAATTGTATGTATGACACTGTGCACCCTCTATATATTAGTATTTACTTCAGCTTGTAAAAAAAGCTATTTATAATGAACTCTGATTCATAAAGTGGCTTTATCTGTACCACTTGTGTTTTTATGGATGTCAGTATTATAAAGGTACAAAACAGATTACTAGTACTTTGGTATATTAGAATTATATGAGGAGATGAAATATACTTTTCATAATATACTTTTCAATATACTTTTTGATTCATAAAACTACTTAAACTGTTATGGTAAATTTCTCGCAACCACAGCTATTTATGTTTAGCTTTTTAAAACAGATTTATTTATTTATTTATTTTTAGATAGACAGACAGACAGACAGACAGATAGACAGATAGACAGATAGATAGACAGATAGATAGATTCTAGCTCATCTATACACGCACACATAGACAGTCTATCACATTGCACTTTCTCTCTGAAGTCTGCGGGGAGGATAAATTCCCACACACTTGTAGACCCCTCTCCTCTGTAGAGCTAGACCTTTTGGGCAGTCTTTCTTCAGGACCCACCCCCTGTGAGCATGGCTGGTGCTCCCTTTGTGCAAGCTGCTCTCTCCCCGCTTCAGCCCTATATCACACCGCCAGCCATTCACTGCAACAATCCCTCCTCACGCCTCAAAGAGGACTCCCTCTCTGCCTTTGCCAACCAATTAAGGGCCATCTGGGCCAGGACAAATTGGCATAAATATACCAGAATTATTATACTCATGATAACAAAGTCATGATAATAACTGTCAGTCAATGGCTAGGTAGAGGGTGAATCGTTTTTGGGGCTGTAAAATTCTTCGGACTGCAAAGATTTAAACATCATCCTGTACAGGAGAATATGTACATGACATCATGGCAGCATTGGCTTGATGTGGCCCTGTTACTGATGCTCTAGAGGGTCAGGCAATCCCAGCGCTGACGTTGAACAGGGAGTTGAGAACAGCAGGGTTCAGTCCTCGGGTCACTGCAGCTTCAGAAGTGGTCGGCCAACTTTGTCCTTCAGGGGAGGGGAGATGGTGACAGATTCTGCTGGTGTTTTCTCAAGGTCCACTGAACCCTGCAGCAAAGATTGCGAGCCGAGGCACACAAAAGGGAGACGGCAGCGAGAGAGAGAGCGCTCGCTCAGCTCCACTTCACAGAACTCCAAAAGAGTGGAAAAAGAAGGGAGGAGAGAAGGGCTGGAAGGGCTCCAGGTTACCTCAAGACAAATAAAATCCAGCCCCAACCTCATGGTGGCACTGCCAAACCTCATTTTCCTCCACTGGATACAATATGTGCTAGGCGCTGTGGGGGGAAGGAGGGACAATACACTATCTCTTTTATTATTTCAAAAATCCACAAGCGCAAAGCACAATCGTCTCATTTTATTCTCAATTAAATACAGGAGGTTAAACTCAGTAGTAATCAAGATGGCCGCACCATGGCACAACCCAGCTGCGTTCTTCGAGTGATTAGACAGTAGCCCTTCACTGATCACACATAATCAAGCAAACTTACATAAATTCTCCACTACTCATAAAGATGTAGACACATATATGACATAAATAGCTACTAAGCTGATGACTCCATTTGGGTGTGTTTTTTTTTTTGTTTCTGTACAACAGAACCTCAAAAAGTAACAATCAACTGACCACCTGTACACAGAGCAAGAAATATGTTTGCTTGACAATGACAATTAACGCTGGACATCGAGTCAGCAGAGAATGTATTTTCTTGTGTTATTTATAACTGAATCACACTTTTAGCCAAAGGTCCTGCTCTTTTATTTTTTAAATTAAACTATTCAAATCACAAAATAAAGACTATTGTTTTTAGGCTGAGCAAGAAATGTATTTATAAAAAATATAATAAATTTAAAGCAATAATTAAATAAAACATAAAAATGTGTATTTTTTTTTTGTATTTTAAATTATTAAAATCTCTGTCAAATGTTTAAAATTTAACTTAATTTACCTATAAAAGAAAATGATTCTGAACATTTTAAAGTACCAATTAATATTGTTATTTTTTGTTAAGAGTTATATTTCATTACAAAAAAAAAAAAAAAAAAAGAAAAAAAAAGAAAAAGAAAAAAGCACTTTATGGCATAAAAATGAGACTGAGTCTAATGGTCTTTTGTTGTTGTTATATTTTTTTCCCCCATTGCCAATTTTATTTCATATGCAGCTGTGGTCTTTTTAATAAATCAGCTTAAATATCTTTCAGGGCATTGTATTTCACATTCTGGTAATACTTCCTTGGCCATGTCAACCACATGGAGCTTTCCTTTACGGTATTCTTTGGAATATACAACATTTCTGAAAAGACATCATCTTTCTTCCCCCCTCAAAAAAATCCCTAACACACACATTCAATACAAATACACCCCCCTCCCACCTTTTAAAACTGGCTCTCTCCTCCGTTAGTAATTTTTGTCAAAAGTTGAAAATGTCTTGATTTAGTTGTCTGGCTGTTCCGGACGCTTTGCTTCCCTGCTGGGCTAATGTGAACAGGACGTCCTGCTGGGAACCAAAGAATACCACTTCACGGCAAGCCGCATAGCTGGCTGCTTTTATTTATGGGGCTCCCTGAAATGAATGGGTATTAGTGTCCAAACATTTCACCATGCTTCTGCAGCCGCACACAAAAGCCTCTGATTTCCAGCAAATCTGCACTTATTTCATTCAAGCAGACTAATCCAAAAATGAAAAAAGGAGAAAAAATTCATAGTGACTTAAAAGACCTTAGAGTAGGGGAAAAAAAGAATAGACTTCTCTCATTCAAAATGATTGAGTTGAGAGAAATCGAACATAAAAACACCACAATTTCACTACTATGTGGTTAAAGTTAAGATGGGGAGCACTGGCAGATTGTTGAGCTTACGGTCTGAGGAAAAGCAAAGAATCTGTGCCCCGTGGACCTCAGCCAAGTAAAAGTATTTAGTCAAACAGGCTGGGAATATTATGACAGCGGGCCATTAATTTCTGTGGTAACTCAGCTTTACTTGATCACCAAATTACAGTTTTTCCAAACACACACATGAAAAATACTGCATACATTTCTGAAGATACTGTAAACAGGTGGTGTTATGATTCTAAATTCACTTAACATCATATGTAATGGCTTCACAAACATCACGTTTGGGTGAATCCCTCAAGCCTCCACCATTCCCGTCTGGAAGCATGCACCAGCACCTCATCAGGCTCAAATACTCTGCTCGGTTTACACACCTCATCTGTCATCTCTGCCCTTCTGCAAACATGCCGCTGACATTTGGAAAAACTATGGCATTCACCCATGTTATGGATTTTTGTTGATTATAGCTTTCTGTTCCCCCAGATTGCAAGAATTATTGACTGCGTGAGCCGGTGACTATTTACACAGCTTTGCTGCCCCTCTGCACCACACGATGGCTTATAATGTCCACTGGGGTCTCATTTTTGTTTTTTCATCCGTTTTCTGGCCTGCTTATATCTTCTAGACCCTGTTTACTTCCCTGTTTTTTTTCTGTCTCATTCGCTGCCACCAGAGATCAGCATTAGAGCGAGGAGGTGGTCAGCAATGTCACTTAGATTGCGATGTGATACTCTCGCAGCCCGTTGGGTAAATGCCCTCAGCCTGAACCTCCTCATTGTCCTTTAATTTCAAACGGCAGCTCGCTTTCACTCGCCCGCGTAATAGCCCATAGGTTAAAGTTCTACTCCTTTTCCTTTCAATTTACATCTTTTGCGGGCCGCGCTTTTACTGTTACATGGCGGCCTGGTTGGTGCGTAGCTGTGGGCATGAGAGGGGCTGCTTGTGTAGGGAGACTGGAGCTTGTCGGCTGCCCACTTCCCATCTTTTTGGAGGGTCAGTGGAGAGCAACTCGACTTAATGGGTCAACGCGAGCAGGCCCCTCCCTTCTCTGGAGGGGAAGCCATGGAGCCCTCCATTACAGACTGACCTCTTATCCACACCGCACAGCCGCAGCTGGGCTCCACTGAGCTGGAGACAGAGCTCTGCCTGATGCCTCATTAGATCACCAGAGCCTAATAGAGGATTAGTACTCCTTACTACTTCCTCCCACACTGCTGTCTTCTCTCTCATTTGTTTAATTCCCTTTCTGCCTTCTCCCAAGCCCTGACTTACTCACATCTTCACTCATCACTCCCCTTCTCTTCTTCTGAATGTTTGCAGGTTTGTTTGCACAGACGGTGCACTATTCCTCAAACCCCAACAAAAACATAATGTATTTTCTCATAATTATAGAACAGAATAGAATAAACGAGTATACTAACAGAAAAAGAAAACAGAACAGAATACATATAATGT
This sequence comes from Spinibarbus caldwelli, assembly GCA_039654775.1. Taxonomy (NCBI): domain Eukaryota; kingdom Metazoa; phylum Chordata; class Actinopteri; order Cypriniformes; family Cyprinidae; genus Spinibarbus; species Spinibarbus caldwelli. The sequence continues at coordinate 14,607,222 of CM077238.1, forward strand.
AAAGTCCAATAAAATTCACAGATTGTCCTACATATTATTTATTGTTGATGTTTTGAGATGATTTAAGTTCTGCTTTGAGAGAGTAATATAATAGAATAGAATAGATTAAAACAAAAAGCAGTGCAACACAATAAACAAAATGTATGCCAATGCATCGAGTTAATTTAAACTAAAAAACATTGATTAAAAAGCATTTTTTATTAATTGAAACAAAGATTAAATAAAATAAAAAATATTAGAAAAAAACGAATAAAAATTTGAAAAATATGCCTTGACAACTAACTAAAATAAATTAGTGCACCAAAATTACTAACTCGAAACTGAACTAAAACTGAAATAAAAACAAATTAAACCAAAATATTAATATTTAAGTAAAAAAAAAAAAAAAGTAATGAAACTAAAAATATGAATACAAAAGCTAATTCAGAATATTAATTAAAACTAACAGTATGTAAATAATTGAAAATAGCACTGAATTCAATCAGGCCAATCTGTGAACATAAAAATACTCATTCAGTAGCCAAAAATATAAATAATTTGCTTGACTTAAGTGTATAAAAAAGAAAAATTGCTTAGTTATATCTTATTGTATAACTTTGCCATGAAAGCATAATGGCTAAAAACCTAAAATAAGCCTAAAACTTTGAGAACTACTTTACAGATAAAATAAGAATAAATGTAAGTGATTTCACAAAATTATAAGGTTAACATTTCTGCTTTTAAATTATCCAAAAAATTACCCTCCACAAGAAGCTTCCACAAGAAAATTATTAATTTTTTTTAATAATATGCCACAAATATTGTTTATTGAGCTTAACTTGTATTGAACCCAGAATATTATTTTACATTGTCACATTTCCGCATACAGAGTGTAACAGAATAGAATATCTCTACTGCATATAGGAACATCTTTAGCGCACACATCTCCACTGAGGTTCTACCCTCAGACTCAGTCCTTTGAGCGTCCCTGTGTTTCCCTACATTTACCCAAGCTTTGACTGTGGTAAATACACAGTGGCACGACCCATTTACTTGTGTCCCAATGTTTTATAAGAGCAACCCCATTTACCACAGTGACCCCAGCCACCTTCAGTCCAGTCATGGCTGAGCAGAGGTGTGTAGGTTGGTGAGCTCTGTGAAAAAGAAGAAACCACAACCACACACAGGTAAACACACAAAACACACACACACACGCTCTACACTGATTCCCCCCGTCACGCTGTTATTTGTGCGTCACCGTGGGGATTTAATTCATATTTTATGTGCTATCATGGCTTGAAAGAGGAAGTTGTGTCCCAGGGCTGTTGATGGAATAGCGGTTTCTCAATAGAGTTGCCCTTGTGTCATTGGGGTTTGCTGCTTTCCAGTGTGTTGGTGATTTATTTTCTCTAATTTTTCTTAAAAGCGAGAACACACTAAACAACACAGAATGAAAACCATCATCAACTGATTTTTTTCAGCATTCATTTCTACTTTTGCTTAGCTGTTCTCTGAACGAAACGTGCAGTTAATAATTCTTAGAAATGTAATTGAATGGAAACATCTCAACACCTTGAAATTGTTGTTTTTAGTAGCATAATGAATGTCAAGAAATCACATCTAATTATAAGTGTGAAAAACACCAAGGGTATTTGCATTACTAAGTTAGATCTACTATCTAAGTCAGGTATTATTATCCTTAAGAAGTAAAAGGTGTTAATACACCAATGAAATTGTGCTGTGATTTACAGATCACATTATCCCAGATCACACGGCCCACCAACAGGTGTGGCTACCCATGAGTTGATCATTAATCTGATGTTTGTCTCTTGACAGAAATGTAGAAGGACAAAATCAGCAACTATATTGACTAATCAGTCAGATACAACAACAAATTCTGACTGCGGAAACAACTGATGTCCAACAAATCTGAATGATCAAATGGAACGGTGAGAAAGATAAACACACTTAGTGTCAGTCAACTTTGCTATAAATATCTCACATATCTCAGCTATACGAATTTCATTTCATTTTCTGAGTGATACTGTAGTTCTTCTGAGTTTATTTAGTCTTATAACAGCAAACGCAATTTATTCAGGAAGGAGAAGGTTGAAAAAAATCCAAAAATGAAAATTGTGTCATCATTTACTAACCTTTAAAATCCTTATGACTTTCTTTCTTCCTTGAAACACACAAGAAGAAATTCTGAAGACTGTTCCTTAAACAGTTTCCCCTATACTTCTTTATTATAATCCTTTGGGTTTGTTTTATTTAAGTTGTTAATGTTGGACTTTTATGTTGTATATTTTGAAAATCTAGTGTGTCCTGTCATTGGCTTTCTCTTATTCTTCTTTTTTAACGGCGGTTGGCATCCATCTTATTGGTGCGTTGCTGCTCCCTTCTGTTCCGGAGTGTGTATCATTAAGTAAGTTCACAATCTATTTCTACTATGAGTTAGGGATAGAGGGGGAATGGGGAGAGAGAGAGAGAGCGAGAGAGAGAAAAAATCAACTTAATTATTACAAATTACCCTTCCTTCCTTACCATCATATCCTATAATAAAGCCCAGTTTCCCTTAAAAAGACTATTAGTTCTCTCACCTGTGCTCTATCACTCATATCTAGAGTTCATTGGCTTCCTGTCCTCTTCCTATTGTGTTTAAGTGAGTTTTCCTTGCTAATTTGTTTCAGAGTATATATTCAGTTTTTGGGTGATTTATAGTCACCCATTTATAGATTTATAGTTTGGGTGATTTGGGTTTGGGTGAATATATACTGAATATATTATCAAATGAGACATTTCCCTTTTTGATTTTGTTTAGCCTTGGGTTAGCTGGCTACAGAATAGCCTACTGGCTTAGTGCTAATTGGATAAAAAAAGCTATAGCTAGATTAAGGAAGCGGGTTAGGCTCTTGAATGACAAAGAAGATGTGCACAAGTGTTTTTTTTATTTTTTTTATTTTTTTTAAGTCTTGTATGTTTAGATTGTACCATTTCAGTCAAGTCTTCTGATCATGACATATATTGATTGTGTGTTCCTTTTGATGATACATTGTAATTTGGAAATTAAAATAAATTGTACTGGGCTTCAACACTGTCATTTTATGTTCAGTGGTAGAAATGACCAAGATTCACTGCATATTACACAGGTATTCAAACATCTGTAAAATAAATAACAAAATTACACATTTGTACATTTCTTGTCTCCTCTAAATAAGTGGGGCACAAGTGGGTGCATGGAGCAGGTCCATGGAAAACTGAAAGAAAGAAAGAAAGAAAGAAAGAAAGAAAGAAAGAAAGAAAGAAAGAAAGAAAGAAAGAACCAAACAAACAAAGAAAGGTTGTGAAATGGGTTATGCAAATCATTTTGAATTATTTATTTATATTTTTAATTATTAGATAATGTTTTTGATAACAGTTTTTTGTTTGTTTTAAACCTATCTATGTGTAACATAAGATGTTTATATTAAAATGTAATATATTTCAGTTTCATTATATACCTGTTGCTGTCATAATTTTAGTCCATGTCAATATTTTTTACAATTTGCAGCTGCATCTTAAATTTATGTGAATAATTTATGTGATACAAGCCTCCGTTGTACCAAAAATGCTTACAACTGAGTAACATTTGACAGTGGTCAAAAATTGTGGATTAGTTTTTCTAGATTATTTCCTGCTTCCCATGCATATAAGACAGGAAGTAAATTACCACACAAACCTGTTTTTTTGTCAGAAACAGTAGGTAACTCAGCCAGAATTTTTTTTCGCAGGTGGTGACAGAAAAACTGGCATGTCCAATTCAGATGCCAATAAAATCTTGCCTCTGAAAATGGTAGAATTGCCTTACCTCACCAAGTAAAACTGTTACCAACTGAACAGAGCTTTAGAATTTTTAATTGGAAAGATTAAAAGTAAGAGACTGAAATAATATTTAATAGGAATTTAAATAAAATTGTGAAAATTTTAGATACTGTTTTTGATAATAGTGTTTTGGGTTTTTTAGTACAATGACATCATGTGACATCAGGTTCCTGATAGTCTGGTCAGCGCAAGTATATATCTATTAAATTATGAATAATTATGTATTTTTTCCCCCTGTATGTTGTACATACATATATTAGTGGCTTTCAAAAAGTGGTGTGGACAAAATCAGCATGTCCCACATGCAAATGACGCCTATGTACATCATACATTTTATGTCTGAAGTACCAGAAACAAGTGAGATGGAATTGCGACATTGTATAAAAGTCACTCAATCCTCCGATGTAATCATGGTATGATAGCGATTGTATAGTCTAATTACGTGAAAAAAACAAGGCTTAGAAAAATAATTAATTTGCTTTCAAAACAAGTATGGAATGCTTTTAGAGAGCTGTCAGATGCAGGGTGAGAGAGAAACAGGGAGGAAGAAAGAAAGCAATTGGAAGAGGCAAGAGAGAAAGAAAAAGTGAAACTGTGTAACAATCCAATTAAACTCTGGTAATGAGGTCAGACATCATCTCCAGTGCAAGCGATATCATTACATGGGCTGAGCGAACTGCTCCAGCTGCCATGCCAGCACCGAGGGATTACGAAGCTTCCACCCCGGAACCTCCCTCTGTGACATTTACCCCCATCCGAAGAGAGGACGTTCCCCTGGACTGACCCTGGCAGGCTCCTAGGGGCCTTAGCACCCACCCACCTCCGCAACCCTGGTGCCAGTGGCACCCACTGGCCTGGCGGTGAGACGGAGGAGGGGGGCAGGGTGCTAGGCAGGGGCCACCACGTGGGAAGAGCCTGGGCTCCGCTCTCACAGAGACAGGCCGGCACCACAACCCAGTCGCCCAGCCAGTCCATCTCCGAGCAGCACTATACTGCTTCAGACAGCTCGCCTCTGGAGAACAATGACAAACTGTGATGGCTTATGAAAGAAAAAAAAAATCGACAAAAAACAGTCTGTAAAAGAGGAGTACAGTATTGTTATTTGAGCAAGAATATAATTGGTGCTTCATTCTGATAAAGAGAACTGCTTGAGAGTATTACCGCACTATTTTATCAGTTCTATACACAGTGAATGCGAAATGGCCAGTCAGATGTTTGTTTCATGCTTTTTCCTTTGTGTCAAATCAAGTTTGTAGGGTCACTAGGAGGAGTCAGCCTAATTTGTCCTTTTTTTGTGGGTCTGCTTGTGGGTTTTGTGCCGTTCACCTTCTTGTCCCACAATTACTTTGAGGATATCATTTTGACATTTGCCAGCAACAAGAATTCTTCTGTTCTAATTTATATCAATTAGTCGGGGGACAGTAATTCAAGCTGACAGTTCACTGTATCTTGAAAGGCTTGCAACCATGTACTGGTAGCAGTGCTGCAATGCAGCCAAAAGGCATCCGTTCCCCCTCCAACTCTGTTTGTCATTCCACTACTAGGGGTTCCAGGCTAAAGCGGACAATGGCAGCTACAGCCAGTACTTTGATAATTAGTTATTGATTGAGAACAATGCCACAGCGCACTCTAGCATATTAGCCAGACGCCAGCGGGTCGCGACATCAGGGGCACCCATCAAGAAATAAAGGCTAAAACATATCTGACTCTCCGATATTTTCTTTTTCTTTCCTTTTCCACAAACACGTCAGTGTTCGGCCAGTATAAGGTCAAGAGTATTAATGCTAAAGCATTAACAAGTATCCAGTGAAGGGTGACTGAGTGAAAAACAAGTCACTTTCTGGTTTTGCTATGGGCATTTGGGCCACAGTTGAGATTATTTTAAAAAAGCACAAAAACACAGGCCTTAAATGGTCTTAAGTACTATTTGGATGGTAATTGTCTCTCAGTGTGACATCTATAAAATTTTTGTATGGCTCCTTTGTGATAAAACTTTCGGTAACACTTTATTTTAAGGTGTCATAATACAGAGTAATTACCTAATTAAGTACTTAGTAGTAGCCACTGTACTTACATGAAACAAAATGTATTTACCATGTAACAAAGTTATGGAACAGCCTGTAATTACAGTTTGTAATTATCTAGATGTAATAGGTAGCTACTGTTACACATATGTAACAGGCCTAGTCTGTTACACAGCTACTTGTACACTTAAGTACAATCTTGATACACTTTATTTTAAGTAGCTTATGCCTGTGTAATATTCTGTAATTTTAATGTAATTAGAAAGGTATTACATATATTTAAGATGTGTACTGGTGGATCAAATCAAACTAAGGTGCAGCTGGATAAGGTGTACAGTATAGATACACATGAAGTACACTTAAGTACAATCTTGATACACTTTATTTTAAGTAGCTTATATCTGTGTACTTACATTTATAATTACGTTGTATAAAGTATGCAACACATATGTAACAATCTTGTGGTTACATAAGTAGCTGTGTAACAGACTCGGTCTGTTACATACTAACAGTAGCTGCCTATTATATATACATAATTACAAACTGTAATTACAGGCTGTTCCATAACTTAGTTACATGGTAAGTACATTTTGTTTCATGTAAGTACAATAGCTATTACTAAGTACTTAACTAGGTAATTACTCTGTATTATGGACACCTTAAAATAAAATGTTACCAAACTTTCAGATGACAATTAATTCACAGTGTATAAATAAGTCCTGTCAATCAATATAAACCCAGGAATATGCTTCTCACATAACTGATATGATGGCAAGTGTGATGAACATACAGTTCAATGAGTAATATAAATTATATTTTATATACAGTAAGGTGAATTCAGGTAAATGTCCATTTTATCCTGAATTAGAAGTCAGAAGTCAGAAAGAGCTTTATTACCAAGTATGTTTACACACACAAGGAATTTGACTTGATGACAGGAGCTTCCAGTGCAAAAGAAATACGGACATAGTGCAAACATACATGATAGTGCAGACATACATATAGTAATAACACAGCAGGGATGGAATATAACACTAATATAAGAAAAACAAAAAATTAAATGTGACCCAGGACCACAAAACCAGTCATAAGGGTAATTTTTTTTTTAAATCGTCTGAATAAATAAGCTTTCCATTGATGTATGGTTTGTTAGGATAGGACGATATTTGGCCGAAATACAACTATTTGAAAATCTGGAATCTGAGGGTGCAGAAAAATCAAAATATTAAGAAAATTGCCTTTAAAGTTGTCCAAATTAAGTCATTAGCAATGCATATTACTCATCAAATATTAAGTTTTGATATATTTATGGTAGGAAATTTGCAAAATATCTTCGTGAAACATGATCTTTGTTTAAGATCCTAATGATTTTGGCATAAAAGTAAAATCTATAATTTTGACCCATACAATGTATTGTTGGCTATTGCTACAAATATACCCCAGTGACTTAAGACTGGTTTTGTGGTCCAGGGTCACAAATAATGCACTATATACAGAAGTAGAAGTATAGAAAAAAAAACCCTGTATGTATAACAAAAGATGTTTATATTAAAATGTGATATATTTCAAATTCATTATATACCTGTTGCTGTCTTAATATTAGTCCATGTCAATAGTTTATACAATTTGCAGCCGCATCTTAAATTTATGTGAATAATTTCTGTGATTCAAGCCTCCGTCGTACCAAAAATGCTTGCAACTGAGCAACATTTGGCAGTGGTCAAAAATTATGGATTGTTTTTTCTAGATTATTTCCTGCTTCCCATGCACATAAGACAGGAAGTAAATTACCACACAAACCTGTTTTTTTTTTTTTTTTTTTTTTTTTGTCAGAAACAGTGGGTAACACAGCCAGAACATTTTTTTTTTTTTTTTCCCGCAGGTGGTGACAGAAAAACACAGGCATGTCCAATTCGGATGCCAATAAAATCACCTACTTACCTGTGAAAATGGTAGAATTGACTTACCTCACCAAGTAAAACTGTTACCAACTGAACAGAGCTTTAGAATTTTTAACTCGAAAGATTAAATGTAAAAGATTGAAATAATAATAAATTGGAATTTAAATAAAATTGTGAACTGTTTCCTCTGTCTTTGCACAAAAAATGCAGCAAAACAAATTTTTAAAAAGCAATGGTATTATGCATTTATGTGACCCTGGACCACAAAACCAGTCATAAGTAGCACGAGTATATTTGTAGCAATAGCCAACAATACATTGTATGGGTCAAAACTCTCAATTTTTCTTTTATGCCAGAAATCATTAGGATATTAAGTAAAGATCATGCTCCATAAAGATATTTTGTAAATTTCCTACCATAGTGATATGCATTGCTAAGAACTTCATTTGGACAACTTTAAAGGCGATTTTCTCAATATTTTGATTTTTATGCACCTTCAGATTCCAGATTTTCAAATTGTTGTATTTCAGCCAAATATTGTCCTGTTTTAACAAACCATACATCAATGGAAAGCTTATTTATTCATATGAAAAAAAAACTTGACCCTTATGACTGGTTTTGTGGTCCAGGGTCACATATTTCAGTGTCAAGGTAAAAAAATAAAAATAAATAAATAAATAAGATAAAAATAAATAACTAATAATAAGGCTGTTTAAGCTTTATCAATCGTGTGTCTATCGGAGTTTAATAGGAGAGGGGCCCTTGTGTCCACCCCACCCCACCCACGCCCTGTACAGACGCACCTGGCATTAAACTGGTGGGGCGGCAGTGCTGGCTGAACAATGGAAGACTGTCAGCGTCGACAGCAGGGCACGGCTTGAGCCTCACCGCACTGACAGCCCAGGCCTCAGAGGCTAAACTGCTTTGCTGGAACTAATTAAACAGATGAAATTACGACATGAATATGCAGATGTTGTTTACATTTTACCATATGGCATTATCTCAGGTAATAGCGAATGGGATAGAGAGGTGTCTGGTGTCTTCCTCGTCAAGGCGAGAGGGGACAGACTGAGAGAGCCCGGTCCATCAAGACATTCTGTGAAGGGATGAGACAGAAAAATGCTAATTAGTATGCTGAGGTACAAAAGCGAATGCAGATCTACTTTGCTGTTGGAGCAGTTGTGTAGAGGGTACGTTTCACATGACATACATTGTATCTGACCCAAAACCATTTACCTGTTCTCTCTCTATGCTTTAGAAAGCCTCTATATAGCCTCAATATTATAATATATTATATTATCTATAACAGATCATATTTTATTGCTATTTTGCCTTTTTGTTTTTAGTATTAGTTTCTGTTTTTATTTCATTTTTAGTTGTAATTATTTTAGTACACCAAATTAAAATGTTCTCTTGGCAACTATTTGAGTTTTTAAGGTTTTATTTTAATTGAGTTAACATTAGTTTATTTCAAGTAACAATTTTTTTTTAGTTAACTATAATACAATTGCTTCACTGAGGATTAAATTTAACTTGCTGCCATCACTAATAAATAAATGTTTAGGATTAGTATATATGATTGTCTTATTAGCTTCTTCATCTTCTTCTTCTTTATTTTATTTTATTTTATTTTTTAAAAAACTACATTTTCAAATAAGAAGGTGAACCAAAAGACACAGCACTTATGCATTCATCTCTATGGAGATGATCTTCATTTTTAAATGCAGAGCTCATAAACATCTCAGCCTTTTGACCTGCATACCTGGCAACACAAAACCCACAGCAAAAAAGTATTTTGAATAATGCAAAACACAGCACTAGTATGAACATATTTGACCCTTTGTTCACGGAACTTGTATTTGGAACTAAACTAGCTCTCTCAGTGTTTGTTGAGCCTAATGCTGGCTCCCTGGGAGAGACTACCAGGAGGTTAAGAGGGAGAGGGCCAGACGAGGTGAGCAGGCTGAGGAGAGCGGGATCATGGGGGCCAGCTGGAGAGGTGATAGGGAACGTAATTGTGCCCGCTGTGTGGCTGGGGTGGGGGCGAGGGACTGGGTTGAGGAGCTCGGTAGAAAACGAAAGGGAGGGGACTACTCAATTACCTGTGCTCCCACTGACCTCCCTATCTCTCTCTCTTTTGTTTTCTCTCTTTCTCTCCCAATGGGCTGTCTGAGGAATGATTTGTGTGCAATTTATTAACTTTTATTGGCAAATTCTACTTCTAATTGCACATATTATTAGTGTTCTAATTGTAAAACTATTCATTGTAAAAATATTTTATTAATTAAAATAATTTCAAACTTTTTTCTTTTTATTAAATGTTAAACTGTAAGGATAAAATAGCAAAAGAACTGTAAAAAAATATTTCTCAAAGTTGTAAATAAAACATACTATTGGAGTATGTTTTGCAAGAGCCAATTTTTTTTCATGTTTATCATTGGATCTTGATTGACAGCTCTGCAGTCAAATTGCATTTTTTCTGAAATAATATTTTACTAAACATAATCTTCTCATATGTGACCCTGGAGCACAAAAACAGTCATAAGTAGCACGGGTATATTTGTAGCAATAGCCAACAAAACATTAAATGGGTCAAAATGACAGATTTTTCTTTTATGCCAAAAATCATTAGGATATTAAGTAAATATCGTGTTCCATGAAGATATTTTGTAAATTTACTACGTAAATATATAAAAACTTAATTTTTGATTAGTAATATGCATAGCTAAGAACTTAATTTGCCAAATTTAAAGGTGATTTTCTCATTATAAATATATATATATATATATATATATATATATATATATATATATATATATATATATATATATATATATATATATATATATATATATTTGCACTCTCAGATTCCAGATTTTCAAATAATTGTATCTCGGCCAAATATTGTCCTATCTTAACAAACCATACCTCAATGGAAGGCTTATTTATTCAGCCTTCAGAAGATGTATAAAATCTCAATTTAAAAAAATGATGTCTTGATAGCTTTAAAGTTACTTTCTATTTCTTTGTAATTATTTATGAAATTTAATAGCAAATCTTAAAATTGTGCATTCTACACTAAGTATTTGATATTTTCCATTAGACCTTGATTGGCATCTGTGCAGTCACTCTCAAAATACCTTTTTTTTTTTTCCTGAAAATAATATTTTTGCAGTCACAATCCTCTCACTATCACATGATAAAACAATGTCTTTGTTTCCTAACCTTAATTCAATGTGTTACTTGCCACTTCTTTGTAATTAGTAAATCCTACACCAAATGTTTGATATTTACCATTGGATCTTGATTGGCAGCTCAAGCTCAAGCAGATCAAGCAGTCACTCTCAAATTGCTTTGAATTTTTCTGAAAAGAATATTTTTGGACGCGCAATCTTCTCACTATCACATAGTAACGTGACATCTAGATATTCTAGCTTTTAAATTATTTTAAATAAGCGATTTAGAAAGGACTCCTGCAGTTGGGGTCACACTCGGGTGTTAAGTCAATACTTCACGGCCGTGTGATGTCTTAATACACTGCCTGTGTTGTTCAGACAGGAAGGCCATGCGTGTTGGAGGAAGGCTACAGCTCCAGCTATTGTGAAGCTGTCATGCCTGCCCCTCAAAAGCAGATGAAGCCGTCAGATTATTAATATATGTATAGTGACAGGCCCCCCTCGTCCACCCCCTCCCAAACATCCCACCCTGAGTCGCTCAACCCAAACCCAATCAAAAAAAATATGCTCGCATTCAAAGTGAAGGGGCGAGAGGGTGGACTCGGAGGGTCATAGGCCAAATAAATTTTGAAAGCAAATTCTTTTCCCTTTGCAACCTGTTTTTGCTGCTGTCCACTCCCCTTCTCCTCCGTGTCCATTCAGCCACGACTTAAAGCTGAATTGGCAGCCGCTTTCAAAGTGGATGGCAGTGGGGTGATCCCAGGGAGCTGTGGGGCTGACATCTCTCCGAGCGTGTGTATATGGCAGGGTCACCCATCGCCGTGACTCCTAGGCCTTCGCTCACTCAGCCGCTACCACCAGTCAGTCCTGGGGAACTGAAATTACAATGTGAAAAGCTGGCGGACTGCAGGCATTCTTCACCCCCCATGGCATTTCTCCTTTCTCATGACAGTTCCTCTGAGACTGCTTTTTTCTTTCATGTTTCATTTTCTTTCTCTTTCTCTCACTCTGATTATTTAACAACACAGAAACAGGGCTGCCAGGGAGCGAGATGCTTGATTGACAGCCGGAGGGAGTACCACAGTCAGCACAGGGTTAAATTCGATTTTCTGCATGTTCACTACTGTTGTCTGGAGGCATTTAATGCCTGTTGTGAGACTTTTTTTTGATGGATCAATTATCCATTTTAACATGAAGTGTAGCTAGAAACCAAACAGATGAAATGTGAGACACCTGTCAACATTTGCTATTAGCAGGAGGAAATTGAACTGATCCAATGACAGCTAATTAATTCTCTGTTCCAGTCAGTAATAGAAGCATTAGTGGATTTGAACATTAAAAAAATGCAATAGATTGGAATTAAAAAACAGAACTTGTATAATGACCCAGGATGAAAATCTTGTTCATCTGGAAATGGAATGAAACAAACAAGGGGGAAAAAAAAAAAAAAAAAGATTTTTATAATTGTTTTGTAAAGCAAGAAATTAACATTTATACTAGAATACTGTACCCAATATAATAAATAATGCATTTTTCATGTCTTGCTTGTTTTTGTTATATGCATATATATACATCTATTTAAGTAATTACATAGAAAAAAATACTGAAGTAATCTTTAAAGTTTCCTTAACTGAAAGTTTCCTTTATAAACTGAAATACAAATCAAAATATTAATGTATTAAAAAAACAACAACAATATTGTTTAAAATAATTAAAATGACACAAACCACAAAATCCAGCTCTGTTTACCGGCATTAAAAGTTATAAGTGCAAACTTTAGGTTTAAGTCCATGCCATGTGTTTGTGTTAAAGCCGCGTGGGAGAATCTTAGCAGGATAAGTGTGTATGAGCCTCCATATGATGAGAGAGAGCTTCTTTGTGATTACGGATGGCAAAAATTTACTTCCTATCATAAGGAGAATAGGAGGGAGGAGATGCTTCTTAATTTCGTCTCAGGAATACACAGAGCTGTCCCTTAAAGCCTTTGAAACAGATCCGCCCAGCGTCAGGGCCCCTCGTTGTACGCAACAATCTCAGACTTAATTTAAAGATCAGTTCAGGGTCTAGAATGTGTGTGTATGGAACGTGCGTAATAGATAGAGCCGTCATCCCTCAGATGTTTGGAGGTAATCTTCAGCAAGGCTTGGTCTAGCAGGCCTCTACCCTAAAGGGATTGATGCAATGTCAGCACCTTTGGCTCAGGGGTCACCTTCTCCTCTAGCCTCCTCACTCTGACAAAAGCGCGTTTCTCTCGTACTCTGTCTCCCCCCATTCGCTCCTCTCTCCGCTTTTTATTCCTCTCTATTGAATTCATCGGCTGTGGAGGCAGCAGGCACCTTCATTTGAGATGTGAATGAAACATTTTCATTAAAAGAGGCTGGAGAAATCCGAGCCCGGAGACAAGGCCAAAGCCCGAACCAAGACAATGACGATTTTGAAGATTATTTCTCTCTCGCTCTCTCCCATCTCTCATGCTTCTCAATTTTGCCGGCCGTCACTCCGTCTGCCGAGTGGCAGGCTGATTGAAATCAGCACCGTGTCACGGCCGTCATATCTCGTGCAGACATAAAACATGCAGGACCATAAATAAGCAACAGGCTACTGTCAGATCTTGCACCTCGGTGTCTGAGCAGTGGGGAGAGAGACGGGAAGGTTAGGGCTCTGGGGGGTTTGCAGAAATGCCTAACCACCGAAGAGCATTGCACAGGCTTCCCAGAGACCTGGAGAAGACAAGATAACGTCTATCGGGTTATCACCCAGTTCAAGTCGCTCCTCGGACAGCGAGGCCACTGGGACGGGTTGTCAGGGATTTTGCATCCTTGTTCTTTTTCTCGCACTCGTTGTGTGGCATTTGAGCTTCGACCCAGACAATAAGAAAAATATTAAAAACACATAGTGAAAGATGTTGATCTTCAGCAGATAACCACTGTCAAATACTGCAAATTTCGAGCTAATTAGCGCAACAACAACAACAACAAAAAAATCCATATTGAAATTCATCTCCAAAGCGAAATGTCGCCACACACACATACTCAAAAATGCGTTCTTTTCAGCCAATGAATGCTCTCCACTTGTTAATGTAATAGAATACCACTGCTTTGAAGGGTGTGAAAGAATAAAATTACTCGCCCACGCAACCTCTCGCAAATTCTACCTCGCACCCGTACTCGCAGGCACAAGAAAGCAGTAAGTGGGATTTCTCACTTCAGCAATGTGATATAATTGCTGAGCAAAACATCCAGTTCACTCAGGTAGCTAATGGTCAAGAGACGGCAGTGATAACGCGATGAAGTGCAAAGTCATAATCATGTCCACTGCCTGTCTCAGATGCTGGCTTTAAGACACTAATAGGACTCAAGAGGGACTGAACGTTCCCTCACAACCTGACTCAAACCTGTTAGCACAGTTAATGAGCAAAGTTAGCAAAGCTCGGACAGGGGGCCGAGTCGCACTTCCTCCGGCCTAATAAAGCGCTTCCTCTTTAGTGTGACTGACAGGAAAAGTAATCAGTTGGGGCAGAGCATTTTTCTACAATGTCTAACAGTGACAGCACTGGGCTTAATGCAATTTAAGAACGATTACAGACAAATTGCAACGGTACACAGAGATTTGGGCATTTAACATAGCTTAGCCACAGATGGTGGAAAGTTTCCTCTGCGGCAGCCCATTGTTTACTTGCGGCGGCGAGAGTAAACTTTTCTTTGTGGATGTGAGCCCATCTGCCTGTCACGGAGGACTCGCGTACGGAGCGCTTCTCGCTGCACTCCCTCTCCCTTCCTTTTTGCTCACAGGCCCGTTCTCCTCCATCTGCTTGCTGTCCATTGATCTGCCTACTCAGGCATCAGTCTGTTTAACATCTGCTACAAGTAGCTCGAGCTCAGGTAACTAGCTCTCCGCTCGGCACCGCTTATTGATCTGTGTGTCCACCTGCGTTAACATCTGTTCCTCCGTGTCTTTTGTCAAACAAACATCCACTTTTTACTTTCTCCCCCTCCGCGCTGACAACTCTTCCTCCACCTCGCCGAAGTTTCAGTCCTCAGATTGCGCGAGACAATGGATTGAGAAGGTCAAGCACCTGCTTGAACGAGGAAAAGAGCCGTTTTTGATTTTAAAAAGCAGTGGATTTGGGTGAAGTGCTAGATGGCTTTGTTTGGGAAGGAAGAGTAACTGTTGCTCACTGCTTCAAAGGCCGCTAGCACGGTTGAATATTTATTCGCCGAGCTAAAATATTAAAAATCAGCATGGTCTGTAAATTAATTAGTCAAATTAATGTATTTAAAAATAACCTCTTGACTATAAATGTGTACGTACTGAATTAAATGAAGCCCCTCCCGGTGAAAATAAATTTAAATACGTAAAAGCTAGTGAAAAGTCGCTGGAGTCGTTTTTTTGAGTTTGTTTTTATTTAGAGATCAAAGACGTTGTGCATATTTCATTCACTGCTGAATTAATTTCAGTGTCATGTAAATTCTGGGATTTCTGTTGCGGCGTAGCATTATAATATCAAGCAGAATCTGCCAGTGATCTGCAGTTTTCAATGAAAAGATCCTCTCAGTGTAGCGCAGGTGTGTGTGTTGTTTGCGTGTAAAGTGATTTTGTGTGTGTGTGTGTGTGTGTGTGTGAGGGAGTAAGCCGGGCGTGCAAGCGGAGCATCTTAAAATCTATTTAGAAATTTACCTTGGCAGGCGTACACTGCCAATAGGAAACACTGTTGCAATTTTAATTTGCTCTTTTGTAATGACGGGGCGTAGGTTAGTTAATTTCAATTTCTGATTTCAAAAGCTATCAAATAGCGCTCAGATGAGAAATCAATTTTCTCAGCTGCTCAGGCTTTGTGGCAAAAAAGCCTTCTGCCATTGGAGGACAGACTATCACATGACCCAGCCAGGGATTAGTTCAGTAGGCCCATGTTGCAGCCACCTCAATTACAGCCTGCCTCTTGTAATTTACCTTTATAACATCTAATTCCCAGACAGAACTCATATTTAATTCATGAAAGCCTCCGCAAGAGTAATTGTAAAATAAATTGCCATAGAAAATATCAATTTGTGACTACAATTTTTATTAGGTATGCTAGTGGCATTCAGCACTGTGTCGTACCCCTTCATTTTGCAGTAAACAAAGACAGGAGAAAATGCAACCCTTGTGCCAGTACCAGGCAAGAATTGTTTTTTTGTTGCGCCGAAAATGATTTCAAACAGTGTACTTGAGTCACAATCATGCTCTCGTTCTACTTGTTCGAGAGCGGATTGGTCATTTGTGCTGTGCGAGAATTGATTTATTGTCACATAAATTGCAGCGTTCTTGATGGATCGATGATAAGATGTTAATGCAATGACAATGAAGACAATTTATTCACAGTGCAATCAGAATAACTACTCTTTCTCATTTTTTTTTATCAATGTCAGAATGAATTCCTAGTAGCTGGTGATATAAGTTACCATGGCGGAAGCTGTTAACAGTAATTATGTAAATGCTTTATTCCATCCATGCTCACATAAAGTATTGCTGGACATATGTTATTTGTGCCTGAATGGTTTTATGACATGCTACTGTAAAAGTACAAAAAAGTTCAGTCATTACCAGAAGCGCACAAATTACAGCACGTTTTATTATTGTAAAAAGAAAAAAGAAAGTATCTTTACATAAAGAGCTTGTTAAATTCATTCTATGTGGCAGATGTCTTTATACATGTGCATTACCAAACCTCTACTATCCTTAGATTTTATCAGCTTGCCTCCCCCATGTATAATTATTTGACTGTAAGGTTACTCCATATTGTTACCATGACAACTGTTTGGGTGAGGCCTCTTCCTCTTTCAACCTCAGCTGTCATCTCTTTACCTAAAAGCTTTGTAATTGCTCTCATTTGCATACTGCAATTAAGTGTGTTAGCTCACAGCAAGACAAATCAACCTCTCCTCTCAGATGTGTGGATAGTATAATTATATTATCTTAGGACATCAAAAAAACACATAATGTGAAGATTCCTGGCCATTCATTCCTTCATTCCTTTATTCATTCATTCCTTCATTTGTCCGGTCATCATTTATCCAATCACTTTTACAGTTCTCTTTCTGTACATCCATCATGCTAAATAATGTCAAGTCTAAACAAGCAATGCAGTAGCGGATAATTGTACAACTTAAATGTCAAATGCTCAATGTCATTTTAATAATTTTATAATGTTATTATGTTATAAATATTATTAATGTTTTTCACTAGTTATGATATTTATTAAGATATGTTTGTTTTTAATATCCATTTAATAGACATCAGTAAGTACACATACACATCAGTGACCCATCAAGCATGTGGTGGTGGTTGTTGTGATTGCAGAACAGCAATATTTGAGTTGACCCACAAAAGACATTCTGAACTCATAAAACAGCAAAGCTGCTCACTAGACCCTCTGACATGCCTGTCAGTTATAATATGTGGTCATTATGAAGGTTATCTGCAACTAATATGAAGATGACTTTTTTTTTTTTTTTT
Source organism: Spinibarbus caldwelli (assembly GCA_039654775.1). NCBI lineage: Eukaryota > Metazoa > Chordata > Actinopteri > Cypriniformes > Cyprinidae > Spinibarbus > Spinibarbus caldwelli. The sequence continues at coordinate 14,624,658 of CM077238.1, forward strand.
CACGGATTTCATGTATATGGCAGCATATTATCGACAGAAGTTACACATAGTAATTTATTCTCTATACAGATTACAGCCACCACTGAGTAAACAAACAAAAAAGAAAATGCAGAGGATGGTTCTTTTTTCCCCCCCCAAGTCATTTGAGATGAATTTCCTTACAGGAGTGTTGCAGTTTGATCTTGATTTCATATAATTATGAGGCTTCAAATAAAACACAAAGAGCTGAATTAATTCTTAAGCACATACAGTGTCTTAAATTGCATGGTATTCTTTTTTAATTACATTTGGAAAATGAAGGAATTTACATTCACAATTTATCTCATGAAACTTACATTTGATATTTTATTTTTTGTTCTGAAATATAAAATTTATTATGATTTGCTATTATTTCATTTTTCGTTCCCGTCAAAATTAAATGCATAAGATAAAATGAGAAATACCGTTTTTAAAGTATTGGGAATTAATTGCATTAAAAACAGAACGGGGAGAAAAAAAAATAAAAATAAATCAACGCAGGAAACATGCCATAGCTTAATATCTATTTATAATTGTCCCCAGTGCTATTGAGGTAAATAACTCCAGGCAGTTGCTGAGATGTGTTATTATTTTTTAATAATAGTGCAAAAAAACCTACAATGCCAGTCAGAGGTGAGGTGAGCTGGAATCCCCGGGTGCCTGCCTCATTTGCAGTATGCAGCACGGCTGCCGAGGGAAGAGGTCACCGGAGCAGCTCTGGAACTCAGACTGCAGGATTCATTTGCCTTTTGTTCAGGTCTCAGTGGTTGATTAAAACGGTACTGTATTTTCTCTTTATATACTTGACAGAGACAGAGTGAATGATATGAGTGGCAATGTCTCAGGGAAAAAAGAGCTTTCCTTTTTAGAAGATGTCCTGTAGATGTTACCTTTGTGATCATGTGGGGGCTTCTCTCTGTCATTCTTTATGTCTCTGTGTCTCCCTCTCTCTCTCTCTTTCTCAACAACTCACTTTTTTGTCTTACATTTCTCAAAGCAGCCGAAGTGCATTGGCATGTTAATTTCTGATTAATGCGACAATTATTGGAACAGAATTTGGAAACAGATCTAAGTGATGGTATCTTTTAAATCGAGGGGAATAGACTGTTGGTAAAATTAATCTAAAATAAATAAATAAATACAATAATAGCACAATTATGTATTCTGCAAAAAATTAAGAAATTTAATTAGTATCTGGTTTACACACAGTGCTTTAATAAATGGTATAAAAAATGCACTATGTGATATATTTGTGAAAACATGATGCATAAAACATAAACCTCTAGTTTAACATCAAACACAGGAAAATGCTGTACAAATCTACAAACACAAATTACAGAAAATAATATATGTGCTGTTTGCCTCTTCTGGCAAGCTCCATTTGTTTGTCAAAAGCATCTGTTTGTGTAAATACACAGCACATTAATTCGGCGTCTGATATTTCCTTAAACAAGAGATGCTATGTGCATTACGGAATGTGTTTCTAATAAAATGTGTGCTAATCGAGCTGTAAAGAGACCTAAAGCTCCTTGTGTGCCAGTGTGACAGAGAGAGACGTGTTAGCCCAGTCAGATAGGAGGTTGTTTGCCTAGGAGTCTCAGCAGAGCCTTGGAAACCAGCTCCCACGGTGGGGAGAGACAATGCAGTTTGAAGCGGTGATTAAATGGGAAGGTTACAGGTCCTGGGCCAACCACATTGTTTTTATTTTCCGTAGACCCAGCGGGATTCTAATGAAGAGCTCTTGAACTGCCAGTCAGGCGAGCTGTGACAGTGTTTCAGGCGGGACGGTCCAATCCGGGCCTTTTTAGAGAACACACACACCTATGAGTAAGGGCAATGCACAGAGACTCGCATATCTTCATCTATGTATGAACACGCACACACACATTCGCAAAACACACAGGCTTCTATTCAGCGATGTTTCTCCTCAAAATGAAGATGTCACTCATGTGACCTCACACAAATCAGCAGCTGTTCATTTCTGGCCTTCTCTGACTAGAACAAGACGAAGCCACATAACGGCAACACAGAAAAAAAAAAAAAAAAAAAACAGCAGGAAGAAAAACATCTAATATTTGCAATATGTGTTTTGCTTTTCAAAACTGGTGCATCACAAAGGTCATATTTTTCTTCTGTAATTTTTGTTTTGTTCTTAGAGCTAACATATGGTAATCAGCAAATGAAACTTAAAGGGATAGTTCATTCAAAAATGACAATTTTTATAATTATTTGCATTCCAAACCTGTATGACTTTTATTCTTCTATGAAAGTATGATTTTTCATTATCCCCCTCTGGATTTCATTGCGTGGGAAACAAAACGAAACAAAATGAAAGAAAACAAACAACGCATTTTAAGAGACATTTCAAAATATTTTATTTTGGGTTCCAAAACAAAACAAAAGAAAACAAAAGAAAACAAAAGAAAACAAAACAAAACAAAACAAAACAAAACAAAACAAAAGAAAAGAAAAGAAAAGAAAAGAAAACAAAACAAAACAAAACAAAACAAAAACAAAACAAAACTCAAGAGACATTTCAAAATATTTTATTTTGAGTTCCAAAACAAAACAAAAGAAAACAAAACAAATTGATTGGTGTGTGTGTGTGTGTGTGTGTGTGTGTGTGTGTGTGTGTGTGTGTGTGCGTGTGTAGGTGTGACAAAACAAAACAACACAACACAACAACAACAACAATCAACATTTCAAAATATTTTATTTTGGGTTCCAAAAAAAAAAAAAAAATCATACAGGTTTGGGAGAACATGAGCATGAGTAAATGATGACAGATTTTTTTTTTTTTTTTGTCACTTTAAACACTGCCGAGTAAATGCCATCAGATGCCAAAGATCTTCTGCAACACTTTCATTGGCTCTTTTTCCCATTTAACATTTTTTCTTCAGATAACAGAGGGTGTGTAAAAGGGGTAAGTGACAGCCACACCAAGATGTCCTTCCTGCCTCTCTCTCAGGCTCCCCAGACAGGCTGGTCAAGCAGAAATGAGCCCCACATCAATTTCCATTTGTATTTATCCAGCCCATGACCCTGGTCTTTTCACAATGCTGCAGGAGCCACAAATTACACCCATCATAACTCGCAGTCCGACTGCCTGGCGCTCCCGCTATCAGAAAATTAACATGCTTATGTATCAGCCATGGGTTCAGAGTGTCACAGCACAATTATACAGTCATGCTACCTGCCTGGCTGACTGACTAGGGCCTGGGGCTTGGCACATGACACACACACACACACACACATTCCCCACTAGAGGAATCCTGGAGGGCTGTAGTGACTATCACAGAGCTAGTTAAGATAACTTTAGATCAGACGGCTGTGCAACACTATCAAACATCACAGGAAGCTGCAGAGTGCTTGCAGCAATGCTCATGTAACAGAAAACATTCACGCGTGCTTATCACATTATTGCATTGGGAGGGGTGGTGGGCATCAAAGAGAGAAAGAGAGACAGGAAGAAAAAAAAAGTGATACTAAACAATCAATCTGTGATAAATGACAGTTAAAAGATATGTTATACTGCCTTCAAATGTTCAGCAATAAAGCTGGACTGAGATGCAAAAAGATTCAAATTCTGTGATCAGCAGAGCACCTCTCATAAGCTATTGGCTTGCTTTCCGGGCCCCCATCATCCCCCACCCCGAAAGAGAGAAAAAAAAAAAAAAAAACACAGAGAAAGCTTCCGTGCTTGGTACCCCGGTGTGCTCCGAATGTCATGCCATTAGAGGCTGTGAAATGAGGTGCCACTCATGAGTGATTATGCTGCTGGGAGAGGAGAACATATAGACCCTCACTGTCTGGAGCTACTACTGCCTAAGCCTCACATAAAGCCCCTCTGATAAAGGGACACACACTCGCTCGCACTCACACATCTTCATCTCATGCTGATACTGTAGGAAGAACGCTTTCTATCTGAAAACTTCACTCTAATCCCTTTCAGGGCAGCTTTAATTTTAATGGAAAAGTTAAAGCGTGTGTGTATGTGCATATGTGAGGAAAACTGAGGTGAGAGTGATAAAATGTATAGGAAAAAAAAACCTGAGGAAATATGACAGATGGATCTTATTGTTAAAGGAAATATGAGGGACCACAGTGAAGAGATTTTGGGAAATTGTTTGAGGTCATGGTTTGTAAACGTACAGAAATGTATGAGTTCTAAAGTATTCAATAAATAAAAGTGGTGCTAAAATAAAATACAATTTCTATAAGTCCAGTTTACAAAGAAAATAATTCTCAGGTTTGTAGTCTACATTTATTATTCAAATAACAATTGCAATTGTAAATAAAATAAAAAGAATCAATTTCTGAAAAGCTATTCATTTGAATAATTAAATAGAATATCATATTATTTCAAATTTAAAAGCAATATATCATTATTATATCAGATTATAATGTAATAATAAAATAGTAATTTTCTAAGTTTTATTTTAGCTTAAAATGTAAATGAAACCTAAGAATAATGTTTTATTAAAACTAAATAATAATATTTATTATTGTTGTATAGTAATAATTATTATTGTAGTAATTATTGTTGTTATTACTATGTTATTTTAAAATTACAATTATTTTCATTTACAACTAGACATCTATAATTTTATTATTATTTATTTTTTTTTTTTTTTTAACTTTTCAGGTTTCAGTTACTTTTTCAAGCTTCTTGCAGTAATCAGCATGAACACGAAAAATTTGATATTTTTTTTTTTTATTTTTTTTTTTGTGCAAACAAATTGCTTTTTGGTCTGTCAGATTGAATTCACTGTTATGTTGGCAGACACTGTACCTTTAAGCATTGATGATAATAAAAAGCTGGAGTTTTTCACAGATCTGTGGACTGAGAGGAGTGAGTTTATTTATGTTAATGCCTTTTCAGAAAAGATAAATAAGCATAAGATGTAGAGAGACGTGATTTGTGTTCATTTATACTTCTGTAAAAATGTCTGCTTCATATAGTATAACAAAAAGGTTTTGTTTATTTTTTTTTTTATTCTATAATATGTGACATTTATTTTTAAACTTGTCACTTGGAAAGAAAATATGATAAGGAGAATCTAGAATGTAAAATCACATTTAAAGGAAAATTGCATTAACACTTATATAGTTCTGAACTGAATAACTGATTTGAACAGATCACCTGCTTTGCAAAATTTTGCCTGGCTAGTTAAACAAAAAAGTTGCAGTCAGAATGTCATCAAGCCACGCTGTTTAGCGGGTTGTGATGAAAAGAGAGTCTCCATGCTCATCTCATTCCGGTCTTATCTTTCACTCACCACTCGCACTGGAAACACTGAGTCTGCTGCCCGGCACAAACGGAGCGTTGTGTCTCCTTTTATCCCCGCAGAGGGAATACGCACAACCCTCACACTCTATTGGGTATTGCAGTGTTGTGCAAAACATTGTAATGTTTCAGCACAATAACATATTGCAAGCTGCCATTGTCCATACAATCTGCGAGATCCGCTTGCCCGCATTGTGCTTATTACTCGGATCGTGAGGTATGAACTTGGCATGACTTACAACGTAATTTGCAGTCTACGCTGTACCATGCACATCTCCTCACTCCCCTCTGCTCTGGCTCCCCTGACAGAGTCAATAGGGGGCATCCCTCATCTGTCCAAAAGACAAACAGTAGAATACTAATTAGATATATATTTGTCACCACTGCTAGCACTTGCCCACACACTCACAGAGCTTTCTTTGTCCTCAGAGGTTGTAACTTGTCGTGGTCTGGTCTGCTCACCCAAACTGGAAACCCCCTTGAAGACCGAACGCCCTTTACGTCGACTTGTGTGTGTGCAGGTACATTCTCCACGAGCTCCAGAGAGAAGGAGCAGACCCTCTGCTGACTGCCTAACCCAGAGGGGAGGCAGCGGCGCTTGCTGAGTGCAGCTCTGCTCAATCTGGGGGCCAGATGGCTGCAGGCTTTGGGCAGGTAGTGGAGGCAGTGAGTCTGTGAGTCGAGTAGTCAGGCAGAGCAGATTCCCCCAGCTCATCTTAATACCCTCTTGTGCTACGGCCATGGGCAAAGGCCACAGACAGGCCAGCGGCCCCCTAACTGAGTCTCCAATCACTTTGTTTGTCTCTCAGTGTAAGTCCGGCTTACTGTTTCTGTTACTTTTTCTTCTTTTACCCTCTCCTGGAAAAAAAAAAAAAAAGTAAGATAAAATTCACTAAATCACATTCGTCTATATTCAACCAAATAATTTATATTTGCATTAAAATCTACTGTAAAATGATTTTTCTAAGATCTAAATAAAAGAAAGGTTATTGGAGTACTTCTTACAAGAAAGTACTGTTTTAGTCTACATAAAAATGTAATGTTTAGTTCAGTATGTTACTTGGGTTTCTTTGTAATTAACTATGAAATTTACAAGCAATTTCTGAGTGAAAATGGTTTATACACTACAGTTTTATTTTTTCAGTATGAACACATTAGTCACAAAAATACAGAATGAATGAATGAATTAAATTTCTGAACCCTCGAAAATAGCTGATATTCAATACAGGGCAACGCATTATGACAACTTTTATTAATTACATTAATAATCATTAAAACATTTTATTTTTAGTTATTTATTAGTTAACATGCATTCACATAGTCAGAAATGTTATTAAATATGTATATAAGAAAAATATGAATATATTTATTCATAAATATAATTAAAATAATTACATCACTGACCTGTTAAGTCTAAAATAATTTATTATGTTTTTTAATAACTTAGAAATGATTATTAATGATTGATTATATTATATTATATTATATTATATTATATTATATTATATTATATTATATTATATTATATTATATTATATTATATTATATTATATTATATTATAAATGAATGTAATAGGCATGTTATATCATATCAGAGTTCTTATATATCACGTTTTACTTATTCTGTAATTAAATGAAATATTTTTTTATCAGCTGTCTTAAACATAAATAAAAGTAAATCAAATGAACAAAAATAAATGAAAACCAATTTTTTCCTCGTCTATCCAAAAGAAATGTAAAAATACAAAATTAAATACAAATGAGTGTTAGACTATAAGCAAAACAACTGAAAGCTAAATTAAGCTGAATGCTGTAAAAGCAAATGTGGTACAAGCTTTATTCCTCCCAAAGGCACGATTTACATGAAAGCAAATGGATGCGTCATGAGTCCTAATAGAATATTTTGCCTTTGGCTGGGCTTGTGTATCCATGTGCATGTGTATGTTTATATGCGGGTGCTTCCCTGTACCACCTGGGCTTTAATCGGTATGACTGGCAGGGAGACTCCGGCAGGATGTGCTCAGCGAGGTGAGACTGGCGCCACCCTTCCATGCGCTCCACGCTCTCTTGCCTCCTTCTCCCTGCTCTCCCTCCTCGTATTATATAAAGAGTGGCAGCAGGCAGAGTGACAGACTGCCCCCAGAGATGACACCTGTCACAGAGGGGAGCGCTGCTAATCTACAAGCCTCATTTTGTTTGAACTCTCTGTCACCTCACTGTCAAATCCTCATCTTCTCAGTCACTGCCAGCGTCCCTCCCCTCAGCCTCTCTCTATTGCTCCAGCAACCATCCCTCCTCCACAGACGACACCCCCAAGCTTCATCGCCCATGCTACCAGCACTCTGACCAACATCGCCCTGTGTAGACGCAGCCGCCCGCCTGTCCGCCCGCCACACACACACACCAATCAATCCTCCCCGAATCATAAATGCACACACTGCACATGCCTGGTTCGGTGTTGATGGGGTCAGGATTGTCTTGTCATTCACAATAAGCAAGCATCAATGCACAGAATACTAATTTACCAGCCATATCCATTCTAAATACCCACAGATTTACAACTAACACTTTTCTATTCCAAAACTGATCATTTTCAGCATGATCTAAAAATATTAATGATTAGAAAACAGAACTAGCAACCATCATCCCAATGCACTTGCATTAAAAAATCTGAAGTGCTGTGCATACTGCAAGATAAAGCCCATTCATGGCGGCAAAGCTAGTGTGCAATCGCGTTAAAGAGTGTGAATGACCGCACTCTGAGGCCAAAGTCTCAGTGGAACAACCCTCTCCACCCCCTGCTCAAATATCTGTTTTGTCCCTTTTGCGTCCAGCCTGTATTATAATTATAATGTAATTCATTATGTCTCTGCAGCACATGGCACAAAGGGGGGAGTGCTCCCCCAAAGTCCCTCCTTGCTGTTCAGGCTGACCCAACACGTCCTACCTCACCCTACAGCTCCTACTTCCCAGGCATAAATGCAGCCTCACACCCCCAACTGAATCATGGGTCCCTCCTTGTGTTGATTAAGATATCAACACCCTGGGTGACAGCTGTGTGCAGACCCATCTCACAAGGCACACTTTGAGGTCCAAACCAACGGTAGGTGCACCGTGGATGTCCTCGGATCTGTTAGAGAGAAATATCAGAGTCAAACCAACTGCAAACCACTGGAGAACAAATAGGAATAATCAAATAAAGAACATTATTTTAATAACAACAACAACAAAAAAAAAAATCGGAAAGGTGCTACTTTTGGAATTAGTGCAAAGAAGAATTACAAAATGTGAATGGATTCTGTATTGGCAGGATTTAATCACTGTCAATGTTGTCTGTTGCACACACACACACACACGAAAAAAAAAATACATATCATACTAAAGTCCAGTTTGGGCTCCAGTCAACGTATTCAAAAGCCCTACATTAAGAGGAATTATCTTTTCGAGACACATGATTGTGTCCCAAAATTACTTTCTTTTGGAATGTGTTGGGCTTAATTAAATCCTTTTGCTGAAAAGGATGCTGCATTTTCGACAATGGTGAGGCCGTTCCCCGTTGAACATAATGGTTCTGAGGTTAAATTGAAGGTTGTGTGAATTCTGAAGAGAGTGGCTTTTGCTGTACCCGGGAGGGTGCATTCATATTCAAATGGTTGAAGATGGACATGTACCCGGACTAAAGCACATGTATGTTGTGACATTAAAAATATAATAATATAAATATAAAATCATAATTTTACAAATGAAATAATATAATTGCAGTGCAGTCACTAAATGAAGGTGGTTGCAATGAATGTATTATTTATTTACTTATAAACATATGATAAAAAAATGACTTGCACATGTAGGGCTCTATTTTAACGATCTAAGCGCATGGTCTAAAGCGCACGGCGCAGGTGCACTCAGGGTGTTTCCGAATCCACTTTTGCTAGTCTAATGACGGGAAAAAGGTTCGGCGCTCCCGGCGCGTGGTCTAAAAGGGTTGTCCCTAATCTCTTAATGAGTCATGGGTGTGTTTTTGGACATAACGTGCAATAAACCAATCAGAATCTCATCTCCCATTCCCTTTAAGAGCGAGTTGCGCTCGCGCCATGGCGGATTCGCTATTTAAACGGCGGAATTTTGCACAGAATGAATGCGTCTCCAGAGAGCAAACGGATCAGCTCATGCGCGAGCAAATAGGTAGGCTAATTCTGATACACGCAATGACTATCCATTATGACATGTATGCCATTTTTATATTTATGTAGCCTACACAATAATATTCTTTTACACTGTAATCCTTTAATTTTTAATATTTGGCATGTTTGTGTGCTGCTGCGCGTCCCTGAGTGTAATAAGCAAAGTAAACGCGCGTTGTGGACCCGCCCAGAGGCGCATTTTCTACTAACGCCTCTTTAAATAACAAAAAAATAAATAAAAATAATAATAATAATAATAATAATATATATATATATATATATATATATATATATATATATATATATATATATATATATATATATATATATTGCTCCATTGACTTTAGACTAGGTTTGAGTTGGTCTATGGCGCAGTCTATTTTCAGTTCCTCAAAATAGCAACGCGCTAACAATGCGCCTGAACACACCTCTTTTTTTAGACCAGCACGCCCATGGGCGCACAAGTGCACTTGCTATTTAAACAACGCGGCGCAGGACGGGAAAATGAGAACTGCGTCGGGCTGAAACTAGCAAAAACGCTTGCGCCGCGCCTTGCGCAGGGTGTATGATAGGGCCCATAATGTTCAGACGAGCAACAAACCAAGTCTTTTCAAAACATAATCAGACTTAAGCATCTCTCACACATGCAAAAATTGAAATAAGCCATAATATAGGAGCACAACCTGCTGTCGCACTATTAAAGCTGAAATCAGTATGGGGCGTATAACACGTAACAACATGCCTTAGCAGCATAATAAGTCTGTTTAAGATGGGAGCAGTGACTTATGGGAGAGTCGGAGACCACGCACGCTCTCTCCTGCAATGGGACGCCCAGCATCAATCCACCATAGCACCTTCCCAATTAACACCTCGCCTGGCAATCGCTGGTAGGGCATGAGGCTGACTCCCCTGGCACCCGCTACCTGTCTCAGCTCCTCTCAACACGTGCCCACCTTCAATATGGAATTAACAGTGCAACTCACCCCTCTCTGACCCAGTGTGCCTCAGATTAAACCTGTGCGGGTCTGAGATATGCCAGCCGTTCTGAATGAAGGTTCCTGGGGGTTAAGATTCCGAGTGCAACGGGGGCCAGTGCCAGCTATTGTGCCGCCATTCTTTTAATAATAATTAAACTCCTGTATAAATAAGTTCTTAACTAGAACCCCCCATCCTAATTCCACTTCCAATGAACACCTGATAAGAGAATCATTTTTATGGCCACCTGGGTCCTCGAGCATATCACACTTGATAAGACCTTAATAAATCTAATAAGTTGTTGAGGCTTAGCAAGGGGCCTTTGTGTGACAGAGGAAGTGCTTTTCACTCTCGCTTCAATTGAAAATGGTGCATTTCCATAAACACAAAGATGGGGCATTTTATCAACAAGGATCCAGTAGAAATCTTATAATGGCATCCATATTTGTATTAAAAGCTTTTAAGATGTTATTAATTATTACAAACAGAGCGTTGTGTTAATATCACTGGCAGATAGATTTACCTACTTTTTTTTGTAGACATCTTCCCTTTATCAGAGATATAACAAATGAAATTTAGGTGAGAATTCATAGCACCTTACAGAATATATTCATAAATTGTAATTATTAATTATGTTCAATAAAGTTTACAGAAAGAAATTAGAACTATTTTTTAAACATATTTTTATGAACATTGTGTCATTTGCTTAGCATTACCCTATTTTACCTAAATAAAATATGTCTGTCCATCAAATATGTGATATGTCTAACATTAAAAGAGATCCGTTATTTCCTGCTTTATGGTTTTGTCATATATTTTATATGGTTTTGACAATATACTTTAATAATATTTTTTAAAACACAACTGATTCATTGTTTATTTAATAAAAAAAAATGAGATAATGACAAAATACATAAAACATAATAAATAAATAAATAAATATATATATATATAACCACCATTACCATAAATTCTTCTTTTTCTTTTTTTAATTTAAGGCCCACAAAAATGTACAAATGTATTTTATTTTAGAAATGATAAAAGTCTTTTTTTATGAATTGCATTCTAATGTAAATTTAAATAATTTAATAGGTCTAGACAAATAATAATAATAATAATAATAATAATAATAATAACACAACCCAAATATCAATTGCTTTTTGATATCGCCATAATTCTTGTAAATTGAATCAAATGTTGATGCTCACTGCACCAGTGCTCCCTGTAACCTTTATGAGTGCACTGTATGACGCCTATTAAACATCTCAGTGACCATTTGACACCACAAATCCTCAAGTATTTAATAAATCACAACTTCAAACATTTTATGAAAGAAAAAAAAAACTCTCTTGTACCTGCAGGAAATTAATTCACTTACTTCTTGTATACTTGTATTAAAACATGTAATTATTTTTCTACTTTCCCCATGCTCATAAAATGGAGACTCTTTCCTGATATAGTGTTTAATAAAAGCACACTTATTAAAATGGTAATTTTTTATCTAATGTTTAACTGCAAAACCGGCACATATTGTGGATGGTATTATGATTGTATTATCTTTTACTTTGGGTTTGACATCATTAATCTATCTACTTTTCAGAGATATTATGAAGTGAGGATCTGACATACGCGGCTCCCTGCTGGAAGACACCATCACTAAATTCAATTTCTAACCACACTAAATAGGCAGGTGAACAGCGGTCAATTACAATCTGTGATCATCTGCATTCATAATTCATTTCAGCCACATTATAACAGTTTTTCAATTTAGTGCTTTTATGAGTTGCAGCAGCAATTAGACAAAGCAACTGATATAAACTCAATCACTGCAGCTTGATCACTGATGACTTCAATTAGATTAATATCTGCGCGTCAGTCATACAAGCTGCATCGCCTTATTATTTGTAAACTTCAATTATCTGATCAGCAAGTATCAATCGAAATAATTGAAATACGTTATATGTTAAGAGAAATAAATAAACAGCAGTTTACAATAAATAAAGAGAAACAGAAATGACTTTCCAGCCATCCTGAAAATAAACTCAAGACTAAATTGCAAATAAAATTTTATTAATGTATTAATTATAAAGTCAAATAAATCGACATTTCTAGCTAACCTGGTGAGACAACATTAGAAAATTGTAATGAAATATATCACTTTTATAAAAAATAAAATAAAAAAAACAAAATAAATCCAAAGAGAACAGCATGCAAAATCCTTTGACACGGTCCATAAGGCTCTTGAAGCACAGGTCATATGGCATGAGAACTAAGTGTCCCTTTACCCTTGTGGAATAACAATAAAGTGTACAGTAGCCATGTTTCTGCTAGTTAAATCTGCTGCAACCACACTGCGCGCTGTTCAGGCTTGATTGACAGGAACACATAGTGAGCTATTAGCTGATTATAAGTACAGGCTAATCCCACATTTGTCAGTTTCCAGCTGATGTCTGTTTATGGAACAATGAGGCCCAACTCTCCCCTTCTTTTCTAAAAACAAGTGGACTGCAATCTCACACACCTGTAACACGAGCGAACACAAGCCACATGCTGGCATACGCTCTCACACGCCGCACGACACACATATCGAATAAAGCCATCATGTACTTATTAGAGGATGGGTTTGGCACAGCGTGACAGCCTTTATACATGACTGTCTATTAAATACTCCCACAAATGGTACGGGCGATCTCTGAGGGCTACACTAAAGACCTCTCATGCATTTCTGGTTATGAGATGTTTTTGTTGTTCTATTCATATAAGACATTTAAAAAAAATATATGAGGTAAAATGCCCTTGACATAGCATTTGTGGGTTATGAGGAAATTTGTTTGGATATGACTTTAGGTTTCACTATAAGTCGCTTCTTATTTACGAATATGACAAACATAATAGATGACCCTGCCATCTATGTTGACAATTTGTTTATTCTTGTACGTGTTCATTCTTCGATACTGAGATGAGCGCTGGCCTTGGATGCTTCACCTCTGTATATTCTTTTTGAAGACGAATTGCAAGTAAGGAAATTATGGTGTTGCTTTTCTTTGTGAGGAGAAAGCACAAAGCACTCTGATTGAATCTTGCCCTAATTCTGTATCTTTGATTCTGGACCTCCAAGTTATAAATAATGTATTAAAGGATTTACAATGTGCATTAGGAGGCCCATCACTGAACTGCCAGGAAAAAAAGCGAGATGGGGAAAAAAAAAAAAAATCTACTAGATCTACTTTGTGTTTAAAGTTCTAATATTTTCCATCATATAATAAGATTTAAGTTTACTTAAGATTATTTGGTGTTGTTTTTTTTCTTTCTTTCTTTTTCAGTCTACGATGGCTTATTATTTTTTACAGAGAGGTGTCTCAGGCCTACTGGGACCACTTACAAGTTTATGCAGAGCACCGGCCAAGTAACACAGAAAAAGCCTTGAAGTATACACACATAGCGCCTTTTCTCTGAGCCTCTCAGGCCTGGCCAGGGGGAGTGTTGTTGGTTTATGAGAGGGAAAATAGCCCAAGCTTCTGCAAAAGTGAAACAGGATTAAGGCCTTTGTGACACGCACAATGGTTAGGGGAATTAGCAATAGTTGTAGGCACTTAGAGGGGCTCTCACACTGAAGCTTATCCCAGATTTTGCACAATAATCATTTGAATATCAACAGTGTTTTGCAACTACAGCGCTAATGTATAAACTTCTCTCTTTTGCGTTAGTCCAAATCCCCCAGCTGATGAAGCCTTAGCAAACTCTGGGCCGATTACATAAAGCATCTGAAAAATCAATGTTTTTGTAACTTTATTTTATTTTATGCACATTTGAAAGTAAAAAGTAGCATGTTTGTTTTTATTTTACAGCTCACAATTTTTCTCCTTTTCATGTTTCGAATTTTTTAACGTATACATTTAAAACTAATTATAAACTTTCTGCAGGTTGTCCGTACTGTTCCAAATATTTTTTTTTTTTATTGTCTTGTTGGCTTATAGATAATAAATCATTAGGTTGGTGTGTGGAAAGTAGCAGTGGGACATAGTGTGGAGTCTGTTGGCATCTGCTTATCTGCCTCATTAGACTGTCTTTTACGGGGGCTGGGAGGGAGGCAGCCACTGCTGTTAGCAGGGAGCTCACAGAGGGGAGTAATCCTGCACTGCTACCTCACTACAATCACACTGCCATGCCTGGAGGAGTGTGATGGTTTCAGATTTTTTTTTTTTTAGAAAGAGAGAGGGAGAAGTTGGAGAGAGAGATAGAGAGTGAGAAAGGGAGAGCGAGGGAGAAAAAAAGTATTGTCTATATCACAAAACATTGAGTGAGATCAGCGGACTTGTCAAGAGGCCTTGGCTTGAATATGAATGATGAGAGAAGAGCAGGGTGGTCTGGGTGGCTCGGGTGGAGGCGGGCGAGAGAATAAGCCCAACTGTCCCTGCCAGCCTCACAGCAGGCAAATCAAACACAGTTGAGACACCTCCGCTCAAACTCTCTGATGACAAAATAAGAGAGGAATGCAGCCGAATTTCACACAGGCGGAGGGAAAGCCGGCGTTCACAGCTATCCGTATCGTCCTCTGCGGTGATAATGGCAAGTGAGCGTTCGATATTTTATAAAAAGAAAAAGTTTACAACATGGTTTTTGTCAGAAACAGTCAAGTGTTACTCAAGCAGCCAGCAAAATGTTGTTGTTGTTGTCTTTTTTTTTTTTTCTCTCTCTCTCTGTCGAGGAAAACAGTTGGGTCAGCTACAAGTGAGACATGACGTTTTTCGGCTCACTCTAAATGAAGACATTAAGACATGAAATACCCCTCACCCCCCACTCGCACAACCCCCCCGGCCTTCCCCGATCCCCACAGACTTGTTCAATTCACTAGAGTGTCTGCATAGTTCCCTCATTCAACTGGATACAATGATCCGCGAGATGAATAAAGTTATCTCTGGGGTGAATGGGATGTTGCTGAAGGGAGGAGACAGGGAGGACCCAGCGGGGGCCTGAAAGAAGCCCCGTTTGAGGGGCAGATCTGAGGGGTCGGGACCCAGCTGCCTGGCCGGGTGAAAGGGACACCAGCGGGCTGGACAGGCCCAAGGAAACAACAAAACAAATCCCTTTCCAATAAAGACATCCCACGCCGGACTTGCTCGGGTCCTGCTGCAAAAGTTGCTGATCACTCACATTTCACACATTAAAACTTTGCTCTTTAGGCTGAGTGCTATACATTTTAGTCGCAGTTAAAAATCAGAGTCAGCTACTTTTTCCCTCCAATTTTCGAAGGGGGGAGGTACTGAAGCCAGACTAGTCCTAGTTAATTTGATGAAAACAACAGGGCTACAAAGGTAGGAGCTGTTTTGAATTCTCCATTTTTTGGCATTTGGATAACTTTGGCTGACTATCAGTTGTTGTCACCATTCTGGCAACGTTTAATGTCTTTTGTACTCCGCTTAATGTTTTTTTTAAAGAAACCGACCTACTATGTTTTCCCGTAGGTGGAAGCAAAATAAATCAAAAGGGTTTAAAAAAAAACAAAAACAAAAAAAAAAAACGTGATGACGTGATGGAAAATGCATTCTCGATAAACATCTTTTGCGATCCGCGCTAGCTTTAATGCCAACAGTTGTGTTAGAGTTGTTTATTTGCATTCGAAAAATTCCTAGACCAACACTATATGTCTCCTATTGGTTAAAAAGCACATCAATTGAAGGGGTCACATCTTTTCTGGGGTTACACCATTTCCTTGATGGCACTGAATTGCTCTAAGTTGGAATTTGCAGGGGGTAAGTAGGATGATAATCAGGCCATATTATAAGGAATTGATGGTTCATTTTCCCTGTCAGCAGTAGCACTGCCTCACCCAAAGATGTGCCGACCTGTGCAGATGGGGTTCAAAGCCAATTTCCATGTTAAAAACTCCACACGCTCCAAAAATCCCCTCTGAGTGAGGGCTTGCTGATAGGAGCATGTGACCGTGCTATCTGTTCTAGCGTGCATCTATGTCAGCCACTAGTCAGAAACCCGCCACCCCGAAGTCTGTGAGTTTGCATGATAAGACGTGGTAATAGTACAGATATTTTATGCATACGTCGCAACAGAGTAAATTAGCAGGCAATATTTTTTTGCATTGGACTGTCAGATCACAAAGACTGGCTTTGTGTGCATTGTTTGAGTAATAGACTAGGGCTGTCTCAGCTATTGCTTCAAGATTTTTTCTTATTACATCTCATTTATTTCTTTTCTCTTTTAACTGCCCACATCAAATGTGAGCCAGGAGTCCTCTCGCAGTGATCCGGCTGCCAGAAAATCAGCTTCTTCTCATTCATCATCTCCAACATTAAAACCCAATTGCCTTCAGGCTGCTGTGTTTCTGTATGTGTGCAGTTTAGATGCAGAATAAAACCTGAGGAAAGAGAATAAAGGCTGCGTGTAGACAGCACAAATTGTTTGATGAGTTATGAGATGAACTCATATGAAAAGCAGAAAGAGATGATAGTGCCAAGTAGCATTGCCTGTATCCCGAGGACAGGACAATCTTGCTTTTTATCCTCGTGTCTGCCAGATCATTTGTTTTCATGTGATTGAGGGAGAGTATTTTAAAGCTAAGCTCTGTATGTAATTATCCGAAACCCGGATTCCACTAATTTCCACATTGTGTTAGGACTCCTATCTTAATTGCAATCACACATTCCTGTAGGAGAAAAAAAAGGAGCAGACATTTTTTTTTTTAACAGACTTTGTCAAGATTATTAATATCAGAGAGAGTGGCATAATGGTGTCAGAGCAAAGGAAAAGTGGGGCTCCTGTCTAACTGCTCAAGCTTTACGAGAGATATTCGGTGAAGATAACGTTATCCCAAAACAGACAAAAGTTTGTCAGTGTACACGGCAGTGTTTTGCCATTCTTACTGGACACACTGCAGGTAATGAGATAGCGGTGTGATGACTTATTAAACAGAGCAAACCTGCTGCTTGGCTTTTTCTCATTACCTTTTCACTCATTTTTTTGTCCTCTTCTCATCATCAACCCTTGGAGCCAATGAGACTGGTGACAAAGCTCCCGCCACGCAATTCTCTTTCCTAGCCGGCTTTCATCAGGCGATTTGGTGGCGAAATATGAAGCCGATTTTATCTCGCTTTATAAATTCACAAAGGGCCCCTAGAGTGCCCCCGTGGAAGACATACCGCATCCCAACCATGTGCCATCACTATCGCTGATCCCCTGCAATTGATAATGCCACCTCTCCTATTTAATGATTTGACAGGCATCAGACGCCAGTCCAGCAGCAACGCTGGGTTTTTTTTAATATACTTTTCTTCATGTCATTGCCTGTTTACACAGAGTGGGTCAGAAGAAAGAAGGTATCTGCTCTATCTCCCCCTCTGAATGTGAGATTTATATTAAAACTGGGTTTCTGTGCACCCACTCTGATGCCAGTGTGATGCTATTCTTAGCTCTAAAGAAGAGATTTTCCCCAAAATTCTAGGAAAAGACCTCTTTTAAACTGTTCACCTCTCTAAACACTTCTACAAATTATTAAAGATTGAAAACATATTTAACTATTAAAAAAAAACAGAAATATAAAAATAAATAATAACAATAAACAAAAAATAAATAAATGTTTGGATTAAAAAAAATCATAGTCATAAAAAATGTATTTTAATTTTGACTAAACAAAAAAGGTGTGATAAAATTAGTATATTTAAAATGTGTGCTTATTAGAACAATTATAAAATATGATTTTTTGGCTTTCTACTTCAAACCGAAAAATCCTTATTTATCTGCATAACACTGTACGTTATTTATCTGTATAACACTGTACTATATCTACCTCCATTTATATAAAAATAACATCTACATGTTAAATGCTGATAATAAAAAGAATATTACAGAGATTAACCTGGAAGATAATGAATTGAAAGATGATGTTTAATTATACTAATAATACATATAATTATGCAGTATGTTTTAAAATGCTAATTCTTTTTTATACATTTAATTTAAGGTATGATGTTGAAATCTCCCGTTAAAGTTCAACATCCTGACTTTTCACTTTAATTATTCACTATTCCTGTCCAAGATTAATCAGTCCAAATATCAATCATCTGTACAATAATGTTATAATATCATGAATATTTACAAAAATGTACGTGTGGGCGGTGTCATCTCTTTTCATTTTAACGACATATCAGGTGGATAGGTATTTCCAGTCTTCTGTCTTACATTATTTGATCTACTTTTTCCCTTTAAACTTCCTCCACAGTAATAGATTTGAATTTACTTTTGATGTCAAAATCTCAGAATTTGAAAAGCTGTGATGACAACTAAGCAGGTGGCACAATAATCTAAAATAAACCATGACAACCTGTTATCACAGTAATAGTTGGCTCTGACAACAATCATCTCTGTTTATCAATAATGTAAAGGCTTACAAATTTTATATGCAGCAACAATTTGAAATTCATTTCATTTTGGACACTTAGGTAATGAGAATTTTTAACGTCAGCACAACAAAGTCTCCAGGATACTAATAAATCATTCATCACTTAATCAGTGATGTATTATTTATTGGTATTCAATTTTTCATGTTTTTGGATCATTGATCCTGGAGAAGTAAAAATAAAGAAAGGAAAGTATGAACTGTGCTCAACTTTATTTTAGGTAATTCAGGCGAGAGAGAAACTGGTTGTTTTTGACAGAGCCTTTAAAATGTAACTGTTACTCCAATTTTGTTTTATTTCCTTTTTAAAGAAAATGATGATGATGATGATGATGATGATGATTATTATTATTATTATTATTATTATTATTATTATATAAAAACAGGGGTTCAGTAGGAGGTGGATTATTGAGTTGTAGCATTGAACACATGGTTGTGCAAATTAACTCTTCCCCCCTGTGCTTTCTAGTAAAAGCCAGGCAGCCTCCCCCCGGGGAAGGAAGTCAGCAAGCTCCTTTGCAACACACTCTCTGGTTCACAGGGTTCCAGTTTGATCAGCCTTCCATGTAAGCACACTACTCTTGATACTCATTAGGTTTCCTTCATTAAAAAGTTTGATGTTTTTCACAATTCCATGCCTTTTATCAATACCTTACTTGTGAAAACGGTTAACCCTTTCACTGCTCAGAAAAGCCCTTTGAGTCTATATATCTAACATCAGCAAAAAATAAAAAAGCAATAAACACTGTCATTATCACAAATCTGCTCTTGGTCTGTTGCTCCTAAATAACTAATTTAGCTGCAAAACAGCTTCATCTATTTTGCCTATTCATTATTCTTCCCTATCATATATCTAAATACAGATCTTCATTTTATAACTGACAGCTTATTACCTCTGAACACATGCTGATAAATTTAATTCCAATGAGTTAGCTTCAATTTTCCTATCCTATTACCACCTAATATTGCACCATGTGGGAGAACACTGAGCTGATAGAAAATCTCTGGAAGAAAAAGGCAACAAGGAGAGAAAAATAACATGTTTTGATATCTATTATTAAATGTATTTGTTATTTCGTTTGACAATCAAATTATTATTATTATTTGAATTCATAATAATTATTTATTGTTTTAAATAATTTAATAGTTAAAATGTTTTTGTTTTTTAATTTTTGTTTTTCAATGTTCAATAAGCATTTTATTTCCCTGTTAAAGCAGTTGAATCTCTCTTTCATAGACAGTGCAGAAATTTTCTTGCTGATTTAGATATAATCAGAAGCATCTAAGAAACTAGAGACATTTGTGTATGTGTATATATATATATATATATATATATATATATATATATATATATATATATATATTTAAATCCAATCTAACTTTGATATTATGTTTATAATACTAATAGTTTAAAAACCTGTCCAGCATTATTATTTTTCACACAAGTAGCCTCTCCTGTGGTAGAAATGCCCTCATGAGGAGCCACCCTCTCTGCTTTGTGACAAAGGACACAAGAGACGTTCTTCAAAGAAGCAAAAATGCAACTGAAACGCATGCCATCAGAAGAGAAAATATTATTGTGCTTAATGTTTTAAACATAATGGCACACAATGCACTGCAAAACTAATAAGCCTCCTTCAGCATATACCCCCCACGAAAGCTGCATTTAGAGCCCTGTTGGGTCTCTTATTTGCCAAAAATAAATAAAGGAGCTGCATACTCTTCTTTTTTTTTTTGCTTTGATGTTGCCCTGAATAGCACTCAATTAACAATGTGGCTAATGAGCCCATTAAGGATGAAAGACTTCTCAACAGGTATGAGAGGAGGATGCTGTTCTTGGAGTCTCGGGGCTCAGTGCGCAGTGCAGCAGGAGTTGCACACTGCTCCTTTACAGAGGCTCTAGAAGCAAAGCCCTTGTGCTAATATCAAACAGAGAGAGGAATTACAGGCGTCTTTTCTCAGCACACTTCAACGGCAGAGTAAAATAATCTTATATCCAGGCAAATAAAAGTCGAAGCCGCGGGATTTATACATTTATTTTTGCGCGCGCCATAATAGGTTTCAAATAATTAGATTTTGTTTTTAAAATAGAAATATTTGTGAACAGTTTAACCCGATAAACGACCGACTCGGAAAAATAATGATTTACGCAGTTTAGCTATAGTCTACGTAATATGCAAATAAAGAAATGTGATTTCGATGATACAATGTTCATCAAAATAGCGGAAAAATCGTTACCATGGAGCTAAAACTGTCTGCGGTGTGAAAAGACACTTTATTTGCACCGTGCAGACTACGTTTGTTTTCTTGCTGTGATAATATCATGTTCATTTTATTTTTTCTTCTTCTAAATAAACATAGCCTGCTTGCCTGTATTTTTACGACCTCTAATTTTGCAAGACTGTCTCAATGTGTGAACATAATCTATTTATTCAGCCCACGTGAACTTAAAGACATAAATGGCCAGCGGATGTTAGTTATCTCTTGTGCGCAGCTGAGTGATTCTTTTAATACAGGCACTTCTGGTTGCTTGAAATTTTGAAAATAAAAATCAAATAAATCAAAATAGGTTTCATCACATGTACTGGAAAAAACATGATCGTTGTGACACTGATCAAGCTTCTGCTGGATTTTGGTATAACCCAATGTGTGGAAGTTTATTTTTTATGTTTTATTTTTATTTATTTATTTATTTTTTTAAGAAAACTTAGATCAGCCATGGACTTCTCAGATCTTAAACTCTCATTCTGTTGTCCCTGCACCTAGAAGTGCTTCTCATTTTGAATCGAAATGAAATATTTTTTTTTTTACATTTTTTTTTTTAACTCAGAAAGGATTTTATAAAATGAGCGATGTGATGGTAATGACAGCAGTAATAATAATAATACACATAAATAACAAAATAATTAAAAATATTATTTATTAGTTTTAAGAAAAGAGTCCTCAGCATAATGTCCCTGGTTTACTATTATATATTTAGAGGGGAAACGTCTGGGTGGGGAAGACATTTTTATTTTTTTTTTATTTTTTTTATTTTATTGTATTCATGTAGTAACTGTACATTATGAACACAAGCAATTAGATAGACAATAAAAATAGTTCAAATCTACAATAATCTATAGTATATAAGTAGTTAAAAATCATCCTAGAGTAGAAAATTTCCCATAATTAAAGAATTATTCAGGCTTAAAATGCTGACTTTCTTACAAAGCTCGAATTACCAGTTCAAATGCACCGCTATCTCTCTGTTTTAATAATTCTTTTGATACCGGCAATAATTTTTACATCACATAAAACATTTTAGTATGATATTTAAGGTTCGTTAACAATGAACCTTTAACCAACAACCGCATCAGAGTTTCACAATAAATGGCGTTATATTTCGCGTTTGGGGGGAAATAAATAAATAAATAAATAATAAAAACGCGAGTTTAGGCAGCATTTCATTGTATGGCATTTAAATCATTAACTTTCCATGTCTTCAGAGTTTGCGTCGTAACCACATGCTGAACATAATTTAAAATAATTAGTTACGTTTTAAAGTTTCAATTCTTAAAGCCGAGAATGTAAAAATGTGCAAATTGTAGATTGGAGTTAAACTGCTGTTTCTCTAAGAGTTGCTTCTCTTACGATGCTTACCGCCGCTGTCCATGTTACTGCATCTGAAGCAGGTTCTTCAGATTTGAAAAGATATGGTACTCTCCTCTCCATCCATCAATGATGTTAAAACCTAAATATTTATATTAAAAAAGGGGAAAAATGATATACCGTGCAATCAAATCAAATTATAAAGATATTAGCAGACTAATTGCGTTTTTATTAGCTTGTGAATAAGATGGTGCTGTGCCAAACATTGTGTGGTGACAAATGGACTGATGCAAAGGATGGGGCCAGTGTCTGACCGAATGGGGGGGCCCAGTAAACTGATTATGAAAATGTGCAGGGCAGCACTCTGTTTTAAACTCCCAACCTCAGCACTTCAGCTTGAACACATCTCTCTCTGAATGATTTTCCACCATGGTGCATCTGCAGGCGTCCTCCTGGATACTTTCCAGCTTTTGTTGTGCTGATGTGCTCTTTTTCTCTATTATTAACTGAATTTATTGTATTTCACTAAACGTTTTCGGTTCTTGAATAAGTATCCATTTGGTCTGCAACATATTGAATTGTTGCTTTTTTGTGTTCAGTAGGTGTTGTGTTTATCAAATCATGGCACAGTTTATATTTCATGGATTGTTTACAAATGGATTGTTTAAACTTGTGGGTGTGCTAATTTACTGCCATATTTTGTATTGTTCTGATTAGTCCATGGACTAGATTTTGTGTTTATTAAGACATACTTTGTAAAACAGAATTGACTATATTAAGCCTGCATGCTTGGAATGCAATGCTATGCATTACAGAGACATCCACCAGCATGCAATTTTCTGTTCCAGCCTGCCACTTACTGTACATTATCATGTTCCCAGGTTTCTGAATAGACTGAATGGAAAAGGAACGAGAGAACACCAAATAGCACCATTTTGCTTTCAAAATAAATACACCCATCTGGAAGAGTAACAACGCAAATGATATGGAATTCACTGACACTGAGGAGCTAATAAATAAATAAACTGCTTGGAAGTGGAGCGAAGTTATTGAGATGTTAAACCGGCATGTCCGAAGAAGTTTTCGAATGTTATCTGTAGCTTCAGCTCGAGGTGCTTGGAGTGTGAATCTGCCTAAAGCCGCCAATGCAGACGTACACAGCATATGCTAAATACAGATAAGAGTGTTATTTAATAGATCTGGAGAAAAGACCCATCCACATGGCTCAATGAATGTGCTTTGAATGTGCTTGATAAGTTGGCTTAAGCTGAATGAAGTATCCAGTGCAACATTGAGTTGCTGTTTGAGCTTGTGACAAACTTGCTGTTTAGTTAAGCCTGCATCCAGGGGAGGGATTAGAGAAAAGCCGTCAGGATCAGCCTCTGTCTCCAAAAAAATTCTCATCACAAGTAATTGCATACTCCCAAACAGGGCCAAATCAGCTACTTAAAGAACAGAAATAATAATGAACGTCTTTTCATGGGTCAGCAGAAGTATAGTTGAAGCTTTATAAAACTGCATGAAATTTACTTCTATTACGGCTTTCTCACTTTGCATTTTAAATGGCATATTCATATAAACCACACCAGAACCTATAAATGGCAACAGGCAATAGGCTGAATGTCATATATTAATTAGTCTGTTATATTTCTCTAATTTGCTCACTGACATTCTCTCTAACGGTTGAGTTCACTAATAATTTCTGATTCATAATTAAATTTCAAATGCGAATGATGAAGTGTTTGGGGCAAATGAAACATATACAAGAGAGTTTTCTCTTTGAGGTTTTTACAGCTATGGAGTATAGAGGTGATGTGAAGGGCAGCTAAGCCTCTTTTAAGCTTCTCAAACCTCTTAGAGGTCTGAAGCTTCTGAGGCTTGTGCAGCTATAACAGGAAAGACTAAGCAAGTCCTTCAATGACATAAAATGGCAGCTTGTTTAATTTCATTCATTTATATTTTATGTTCATTTTAAATTCCTTTTGAAACATCTGATGACCCAGCAATGGCCAAACAATGACAATTTAAATTTATTGTTTGCTATGATATAAAATAATATATATCAATGCAAACTATGTATTTACATTTATATTTTACTTTGTGCCCCTCAGGGACTTCAGAAATGTTTTTGTCTTCTACAGCTTAACAACTTCACTACCAGAACTTTCCATTAATCAGGCCAAATTGGCTCTAAGGTATACACATATTTGGGGGTGTAGAGAGCCATATCTCTGAAGCAATGCTGCACATTTCTGCAGAGTTTCTGGCGTATAAGCTGTCTTGTCAAATCAGCCTGTCTCAGCTTAGCTTCTTTAAAGTCACACTATTTCAAATGGAGCCATATATATAAAAAAAAAGAAAGAGTAGTCTGATTTGCAGGAAGCCTCGGGCGATGGTTTTGAGGAGAGCATGATAAGCAGGGGGTGGGCGCACATACTGATCCATTTCTAAAAGATGACTCTGTGAGCGGTTCTGGTAGAGCTGTTATTTCATGTTTTATTTTTTATTTTTTTTGGATCCAGGCACCCTGTTCTCTTTGAAGTCACTGTCACTCATGGGAAGGCGGTGAAGGTGATGCACTAGGGCAACATGGCCTCTTGCATAATTCTTCATTCTTTCTTACCAGAGGGGCTGTGCAGCCTGACTGGAGCATATGTCACAGCGGAAAGCAGCAACATCTGGCAACAGACAATGAGATATCAGAGGTTTGAACCTGATTAAAGGCTTCAGAAATATTTGCCGTCCAGCCTTTTAGTTCCAGCAGCTATATCATGTCTTTCTCACACTAATGACTTTATTCAGAGAGAGAATTTTTACATGCAATAATCACATTGTACGACAAGAAAAAAAAAAAAACTTCAAGAATAGCATACGGAAAATTATTATTATTATATATCCTGCAGTCAATCAGCAAAATCTCTGTTTACATTTAACATTGGAACAAAAATCAGGAGATTTGAAAATATCTTTATTTACATTCAGTGGATATTTATGGTCAAGCGACTGCTCACCGGTCTGGGCGATGGCCTTTGACTGCACTGTGCACGGTTAATGAGCTTCAGCGACTTTTCTGCTCTCTTCATCCCACATGCATGAAGCCTGTTAAAACAGACTGTTAAAGATATTCAGCTCACCATTCTGTTTGCATTAAAAGCCAATAGCAATTTGAGATGGTAATCGAAAAACCAGAACCAGCTAGATTGAAGACAATTCCTTAACATTGGAAGCTGATTATACTCCTTTTTTATTTTCTTTTTATAACACAAGATATGCTAACCAAGTGGCTGAAGCTCATAATTCAGGTTGATTACAAAATTTTGCCATTGTAAATTCAACTAGTTTTTACTTTACAGTATGTTTCAAGCTTTTTGTACATTGAGAAGCCTTCCCATCCCTTCCTTCACTAAAATTCAAATTCGTTCGCTGTCGTTACTGAAGTAATGTTTGTTTAAACGGGCCAATTATTGACTACTCATAAAGCCCCAGATATTAAAAGGCAGAGTAGTACAATCCTGACTTATAGTAATTTATTCAGTAATATGAAGATATGCGCGGTGCTTGGAAAATAAGTCAAAGGGGCATCTCTTTCACAACCCCACCTTCTAATAAGGCAGTTCGGCTGGCCTCAACTGTAATATATTTTACCAATAAAGCAGCAGCAAAGCCCGGGTGGCCTTTTGACCAGGACCGAGCACTCGGAAAGCAGCAGGCAGTCACTGCTAACTAGGCCGTCTCCTCTCTCTGATATTAGCTACCTGTCCCCTTGGCTCCGCTCGACACGGAGAAGGGCTTAGCGCTTGATATTTTCATTTGGGCTCTGCCAAGATGCAACACCCCTGTTTTAATCTTGTGTTTGACGTTAAGCTCTGTGTCACTGAAAAAGCCCGAGTGAACTTCAACCTTAGGGTGGTGCTGTCATACAAAGATGATGTGGCTGGGGAGTGGCAGCGCCTGGTCCGTCCTTGACCCCAACTATTGGCCAGTCGAAGCCTTTCCCCTGCCCTTTTCTAACCAGGCCAGCGCACTGACAGGTGAAAATTTAGCACTGAGGGCTCAGAGCCGGGACTCTCTTGTTCTGCCTGTTTCCGGCATAGTGCTGCAGACAAAGCATCATCGCGATTTTCACTTGAATAGAAGAGGACAAATCCCCCCAAAAATGACCAGACTTTGACAGCCATTGACCTTTGAACTCTGTCACGCACTTGTCATCCACAGGATTATGGACAGTGATGTCTCTATTTCAATTCAAATGCGCAAGTTTGAATAAGACATCGCAATTCGCGCGATCCCGAGGCCTTTGTTTGAAAGTAGAGTGTCACGTATAAGAACAGAAGCATAGAGGAATAGAGACAATGATAGCGAGAGAAAAGCTTCATTATGGTACAGATGTCTCCATTTGACAAGCGGCTGAGAATGTCTATTAAAATATGGAGAGGATAATTGTTTTAAATGAACAAAATTAATATCAGCACTTTCATTGCACATAATGGCACTGTTAAGAGAGGTACAGTGGCTTAATGATATACACATCTTCACAAACAGTTAAAGCACTCAAAAAAAGTCACATACGCACACATGCACACACAAAAAGCGATACTATTATGGCGTTACATAAGCAGAGAAAGTCAAAGACTGGCACGGAGTCTGATCTCCCATGCTGAGCGAGACTCCATCACAAAGACAAGACAGGCTTTCCTGCTCTACAATCTCTCTGACAGACACACATACACACTTCGCCTCTTCTGCCTCATCATTTAGTCGGCAGCCCACCTGACTGATGCCGGAAAACCAATTGTTCGCCATAGCATCAATGTCAGTCTATTACTCCATTCGCATGTAATGACAGCCTGTCCTTTTGGCACAGATTATAGTGCTCTGTCTCAAAGCAGCAAAGTGTGGAGTTTCCCTGACCTGCACGGGGATGAGTGTAAACACCCTCATTTAGCCACCAAAACAGAATACATTTCACTGATTAGGGAGTCATTTTCTGTCAAACTAATCACAGAGCGCTTGGTACCGACATCAGAAAAAGAGTGCATTATTGATCTACTCAGCTGAAGCACATTGTTACAGGATGTGTGTGTGGGGCTCTTTATCTGAGGCAGGAGACGAGTTGGTGCACGCAAGCAAACATCACAACAAATTCGGCTTATATAAAGTCTATTTACCATGGCAGACGTAAATATGCATTTTTTTCCCGGGCCCCAGCACACTTAAAAGATAAAGAGGGAGGGGAAAAAATGGTTTCGCTGTGTGAAGGAGACATAATGCATCATTATAAAGCATACGAGCGCAGGCAGTGAGCGGCATTTGGGAGTCATTACCGAGCCCGGGGTCTGCTCCATTTGCCATGCCATATGTGAAGCCTTTGTGGAGGTACGACATAAAAGTAATCTACCATTTCAGGCATGACTTCCACTGCACTGAAGACAAACCTGTGGGCTTTTCCGTCATTATCAGGGTGACAGGTCCACCTGAAAGAAAGCTTTTTCCTCTCTTTCATTTGCGCCATATAGATATTGATTGTAATGGGAGCAAATTTCTCCCCGTCATTATCATGCTGACCAATATCAAAAGACTAAAATGGCGCGTTTAAGAGTCTCCTGCATAGCAACCGCAGATAAAGCACATTGTCCTGACCCTCATTATACGCAGCCAAACGGCAAGCTGCAAGCGTCTTTGATCAGCCATTTGAGCCTGACTGAAAACTGCATGTTCACAACCACAAAGTATCTCTCTGAACTGACTAATTGAATAGAGTTGGCCGATTCTATTATGGCGTAATAAAGCAGTCAGCATATTTCCACAGGTTGACCCTAATCATTGGAATGTACGGTGGATTTAATTACCTCCACTGAAGAAACCAAAAATATGGTGGAGATCAAGTGAATTATGCCCCCTTTCTGATATTGTTCTCTATACTTAGTGCTTATATAAGAAGGTGACATGAGACTTCAGTCAAAACAAAAGCCAGAAGCTACTAATGAGACTTGTTAGTGATGCTAATTTATGTAAATGTTATTAATTACAGACACCTATCTTTCATCTGTGCCATTTGGCGGAGAAGTAATTAAAAACAACAATGAGAATCCCAGCAGTGGAAAAGCAAACATGATCAAAGGAGTGCACGAGGAAAGGAGAAAGACCCTTTTCCTGAACTACGCATTGCCATGGGCAACTAAGGTCTCATTAGAGTCCAAGACATTTGGTTGATCACCAGTTAACCTGATTTGCTTTTTTTCCCCCTTTCATTTTCATAAAGGTTTCGCACCTCACCGCCATCTCTTCTCCCTCTGATTGACAGGGCTTGCTGGCAATCTGCGTCTCTGTTTCTCCACAAGGTAACAAAGGCCCCCATATGATCAGTTACAGTATTATGTCACCAAACAACTTCAAAATCTCCCCATGTTGGGCGGAAAGCCACGGCCGTCTTTGTAGCCCTGCAGAAGGGCCCTTTGATAGGAACAAGGGCAGGAATTGTGGCATGTATCATGTGAGCTGAGGTAGAGCACTGGAAACAGATACGGAGAGATCAATAGTCCTCTCTGCTGTGCCAGCCCTCAGGATATTGACCCAGTCACCATGGAGGACCTTCTATTTTAAAGAGTTCACTGAAGATAAGAGCTACTAAGAGGAGGAGCCCTTTAGTACTTTCGTTAGCTTGCCTATGACCATTATTTCCTCAAGACCTCCAAGGTATTATTGGCACCAACAGCTTAAAAAAAGAAGACATCACTGCACTTGTGGCAGAACAGATCCATAGGGCAGATCACACGGATTAAATTGTCTTAATATCTAACTCCAATTAGAAAAAAAGTAATAAAAAACCTACAGTTCTTTTTTTCCCCCCTACAACCGGCCATTGGTTTCAAATTGATATGGACATAAAACACTTTATATTTACGAAGAATAATAGATTTTCTATACGAGACGAGTTAGGAAAAACTTTAACAAGAAACACACTTTTATTTTTCCTTTTTGACAATACCATTTTGGAGGCATCTTGCTATTGATTAAGCCATATTTCACACTTGTTTTGTACTTCTGCAAAGTTTTTTTTTTCTTCTTTTGTTTCACATAATTATACTGTAAATTGCTGTTAATCACTGTTCTACTTCTATAATGAAGAGCAGGAGCAAGCATGTGAGGAGAGACTTTGGAATACAATACAGAAAATGAAACATGAAATGAATGGGATCCACCTTCCTGGCCCTTTCTCTCACTCTGTAATTTGTGGTATTTAATGGAGGAAATCATTGTGATTTTGTACAATAATATGAGATGGAAAGTGGAAAAATTACGACCAAGATCTGTTTTTATCATGAAATAAAAATACTACAAATATTCAAATAATTACACCATATTGTCTTTTCTTTTATCCCCCCTCCCCACTTCCAATCACAACTTTCTTGCTATTCCACAGAAAAGGGAACTTAAACTGTACAGTGATTTATAGCTGAAATATATCAATGAGATGCATTTTCAACAGAAAGCGAGGAGAAAAGCAAAAACAGAGTTTGATGGTGTCTTCCTTACATACCTTTTTTTTTTTTTTTTCTTCAGAAACAGCTTATTCGCAACTATTATTTATGATGATAATGAAAACAATTTACCAGCGGGGTCAATGGTGATAATTATTCTAACAGAGTGCCTATTTTCAGGTAGCACTGACTTTTAGATGTGTTTAAAAAAAATAAAATAAAACTACCAACCAAACCAAACAGCATCATTGATGTGAAGAGATATAATTTGATATGATTTTCCATTCCCAAAGGCTTGGTTCCTCAGAAAATACAGAAATTTGTTATAATTTAATGTCTTCTACTGATAACTGATAATTCTGCACTCAATAGACATGACACCTGAAAGGCACTTAATTCAACCTAATTCAAATGTAATTTCTCTACATTAATGCAAGGTGCTACTTTGACCTTCAATATATTTAGATTTTTTTAAAAAAATATTGTATTTACATGTAAATCTCACAAGATTTCAAAAAATAGGCTATGCATCACTACTAAAATGCATTCCTGTAAAAATTTATCAAGTTTGTCATTTGTGGCATGCATACACTGACTATGTAAAATGAAATTAAAAATGGGAATAACTGTAATGAATAAAGTAGAACCAGTCCAGTGAGAATGTGAGGGGTGAAGGTTGTGTTTAAAATGGGAGATTAGCTACTCATCACAATATTATTCTGCCTGCAATAAAAGCAAGTCTTAGGGGTGGGTCGATAAAGGTTTGACAGCATTTCCAATACATTTTCCTCAGCTTTTGAAGCCAGACTCAAATCTAACCATTGATTCCACTGTTAATCCATAACCAAACTCAATCCATCCCCATGGAATGTACCATAAAATAAAACCGATAATAGGCAAAGGAACTCTTGACTTCCCAAATAACTGGGGAAGAGTTAAG
Organism: Spinibarbus caldwelli; assembly: GCA_039654775.1. Classification (NCBI taxonomy): domain Eukaryota; kingdom Metazoa; phylum Chordata; class Actinopteri; order Cypriniformes; family Cyprinidae; genus Spinibarbus; species Spinibarbus caldwelli. Next base: position 14,655,538 of record CM077238.1, read on the forward strand.
CACAGATTAGACTTTGGTACATTTAATACACACTTACGTACCTCACTAAAAGCACTCAGGATTGACACAGCCTTAATTTGCCATGCTGCACTGTTGGGTATAATAGCAAGTGTTTTGTTTGTGGAGACTGATTTATTTCTAAAAATAGAAGAAAAAAAAAAACATCACAATTGTTTCAAATGCTCTATTTTTTTAATTCAAAACGGAACAAAAACCTCAAATTCCGTATGAGCCCACAACATTTTCACTCTCCTGTTTTTCTTTTCGAGCTGAGTGACCTCCTCTGTTGGTGCAATCTACATCTGACCCTAGACCATGAGGGTTCGGCATTTGTCGACTGTCCACTGACCAGCAACAACCTTCCAGGTCACTGAAAATGTCAGGCGGGTGGACCACCGGTTCTCTCTTATCGTGAATGATGGCATGGCATCATTTTAAATAAGTGCTGTTTGTTCCTGAATAAAGTAGATTGTTGCAAAAATGTTGTTCCCTTTCAGTCGGTCACTGCAAGTCACGTCGGTGACCGACAAATGGGATCTCGCTTAGAGAGACCAATCCACTTTGAGTGTAAACTAAACGAGCCAATGCACATTGGCATGCGATGATTGCATCCAGCTGCCGCTGATGACAGCGTGAGCATAAATAGGCAATTTCTGAAAGAGCAGTTTCTCTAAAAGAGCTTACACGGGTGTGTCTTTGTAAAGACGACAGATCGTCTTTTTAAAGATGCCGTTTCACCCCTGTGTTTCTGGATGCGGTCGTTACCTGGCGCTGGTTGATGGTCACGATCACTGCCTCACGTGTCTGGGCATAAAGCACGCTGAGGTGGTGTTTGTGGATGAGTCATGTTCTCATTGCGGGAAGATGACCATCTCGGAGCTGCGGACCAGGCTCCGTTACCTTGAGAGGGGCGGAGCTCCGTTGCCTTTGCCGCAATCTAGTGTTTGTCCTGGCGGCAGCCAGGCAATAACTACTTCAGGCAGTAGCGCGGGCGGTCTGAGGGTTACAGTGGTGGCAAACCCTCCAGGGAACCAACCCTCGGGCGACCATCGCTCCTCTTGCGCGTCGCAGCCAGTCGAGCTGCCGAAGGAACGTGCTGGGCCCTCTTTAAAGAGCGTACCAGCGGTATCCTTCGGCGCTCCTCCCCACGACCGGATGTCGATCACTGCATCGGAGGGGGAGCTTTCTGGAAAGGAGGATTCAGCTGTGCTGCCGCCCTCTGGGACGGTGGCAATGCCTGAATCTGATCCGGAAATGGTGGCTAGGCTTTCCCGGGCCGCCGAGAGGGTAGGGCTCGAGTGTAAACCTCCACCATGCCCCAAGCCCTCGAGGTTGGACGATTGGTTTCTCGGGGTGGCTCGCACTGGTTCTCAGCGCCCCGCCCCGGTGCCTTTCTTCCCGGAGGTGCATGACGAGCTTACCAGGTCGTGGATGGCATCTTTCACTGCCAGAAACCGCTCTGGTGGCTCGTCCTCCCTCACCACCCTCGACGGTGGGGCAGCGCGGGGGTATACGGAAGTCCCTCCGGTGGAGCGGTCGGTTGTGATGCAATTGTGTCCAAACACCGCTGCGACCTCGCGGGACAAACGGTCACTCCCCTCCCAGGCCTGTAGGCATTCGTCGGCCCTGACCGGCAGTGCTTATGCGGCCTGTGAAGAAGCTGCCTCTGCTTTAAACGCCATGACGTTACTGCAGGTTCATCAGGCCAAGGCACTGAAGGACCTGCACGAGGGTGGTCACTATTCAGAGGTTCTGAAAGAGCTCCAAACCGCAACTGACCTCGCGCTCCGGGCGACGAAGCTCACTGTGAGTTCTCTGGGTCGTGCGATGTCCACACTTGTGGTCCAGGAGAGCCATCTCTGGCTGTGTCTGGCCGACATGAGGGACGCAGATAAAGTTTGGTTCCTTAATGCCCCCGTGTCCCAGACCAGCTTCTTCGACGACACGGTCAAGAGCTTTGCCCAGCAGTTCTTGGCCGCACAGAGGCAGACTGAGGTGATTCGTCACATTCTGCCCTGGCGGGCAGTTGCTGCCTCCACCCGCCCACCAGCCGCAGCGCCCCAGCCTGCTCGTCACCGAGGGCAGCCCTCTATGTCCACCCCTGCTCCCGTGCAGCAGCCTCCACCCAAGCAGCGCCATGGAGCTGGGCGTAGGCAGGCCGCCCCGCCTGTCCAGGCCCCCATCAAATGTGGCGCTTTGCGTAAGAGCAAGCGGCCCTGAGACGGGCGACCCAGAGATGGAGGAAGTTGCTCTTCGGGAGATGGTGAACGCACCACTCCCTCCCCCGGAGGAGGGCCGAGTGGAGAGTCTTTTGTTTCGTTTTGTTCCGCCGTCGGCCCTATGGCCGGCGATACCCAAATTCTCGACAAAAGAGCACTTTCCTCTAACTCTGGGTCCCAAGAGGGCATGGAGAGTTGCGGACGGACCAACACTGGACCACACTCATCCACCTCGGTCGCCAGTAGGCAGCAGTGGGCGGTTCAAGAGTGTCATCAGAGGCCCTACTCACGCATCTTCTACCCAACCGTGGAACCAGGTAAGCGATGCACCGCACACTCAGTCCCCTCTTCGGTCCGCCCACAAGCTGCCCAAGCCGGGTCCCTGCGTTCCACCTCACTGCCCCACTGCGGGTACGCTGGTCCCACTTGCACAGTATCTGGGTGCCTGGCTAGCACTACCCAGCCTGTCTCGCTGGCTTCTGTGGTCCATCAGCCTCAGCTATGCGATTCAGTTCGCCCGGCGTCCCCCCAAGTTCAGTGGCGTCCGCTTCACGGTGGTGAAGGCGGCCGACGCTCCTGCCTTGCGTGCGGAGATCGCAGTCCTGCTGGCGAAGGACACGATAGAGCCGGTCCCTCCAGCCAATATGAAGGCAGGGTTTTACAGCCCCTACTTCATTGTACCGAAGAAAAGCGGTGGGTTACGACCGATCTTGGATCTGCGTGTCTTGAACCGGGCCCTTCATCGGTTACCGTTCAAACTGCTGACGCAGAAACGCATGTTCGGGTGCATCCGTCCCCGAGATTGGTTTGCAGATCTCGACCTGAAGGACGCACAGACCATTTCTTAGGTTTGCGTTCGAAGGACGTGCATATCAGTACAAGGTCCTGCCCTTCGGGCTGTCCCTGTTCCCCCGTGTCTTCACAAAGGTTGTGGAGGGGGCTCTTGTTCCCCTCAGAGAGCAAGGGGTTTGCATCCTCAACTATCTCGATGATTGGCTTATACTAGCACAGTCTCGGGATCTGTTGTGCGAATACAGGGACCTGGTGTTCTGTCACCTCAGCCAGTTGGGTCTTCGGGTCAACTGGGAAAAGAGCAAACTCTCCCCGACGCAGAGGATCTCTTTTCTCGGTATGGAGTTGGATTCGGTCGTACGGACAGCACGCCTCACAGATGAATGTGCTCAGTCAATGCTGAACTGCTTGAATTCATTCAAGGGCAGGACTGCAGTCCCACTGAAACAATTTCAGAGGCTCCTGGGGCATATGGCAGCTGCGGTGGCAGTCACACCGCTCGGGCTGCTTCATATGAGACCGCTTCAGCACTGGCTTCATGGCCGAGTCCCGAGGTGGGCATGGCAATGTGGCACTCACCGGGTCCAAGTTACACCGGCCTGCCGCCAAACCTTCACCCCGTGGTCAGACCTTGCATTTCTCCAGGCGGGAGTGCCCCTAGACCAGGTCTCCAGGCATGCTGTGGTTTACACGGATGCCTCTACCACCGGCTGGGGGGCCACGTACAACGGGCATGCAGTATCGGGGGTATGGACGGGCCCCCAACTTCACTGGCACATCAACTGCCTAGAGTTGTTAGCAGTGCGCCTTGCCTTGAACTGTCTCAAGGGACGCTTATGAGGCAAGCACGTGCTGGTCCGGGCGGACAACACTGCGACCGTTGCGTATATCAACCGACAAGGTGGTCTGCACTCCCGTCACATGTTGCAACTCGCCCGCTACCTCCTCCTTTGGAGTCAGAAGGTTGTGAGGTCCCTTCGGGCCATTCACGTTCCGGGTCTGCTCAACCGTGTGGCCGACGAGCTGTCACAAGCTGCGCTCCTGGGAGAATGGAGACTCCATCACCGGACGGTCCAGCTGATTTGGAGTCGTTTCGGAGCCGCTCAGGTAGACCTGTTTGCCTCTCCAGAAACCTCTCACTGCCAGTTGTTTTTCTCCCTGACCAAGGGAACACTCGGCACGGATGCACTGGCACACAGCTGTCTGCGAGGCCTGTGCAAATATGCGTTTCCCACAGTGAGCCTTCTCACACAGACACTGTGCAAAATCAGGGAGGATGAGGAGCAGGTCCTGCTTGTTGCACCCTATAGACACTTTTTGTGCCGACGTCACGATTACGTCACAGTGCTAGCTGGAGGCAAAACAAAGGGAAAACTGGAGGCAACCCATTCAAACTAGCGCAGATTCGGCTACATAAGGAGCTTAAAATATCATCTTGTTGTGTTGTTGGGTACCAGAATCGACGTAACACAGCCTCAAATTTGAAATTTTATCGCATACTTGCTGCCACTGCCAGACAAAAAACCGACGACAGCTGTGGTTAAACGCCATAAAACGAGCGGACTGGACAGAAACGATTGTCAAAAATGCTTGCGTTTGCAGCACACACTTCTTATCAGAAAAGGTTAAATAAAATATTGTCTTTTGTTGTTATGGATTTTGGTTTGTGTTACGTTTCTAAAGATGTCTTATGCATCTCACGACTATGTCGTGTATGAAATGTCTGTGTGCATGTAAAACAACAAACTGACGATTTATCTGCTTAATCATCTGTAATATACATTGTTGTGTTTAGCGCAGTTGCCGTTGCTAGGAAACGCTTGTTTTGTTTACTGAGTGGAGACGTGCTGAAATCGCGTTTGGTCTCATACGTACCTTGTTAGTGTCTGCGCTTGTGTGACCATTTATTGTGATTAACAGGAAAGTGTGTCCAGCTGAATTCAATTAGTGTTTTGTTAGACGGTTATAAAAAAGGTTATGATACCGCGGCAGCCCTCGTTGTGTGAAGACCGAAGTGTGTAAAGACCATCGACTCTACCGTGCTACTCCACTGGAAAGGGACATCGGCAAGGGATAAGTATCGCTTTTCATTTATTCTCTTTCCTATTACTTGTTTCACTTCTCTTTCAGTTTTTATAACCATTTCTTACTTGTATGTTTGGCACAGTTATTTTTTTAAGGATTACTGTTAAAGTAATGTAGTTTGATTTGTATATGTTATCTATTTTAATTTTAGTTACAGTTGTAGTAATGTTTGTCATTTTATTAGTTTTTTTTTCTATTATGTCTGTATAAGTTATTTATTAAGTTTTAGTTTTATTTAATTTGAGTTATTTTAGTACTTCAACAAACTACATGGAAATTAAATAATATTGAATTTATGGATATGCGTGTGTGTGCATAAATGTCTGTGTGTGTGTGTACATACATGTAGTTGTTTTTGGTCTTTGGCTTAGTTTTATGTTAGAGTCATTATTACACTCTTATACCTTTTGTTCTCTTAATATTTTGAATTGTTTGTAGCTTTATTTTGTTTTCATTTAAATGTTAAGTTTAGAAATTTTGTCATATGCATTTCTCATTTTTATATAATTAATTTTTTTAATGTGTGTGTATATATATTATTTATAAAGTTTTAGCTTTTAGTTTTGGATCAGTTTTAGTTGTTTTAGTACTACAATTGATTGTTTCTGTTGTCCTCATTTGTAAGTCGCTTTGGATAAAAGCGTCTGCTAAATGACTAAAAGTAAAGTAAAGTAAATGTATATATATATATATATATATATACATTATCAAAAGTATATACACATCTTCATGACTAGATAGACACAGGTGAGTTTCTTTTTACTACACGTTAGGTTTCTCTATAGATGTGAGTCACTCAACCGGAGGTAATCCTGTCAGATCATCCATCCTTTGAGTGAGTACAAGTCAGCCAACCTGTTTTTGTCTGTTAAAGTTAACTTATTTAAATAAAAATCACGGTCCTGCAGAGTGAGTGATCTTACATATGCAGGTGAAATCTGATTTTCTCCGCTAATTGTTAAAAAAACAAGCTAACAAACTTAATAGCTAGCGTTAGTGAAGCGGCCAGTGGAATCTTTCTGCCTCCACCTAAGCTCCGCCCACAGAAAAACGTCACAATGTTTACTAACAGAAAAAGGGTCTATTGGTCCAACCGGACCTGGTTCCCAGAACTGATGCTCCTCGCGACAGCCCCTCCTTGGCAGATTCCTCTGAGGAAGGATCTACTAACTCAGAGACAGGGCACCCTCTGGCACCCGCGTCCAGACCTCTGGAAACTTTATGTCTGGTCCCTGGACGGGAGGGCGGAGGTTCGCCTTGAACTGGAACCTATTCATCTTCTCGCCGAGAGGACCCCCGGAGATGCCCGATCAGAGTTATGCTTTCCTTTTTGCAGCAAGGGTTGGAGCGAAGGCTGTCTCCCTCCACCCTGAAGGTCTATGTCGCTGCGATTGCTGCTAACCACGACCCCGTGGAAGGTAAGTCGGTAGGGAAGCATGACCTGGTCATCAGGTTCCTTAGGGGGGCGAGAAGGTTGAATCCTCCCCGGCCCCCCTCTATACCCTCTTGGGACCTGACTCTAGTGCTCAGAGCACTACAGCAGGGCCCATTTGCAGTCAGTCGAACTAAAGTTTCTTTCATTGAAAACTCTGCTTCTGCTTGCACTGGGCTCCATTAAGAGGGTAGGGGACCTGCACGCATTTTCGGTCGACAAATCGTGCCTAGAGTTGGGGCCGGCCCAGGCAATCCTGAGGCCCCGGCCGGGCTATGTGCCCAAGCCCCCTTCAGGGCTACTACCCCCTTCAGGGATCAGGTAATGGACCTGCAAGTGCTGCCCCTGGAGGAGGCAGACCCAGCCCTAGCTTTGCTTTGTCCTGTCCACGCCTTGAGATGGTACGTGGACCGGACACAAAGCTTCAGGACCGCAGACCAGCTCTTTGTCTGTTACGGAGGCCGGCAAAAGGGGAAGGCCATCTCCAAGCAGAAGATGGCCCACTGGATAGTGGATGCCATCACCCTGGCTTATCAGGCACAGGGTGAGCCCTGCCCGCTCAGGTTGCATCCTCCTTGGCGCTGGCTCGTGGTGCCTCGCTTACAGATATCTGTAGAGCTGTGGGCTGGGCGACCCCCAACACTTTCGCTAGATTCTATAGTCTTTGTATTGAGCCGGTATCCTCCTGTGTTCTCACCTCAAATGGGTAGAGGCACTGAGAGGCCCCGGTGTAGTCTTGGCTTGCTAAAACTGCTAAAACTGCTCCAGAGTGTCTGTACTGTAGACCTTTTCGAGCTCCTCTGTCCCCTCGGCAGCCAGACATGGCGGAGCGTTTGGCGCCAGGCCGTCACTTGATGAATCCTTGAGAACTAGAGGGCTGGGTTCCATATATAGAGACCTGAGTGGATCCCATATGTGTAAAAGTCCACGGTATAGCCTTAGAGGCCGTGTTTCCCCGGAAGATCTCTCTGCCATTTTTCAAGAGGGTTGTAACCACCTCTAATTATTCCATATGCACCTAAACGGATCCATATGTGTAAGTGCTTCCGAAACCTCCTTCGGGAAGGATGGGGCTTCCGTAACGTTCCTGTTCTAGGTGGAACGGGTATGTTTCCCCAGTGTTATCCAATCTCACTGAGTGGGTAGTGCTACAACAACAGTGACTGGTCTTCTTGTTGTGAGTCCAGCCTACACGAAAAAGGGCGCAGGTGGCTCGCACAGGACAGTGGAAGGGGCAGCATCCATGGCGCTTTGGTAGGGATCCCATTTGTCTGTCACCGACGTGACTCACAGTGGCCACCTGAAAGGGAACGTCTTGGTTACGTATGTAACCCTCGTTCCCTGAAGGAGGGAACGGAGATGTCACATCCTGTCGCCATGGCAGCTGTACCACCGCTGAGCGGCCGGGTTACCCACTCGGCTCCTCAGCGAAAACCTGGTATGCGTTGCACCTGCTCGCGCTATGCTCGCGCTGTCATCAGTGACAGCTGGATGCAATCATCACATGCCAATGTGCATTGGCTCGTTTAGTTTACACTCGAAGTGGATTGGTCTCTCTAAGCGAGATCCCATTTGTCGGTCACCGACGTGACGTCTCCGTTCCCTCCTTCAGGGAACGAGGGTTACATGTGTAACCGAGACGTTATTCACTCTCTGATGCAATATAAAGATACTTTTTATTACAAAAACTGTGGCTTAACATTAATATTAAAAAAAAAAAAAAATACTAATTGTGAACTTATTTTAAAAGGTGATAAGATAATTTACATAAAATTAAAACATGCTTTTAAGAAAAATCATGTTTTTTTATTTTTTTATTTATTAATTTTTTTCTTAAATAGTTGACTCTTGATTTTTTTCCCCCTCCCTAAAATCAGTTATGTTCTCAGAAAGTGTGATTAAAATGGTTTGGAAATGTACAATGCCTCAGTTTTCACCCTTGTGTTATAAAAGGAACTTAATAAAAAAATTTAATCAAGGACACACATTTTATCACAAAAAGAAATGGGGGGCTTTTGTCTATAGACATTTTTTTTTCTTCCAACAAGAAACATGTTTCAGCAGCCCCTGACAAACGTATGATTGATCCTTGAAAATGACCCAATCCAAACAGAGAAGCTGATAATGGTTTGAAAAGATGGCTCTATTATGGGATAGTATTTCATGTTGTGGAGAAATTGCTCCTAATGAGCCTTGTTCTAAAGGCCTGCAGGCCTGCCAACCCTCCCCTTACTCTCCAGACCTCCAGGGGTTAGTGTCTGTGCGTCAGGCCCCCATTGTTGCCTCCCGACGGATAATGTCCTTATTAATTGTACCTCTTTGTAAGGTGTCAGCTGCAGCCTTCGATTGAGACGGATGGGTCCTCTGGAGTCTGCTCCCTGGCCCTCCACTGCTAGCCTATCTTTAGACAGCACACAGGTGCACCATTTCTCATCCTGCAACTCGGCACTTGCCCAAGGCACTCACTGAAATATGACTAAAATTTTATGAAAGTGGAGGAAATACACTGAAGATAAATACTGAAGGTTTAAAAAAGCATTTGTGTGTTTGCATGTCTGAGGGTTAATATGGATAAGCTGAATAAATTGCTTCAGTAAACAACTAATGCAGTGTAATGAACAATGCAAATGTGAAGGCAAATTTAAACCAAAATCTATTAAACATCAATTAGATGTCATGTGGTATGTCTGTTGAAAATGAAGACAGAAAAAGTTTCCAACCTTAAAGTTAGTAACTGAAATGTATTAAATTAGTTCTGACAGGACTGTAGTGTTGTTTTTTTTCATTCTTTTATTAGTGACACTGTATAGTGAAGTGCTGAGAGAGGAGGCAGAGAGTGGGAGGTAGAAACACCTTTTACATCTGTCAAAGTGTGCAATGCATCTGATGTTTTAGGTGAAATGCAACCAAACATCTTAATCTATCAAAACTAACCTTGTTAGCCTTGTTCTAGTGGCTTTGATTTGAATTCGTAAGGAGCGCGTCAGTCAGTCAGCATGGGCTTTGCTGTTTATGGTCGCTGGACTCGCTGCTCGGGATGGAGATGAAGATCGCCAAATAAAGGCTTGGATTTGGGTCTGTTCCTCGCAGTCGTATGGATTCTGAAGATCTGGATTACAGCGCACGAATAAAATTGTTTCATTTCTTAATTATGTTGCAGTTTTGGTGTTTTTATAGTTCTATTGCCAGTCACAGCATGTCGGAGAAAACGCCTTTTGTGGCCCATGGCAAACAAAGTAAACATTACATGACAAGTAAAGGTTAAACGATTTCATATGTTATTTATTTTAAGGTTTAAAGTGAAGTCTTGTTTAACATTATGTAGGCCTATTATTGGAAACGAGCTGGCAGCAGAAATCACAACAAAACGAAATGTTATCATTTCGTATTAAGTAAACGAGTAAACAATTTAATGATGCAACTGAAAACAAGGTAATTGATATGACAACTAAAAACAACTAATAATAAAATTAATGCCGCGATTCCAATATTCACTAGGATTCATTTTTAGATGTCGTCAATACGTCAGTTTTGTACATTTTAGTGCCTGTAAAAACATATGTACGTTTTATAGAACCACATTTTACGTAAAATACATACGAATTATCATGAGATCACATTGCTATATGAGACAATAGTTTTTTTCCCTTTGTTGTGTTTTGGAGTGCTGTCATGCAAGATATGTCCACAAATGTTTTAACCAAACTTGAGCACTTGAGCACAGTATTTTGTATGCATGTCCTGCTGTGTCATATTTTCTAATGCTGCACCAATTTGTACATATGTTTAAATATGTTGTACATATACAAATATGTTGTACATTAGGATTGCAGGTGTCCTGGGACAGGTGAGGGAGTGAGTGGAAGCTGGTGGAGCTACTCAGAGAGGACATCAAACTCCAGAGAGACAGAGGAGAGAAGAGCACAGGAGAGAATGGTGAGACAATAAATTATATATTAACCCTTCGCTCAAGAAGAGAAAACAATGAAAAAAAAAATGGGTACATTAAAAAAAATTTCAATGTCTTATTTTAATGTCACATTGTCAATGAAACTAATTTCTAGTTTATTTCTGCGGTTCATGTTAAAAACGAAATGGTAAGTTGTTTACGTTATTAATTTTTGTAATGTAATTTATTTGTAAATGAGCCCAAGTACTTTCTGTACATTTAGTATTTTTTGTTATGCATATTCACGTGTAAATAAAAGGGAAGTAATTATACATTGTTAATTTTTTTTAATGCAGCTTACAAAACATTCTTCTATACGTTTATTTATTTTTTGTTCTGTAAATAAATGTTTTACACATTAAAACAAATTGTTCTACATTACTGAAAGTACTTTTTACAACTATTTACAACATAGCCTAGGTTTAACATTAGAAAAACGTCAATTTTGATCCCAGCCATGCCTCCAGTTGTTCTGGAGTCTTCAGGAGGTGAATCTCTTGGTGAATGGCCAGCACCTCATCAGCGACTCGAAGGACAATGCAGTGGACAGTGGAACGAGGCATATCAAACACTCTGAAGACCACTCTGTATGATGTACCACTGACCAGACAGAAGAGAAACAAAAGAGTCTGGATTGTGGCACTTCTCAGAAGATCCAGCAGCACTGTCAGGGCCTCCCTACTCAGCCCAAAACCATTAAAAACCCGGTCCAGCGCTGGCACATTCAGCTTTATCCTGCAGTACAGGGGTCTGCTCTGATTTAGGGAAATAAGGAAAAGAGAAATTGTTTAGAGCTATGACAAAGTAATTGGTAGAAGAAATATTGAGATACTTTAGTAAACTACTTGTAGTAACTACTAATACCACACTGGGGAAAAAAATACTAGTCATATTTAAAAGAAAACCTTAGTTAAAGGGATAGTTCAACCAAAAATGAAAATTCCAAACCTGGAACAACTTGAGGGTGAGTAAACGATTACAGAATTTTCATTTTTGGGTGAACTATCCTCTAATTAAAAATATTATCTTGCATACTCTAATATACTTAAGGTAGGCCTATTGAGAGTAAAAGTAAAGGTATAGGCCTACAGTATTGTTCTGAAAAAGAATTTGTCAGGATGGTTTTGCATTAATATTACTGCTGCACTAATGTGTATGTTGCATTTGGCTTTTGAATATATTCAAGGTTGTTAAATTTAAAAGTTAAATTTAAACCCATATACTGTTGGGTTTAATCTACAACAATGCATCATGTTGTAAAAGACCATGTTTTTGTAGTGTTGCTGTCCAGTGAGAAAAAAAGAAGAAAACTTAGTACTTCATATTTGTACGAGAATACTTAACAAATGTACTTCCTTGCAGTCCACCACTGATTATTTTGAAAATGAAAAGAACAACATTTTGTCAGAATATTAACAAATTGTTGCTACCTATATCAAAGGCTGCATCTGAAGGATTCGGACCAGTCATACAGGGCACTGGTCAGCTGTAACAGCTGCCACTGAACAATGCCCTATTTTTTTTTTTATTCACAGTTTTATTTTTATGCTTAACTGCCTAAAAAATCCAGGTTGCAAACCTATCTACATATGATCACCATGGTCAAGACAATGAACTATGAGGTCTCCTTTCGCACCGTTGCTATGAACAGGAGCAGTAATCGGAAATCCTGCGAAGGCGGAGCGCCTCAAGCACTTCGGAGGGTCCTTCGTGCACTTAGGAGGCATGGCCTTCAAAGTTCATGCACGCCGAAGTGTGTACACTCAACACTGGGACACAGCTAAGGTCCATCGGTGTGGTCCAGACTTTTCATAATTACCTTCTCTGCTTATCTCAGAGGAAGCGCAAGTGCTTCTAGAGCAGGGGTGTCAAACTCAGTTCCTGGAGGGCCGCAGCCCTGCAGAGTTTAGTTCCAACCCTGCACCAACTCACATACCATGTAGTTTTCAAATAAGCCTTAATGACTTGATTAGTTGGATCAGGTGTGTTTAATTAGGGTTGCATCTAAACTGTGTAGGGATGTGGCCCTCCAGGAACAGAGTTTGACACCCCTGTTCTAGAGTATATAGGACGTAGCTACACTGGGACTTCCACAACAAATGCCCTGTCCCATGGCAGTATGCCATAAGCCACTGTTACTTACCTGGCCCATTTATCTCTGTAATTATGCTCACCTGGACTACATGCCTGAAACTAATTTAGTCATTAGTTTCAGCACAGCTAGTTCCTGTTCAAAGTCAGCTCTGGAACTTCCCATATCCCCCAACAGTTACTATAATCATAACCCTTTACTCATGAATAAAAACAAGTCACTAGCCGTGCATGATTAAGCACAGTCTGGAGGCAAGCAGGCAAGTATGAGTGCTGCCATCCACCGTGTGATGTGCTGCTGTAAACTGTATGAACAGCTTATCATTTCTCCCCCATAATTATTAGAACAAATTAGTGTGCAGAAATTCTCCAATATTTCTACGCAATTGCTCGTTTATATTAAAGATGTGTGTCCTACAGAGAGTAGCTACTTCAAAAATGTACCATAAATGTAGTTTTATTCACACCAAGAATGAAAAAGTTCCACACCAAGCTCTGTTAGCCGACCACCATAGAGTTTTAACAATCATTCTAACTAGCTTTTTTATATTATGAACCATATAAGCATTGACAATCAAGCACCATGCATGCGCTTACAATAAACACAACGTCATAGTTCAATAATATCGTTTTTGGTGTGAACAGACATGGCAAAAATTTTCCACTTTCAGGAAAACTGAACTACAATTCATTTGTACTTGTTTGCTGGATAATGTTAACGCAAGGTAACGAGGTAGGCTACCTATCCTAGAGCAATAAGGAAAACAAATGAGGACCGGTGTTGTGTAATATTCAGTTCCTGTGAAAAACTGTTCCAGTGGGTGGAGTTTACGTGAATAGTCATTAGTTCACCTGTTGTGGGCGTGTACTTGAAACAACGCGCAAACGAATGGAACTGAAAATATTAGTGCATGCTCCTCAAATCCCTACGTGTTTAATGGGTTATTTCGAAAAGGTAATGAAGTATCAATGTTCAGCATTAAAGCATTAACTCCAAAAGTGTCAAAATAATGCATAATTTGTGTAATAATATGATAAATCGTCTATAAGCTGTTTTGCCTGATTGATTGCAGGAACAGCAAAATAAACAATAAGTGAATAACTTACGCTAACCTAGGCTAATATAGTTTTTTTTGTTGTTGTTTTTTTCTTTTTGATGTGTAGCTTTTATATATTTAATTTGTGGGGCTTTAATTAATGTATTTTTTTTTTTTTTGAATAGATTACCTAGTTGTCATTGGTGACTAGTACTGCAGTGTGTAGCTACAACAATGCCTGAAACAAACCTCTACAAATGTATCTGTGGCCTAATAAAATGTATATAAGCTAGTCTGGTGTGAGTATCCTGTGTCATTCTTTCCTTCTTTCATCATCATCTTCTTTTTTAATTTTTAATAGCCAGTATTTCCCAGCCTCATCAGTATCTTTATCAACACCAAACTACAAATATTCCTTTTTCTCATATCATATCATATCATGTATCGTGTAAATTATAATTAAAGTCACACAGAAAATGCACATTTACTTCTATCTGTCACATTTTTTTCTATTATTATTTTATTTTTATTTTAAGTTAAAAAAAAAGAAAAAAAAAAAAAAAGAAAGAAAATCAAAATCTTTCCACACCTGTTTGGGAATCACCAATTTCCAAGTAGCTTATAATATATTATAATATAAAGGTGTACGTCCACCTAAAAATGAAAACTCTGTCATCATTTACTCACCTGTTTGAAACTAGTGTGAACAAAACAGCATTGACACATTTTTCAAAGTATCTTCTACAGAAGAATGAGTCATACAACATTGAAACAACATGAGTGAGTTAAATTTTTATTTTTGAATGAATTGTCCCTTTAAAATGGACCTACAAAAGCATGTCATGTTTTCCTTAATTGTATTTAGTTAACAGTAAAATACAGAGCATTGCTTAATAGTTTGGAGAATCTGAGAAAGAACTACTAATAATATTATAATAATAAATATATATAATCATACATCTTGTCTGATCTTTGACCATATGTTGCACTGAAAAACAATCTCTTTCATGTCATATGTTTAAAAATGGTGTGTGAAAACATCCACAATTTCATGATCCTAGTGTTGTGTTCAGAAGTCAGTCTGAAAGAGCTTTATTTTGTTTACACACACAAGGAATTTGACTTGGCGACAGAAGCTTCCAAGAAGAAAGCACGGATAGTGCAACATACAAGATATACATAGGAATCTGTTTAACATTTGAAAATCTGTTAAACACTTTTGAATAAGATTTTCAAATGTTAATCACATTTTACAACAATGAAACCCAAATGTTTTTGTCAGCCAATCTCTGTTCTCGTCTCCTCCTGAGATTAATATCTTCTGAGATTAATTTAAAGTTAATATTTCAATAATTTTAACACTTTCATGTTGACAGTTCTCTGATATGGGTTAATTGTAACATGACATGTAGGTTAACAAATAACATGTTATCTCTTTTAATAAGTGTTTTATTTTGACTGTTTATATATATAAAAAAATGCTACTCCAAACATTATGTTGTAGAGTATATAAATATGTTACATACATTAAATGTTACTATGACAAGTACAGAAGTAATTGCTTTATGAATATAACTTAAATTGAAAAGACAAGGGAAATTGTGTGAAAGTATGTGTATGCGGAATGAAGCAATGCAAAATTAAGTCAGTGTCTGGTGTCTGAGATAATTATTAAAACAGGGCCTTGGCACTCAATGAAAACAGCCTCCATAAACAGGTGCATCTCAATAAATTAGAATGTCGTGGAAAAGTTATTTTATTTCAGTAATTCAACTCAAATTGTGAAACTCGTGTATTAAATAAATTCAATGCACACAGACTGAAGTAGTTTAAGTCTTTGGTTCTTTTAATTGTAATGATTTTGGCTCACATTTAACTAAAACAAATTAGAATACTTCATAAGACCAATAAAAAAACATTTTTAGTGAATTGTTTGCCTTCTGGAAAGTATGTTCATTTACTGTATATGTACTCAATACTTGGTAGGGGCTTCTTTTGCTTTAATTACTGCCTCAGTTCGGCGTGGCATGGAGGTGATCAGTTTGTGGCACTGCTGAGGTGGTATGGAAGCCCAGGTTTCTTTGACAGTGGACTTCAGCTCATCTGCATTTTTTGGTCTCTTGTTTCTCATTTTCCTCTTGACAATACCCCGTAGATTCTCTATGGGGTTCAGGTCTGGTGAGTTTGCTGGCCAGTCAAGCACACCAACACCATGGTCATTTAACCAACTTTTGGTGCTTTTGGCAGTGTGGGCAGGTGCCAAATCCTGCTGGAAAATCAAATCAGCATCTTTAAAAAGCTGGTCAGCAGAAGGAAGCATGAAGTGCTCCAAAATTTCTTGGTAAACGGGTGCAGTGACGCTGGTTTTCAAAAAACACAATGGACCAACACCAGCAGATGACATTGCACCCCAAATCATCACAGACTGTGGAAACTTAACACTGGACTTCAAGCAACTTGTGCTATGAGCTTCTCCACCCTTCCTCCAGACTCTAGGACCTTGGTTTCCAAATGAAATACTAAACTTGCTCTCATCTGAAAAGAGGACTTTGGACCACTGGGCACCAGTTCAGTTCTTCTTCTCCTTAGCCCAGGTAAGACGCCTCTGACGTTGTCTGTGGTTCAGGAGTGGCTTAAGAAGAGGAATACGACAACTGTAGCCAAATTCCTTGACACGTCTGTGTGTGGTGGCTCTTGATGCCTTGACCCCAGCCTCAGTCCATTCCTTGTGAAGTTCACCCAAATTCTTGAATCGATTTTGCTTGACAATCCTCATAAGGCTGTGGTTCTCTTGGTTGGTTGTGCATCTTTTTCTTCCACACTTTTTCCTTCCACTCAACTTTCTGTTAACATGCTTGGATACAGCACTCTGTGAACAGCCAGCTTCTTTGGCAATTAATGTTTGTGGCTTACCCTCCTTGTGAAGGGTGTCATTGATTGTCTTCTGGACAGCTGCCAGATAAGCAGTCTTCCCCATGATTGTGTAGCCTAGTGAACCAAACTGAGAGACCATTTTGAAGGCTCAGGAAACCTTTGCAGGTGTTTTGAGTTGATTAGCTGATTGGCATGTCACCATATTCTAATTTGTTGAGATAGTGAATTGGTGGGTTTTTGTTAAATGTGAGCCAAAAACATCACAATTAAAAGAACCAAAGACTTAAACTACTTCAGTCTGTGTGCACTGAATTTATTTAATACACAAGTTTCACAATTTGAGTTGAATTATTGAAATAAATGAACTTTTCCACGACATTCTAATTTATTGAGATGCACCTGTATGTTCAGTTCACACAATGATTAGCTACCTTTGACTTAAACTCCACATCCAGTCTGAAACAAGACAATGACTTTACATGATGATGAATATGTGGAAACATCGCAAATGCAAATCAAGGCCATATTATGACACTATTGATGATGACGTATGATTTCTTGTCCAAATTTAAAAAATAATATTCTTGGAGTAGCTGCTGACCTAGAGGTGTCTTGATGTCCAAGAAGACTGTACCATCAGAATAACGCTTTAAGGTTTATGCACTGTATTATATAATCAATTACAAATTATAATGATTACAATATTAACATTTTAACTACAATAAAAATTTTCTCAGTAGGCATGTAGCTTATGTAGGTAACAGAAACACATACAAAATAAACAAGGGTTTATGAATGACACAGGATACTCACACCATAGCTTATATACATTTTATTAGGCCACAAATACATTTGTGGAAGTTTGTTTCAGGCATTGTTGTATACACACTGCATTACTAGTCACCAATGACAACTAGGTAGGCTAATCTATTCAAATAAATAAATACATTAATTAAAGCCCCACAAATGAAATATATAAAAGCTAAACACGTCAAAAAGAAAAAGAAAAATTATATTAGCCTAGGTTAGCATAAATTATTCACTTATTGTTTGTTTTGCTGTATTCCTGTAATCAATCAGGCAAAACAGCTTATAGACGATTTATCATATTATTACACAAACTATGCATTGTTTTGACACTGTTGCAGTTAATGCTTTAATGCTGAACATTGATACTTCATTACCTTTTCGAAATAATCCATTAAACACGTAGTGATTTGAGGAGCATGCACTAATATTTTCAGTTCCATTCGTTTGCCCACAACAGGTGAACTAATGACTATTCAAACTCCACCCACTTGAACTGAATATTAAATATTAAATATTGAATATTAAAACTTAAAACTTAAAGAATATACACAATGACAACATGAGAAAAGAGAACTGTGAACAAAGTGACATTACCTGGATGAAGGCAGGTGTTAATCAAGGAGGTCTGTAATGCTTATAGAAATGTCAGCTCTCCCAATCCTATAAAGATTACGGCAGAAATAATAGATTAACCGGCTGCTAGTTCCAATTTGAGAACGCTCAGGAGTAACAGTAGATTTCAAACCACGTTATTCTGGGTAACAACATAACTTCCCTTCACGCTGTTATTTCGAATTCATATTCATTTCCGGGAGAATTTGTCATGTGACCCAACACTCCTGAAGTAGCTACACCGGACACTTTCAAAAGTCATTCCAAACAATGTCACTGCAACATACACATACAGTACATGAGATTTATATGTTGTTTAAAAAAAGTCTTTAGCTAGAAAAATACTTTTATATGAAGTATTTTTAGTAGCCAGTAGCAAAGGTAAAGGGTTAAACCAACTGTCACTGACCCATGCTGTGTTTGCTAAATGTAAGAACTCATATTTTTGACAAGTTCTTTGGTGGGCAAACCATGTAACTATTTATAGGCCATTTCTGATTTGACGCACCATAATAACAACTCGATCGGTTTAGTCCAATGCTCGAACAAATGACTCAAATGAGTTAGCTCCTTTAATGAATTGTTTAAAAACGAACCAGAATGAACTAATGAATGAACTCATTGATTCCTTCACTTACATCTCAGTGCTTCATGAAATATAGTCATTAGGCTGCACCTTGCTGTGCCATCAAGACATCAAAAATATATTCTCTCTATTATTATTTGTGCATGTATTTGTGCATGTTTGCTCTTAAGCCTTTTGGACATGAACATTTTTTGAACTAATATGGCCTATAGGCCTATTATATGGACTGCTGCTAATGGAGAATAAGATGGAACTAGGGGAGGCTTGTATCCACCATGTCTATTTATTTTTGCTTCAATTCTTCACTCTAATGCAATTATACATTAACTTTATAAAATTATGAAAATCCTACAAAAAACTTTTTCTCTCAGTTAGTTCACTAACCCTGCTTGTCATAACAGAATCGAAGGTCAGTAACATAATCTTTAGGACTACTAGAAGGACAGCTTGATGGGATAAGAAGACTAATAAAGTTATTTCAATAAATGAACCTCCTTCTGAAGACCATATTATTTTAATAACATGTGGCTCTGAGACTGGTGCTAATAAGTTAGTAGTAATGAAATATATTTTTCATTGATTATTTTGGTTTGTTGAGAAAACACAGTTAATTAAGTGGATTGAAGCCTCTATGAGATCACCAGCATTAACATCAAATCCTTTCCTCCTCATTAAAGGCAACGCAGTCAATTTAATTAATGCATATTAATCCCCACTGATGCTCATTTCAGCTTTAGGAAAAAAAGGATCCACATAGCAGGGCTAGCCTGACTTCAAATCACTTTGTTTCAAACATGCAAGTTTGATCGTTCCCTGAATTTGTGGGCACCACATGGAGGGGCCCCTATTTGAACATTCTGCAGCATTTTGTGTGATCTTTCCATGAGCTAATTAAAAAAAGGGACGATTAATCACAGATTTCCCTTTCAAAGTGCATGGATACTGGACCACATCAGCCTCTGGATATTGTAATGTGTCAATGACTGCTATACATTACACTAAAGTATGCTCACATTTAAAAGTGACGTGCATAAATACATCAAAGACAATTAAAACAACTCAACTTGCAGAAGCTTCGGTTTTGCATGCTAAAATGCCTTTGCATGCCATTCTGCAAGCACAGTTCACCTTTCAAATATTTGTATAATTTCAAGCTGCTTGCTATGTCAAGCCTTTCCCTTTCTTTTGACTAGCCGTGTCAGAGGTTATCCACAATGCCCTTGGCTGTGTTTTCAGAACGAAACACTCTCTTGCCAACACATTACTCCCACTGGTGATAGTGAAAAGCAAATAGCTGCTGCCAGTGGTCAAACATGACCCAGGCTCTTTTTCATGGACATTGATATGCAGCAACTGAACTTAAGTGGCAAATTTTGTACTCTCTTGTGTTTTTATCTCACTGATCGCGAGCCTGTTAATGATCAACACAACACTGGCGTCTGGGATTGAACCAAAAATGAAAAGCGAGTTGATCCCAAATGCACACTTTATAGAATTTCTGCTTTCTAGTCTGTATCGTATCAGTCAGACAGTTTGCAAGGAATGATAAGCAAAATAATGAAAAGTAACTGTTTTGATGTTTGGATAAGATAATGTGAATGCCTTTATTTTTCTGTATTAAAAAAAAAAAAAAAACGTACATAAAAATGTGCATAAAAATGTACATAAAAATGTACATAAATCATATTTTCAATCATTTGTGTTTCCAGCAAAACAACACATTGGGGAAATTGGCAAAACTTGTCAATCAGCACTTCTGTTCAGACCAAGTGCACTGATTCATTTTGCCTTGTATACATGCCTGCTGTCTGACATAGAATAGAACAAGCCTTTGTTCTTGGATGATTTTGATGAAACTAAAGACCTGAAGGTTTGAGTTAAATCAATGAAAGCTATATTTTAAACCAGCAGCTAACTTAAAAATATGGAACAGCGTTTGCATCTCTTGATAAAAATAAATCAATTAAAAATAAATATATAAATACTCATAAAATATTCATCCTTATAAATTACAAATGTAAATTGTAGCAAATGTTAACACCATCTATTTCACCGACTGTGTGATTATTGCTGATCTCTGTGTTATTATCATTAGCTGCTTGAGGCAGGTGTCAGTACAAACATGACCTCTTTTTGATATTTGCTCCTTACTGACTATTATGTGTTGGCATCACTGAGCATTTCACTGTAGAAGCAGTAGAAGCCTTGTTTGCTTTACAAAAGCGTGGTGGCACAAGCTTGGATGAAATGGGAAATAAGGCATGAAGCAAGAAAGGAGGGGAGCAACCAGCCTCAAATTCCATTAAGAAAGGTGCTGCACTTTTTCTAAGTGTCAATTGTTTTTGTGTCTCTTGAAGTATAGATGATGTTTGAATTCAAAGTATTAAGTCCTGTGCCTGCTGTGTTAAATTATGGTCTGTGAGCCACGGGGTGGAGGTAATCAATGGCAATACGCGACGGCAATGTGTAATGTGTGTGCTCCTAGCAGCAGGGACACTGTACCCCCCTGCTCTGTCCCCTCAGCAGGTTAAATAAATATGACAGTGTAAGTGAATGCACTAGATTATATGATATCATTGTGGAATCAGAGAAGCACTATTACACTCCCTTGCCCACTGTGAGCAGCACTGACGGAGTTAGCTTCAGATGATCCCCCTCCATACACACACACAGAAAAATATAGCTGTGTAAACTGAAAATATGGATTACTGCGATCATGGGCAATCGATCTAAAGAAGATACACTCAGAGTGACTATATTTCATTTTCTGGTTTGCGTTCAGCCTGGATTGTCCAATCAAGTGGTGCTGTGGTGTACAGGACTGACCTGTTATTTGCAAAGATAATGTACTAATACTTTACACACACACACACACACACACACACACACACACACACATCACAACACAACAGAATTAAAATTAAATTATTAAAAGCATTATTAATATTGTGTATATGAGTATGTATTTCAGTGGGGTTTTTTTCAGTATTTGTTCTTATTTCAGATACGGTGCTTAACAATTAAATTAAATATTGTTGGTGGGTTTTTTTTCACCCAACTATGACTATCTATCTATCTATCTATCTATCTATCTATCTATCTATCTATCTATCTATCTATCTATCTATCTATCTATCTATCTCTCTCTCTCTCTCTCTCTCTCTCTCTATCTATCATCAGTTGTGAATTTATTCTGAATTGTTCTAAGAATTTTCTCCTTTTCAGAGGGAAATGTCCACAATTTTAATGAATTGAAAGTAAATTACACATCTTTCTCGGTACACATGCTTATTTGTAGCTTTTGAATGGACAAACACATCATTACAGGATGATTGGACAATGGAGTTGGAGAAGTCATTTGAAGATTCAGCCCAATAATTCCTTTGATGGCGGGAGTGATGAATGATGAGATCGATGAAACATCACGGTAGAAAGAAGCAGATGCAGAGAGAACAGCTGTGGAAAGATAGGTCTCTGCCACAGATAAAGGTTGATGAATGGATGTGCTATTTTCAGGTTGACCTGGTGAAATGACAAAGCTCAATCAGCTGGCTCTTGAATGTTGCTGAGCCGGTGGCGAGCTGGCCATATAGTAACCCCAGAGCACTGATCCACTGCAGGTATTGATTAAGCCACTCTCTCAGCCAGCAAAAGGTATCAAACGAAGCATGTGTGAAAGGCATTATCAGTGACCACTTCAGATAACCTGATACAACCCGATACAGCCTTCTCAAAAGGTTGTAACCCCTCTGGCCCTCTGGCTGTCATTATTTTACAAGCTCTTGTCCAGTCTCTCGCTGTTTCTCTGTTTTCCTCTTTCACTTTCTCTCTCTTATCTCCCTTGTTCTTGGAACTCATTCTGTGTATTCTTGTGCATCATACATGTAGCTCGTATGATGTGTGAACATTGCATTTCATAGAATAACATGTAGTACAGTATCAGCCTTTCCCTGAGAAGATGTTTCTCAGACTCAGCCTCCTCCATTGTCTGCTGTCTTCCAGTCGTCTCTGGGGCCTTGTTGGTTTGCAAGGTCTTAGTAGGTAGATGTGGTGTTGCTTGTTTGCCTGTTGGAGAGACAAGTGTCAGAGGTAACCCCTGAATCTCAATGCTACTGCTCAAGCAGATTATGAAGACTGATGTAACAAAGCCCAGTGGAGATTGTACAGAGAATGCAAGAAAACAATAGAGAAAAGCACTGAGACGCAAAGAGAAAGAGAATGTTGTCAGCCTGAGGGCAGACACAGATGCATTGCATGTTAGTATGTTTGTGTCAAGGCAAGGTAATCAGCAGTCTTTTGCTAATTGTATCTGATCTTTGTTTATTGAATGTTCAGGGTAGTGTTGCTTATATGAAAATATGAACCATCTGATCTCACCAAGTATTATTCAGAAAAATAATGAACTGATGTAAAGACTGAAATTACAGTAATATTCTGGGTTCAATATAAAGTTAAGCTCAGTCAACGGTAATTGAGGCATAATGCTTATTACCAAATAATAATAATAATAATAATAATAATAATTTTGACATGTTTCTTCTTTTCTTAAATATATAAAAGATATGGATAAAGTCAGGCACTTACAGTAGAAGAGAATGGGGCCAACTTGTAAATGTTAAAATTGCTTAGTAAGGTTTTCTGTGTAGTTATATTTAATAACTTTATCGTCATGACAATGTAACCCCTAAAATTCCCATAAAAATTAGAATTCTACATCTTAATAATACTTATAAAATTATAATCTTCAAATTTATGCAATTGAATCTTCAAAAATTGGCCCCGTTTACAAAAGTGCAACAGTCAAATTTACTAAATGAAACAAATTAATTTTACTCAAATTCTTCAAATCCAAAGTTCATTTTTCTTAATAAACAAAAGTTACATAAACTTGTAATGGATGAGTTACAACATATTTTATATCCCAGCATGTGTTGCCCATTTTGAAATTAAGTGTTATTTTGTGTGTTACTGCACAATAATATAATAGATCTGTTATTGTTTATGACTTTATTTTAAGGTCCAATTAACAAACCATTGACTATGACTTTTGCCTCAATAAACTCCTAATTTGCTGCTTATTAATAATTAGTAAGGTAGTTGTTAAGTTTAGGTATAGGGTAGGATTAGGGATGTAGAATATGGTCATGCAGAATATGTACTTTAAAAGCACTAAGAAACAGCCAGTATTTTAATAATAGGTATGCTAATAAGCAACTACTTAATAGTGAGAATTGGTCCCTATACTAAAGTGTTCTGTTATGCAAAAATTTAAACATTTTTGTTTTAATAGTTTCATGTAATTGATTTGTTTCAGCTACACAAAGCATTTGAGTGGATTTATAGCTAAAGGAATATTCTCTTTTTGTGGACTCAAAAGGAATATGTTTGCAATACTAATAAATATTGCACTCATACTACTGAATACTTATATGCCACCTTAACACTTTGGGTTTTACAGTAAGTGCCTCAAAGAAAAAAAAAGTGTGTAAATAATTTTGTTGTAATCAGCATTATGTTACAAATGCTGTCAATTGAGATTAATCTGTATTGAACATGGAATATTCATTTGAGCAAGAAAAAGTAAACAAGATAGATAATGACCTTTTATATTAGATGCTGGTTTCAGCTAGACTGACTGAATAATAGCTACTGGATACCAGGTATAACAATTTGACACGTAACTGGCTCGAGATGTCTTTTGATGTGTCTTTTTTCATTTCCAACCTTTAGTTTAGCTGTTGCTGAGCTCAGTATTTCATATGGAAATGGCATCTCTGCCTAGAGAGAAAAATTCTATTTATTTTATAGTCTCAGACTAAAGCGCATTACGCATTCATATAATTCAGAAGTGACTACGAGGCACACATCCACTCTCGGTCCATATACGGGTAATTATATGAATACTCTGCATACTCCCCCTTTCTCTGCTCTGATATGATCTAATAACATGCCACAAATTATTGCATGCCTGCCTAAGCCTGGCACATGTCTGATTGCTTGGATACATTAATGTGCCTTCATAAAGCTTTTAGAGAGCTTGAAGAGATGCAATTTGAGAATGTAATGGGAGTGGGTGCTTTTAGCCTTGGACATGTCGCTTACTGGGGCTTAGGGGCTAGCTGACATTTGGAGGCATGTGTTCATTGTGAAAGCTTCATATGCCGCGCGCCTAATGTGCAGAACGCAAGTATTGTAAATTTCCCATGCACACCCTATTCCCACATTAAAACCAACAGCAAAACATCACAAAAGCATGTTTTCTTACTGTCTGTCAGAGAGGCTCATCATCTTCTTTTTCAACTGTGCCGGTCTCTTTTCTCTTGCGAGAGAATGGCCTGAAAGGGAAGGCTTGATGCCAGGTATTGGTGACACGGCAAGGGGAATTTGCTGCCTTTGCCACAAAAGATTTGGGGAGCCGCATTTGCATAAGGTCAGAGCCTGCCTCCCGATGGAAGTTGTGCAGCATCTCCCGTCTCTTAGCAACCCTCTTGCTCTCTTGGTCCTTGCGTTAAATTGACTGGTCCTCTCCTTTTCTTCCTTTTCAGTGAGAGGCTCACAATAAAATGCCACCCTCCAACCTATGTCTGTCACCCAGAAGGTCATCCTTCTCTTTTTTTCCCTCCCCACTCATTCTCTTTACAGCGCTTTCATCTCCAATTAAATGATGCGAAGAATATTTGTTTGGTGGTCATGGATAAGGAAAATGCTGTTCTGTTTTCTTTTATTTTAACCCTTTTTTAAACTATGCTTCATTTTTTCAAATTATGAATAAACTGTAGTGGTGTTCACAAAGGAATTTAACAACTTCAAAAAAAAAAAAATCTGTGTTAATGAATAAGGAATATAGCTGCATTATCATTTGAAAATGGAAAAAAAAAACTGCATAGAAAAATTTGAATAACCTGCTAAGGAGTAATAATTGTTTCCAGGACAGATGAGAGGGGAAAGGATGTTACGTGCCTTTTCCTTCCTCCGATGGTGGGGTAAAGCTGGGTCGAGAAAGGATAAGAGCAGTGGAGCTGGGTGTGTTGACAGAAATTGGTTGGCCCTTCTGCCTTGGTGGTGGGAGGGGGTGAAAAGATCCAGATGCTGAGAAGCCGTGTTAATAGAGGGTCAAAATTGGACAATAGTATCCATCACTGCTTTCAAAGCTGCCTCTGTTATCCAGACCAATTTCTGACTGCTCTATCAAACAGAATTGGAGGGATGATTCAATTACTATGGTTTTGGCATGGCAGTGGCAGCTACACAGCATTATTTTCAGGGCACTTTAAAGACTCCCCCTCCTATATCTTTGTGTGTCCTGGTGTGAATATTATGTTGTGGATTATATGCACATATCAAAATGAATGACTTCTGATGAGGAAAAATGTGGTAAATAAAGAGTTAATGACAAGAAATGAGTCTAAGGAGGCAATCTTCAACAGAGATTAAGACCAGACAGGCTGTGATTATAATTATGATAATGTGATGATGTTGATAGCAGAGATGATGACGATGATGGTGGTGGTAATGATGATTATGGTTTATATAATGAAAACATACATAGTTAGATTTTAAATAAGTTTATTCAAGTTTTGCTTTTTTTCCCCCCTTCCATCATATAAAGTCGTCTTAATTACATATCACTAAGTACACTTAGTCATTTGCTATCTTAGATTATGTGACATCCTTGTTAGTTTCAGACAGGTGAGGTTTTGAACACCACATTATTTCACATAATCATGGCCTCGTTATGGTTGTTATTTGAATGAATGAATGAATGAATGAATGAATGAATGAATGAATGAATAATAATAGGGATTGATTAAGCGCTGCGTCAGTCACGTTACGTCACGCTGCGTCAAAAGACCAAATTTAAAATGTACTAACATGCAAAAGTATTTAGCTAAATGAAATGTATCCAAGGCTTAGACATTAAGCTAATTTTGGTATTCCTCTAAAACAGAATTATTCCCATGATAATTTACGTTAAAACATAAAGCAATAGCTATTGCTATAACTGTATTGTTATTAGGCAATAATAATAACAATACTACTACGTCCAATTAGCTATTATTATTATTATTATTATTATTATTATTATTATTATTATTATTAAATAAAAATCGGCCTGTTCTATATTTTCTGTTTAATTAGTGGATGGGGAATGGTGTTGGGAGATTGCATATAAATTATTTTTGAGTAAATTTGATTATAAACCTAAATTGATGCTCACTAGATAAGTGGGGGATTAATTTGTAGCAGACAAGTACGAGAATATTATATCAAAGTATGAGACACATGACTTAAAAACAGACGTACAGACGAAAAGAAAATGTGTTTGATTACGCGCCAGTGTCGCAGTTGAAAATACTAAATGATGATTTTAATGGTCGATTGCCCTGTTAGTAAACGCCTTCATGGTGAACCGTTTTTTTTTTTTTAATATTTTATTTTATTATTTAATTTTCTTTAAAACAAGACTATTATGTTTACGTTTGTGAAAATGAGATATATTAATTATTTTTTTTCCTTCTAATTTTGTGGTGTAACATCTCGCGTTTTAAATTAGCAAGAGAAAGCCACGAACAAGGCGAAATAGTGAGATGGAGAGTACACTCAGTCATGCTGGCAGAGGTTGAGGGCAGTCTGAATTGTTGCCAGAGAGAAGGGAAGCATTAGTGTTCCTCTCTTGTACTTAAAGGTGCTGTAAGTGTCCCTGAACAGCTGTTAGCCACAGTGTTACACCTGTGAAGTTTGCTCATGTGAAAGCTGCTGGAAGGAGGGCGGCAAGCAGCCTGAAGTCAGAACGGTGACCCCTTCAAATTTTAATTAACTGCGAGCAGATGCACTGAAGACAAAGGTTCAATAAAGGACAAATTGGGAAGCATGAAGAAAGGAGAGAGGGAGGTAAAGAGGTGGGAAAACATACATGCAGCCAATCTGATCATTTTGCCCTTTAAACTTATTCCGACAGTTTCACGAGCAACCCCAAAATATAAATCATGTGTCTACTCTTTAATTTGAGAACTAGATAGTTTCAGAGAGACAACATGTTCAAACTGCATATTATTAAAGAAATGTTAAAATAAATAATCAGACAAGCGATAAATCCGATGAACTTTAATGAGGAAAGGGGGAAAGGTCCCAATTAGCCAAAGAAGATCAATCAGACGACATAAGATAACTTTTTTGTCTTATCCTTTTTTTTTCTTTTCTTTACGAAAAGTATGTGAGTGCTTTAAAGAACCTGGAAACGGACCCGATAAACTAAAAATGTGAAAACTTTTGCATTCTCCAAAAAGTCACAAAAGGTCCAGTACATGGGCAAAAAAAAAAAAAAAAAAAAATATATATATATATATATATATATATATATATATATATATATATATATATAATAAGAGTTTTCTTGATGAAGATAAAAATCTTAGGGTGTTGGGAGGAAGAGAGGTCAAACACATCATATCAAAACAATAAATTCTAAATACTGACGATCAGACAGGAGGAGGTATATTTTAAATCCTATACTTTAATGTAAAATGTAGTAAATTCTTCTACAGGGAAATGTAATCTTTTTGGTCCTTTTAGAGGTGTGCGATCCACCTGCAGTGCGGACAAACACTCTCCCTGAGGGGGATGCAGCCACCTGTCTGACAGCGTGTGACCTGTTTAAATGACTATTACAGTGCGACGATCATGTGATGAACACGTGAAGTTTGTCCCTGGTAAAAGCACATTCACGTAAAATGGATGCTGCATTCATTTTGACACTGTGAAAATGATACGGTAAGATTTTGTACGCTGAAACATTTCATCGTGTGTGCCAAAATAGAACATAATTTTACGTTGTCCACACATATTGCATGCAAATATCGCAGCAATTACAAAAATAATTTTTACATGTTAGACTGCATGTTCATATAAATATTACTTTGCATCAGGCTAATCTAAATCATGCTCTGAAAAAAAAAAATAAAGTGATTGAATTTTGTCCTTCTTACAAAGAAATAGCCTATTTATATAAATAGGTTAAATTGGTTTTCTGTAATGTCGGATTAATTGTCTTTTAAAGTACCTTGAACCCACTGAAATAAACCAAACAAGACGGACATCGACTTGCAACCTTTGGTGCACCCTATTGACTTCGTTTTTATAATTGCGCTTCAATGCATGAACGAGAACACTAGAGAGAGTAACGCAGAGAGCAATATGAAACTATCTATAGCCACTAAACATCTCAAACTCGCCAGTCGTGCCTGTGAGCATAAAATATTCTGCTGGGATATCTCATTTTTGATCGATAGAAGAATGAGGAGTGATGGGCTTCTAAAATCGAGTTCCTAAACGCGATAGCTCATGAATAGAGGCCCCAACATCTCCCAATCTGCGCCTCAAGATTGTGATGATGGAAAGCCCTTGGACTTAGAGAACTGATTACATCAAAGAATCCCACGCTTATAGCTATCATTTGAAGTAATCTCCAGCCCTCTCCGGTCTCTCCTAAACATCCAGCGTTTCTCATTCTACTTGTCATTTTCCCGATGCTCCTGTCTATCGTCTGCTCGTCATAGCCTGTAATAAACTGCCCTTTTTGTACGGAGTTAAAGTCCAAAGGGCATCAGATTTATTTCCAAATGACAGAAGAGGGGACAAGGCACAACCTCATATATCAGTCCTTCTCTTTCTCCCTGTACTCTTCCATTTCACCTCAAAGACAAAATCGTCACACTGTGCCTTTGCTTCCACATTAGAAACATTTAACTATCTGTGTTCTATATAGCATCGAATGTTCTATCTATCTATCTATCTATCTATCTATCTATCTATCTATCTATCTATCTTCATGTTTATTTATTTATTTATTTCATATTTATCATTAATATGTACACTTCAGGTACAAATATGTAGGGCACAAAAAGTGTACAGATGCATAATTTTACTTTTCAAAAAGGAGATCCCTTAACCTGTGTTTAGGCTTACAATAATCAGTTTGCTTTGCTATCCTCATCCTCTTAACACATTGCCCATGTCTTTTAAAGATTTGAAGAGAAACAAATTGCACCCTGCCTGATTGAAATATCCCGAGCACTTAAAAAGAAATAATGTCATTACAATTGTAGGACCCCCTGCTAGCTACCCCTTCTGATTCAAAATATCTTCTTGGGCCTCTTTCTTTCTTTCTTTCTTTCTTTCTTTCTTTCTTTCTTTCTCTTTTGTCATTAGTTTGGTGTGCAATGTCCATATGATAATTTCTAATATTTTCTAATATGTGACCTTGGACCACAACACCAGTCATATGGGTCAATTTCTTGAAATTGAGATTTATACATCATCTGAAAGCTGAATAAATAAGCTTTCCATTGATGTATGGTTTGTTAGGACAGGACAATATTTGTTCAAGATACAACTATTTGAAAATCTAGAATCTGAGGGTGCAAAATAAATAAATAAATAAATAAATAAAATCTAAATATTGAGCAAATTGCCTTTAAAGTTGTCCAAATGAATGTTCTTAGCAATGCACATCACTAATCAAAAAATAAGTTTTGATATATTTACGGTAGGAAATTTACAAAATATCTGCATGGAAGATGATTTTTACTTAATATCCTAATGATATTTGTCATAAAAGAAAAATTGATGATTTTGACCCATACAATGTGTTGTTGGCTATTGCTACAAATATACCTGTGCTACTTATGACTAGTTTTGTGGTCCAGGGTCACATAAGACCATTTATAACATTCTTGTTAGAAAGAAAAGAATAACCTTGATCCTATAAAGTATAGGCTTCAAATAACCATTGGCACTTATCACGCCTCATCCTTTTTCTTACTCCAGCACACATGTTTTGATATGTCTGCTGTATCACAAGGCTGTAAAACATCTGTGCATGCGCTGCGGCGTGGGCAGGACTTCCACCCACCATCAGTGACCTGCAGTGATTCCTCCGGGACCTGCGCCACACAGAGGCTGTGAAACATGGGCTCTAGCTTCCTGAAACGGCTGCTCTGCGTTTTTTCTTGCCACTGCCATTCCAATACAACCACATCTCCTCCTTTAGCTTGAACCGGTGTGCCGATGCGCCTCCCCCTGCTGCACTTGACCACTACACAGTCAAAGTACTGTCAAGCCACTGGCTGTGACACAAATCCAGATCAACGAAAGTGCTTTTGCTCTGTAACGTTTCCTCTTATCCCATTGCAATGTAAAACCAAAATATTGCTTGTCGTCGTTAAAGAGGGTCAAGACGATGGTGAGCACAATAACTCAGGTTGTGTCCCCTAATTAAGTATTTATGCGGCGGCAACTGGAGAAAGAGATATACTTTTACACAACACTAACCGCTCAGCCGGTCTTTTCTTCTCTTCCCCCTCCATGTATTGCTCTGCTTTTCCCAACGGCAGCGAGGCCATCATTTCGTGCACTTCCAGCAATGATATCAAAAGGTTTTTTGGTCAAGCCAAAGAGAGGTCATTCTAATAATACCCAAGGTCATTGGTGGGAGCCAATGAGTCTCCCAGTCATTTTTCATTTGTTCGTAGAGTTAACGATAGTTGCAGGGGGACGGGAACTTGGAGCCAGTAGCCATGTGATATCACAGACACATGCCAGGGGATTATAAGGGCAGGCAGGGGACAAGGCCTGTGGATTTAAATAAGTAAATATGTGCATTTTTATTTATTATTACCATGTAAATAAAAAAATAATAGTAGAATGTTTCCATTAGAACAATTAAGTCTAGCTGCAAATAATACATTTTGTCTAGTAAATGCTAACTTAAAGCACTGGTACAGTTATGCCATCAGGTCTTAAAAAAGTTTCTTAAAAACATCAATACTGTGTCTCATAAGGATAACGTACACTTTCTTTTCCATATTGTGAAGCTATTATTTCTATGTTGTTATTTATGTTTAAAGTGATTATATACGGTTATTCACTGTTAAAAAGGCAAAAAGGCCAAAAAAAAAGCAAGATGAAATTGAAAACAAGAACTATTAAATAAGCACAAGAAAAGTAATACGGTATATTTCCTTCTCTTTTTGACAGTTTTGTATATTATATGTCAGATCAGCAAGTTTTGGTCATGCACCTGGAAACAGGATTCTTACCAAATAAAAGACAAAATGTAGATGCATTTAATAACCTTAGAACACATCTATTCTATTCTAAAACAAAACAAAACAGTTATTTAAAAAAATGAAAGAAATATTGACCTTGAAATGTGCTAGAACTTAAGGTTTTTTTATTTTTTTATTTTAATTTGATCTCCTTTAACAAAATGTATTTATTTAAATAATATTTGTGAACTGTTTGACAGGATGATTTGATTTAGGTTTTTTAGGTGCACTTTGAAATGTGGTTTTAAGGAACTTAAGCAACATAGAGAAATGAGCTTAAAAGTGCATAGACATGCACAAATATGAAACAAGCAAGAAAAATTGCTTTCATTTAAAATCGGATTTCTATTTTTCAATTTTACAGTAATATTGGATAAAAGAAACATTAATTTGT
The DNA here is from genome assembly GCA_039654775.1 of Spinibarbus caldwelli. Taxonomy (NCBI): domain Eukaryota; kingdom Metazoa; phylum Chordata; class Actinopteri; order Cypriniformes; family Cyprinidae; genus Spinibarbus; species Spinibarbus caldwelli. The sequence goes on from CM077238.1 coordinate 14,687,525, forward strand.
GACATGTGATGTTTGTTGCAGGTGGAAGTCCATGTTATCCCGGTGTTCAAGATGGTTTGTCAATTCCTTTTGCCGCCACTGTAAAAATAGCATTGACCACTGCATTCACATCAGTCATAGCCCTTGTGCGTAACTTCAGCTTGTGTTAATGATAAGGAAAGAAACATTCTAACAAATTCATTTTGAGGAATGATCTGCACTCCACTCAACTCTGCTTCATTGGTCTGCATGTATATAGCTCTGTTCCTCTAGCACAAGGTCATGGAGTGTAAATATGAATTGCATTTTGCATTACTTCCAGATGAGTGAAGCTGTCAGACAAATAATACCAGCTTTCAGTCCTGCATTCTGCCACTTCTCCCCCATTTTTTGGCCAAGAGGTCACGGGCAAATTGAAAGTGGCAGCTCGGCCAGCATGTTCGACAGACTAATATTGTTAGAGTACCCTGTCATAGCCCAGATCAGAGCTGCACAACACATACTGTCTGCAAGGGGTCTCCGTGTTTTGGCTGATGGAACAACTCCAGGCAGTCCCAAGAAGGAGGCAGAGGGAAGACAGAGGCGTCTCTCATTCCAGCTTCAGGGTACAAAAGTAATTCCCTAATTAAGAGGTTGCAAATTTCTTTTTATATAACATTGTCAGGTGCCTGATAAAGTTACTTTTCTGAATGTATCAGTCTTCAGGTCAACACATACACAAGCTTTTTCAAGTGATCACTTTTACATTGTTTCAGCTTGTTCATCTAAAACTGAAAATTCTGTCTTCCTTCTGTAGAACACAAAATAAGATACTTTTTAAGAATGTTTCAATTGTTTATGTACATGTTTGGTCCAGAAACGGACCCCTTCAACTTTAATAGCATGGACAGAGAAAAGGGACATTTTTAGAAATATCTTTTTTAAATGTCTTCTTTTTTTTCTTACAGTAGAAAGAAAGCCATACAGGTTTGGAACAAATGAAGGTGAGTAAATGATGACAAAATTAGCCAGTCATTTAGTCTGTAACTTTATATGGTGCTCAAATATTGCAAATGGCGCAACATTGTCTATTATTTTGGACTGACAGAAAAGCTTTTCCCCCCAGATGATTATCACAGTGAGGAACACAAAATTTAATGTAAAATCTATTAGCAACATCTTGATCAATTTTTTTTTATTTTATTTATTTATTTATTTTAAAAGCTTTTTAAACTTGCCTAATGTCATTTTGTCACATCTTATTTCACTTCTGCCAGCTACTTATCAATCTCAGCAGCTGTCCATTAACACCTGGTTCATTTTTTAAGTTTTTTTTTTTTTTAAACCAAAAGCATGAAAATGTGGTCATGAAGAAAAATAACGTACACTCTCAGTCTTTTCTCCTTGTCAAGGTGAAAAGTGAATCAGTATGTCCAAAGACTGTAATGATTATAAATCTATTGGGGATTTACATGTTCCACACCTCCAACCAGCCACAGGACAGATCAAAAACATGCAAAACATAAACTAATGGCACCTGTCACTGTTTTAATGGGAGATATGGTAGCACTGCTTGAGGCTTAGAAGGGGGAGATTGTATGGAAAAATTAAAAGAAAGAAATGCCTTCTCAGGAGTGAATATTCATATCAGTATTGTCATCTACAATAACAAGAGGTGTCAATTTCACATCATTCAAAGTACACTGATGTGTGTTAGAACTGATCTGGATGACATCTTAAAGAACAGTGGAACATAGTCACCCATTCAACATGGGCACAAAAGATGTAGACATGCTCAGGCTGGCCCTGCAGAAGGCTCTATGATGTTATCAAAATATCAAAAGTAAGTCCCGCACAAGAGATTTGACAGGGGTCAAGGTCTATGTCTACATCTTCACATGTGTCAGTATAGGTCTGGGTAGGAGACCTATGGTGTAAATGGGCTTCTACGCCTGTCATCCCCTTAATAGAGTTGTCAACCAATGGCACAGCCCAAGGAGCAAAGCTAGTGGCATGTTGTGCGAAGACCATATGTGGGAAGGTGTCATGAAGTCATTGAGGACTTAACGTTGAGCATAAAAATAAGAGCATGGTGTCAATGGACCGTTTTTTAAATCTTACCCTGTCCATCATGTATTCACACGGGAGGAAGAACAAACATTTTCGAAAATCTATGTTAAACGATGATAACAAGAAAATCAAATGCATTACAACTTTAATGCAAATCACTAAAATCGCTAAAAATGACCTGTAAACGTCACCTGCGCAGGAATTTTCTTCCGAAATATTCTTTCCATTTTATATATTATTCAATGGTTCAGCGAAACGAATGAATGAATGATTGTTAAGTGATAAATACATAAGTAGGCTGTTAAAATACAGCTGTTGTTGTTGCTATTATTATTATTATTATTATTATTATTATTATTACGTAGCAGAATTCATATTGTTGTTTTTGTTTTTGTTGTTGTTAATCATATCCACTAAGCTTTCCTTAGTTAATAAATAATTTCCCCCCAGGTATTTTTATTTATTTTTTATTTTTTTTTTTATTTTTTTTTTTTTTTTGAAGAAAATGACAGCAAAAACAAAATGTTTCCATTTGTTGGCTTTTTCCCGATATTGCAGAATGACCTGTATAAAAGCAGAAGACGGTCATAAATCAAACCTAGAGTGTTAATTCGTTATTTTTTTATTTTTTTTTATTTTACATTTTTTTTATTATTTATTTATTTATTTTTTGGCTAGCTGTAATTTCACTTACTATGAGTATAGTAAATTTCGAGCTATAAATTGCATATAGCTGCTCTGTTCCTCCCGGTGTTTTCTAATTCCGGTATAATGATGTAAGGTAAAATTCCTCCAAGTAATCTCAATGCAGTTATCAATCATAACCAGACTATATTTGATTTCAATGTAAATTATGGCTCAAATTACTACGTACATCGTTTGTGACGTCGACCTTTATTTATCCCAGTGGCAAACAATAAGTGATACAGACTAATAATAATTATTATTTAAAAAAAAAAAAAAGCAAAGTATGCACTTTTGGAAAGGGGTGTGCACAAATTTACTATCCTGAGTTGTCCAGTGTTGCGTGTAAGTGCATGTGATAAATTATTTCATCGTTTATAGTTAATTAGATAGCATTCAGTGCTTATTTTTGTGCTCTATACTTTTCACACTCTTCAGACACCCACACAGACTCACTGAGGCTCAGCATAATTAAACAGCGCTCCTTTAATTGTGTTTTAGGCTACATTGCTTGTAATAGTAAAAATGATCATCTCTGTTCTCTATTGAGCAAAACACGGATCCTCTCTCGTTTCCCAAAATGTCTCTTTCCAGACCAATCCTCTGTTCATCATGAATTCTTTAGCGGATATCTGTCTTATTCTCTCGGTCTGCCTCTCTCTCTCTCTCTCTCTCTCTCTCCCCCTCTCTTTTTCTCTCCTTTATTTCACTGATCTGAGCTTGAAATGCGAAGGCAGCACAGCACTAAGCCTTCAAACGTGTGATTTTTTCAAAGGATCTCTGGAAGCAATCTCAGCTCGCCTGACCCCTGACAGCTGCACATCTCTTTATTTCTCTCTCTGCCGCCACTTCATTTGGTAGAAAAGCTCTCAGATTCACACCTCTGTCGGTCAGCACAAGTGTTTAAATGTGCATACACATAAAATGCCATGTAGACAGAACAAATAATAATTATTTGTAATAAAACTAATAATTACTCCGTGTTCTCCTTATTGTTTTCATGGCAAACGTTTTGAACAGGTCCGGTTTCACGAAGCTTTGAATAGTATTCTAACTTCCAAAAAAGTTTTTTCCAAAAGCAGCGTTATCAAAGTAATATTAGGCTACTTATTTTTATTTATTTATTTTTTTAATTAATTGCCATTTGAAAGGAGGATTCCCGTTCCCTCTCGGTGTATCCGAAAAAAAGGACACCAAACAAAATACTGGTGTATTTTAATTATTGCACAACCAAGGTATATTATTTCCGAGAATCAAAAGTGTTAAAAATCGTGCTTAAAACGATACTTACCAGTTTGCATGACACAATAGGCCTGAATTCCAAAATAGAATAGGCCTAATCTAAAACTTTACGTAGGCATACTATGATCAATATAACTAAGTGCAATGAATGTACACTTTAAAATATTACAATCTCACTAAAATGCAACGGGTTACACAGATAAATAAATAAATAAATACATACATACATACATACATAAATTGAGCAAAGGTAATTTGAGTAAATGAGCGCCTCCGACTCGTTCTTCCTCCGCATCTTTTTCCTCCAATGGCAAATTCAAATCTGGTTCAGTATCCTATAGTCTGTAACATATTGCATGTTGCATAAAAGTGTCAAAAGTAGCTATTTTACTCTGCTGATACCTCAACCCAGGTATTCTACAAATACAACAAATGTTCCCATATATGGAGCTAATAAGTGAAAGTCACTATAGCGAGGATGCGAATGCAGAGGCCCTTGTAATAATCTACATTGCATGCCATCAATTTAAAAGCGTTTATCCTGGGCCGTTTTCATCAATCTTTATGCGGAGCTCACCAGATGCCAGAAACTATATAATTATTTATTATATTACATTCAGTATTTTCGGCGTCTCGACTTTCAACAACAAGGTAAATATTTTCGTGTTGCGGAGGAAAATCCCTGGAGAGGCTAACGAAACTTCAGGCCTTAGTTTAGCACCCTTGGACCCAACAGCTTCCATAACGATGCACTTCAGTTTTGCTTAATAACGTGCATCTAACTGGCTTAGGACACCAGATGATTTTAAGATAACCTTTAAAGCAAGTAAAGGTGATGTTAGAATTGTATTTTGCAGGAAAGCCGACCCAAATCGTTAAAGTTGCTGAAAGTGCTGAAAGAAGAACTTGAGGTCCATGAGGGATAAATATAGGCCTATAATATAGCCTAATAATAATTAGTATAATAATACACTATATAATAAATTAATAAAAATATATTATTGTTTAGTTTATTTTACAATTATGCTGTTGAACAAATAGCTATTAATTTAACTGCGAAATACTATTAGACAAATACTGTCTCTTGTTTTTCGTATGAAAATATATCATGTTTTTGCTGTGTTTGAAATTTAGTGTTTTGTTACATAATTTAAAAGCATGTATACTGTTTTTTTTGTGTGTGTGTGTGTGTGTGTCTTCTATTGTTGCCATTACTGAAACAAATGCATTTATACATTCATATAAACGAAGTACACAATGACTTGATTATTGCTGTTAGTTTGTAGTATACCTTGAATTATCAGAATGCAGGTCTCCTTCCCTGTTTTTAAGGGTGAATATGTTGTGGGACCCTCCCTCTTTTGAAATGAGACTGTAGGCCCTATCATTAGATCGGATGGCAAGTCTTTATACAAAGTGTTTTGCATAATTATATACCAAAGCCAGAATAGCCACCCTCAAATTTTATGGGTCACATAGCATCCACAATTGCCACATTATTGTCCTCCGAAGTCTGGCCCAGCCAGTGACAAGGAAAAAAAAAAAAATCTCATCTGCCTAATCTAAGTTTGGGAGATTGAATTTTCATTCTAATAAAAAAGTAAAGAAGATTATTTCCAAACTGACAACTTGTTTACATTTAGCTATAAAGTTCAGAGAACTGGCCAAGACATAAGGGAACGAGAATGAAGACTCCACATTCGGTGTAAAATTCTAAAAACAGACCCATATCTTATTTTTCAACTAATGTGACTATTGTTGTGTTATTGTTTGAAATGGCAGTATGATATTGCTTGTCTGATTAAAGCATGTGCCATTGATTGTATAATAATAATAATAATAATAATTATTATTATTATTATTTTTATTATTATGTTGCTCATTACTTTTCTGAAATTAATTTATGAAGTAACACCCGGTAATAATTTTGCACATACAATGCGGAAAAGAATGGCAGATTGTAGAAATGTCAAAATTACACTAATTCATTATTATTATGATTATTATTATTATGATTTATAATAATTATAATTATAATTATAATTATAATTATAATTATAATTATAATTATAATAATAATAATAATAATAATAATAATAATAATAATAATCGATCAATTTCAGAAACATAAAGGACCATATTTATCAATTGTGAATAAAAAAAAGTCTAATCAGTTTTATTTTTATTCTATAATCCAAATAAAATTATCCGCCTTTTTTTTTTTTTTTTTTTTTTTTTTACATATAAATTTGTAAGACTTGCAATTGTCAGTGAACGTGAAGTGGACAACAGAACACAGCTAAGAGAGAAAAAAAATAGTTCAGTGGGTCGATCGTGGAGGTCAATCACATTTAGAAATCTGCTTTCTTTTTAAGTTGTGTACATTTGTTCCTAAAACTGTCCGCATGCACGCCTGACGTTATGACATAATTACGTTTAGTCAGTTAGTTAGTTTCAGTAAATATATACTGAAATTCAATTATACTTTAATTAAGATTCAAATTACTGAATTATAGTATGCTGAAGTCAAAGGAAAAGATACAAGAAAAGAAAACATAGGCCTACTAATTTTGAGTGTTAAATCCTCATACAATTTTTGAAACTTAATAATAATAATAATAATAATAATAATAATAATAATAATAATAAACACATTTATTATAAACACATTTATTATTTATTATAAACACGTTACAGTTCTTTATTTCTAAACTGTTGTTGTTTTTAATTATCTAGATAGAGTGTGAGAATTCTTTTTACCATACAAAACGTTTTACCAGATTCCCAATAAAATAGGCATCCAATAGTCATTCAATTGTCAGACGATACTGTTTATTATATCACTATAATAAACAGCATGCATTCTTTCTCATAAATCCCACAATTCATGTGAATTATCTTACAAAACGTATTTTTGAAAAACAAAAAGATAAGGAGAAATGCAACATTAAACATCAAGTTATCCAAATGTAAAAACACATGTGAAACTGTAGAAGCATGGACAAAATAAAGTCAGCAGCAAAACAAAAATATAAATAGCATTTGCAATAAATATATAAATAAATAAATAAATGTACATGAATTGGAAATGAAAGTAGTAAGACGATGTATGTACAAGCCATTACTGTTTACAGTATCACATTTTTAAGTACATTTTTAATACGTTAAATAAATTGGTTGATAATAAATTACAGATAACAAATTACACAATATATCTATAACAAATTTACAGATTTTTTTACATTTATTTATTTGTGGTACACGGTTGGTTTTCAAACTCAAAAGGTAATAAGTACGGACAAACAGAAAAAAAAAAGATAAATAGAATCTTGAAAAAAAAAACTTGATAATTTCTTGATATTTGATACATTTTAATAACTATGTAATATATCAACATTAACCAATGAAAAAGACAATGTCTGATAACTTCGACGTGTGACAAAACCAGCGTGTAGTAAAGGAACCTCTCCTTTGACAGATGAACAAAATAGCGCCATCTTGCTTTCAAATGTAAAACAGCAGCCTCGGTCTAAAAACGTCTGATTAACCGGGAGATGTCTGTTGCTTGTGTTTTTGATGCACACAGCGAAATGAAACTCAGTTCAAACCTAAATTTATGAAATTCCTGTTTTGCTCTCTAAATTAATACATATTAGTAGGCTATATATTAGTGCTTTTTCTGCTTATGTACAAATACATCTCTATATTTTCCCTTTATTTTATTTTCCCTGCACTATTGAGCTGTATTTTCTTTCTTAAAGCATCTCCATACTGAAGTCGACAACATGCTTACCTCTCTCAGCATGACTGGCAGCAGTGCTTGAGAATTTAATGCACCCGTGTCTTATTGTTCAATCCATGCAAGGATTGTAGCTGGAGGGGGCCGCTAATGATCTTGAAAAAAGAAACAGGGAGCATGTGTCTCCAGAACTGACATCGCCCGCTATCATGAAAGCGATGGCGCGGGTGTCGGGGTCTGTGTCTTTCTAAGTAGGCTATCACTGTGCACTCACTGTTCAGATGTTTATGTACATCTCAAACTGATGCTGCCGCACAAAAATCGAGATGGCATGAGGAAAACCTCCCGTTTCTCCTGTTTGAATATTATGTTTTAAGGATTAGCCTACATACACTATCCTATAAATTTAGAAACTAAGTAATTCACATCAACGTGTTTATTTCATTTTATTTTTGATGTATTTATTTATGTATTTTTTCAAATCTGAATGTACATTTGTCTGATCCACTAATATAGCTATTCAAAGGAGATTTCACAACCTGAGTAATAAACGTCAATATTAAAATCTTAGCAAAACACGTGTTTGTCAGTTGTGTTTGAAAAGAAGTTGTGATAATAACCAACTTTTCGGTACATTTGATTTTTAAAGTGTACTTCTCAAAGAGAGGCATGGCTCTTTACGCAGAGATGGAGAAGAAAGAATAGCAGTCAGCGGTCGAGGACAAAGATATCCAAAGCCTTCGTCGCTCGGTGTCTTTTTACACTGTTGTGTTAAGAGGATTTGATATTTGCGTCTCGTTGAAACACTGTTATCTTAGAAATATATTTTGACGGTTGAGTTACCGTGCTTTAACTTAATAAAGCACGTGTATGTGAGAGGTGTCGTACGTATCATCCCGTTTATGTGTTACACGTGTTTAAATAACACAATGATTCCCTAAAAGAAGCAATAAAAATATGCAATGATATTTAATTAATCATTCATTCATTAAATCATAGGTAACGTCATATTATAGTGTACTAGCACGGTTTATTCTGTGATGATTCCATGTTTCTTTCTTTGATCACAAACGCTTTTCATCTCGAACATTTTTTTTTTTAAAGAGCATCTTTCATAGCTGTCAGAAACTAGATGAACCCTGTATTCGTTTCTTAATCCGGAGTCTGTTCAATAGATGTAAACACCTTTACATAGCCTATTACAGGCTACAAGAATTTACACTTGTTATTAGTATGCTCAGGGGTTAATAATACTGAGACGCTTAACATCTAAATATTACAAAATAAAGATGACATACACACTGAAAAATAGTAGGCCTATCAATAAAGAAAATAATATTCTCTATGACGACATCAGTTAACACCACCACCACCACCATCACCAATAATAATAATAATAATAATAATAATATAGTATCAGCATTAGAAGCAGTAGACTTTTTTTTAAAAGTACACATTTGTCCTCAGTATGCTTCTGATCACTCTGAAACATTTACACCCTTGATGTTACCACTGTTGACTTTTTAACTAAGCAAATGAACAATGAAAAATGTTATAACATTATTTTAAACTGATTAAAAAAAAATAGACTGTGATCCTCGAACGCTCTCCACAAAAACGTGCATTGATCATCAAATAAGATTTTACATGTGGTTCTAAATATAAACATACGAAATGCAGTTCTGTCTCTATAAAAATAAATTTCCTTTTGAAACTGAGTATTATATTATCAGTCATTTTCTAACCACGGTAAGAAACAGATTTGTATCTGCTACTCCCACTTTTTCAAGTCAAAATCCATGTTCTGTATATTAGTTTAGACGGTACTATGACTGTCTTTAGTTTTGAGCTTCAGATCTCTCTCTCTCTCCTCCTATTGGTTCCTCTCTCACGCGCAGTAAAGTGAGTTCACTGACTCAGACCAGCGTTTAACTCTAGAGTCAGACACAGCGTGTGCAGTCGGTAGAAGGCCGCTTTACACAGGTATCACATTTTGTTGAAGTCGTGTCGCTAATGATTTCCTCTTTACGCTTATGTGTCTTAAGTCTTTAAATTCAGGCATTTCTCAGTCGGAAAATAAACAGGATGTTATCGACTTGAAGCGATGCTACACATGGGCGCTTTAGAAAAAAAAAAAAAAAAAAAAAAAAAAAGATAAATCTTACGGACTCAAAATGAAAGTCATTCGGTTCAAGATGTTAGTCAAGTTGCCGAGTAGCCTATTATCAAATGACCCTACCTTGTCAACACAAAGACGGTACAACATTTAAAATATTAAGCCTATGCTGTGAGAAAAAAAAAGTAAATTGTAAGCAACGTGCCCCATTTGTAGCATACTATGTGCATTGGTGCAATTGTCACTTTTTTGTTTTAATGGTAATCTAGCTATGTTCCCCCTTTCAGCGGTAGGCCTATTTCACTTACCCCAGTTCTTAACTTGAAGTAGCTTAAACAGGGACGAAAAGAGATTAATACACACGGATCATCTAAAAACCTACCGAATGTTTAGCGCAAGAAGGTAACCAAAATGTAGAACGCTCAGGATGTGTGTTTTTGTCAAGAAACAGTGAATGGACGTCATTGTAAAGACGTGTGGTAGTTATACTAGACAGATGTCTGAGAGGAACCCGTGCACTGGGAATGCTAATGAATGAAACAAGAATTAACCCGTCCATTTGAAACTGTGCTAAAGATCAGTATGTGACCTGCTCCTTTGCTCCCAACAAATCGGTGGAAGAGGAAAACTTCATAGACTTTGTGATGTTTCATTGCAGAAAGACGTATGTTTGACAAAACGGAAATATTATTATAAACAGCGTAATTAACAGTTATTACACTAACAAGGATTGTGTGTTATTGCGTTTTATAGCTACTTTTAATGTCTTCTGCGTTAGTTCATAGATTATTGTGTGATCTGACTAAGAAATAATAAAAATAGCCGAACATTCTTCACTCTCAAGGATTTGACACATTATTGTATGAATGGAGCAACCGAAAATGTTTTGGGGAAAAATGTTTTTAAAAAATAAAATGGGGGGGATGAGATGTCCAATTGTTTATATAGTCTACACAGTGATGTAATCCCTCCCTTTACTTTGATACGTTGCAAGTTATACTAAAATAATATATCAAGCTTAAAGTCTTTAATGTTATTGATTGAATGCTTGTTTTAGCCCAGACTGAACAGACTACACTTCGCAACCCCCTCAGTCTCTCCCTTTGTGTTAAAGTTGGCTCAAGGTCTCGGGAGGTCCTGGAAGTGACAGTTCTGTGAATAGCGGGTAGATGGCACAATTTTCTAACATTTAGAGAGAGGAACCCACCGAGCCGAGAGCAGCAAGTCTATTTTAAAGCACTTTATTCAAAATAACAAAGACAGACGGACAGGCAAAAATGCACATACATCGCAATGAAGCATGTTATGTTTTGGGTAACCAATACGAGTGGCTCAATTTTAGAATTATATCTATATATATATATAGATATTAAAAAATTAAATAGGCATAGGCTACTGACCCAATCTTACATTTGGCAGTTTTGTAAAAATATGTAATGGCTATTAATATGAAGATTATCGAAAATACAAGCATTTACTTAAAACAGTTGTAAAAAGGAAATAAATCGCTTATGTGCTAGACTAGGCCACATTAAATTGTTGTTTAATTGCTCCATTCCACGCAATTTGCTGCAAATATATAGATGACGTCAGACAAAAGTTCTCCAAAGTACCTCATTATTTGAAAAGCCAAAACACTAAGGTCGTGACGAGAGTTTTTCTCATATAAACTGATATAAATCTGAGGGCTGGAATTATGGACAGGTCCCCTCTATATTCAGCAAATCTTACGAGGGGCAATAAAACTAATGAAAAAGAAATATGTTGATACTCAAGTGACGTGAAGGAACAACACAGGCGTTAAATAGGGGTTATTTATGTATGTATTTATTTATTTATTTTATTTTTTATTTTTTCCCTCTAAGGGAGTGGGGGTCTATGCTTTGCTTATTATCGCTGCTCTTTGGAGGTCGCTATGGAAACCAATTGCTGGCTCTTCCTTCGTCGAGCTCATCATAAGAATAACACAAGCGAGCATATGATAGCCTATCTCAAAGCTATGATGACTTTTGCTAAGGACTCTAACAGATGTATAACCGATCGAGAAAACCACATTCACTTAGCTTGAAGACATAGTAAGGGTTAGGCCAGGTCATCATTAACCTGATATTAAAATTAAGTAGAAAACCTCCGAAACAAACAGTGTTTTTTGCTATAGTACCACAGTTAGGCCAGATAATTATGTGCAAACTTTTAAAATTGGGCATATATTTAATTACTTTAGGAACATCAGCAGTTTAGTGTAGACGATGCTGGATGGTGGTAACCGAGTAATTCAACCCTTCGCGACCGCCAACACCTTACATTTACACAGTAGGTAACGATTTTTGAGGCAGTTTTGCCGAACGTGCAGCATCACATAATAACGCCTTTATGAAACAAAGCCCTCGCACCTGCAAGAATATCGACATGCTTTACACGAGTTTAAAATGTCTGCTATAGATATATAGTTAATCAACGGAGAAGCAGTTAGAAATCATTTGTTGTTGGCTCGGCTGGCCAGCCATATCCCATAGTACTTTTTCCACGAAGAAATAAATAAAAGTGACATTGTACTGAGGGAGACCTCATTAGTTCGTTGTCCGACGTTAATAAAAGAACAGAAGTGCAAATTATAGAGTTCAGCCTCAACACACGCTCTGTCAACTAAAATCAAGTCTGTGAAGCCATGATCCAAATTACTACTAACCTGCTCTGGTAAGCCTATCAAAGCAAAACGTGCATTTAAAGCGAAGGAACTGACAAATCATCTTTAACAAAATATGCTACCATACAACTTAAGATCTGTGACGTTTTGTGTACGATGGAATTTGTTGCAAAGTCTTACATACTGGAATTATTTTTTAAAGCATGCAATGCCAATTCAATCATTAAGCAACTACTAATAGTATCTCGAGTAGTTAATAGGTCTCATCACTGTGTCATAATTACAAGCCTTCCTCTGCTACACGCATTAGCGCTGTCATCAAACTTACATCCTGGAACACATTTAAAACAATAACAAACATCCATCAATCATTTCCGATCACATAAACAGGCCTTTACCGATAGCCCCGAAACAAGCAAACTTACCAGAATTACGCTATAACTCTTGCCTTCCCGATCAGTTTCAAGGAGGACCCTGAATCAGTAGTAAATAAAGAAATTAAATAAATCCATTCATGTACTATAAAGATTTTTGGCTCTATATAATTTAATATACACTGTACTGTTTATTATTATTATTATTATTATTATTATTAATAGGCTATGCAGTTGAACAAAAACCAATGGTGGTAGTGGTCTGATTACCATAATTGTTCGTCCCATTTTCCCTCAGCCATCATAAGTTAGGCTACTTTATCTCAGTGTGCCTGGTCAAATATCATAAAAATAAAGTGTAACAAATCTATATTTGGGGCCAGGATGTTACCCTTTTTTTCCTCAAAGCTATACCCAAGTAGAATTTGTAAAACGAAATCTGGAAATTTACTGTATTTTAGGGAGAAACTAACGAGCTAGCAGTGGTCTTGTTAAATTGGGCTACATAATCCTACGTAAAAAGGAAAGTAAGTTTTAATTACATTGACAATTAAAATATCAAGCATATCTATGCATTTTAGGACTCTTGGACTCCTGACAAAAACTTTAACACGGTTTCTGTCTGAAGGTTTTTTTTTTTTTTTTTTTTTTTTTTTTTGGGGGGCCTTCGGTGTCGATTGAGGGGGCCTTTTCTCCTAGCAATGTGGTTTCTATTACAAGACACTGCTTTGCTCCGGGGAGCCGTAGCTTGCGTTGAATTGCAAGACGCCATATTGACTGAACTAATAGGACACCAAGTTGAAGGCGCAGTTTACAGGATAGCTTCACACGCTTGGTGTCCTCTAACAGATAGCCCCAAATGTGACATATAAAATACTGCTTTCGAGGTAGAACAAACAGTTGGTCTGCATTTTGTCATTTGTCACGTTTACAACAAGATGGCATTTCATTTGACATGTATTGAACGTCCAATGTTGCATTTCATGCGACTTCAGTTCCGACGTGTCAGTACCTGCTCTGAGAAGATTTTATGTATTTAAATGGAAAGTGATACACAACAAGGCAATGAGCAAGAACCTCTGCGCACATACACACAATCTATACCTGGTAAGCTTAAGTAGCAATGACATGATACTTGGTGTTTCCTTATTGCTTCATCAAAGACGGATTAATATTAATGTGTAAAAAGTAAATTGTTAGAGGGCGAATCAAAAGTACTTTCTCACTTTAAGCTGCAGCACTTTGCACGTGTATTTACATAGCCAAATTTAGACATAACCTGGACAATTTCCCATCCCAAACCTCGGAGTCACCCTCGCACCCCCAACTCTCTCTCTCTCGCTCTCTCTCTCTCTCTCTCTCTCTCTCTCTCTCTCTCTCTCTCTCTCTCTCTCTCATACACACATACGTAAACCCAACCTTCAGCAGTTTGAGACAGAACATGAGTTCACTGTTCGATAGAAGAGACAGATTTGTCTGCTAATGAATAACACAACATTGAAAGCCTTTTGATTTCAAATTCATAAATTATAATTTAATACCAAGAACAAATTTACAGCAGAATGCTTGTTTACAATAAGCTAACACAAACAAACAAGAATTGTTTTCAACTATAAACTTCCACACACACTCACGTATATCACTTGCAATTAATAATAATCAATAATAATAAAAAAGTATCTATACGTTATCAATACCCTGCAGTAATATATTTTATATATTTATATAAAAACGTGGGTCAGTTTAAACTGTTCATAATTACAATCATGTATCATTCACTGGTCCATATGTGGCAGAGAACAGCCCAAAATAACTGTTCAATCAACTACACAATATGATCCCTTTTTATCCAATCACAACATGGTGTCTTGTGTGTTGAAGAAAAGCCTCAAAACAAGGACGAAATTGCAAGCTTTCACACATACACACACAAGGCATCTGTTACAGACCGAAAAGGAGCAGAACACCAAGTCAAAATAGCCACCCCTTTCCAAACCAGCTCACCCTGTTAAGTGTCAACCTATCGTCGAACATTTTTTTCCCTTTTTTTTTTGTCTTTTTAAATACAAGGGCTAGTGTACTGAATGCACAGATTATATCTATACAGTCAAAAACATTTACATTTATATATATATATCAAAGGTAAAATAGGTTAGCGACCTGTGGCCATGCATTCACAGTCTAAATACATGAAAAAGAAAGAAAGAAAAAAAAAACATTTGTCTTAATATGTATGTACATTACAAACAGAACTTTCAGTGCTACTAGCTAAGTCTGTCACTCATTTGAAGACATTTGTATTACCGAAAATAATTGGCAACCACAGTTTTATTCTTAATCACATATACGTTGTATAAAGAAAAAGTCCTTGAAATGAATTGACCTATATTTACAAGAATACTGCCTCTACTTGTGTTTTTTTCCTCAAGTGAAATGAACAATTATAAGACTTACTTTGTAAATTCTAAGCGTGTTCCCCATGGTGTATAGACTTCAGTAACCGTTAATAACACATTTACGCTGTACAGGCACTTTAATGCTTTACGTGTTGAGGGACATTTATAGGGACGTCTTATTAATACTGCTGCTTTATCATTAAAAGAATGATGACCCATCATTTCCCCCACGTTCAAAATACAGTTTGCTGTGGCAAAACACTTGAGCGAGAATTCGCATGGGCGCAACTTAAGGTGGGTTCCGGTAATACATCTGAAAATATTAAGTGGGGGTCTCCTTAACTGTAAAATCAAACTACTATTTGCATTACAACCTGACGACCATTCCCGGACCCATATTTAAAAAAAAAATGGAGGCAGGCCGTAACTCAACCAAATAAGATGAGTTTTTGCAAATACTTTTATGGCGCATATAACTAACTGATAGTTTTTGCAGAGTGGAGTATTGCTCCATCCATTTTGGAGGATAATGATTTGTGGTGTCTATATCAAGTTAGAAGAATAGTGTAAGACATTGGAACGTTACTAGTGTTCTGGCATTTTGTGTATTTAAGTTTGAGTTTATCATGAAAATAATCCCTACTCTTGTTCATTAAGGGACATCAATGGAGTAAGTGCGCTTGTAGCATTAAGCATAGCCTATATTGCTGTGGATTTAGTTTTAATTCTCGAATTCTCGAAGAACGTCTTTACATTACTGAACTGTTTTAGAAGAAGTCATGGTTATTAAAAAAATAAAATAAAAATAAAATTTAAAAAAAAAAAAAAAAAAAAACAACAACTGCATATACTACAGAATCACATAGGCCGGTTTGGAACCAGAAAGGAGGAACAAAAATTACAAAAAACAGCTATAGATACATGGACACAGGACAATAAAGCAATTTGGAAAAAAGAACTTTTTTTCTTCTCTTCTTAATCTTTCCAAATTGTCGCTTAAATGCACTTTATAGTTTTGCTGTCCCAGAAACGATTATGAAAATCCTTGAATTATTTTTCTCTTGCCTTTTTTCCTTTTGTATTAATTTTAATGGGTTATTTATTTATTTCTTCATTTTTGCATTTATTACAAAAAAAACAACAAACAAACAAACAAACAAAAAAAAACATTAGAACAAACTGTTCAGAATGACACTGGGAGCAATCTCTGGATTTCGAGGCTTCACTGAATGTCTCAATTTTAAAATTCACAGTCATTGTATGAAAGTTTTTCTTCGTGAAAGTAAACTCGTGTAACAGCCGTTTCCTTCTACAAAAGAAGCGCTAACTATTGTAGTCACAGCCCCTTTGATCATTCCTTCTGCCTACTGAATCGACATGTAAGGCCAGTTAAAACTGCTCCCCGACAGCAACATATCCCTGATGAGGGTTTCAATTGGGGTTTTACCTACCAATCGGACGAAAAATAATTGCTCTATGACCGAAGACGAGACTGTACGGAGAGAGGGCAAGCGCAGTAATAACTTCCCAAATCGAGTTGGCTGGTTGGGATACTGGCTCCGAACGTACTCCTCCAGAGCGCACTGGGACTTCTCTTGCAAACTTTCCACATGGGCCACATCTGACAGGCCACAAGCATCTATAAGGAATGGAGAGATAATCAAATGCTTATTACATCAACTCTACACCTGGATTATCCATTTACAAAACGACAAGGCACACTACAGTATAACACATACCATTTCATTGAACATTGCTATTACTTCAGTATATACACACTGTACATCACAATATCCTATAGCCTAACTAACGCAATGCACAAAACATCGCTTTCTGAAAAAACATACGCGCCATATGAGTTAACTTTAGCTTTTACGTTCAAATTCATACGAGATAAATAAATCGTTTATACGCTGCAGTTCTGCTGGTACTTATTTATAAAAGAGAGCTAACTGAATAAACATTCCAGCGTATGAGTTGTTCTAAACTTTTTGAATCGTGACCCAAGTTATCCCAATAAAAAGGACAATTTAGTAGCATGTGAGTCATACTATTATGGCAAAAAGATAAACAGTTTGGTTAAGAATTGTTAATTGTTAAGAAATAAAAAGTTAAAGTGCAAGCGTACTATACTGTATCGGTGTTATTATTATTATTATTATTAAAACATTTATAGAACCAACACACCCTTTAATCCTAACCTTTGAAACCATATTGAAAGCGTTTTTTTTTTTTTTTTAAAGATAGACAGAAGACTCAAAGAGCAAAATATCCACAAGAGGTGGTATAAGACTTTAAATCAATAAGGTTATTGCAAAATGCTGCCCTACATGACATGAACTTTTAAAGGTGTAATGTTAACAACCGTTCCATTAATATGTCTTCTTTTAAGTTTTGATTCATTTATATGTTATTATTGTATAGGATGCATTATCTGTAAAGGAAGCAAAACAGTATATTTGCATTCTGGGGCAATCTTTATTGTGCAACTGGTAGGCTACTAAAGCTTTTCCAGTCATAAATTTTCGAGAGAATATATTCGCCGTGAAGTTTTAAATCTGTAAAACTTTTTCGCTTTAGCTCTGTGATACACAAATAAAGAAAGGAAGTCAGGGTCATGACCCAGTTCTGGAACGAGTCCAGCATGCGTCTTAGATCCCTAGATCATCCTAACAAAACAAGGAAGAACTGTGAGCTTTTAACAACGCACAAAAATGTCTTGTCGTCCGCCACAATAAAGAACAATTAAACAAAACTAGCCACAAGTGTTTATCGCAACGTGAATATATCTATCAGTTCAAACTATCGGCTCCAGTGTAAAGCTGGGCTGTGATATGTGTAAACGGAGCATTAGGCCTTTCTTCCCTTTCCTACTCAGCCTCAACCCCTCCCTTCGAGCATGACATCCTTAATATCTGTCATTGCAAATAAATACAAATAATTGATTGCCCTTCCAGATCTTATGTTTATATATTGTGAAACTACAATAAAATATGAATAAAGCTACAGTTTAGACTTTGTGAGTCGATAGTGCTCATTTTCTCACATTATGTGTATTTACATTATTATTATTAAAAAAAAAAATCTAGACTACGTGGCTAATAGGCGCTATAGGGAAACTTATTTTTCCATTATTTTGAATGCGTATAAATAATAGTTTTTATGTATTGCTGGCTTTCACAAAATATTAATTGCATCACCATTTAATTCTTAAAGGAGCTTAAGTGTTAAAATAAATTCTTAAGCGTTAAATATAATTGCTGTATTCTACTGACGATACGTCGAAGACTTTAAAAAATATTAGTCAGAAGAAATAATTTTCCTAGTTTTACTTATTCACTGAAATTTTTATTAGAGAGCTCTGCAAAATATTTACACTTACGTGCTTTTACGACGTGTGTGTTTTAATAACATTTACAAATAAATATGCTAAAACTAGCACACGCACCGTTTTCTAGATTTTATTAAAATAATCCACGTTTCTTTAATGTACAAACACACTGAAATATAAACTAGATGTTTAGAAAATGAAAACTTACCTGAAGTGAACAAAACGATGGCCTTTAAACAGCTGTATTCAGCAGAGTCAACGTGCAATGCTTTGAGCTTTTCTACTTGTTCTTGGAAGATCCTAATGTGGTCCATAAAGGCGACCACTCTGTCCGCAGACATGGGGGAGGCATGGAGCCCAGCCGCCGCCAGAAGTGGAGCCACATGGAGCGGCATGGAGCATTGAGCAGCGTTGAGCACAAACAACTCACTCCAGGTCAACCTCAAAAGGGCAACCTGGTCGGTAATTTGGAGATCTGGGAAGAAGGGAATATTCCTGGCCCACTCTACCGCACTAAACAGCATCCTGGCTGCCAGTTCACAAATGTTCTCGATGCCCATGATGTTGTTGGGCTGCATGCATTGACTGCCATACCGAGAAGTTGGGTAGGGCTCCGCTCGTAGTAGTAGAGAGATATATCCGGATAAGTAGGAATGGCAGTGCAGTGGGTCCCCATTTGTCAAAGCGAACTGACCATGGTGTGGCTGTGTGGGTGGCATCCGTCCCCTTTGCACGGCTGCAGTAAAAAGAGAAACTGTAGATATTGATGCTTGAATTCTACAACAACAAAACATAGCTTGACCTTGTTTCTACTTCACTTGGTGTGATGTTACCACACAATTTGTTTAGAGAACTACACCAATTGCATTAATACAATCAATTATTATGTCACTTGACACGTGCAGAACTTTTAAACTATCAATGTGGTCTTCATGATTCTACTGTTAAGTGAAATAATAATAATAATAATAATAATAATAATAATTAAATACGATATGCTCACAATAACGCTTTGCATCGTGCACTGCATACACACAAAAATAATTATAGTAAAATCCTATATTTTACTTAACAAAAAAATAGATATTGGCAAATGTTTAAATTTTAGTGTACTTGTTAAATAATTTGTTTTACGTTTCACAGCAGACAACAAGAGTCCAGTGAATACATGCACAAAGAAAGACATGAATGCTAACCCTTAACCTATTTAGCTAGCGACAGAGGCAATTCTGCTTTCTATTGAGAATCTGCGAGCGAACTGGATGTCTGGCGGAACGTATATTAAAATAAATGCTATCAAAAGCGCAACAGTGATTATTATTTGCTTTTATATCGTAGAGGAGCAATGTAGATTGCGGTCGATCTGGAGACCCTAGCCTTAGTGTGAGTGTGTGTATGTGATTTTGACGCTGCCTCTCCATATACTCCCTCGCCATGACCGCACGGCATATCTGCAGTGATATTATTAAAAATCAACACGAACGCCCCTGTTTTCGTCGCCGAATAAAAGTGGTGATCTATTTAACGTTGCAAACATGTAAAATGCGAAATAGTCGCTTGAGAGAGGGTGTTCATTATTCGAGCATTACGGGCGCCGTGATAACGCTCAGACTCGAGCGCTATAGGCGGTTCCTTCGCGTGCTGTGGTCGGGCAGACCGAGAGAGAAGAGTCGGGGGTAAAATACAGGGGGACGTAGCATGCATGGTTCAATCAGGCTAAATACAAAAGACAAAGACAGCAGTAAAACAACAAAAATCCCAATACCTTCCCGTCTCATGCCAACTTTGAGGCATTTTTTGAGGCGGCAGTACTGACACTGATTGCGATGGTGCTGGTCAATGGGACAATTCCTGTTGGCACGGCATGTGTAAGTGAGGTTCCTTCGTACGCTCCGTTTGAAAAAGCTTTTACACCCCTCGCAAGTGAACTGGCCATAGTGTTTGCCGCTGGATTTGTCCCCGCAAACCACGCACTCTATGTGCTGTGGCTGCTGCTTTTCCGACTGACTCTGCGTCGTCTGGTTCGTCGGGGTGGACTGTGTGTTGTTGTTCGGGGGTCCTTGAACGGGTGTCTGAGGGGTCGGTGGGGCAACCTGAGAGGCCGTCAGACCCAGCTGGCCTGGTTGAGGGGTTGGAAGGGATAGTCCTCCTTGGGCTTGCGATGAGAGGGTGCCCTGGGTCTCGGCCACATCGTCCTGGGAGCCTCTCCACACTACCATTGCCATATCTATCAGTCAACGTTAAAAAACTTTTTGTTCCCCGTTTTTGGTTTCGGAATGCTTTGTTTCAAAAAATAATAACGCAGCACGGTGCCTTTATCACTTAGGAAGGTAAAATAAATAATTCAGGATCGGCACGGTCGGTTAGAGTCTGAATGTCCGTTCAAAGTTGCGCACCGACGACAAATAGTAGTCTATTTCTTGACTGAAATAGCGTTACCTGGCATGTGGTTAAAACTGAAGCAAAGACAAGCCGAATAGCAGCCTTGCTCTTAGAGGCCAAGTCCAGGGGCACTTGCAGTCATCCATCCAGTAAACCCATCAAGGAAAAAATGGGAAATAAACACGGCGGAAGAAGATATGAATAGAGCAGGACAGAGAACTTCGCGTGTGTAGCGATGTGCGGACGCGCAGAAACACGCAGCTTTCAAAGATACTTGCGACACGCGAGAAGTTCCAGCGTAAAGTCTTGAAGAAAACCAACAACTGGCAAAAAAATATTGCCGCTTCTTCCTTTTCTTCAGATGAGGTAGCGCTAGCAGCCGCGCGCAGTTGCAGCCTGTGCTCGAGTCAAATATGAAGTCAACTCTCCGGCAAGCAGGACTGATAATAAAACAAAAAGATCACAACCTATAGAACCTCCTTCATGCGCGTAAAAATAATAAGAGAGAGAACAGAGAATCAAAGTGATCAAATATGTTAAAAAGGGGGAGGTTAGGAAGTGACTGCGATTTGTAGGCGCTGGGCTGGCAGAATGCTTTCTCTCTGATCAGCTCACTGAGCTCTCTATATAGTGAACTTTGACACGACTGCTGCAACTTAGCACACGTTACCATGGAGATGAGTTGCCATATATGGAAAGTGACTGTGTTTGACTGGTCAGAGCTCACGGACCTCCCCCTGAACCCTATTGGCTAGTCGGCACTTGTGCTACTTTGTTCTTTGCCAAAGCCAGGAATAAGGGTCGAGGAGCCGCTTGGTCCTAAAGAGAGTAGGACACAGTTCGATAGAAAAATGATCGCAATACATGTGTTCATTATTTTTATTTATTTGAAATAAAATCTACGATTGCCGTATCTCTTAAAGTCGCTTTCCACGCCACATAGATCCGGGGCTTTTCAAAAATCAATATTATGCAAATTTATCTATAATTTTTGGTTTTTAAATAATAGGCTACCATCCCTCTTATGTGAGCACACAAATAATATCTCCGTGATAATGATATTTCTGTCATTTAGATTTTGGATTTTCCAAAGTGTGTTACATGCATTGCATACCTTTTTGTTACATTTATATAGACTGCCCGCAACGTATATGATTTGGTCACTTTCATTAATCCATTTATCCGCATTAACGCCTCGTTATAAATCATGAAACTGCATATCATTTATCAAGTCAATAATGCACTGACAAATACATTTAAAACAGAGACCGTTCACGAGGGAACAAGCAATTTACGCGAGAGGCTATTGTTGTAAGTTGGAGTACTTACACTGTTATGTCAAAGATGTAGCCTATGCGAAACTCTACTTTGTCAGCAATACCGAAAAAAATCATAATAATAAATAAAAAAATAATAAAACAATAAAAAAATAAACAAGAGTCAGAATGTGTGCAAGCTATATGTTTGTGAATATTAGGCTGTTGTTTAATTTTATCAGAACATGGATATCTTACATAGGCTTTTTACGTTGCGTCTGATTTTATATAGGCTACCAATCCAATAAATTAGTCCAAATACCTATTATATTGGGGTATTACGTATAGGTCTTAAATTTAAGTCGAATAACTTTACCTTCAAAATCCAAAAAAGATATCAGATGATTACTGACGTTTATACCGTTTACAGTCTTACTTACGAAATCAGCACAAATTGCCACATATGCTGTTGTGTATATGTTCTTTCGCTGTAATCATGAATACTAGCAATAAAGTACTGGCCTATTAGTATTATTATTTTTTTTTGAAAACTTGTCATCATAATAGATTTATGCCTATGTATATCGAAGGCCAAACGGCCCTCAATACAGTATTTTTTATTTTTATTTATTTTTTTTATGCAGAGATACATTCAGCGTGTTCTCATATAACAAAAGAGAATTTTAGGGTTACTGTGTTTTTAGGGCTTTGACATACTACAGATATATATTATTCAGTGAAGTTAATAAAATATCCCACATCTTTCCTCGAATGGATCAGTGGGTTTTCTAAGGAAAAGAAAAATATCCCCAAAACATTAAAAAATCATGCAAACATAAGATGAATGATGCTCATTGAGAATACAGAAGCCCAAAAGTCTTATGTTAATTGCCATGGATGATCGCTGGGAGCCTCGGGGTGGTCAAATGAGGTGTCTCCCTTTTCGCTCCTCGGGTTATAAGTCAGAGCACATTTTTTTCAAAAGCTCGCTTGTTGAAGTCTACTTTCTCTATCACCAGAGGTTGTCGGAGTTGGATCCACTGAAAAACGTACAGTGCTAAATCACAGCATATGCTGCCTCGGAGGAAAAACGCCGAAGACTGGACGTACAACAGTATATGGGCGCCCCCTAGCGTTTGGATTATTTCTGCCAGATATCGCTCTTTAAGGTGGAAGAGCCATCTTAAATGGAAACTACATCGGTCGCTCGCCTCTCACATAGACCAAAGTAACATGCGCCTATTTTAATCTGATTAATGCTTTTGAGATCTCCTTCTAATTGACTTGGACGTTGCAGAGGTGCGCTTGTAGGTCTCTTCCACACATTTTCTCCACAGTGTTGTTCACGCACGGGAGTATTTTTGCGTTTCGGTTTATTTTGGCCAGTTTATTGAAACGATCAAAAGTGAGCACCGTACCTCATCTCTGACCATTCAAAAGCCTGTATGTGAACAAGACAGCCGACAGCAATGCCGCAGAAGTAAATTATAGCGTACCGATGCAAAGTGGATTTTACCCCAAGATCAAGGTAAGTGTTAATATTTTCACACTTTAACTTGCGAAGACACGGATGTTCCGTATTTGTTTCTTTCTTTTAAAGCAAGAATGCGGCTAGTAAAGACGCATAGAGAGACATGCATGCAATACACCAACATCACTTCTTAAATATCAGCAAAATTATTGACAGAACAAAAAGAAAGAAAAGAAAGAAAGAAAAAAAATAAATAAAATAGTGCTCATGATGCGATGATTGTATAATGAATGGACAAAGTGTTCTGCTCAAGGATGCGTTTGCTAGATACAATGTTCATAAATAATTTTAATCAAAATTGTGAATGAATTCACAACACAAAAACAACCAGGTTCACTTTAACATACATATTCCAAATAATATGTACATGCTAAGTGAGGTTTGATTCTCAACAATTATAGCCCAAACATACCAAATGCATATGATGTTGATTCGTCTTCCCAGTGATGCATCCTCTCCTATATGAAAAAATATACTTAGTCTTCTCTTTCTGTGCGAATTAACCCTCTGTTTGGAAGTGGAACCAACGTTTCCTTTTCCACTGACGGATTTATACACAAAAATGCGGCTCTCTGTTTATTTGAATGATTACTAAAACTTTAGGGAGGGAAAAAAGACAAACCAACAAGCAAAATCGGTCAAACTTTTCTGCGACGCTTAAATCACATGTTAATATTTAGTACATATCCTAATAGAAGGACAGACGTGTTGATGACTTTGAAGAAAGAGATTTTTAGTTTTTGGTTTTGTTAAAAAGAAAAAAATGACAGAAGATGCTCCTGTGCGTCTTTTTCTTTTCCACAGAAGGTAAAAAGCCTCCTCGGTGCAGCTGCTTTGTGTGGGCTGTGTGATTGGGGGAGGGAGGGGGTGAAGTCAGGAGAGACACCTGTCTGTTTATGTGCAAACTAGTAACAGTGATATGCCTTTGTCGCTTTTTCAATGGTTAAGTCCAAAGTGAGGACTTTATTAGATCAATGAATTTCGATAATTGAAGCAATAAACCTTTACCGTTATGTAAATACTGTTTTAATATGTCATTAAGTTCACGAACAGACACAAACATAAATCTACAAGAATGGACATGAGAACATCCCATCAATAAGGGTTTGATTTTTATACTTACACAGAATAAAACAAAGCTAACATTAGGCTACTTCAGAAAACACTCCTGCTATGCATTCATCAGACGTCTATAGCCTACTGCATTCACTAGTGACGTCAAATTGCCGTATAGCAGACAATTATAGTTGAAGTAAAGTAATTCAGTCAATGCCTGATAGGTTTTAAGAGTTGTGTACGCAGGGAGCTTTAATTGCCTGTTCTGGTCTGCCCAACTATAGCTATATAGCCTGTAGCTACAAAGGAGAGTCAAGTTTCAGGACTTGAGTAGTAGCAAATAAATATAAATAAGCTAGATGAACGGAATGTCATGCATATACAACCATTCAATAGGCATTCAAACAATAAATACATAAATAAATAAACAAACGCCTGTATTCGTATATCTACCATTTTTTTTTTACCCCATTTCCAAAGCAAAGTCGTAAAGACACATTGAATTATATTCATATATTTAATAGAAAGGCCTCAAATGTGACCCCTTACACAAATAGCTATAATTACATGACGAGCATTTCATTAAAATTCCAAAAACCAAGTTTTATTCACTAGTTTATTTGTTCCACCTCTGAAAGATCACAAAATAAAAGCAAACGCCTCTAGCAAATGAATCACTTTGCACGTAAAATAGCCTGTAATCGGTGGTTGTGCTGAAGGGACTTTGGACGAAAGCCGTTTTCAAGCAACTTGATGTTGATCAGTAAAGTGCAAGCAAAGTCGTCCTGGTACATTTATCATCGTAAAACGCACTGCACAAGAAAGAGTCCTCACACACTGCGCTCAGCAAGCGTCCACACACACAATAGCGCTCCCCCATCGGGACCTCCATCGATTAGGACGAGACACTACACTAAATATTTACTGATCACACACAAATAGCAGGATCTTTAACGATTTTCCATGGCTGGGACGCGAAGAAAGGGGTAAATCACTTTATTATTGTTTGTAAAGTAAAGTACGCACGCTGGGACACGAGTGTGTAAGATGTGACTCCTGTAAGAGGAGTTATACGCGAATAAATCGATAGACATTGAATAAGCGAAGCCAAATATCCAAACCGCAGCAAATCTCAGTCATCAGCCGACTACACATAAAACTAGAATTTAAACCTTAAAGGAAACAGCTAAACTTTGATTAACTAATATATCAAATTTAATATCGAGCATAAACAATACATAGGCTATAGCCTATATATATATATATATATATATATATATATATATATATATATATATATATATATATATATATATATATATATATATATATATATATATATATATTATTTATTTTTTTTTTATTTTCCAATGTACTTTTCCCCCCCAAGCTTTTAATGAACACTCAGTACATTTATTTTGCTCATATTAAGTCGCGGACATGACAGTAATTTTCAAAAGCTTTGCGAGCGCAGGTTAAGGCGCAGGTGTCTATTGCGCTTTGATGGGTTGGAAGAGGAAAGTTCACCCTAATCTTATCGCTGCCTCCACCGTATCCTTCAAGCAAGAGATAGAGGGAATCTGACCTCGGGTCACTGAGATCCCGGCCTGATTAACCCTTGCGGACCCGGTACAGGGCAAAGGTTAACCAGGCTAATCAACATGAGGAGACTGATTAAGGCGAATCAGAAGTCAGAAACACATAAAAATAATTTATTCTTTTAAATATCTAATTATTACCGAAAAAATGTAACAAAATGTACAATCGCATCTCACAGATTCTAGGTTATTATAGGTAATCGGATGCATCATGCTAATGAAGGGCTGACATATTTGGGCTTCAAGATGATCATATTACACTAAGACGTGACAATGTAATAATTAATTTTTTAACTTTTATTATTATTATTATTATTATTGCTGCTGAATGCTTTTTATTTGCATGCTTATGTTGGGTTGATAAGACCTGTGGTTTTCATTCCTGGTCCTGGGAAGCCACAGCACAGCACTTTTTGTCTCTCTTATTTGAAGGATTGAAAACCACTGGATCAGACGGTGTGGTTTAAAACGTGTCCAAACGAGCAAGTAATAGACCTGTCAGCTGGTGTGGTTGCAGTCTATATAGCACATCTGTTGTGACGGTGAAGCATTTTCTGATATTTCGCAGTAATTAGCAATTACAATTCTCTTGGACAATACTGCAATAAATTTGCGTTCGCAAATTAGCCGTTTTTATTTATTTTACTAGATGTAAAGGAAGCATTATCAATTTATTTTCAGACTGATTACACTTGTAAACATACTGTGTGTGCACATATCTACATTTCTTGCTTTGAAATTTGTAATATTTTAAAAGCCTATTAAATATGTGTATAAACAACAAAAATATTTATAATGCTATTGAACTTTTTTTTTAATTAAATAAACTAATTAGCCTAAATATAAGCAACATCAATTGAAAGCTTTTTTTAACCAGCCTCACAAAGTCAGTAATAGAAAAATACTTAATCTATCAACTTGCTGGCAGTCTAAAATGTACATGACAGATAACATGAAATGTTTTCATAAACTACATATTTCTAATATGTGGATGTTGTCTGAACTTTCACTTAAGCAAATACAGATTACGCCTTCTGGCACTATAGTTTATTGCTAATTTCCACATGTACATGTAATTGTACTATAGGCTACTAAAAAGGAAGAAAGACACTTCAGCATGTTTAAAATCTGGTTATTCTCAATACATTAATCCAACATAACACACAAAACTTTTGAAGTATTTTCTCACGCAATCCTGCCATTTTTATTGTTTGTCATTTAAATGGATCTAAAAAAACTCCCCTTGACATATTCTTCCAACTCATTGAAGAAAATCTCATATCGGTTACGGGCAAATTGAATAGGATTATGGTTTTATTCTCTACAGAAGCCTGGCTTTGTGCCCAAATATGGTGTAATTTGTTCAGCATTACCTTCAGTTTTAAAACAACACCATTGCCCTGGGAATTCAGAAAACTTACTGCTTCTTCACAGGACAAGAAGTTATCGCTATGTATTTCACTCTTTAAGACAAGAATATGGACCAATTGTTGCCACAGTCCATGAAAAGAGATCTTATGAAAGTATAGCCTACACCCATATAACTTAGACTTCAAAATGTAACTGTGTGGGAAGTCTTTCAATGTCCTTTTCTTATTTCTTATAGCGTAGCAATAATACCGGACTGCAGCGAGACTGAAGGGATACTCATGACCTGTTACACAAAGTGTTCCACTCAGTACATTTATATGATTTGATTTCTTTTCCACCTTGTGTACTTACTACAGAATCAAGGATATAGCCTATTATCCTATTATAAAGGAGGTATAATGTAAAGCGTCATACTGAACTTATACAGGTAAAGGGTCAACTAAATACACTTATGGTGCAAAAAAAAAAAAAAAAAAGTAAAACTACTTCTGTCATTAATCTGATATAATTCACCTGCGGTATGTGATAAGGGATTATGCAAATTGTTTGCCATATGCAGTCAGTTTAGAACAGGCAGCATACAATTATGAATGAAGATTTTGAAGTGATTATTTCTATTTGTATTCTGCAGTTGGGTTGGGTTGTATGCATGTATGGCAATATGACATTAGCAAATATTTAATTCGTACATTTTGTTGGTTCTTACTATGCATATATGGTCTTTGTTTACAAGCTAGGACTATATCAAGATTAAGGCATTAATGAAAGGCTCAGGTTCAGAGGGGATGCTGTAATATATAATTGCAATAAAAAAGAAACCTAAAAAACATTAATATCATGGTTAAATTTTACAAATAAAATAAATAAAATAAACTAATAAAATAAATAAACAAATAAAATCAACAATTTGTATAAAAATGAAAACACTGATTTAATTGGCAATTAAATTCTTATTAAAAATTTGATGCAAGTGTGTATGCAAGTCTCTGTGTGATTGATTCATTCAATTGGTGCAGGTTACCCTCTTCCTGTCTATTTCTGTTTGCCCTAAGGGCCAATCTAAGAAACCAGAATCATGATAGATCATGATAGAGTTCGATTCTCCAATGATGGATTACAGTGTCAATTTAAACACCAAACGCTTAATTTGTTTAAATAATCTGTTCTTAGACTGAATGGCAAACTTCCATTTTCCACTTCACATCAAGTCAAAAACCTTGTGTATAACAAAAAAGTGTGATGCAAATAATATGGACTTGCATGCATGTTATTAGTATTGTTTATTTAGTTTATTTGTTTATTTACATGTAGTCATCATTATATTCATTCTAAATAGTTCCTTTGTTACACTTCTCCCTTCACATACCCTAAATTAAAACAAATAAGATAACAGACAATATAGGTAACAATAAAAGTGACCTATAAGTGTTTTACTGTAATACAGGAAAAATAGTAAGAATTTTGTTGCTATTGACAACTCAAACTATGATCAACTGTCCGAAACTATAGGTAGAATACGGCGTTCTGGCAGACTAGCTGTGCATTGTCTCAGACCTCTGCAGGACTGTGACGAGGGCAGAGGACACGGCCACTGTGGGAACTGAAGAATGCTGAGTGGTGACGTTGACATCAACACCAAATGCATGATGGGAGGAGGAACTTGTGACAAAGCAGGGAAGGTAGGCCTTAATATATGCTTTTGAACCACTGGAGCAACTAACCTGTAATAGATTCTTTTATAGGCAAAAGGATCATTGCCTCAACTGACAACGAATTGCTTGAAATCAACTATGTACGTATTGTAATTCTACATATACTGTTATGACATATGATTAAATAATGCAACTGAACAAGAAATAGCACTGTATTTCAAGAAAAGAAAATCTTCTCTTGATGACAGTAGTAGAAATGTTTTATTAACAACTGTACAATAATTTCTGCCATGAAGCACAAGTAAATAAACATGGGTCCTGTATGCATGTTGTTTGTTATTATTAAATATCTATCTATCTATCTATCTATCTATCTATGATTAATCATCATAGTTATTTTATGGGCAATTATGAAAAAAGCATGTCTTCAGCTACAAGGGATTGGTCCTCATGCCTTTCTTATGAAGTCTACAGCATTCCAATTTTAAATATAAAGCTTTTGTGAAAAATGTGAATTTGAAAATAACTAAATGTTGGTTGTAATACAGCTCTAAATCTTCATTTAATATGGAGCTGTAACTGACATTTTTATTGCAAAAAATTACCATTAAAGTTTCCATTTCTTTAGCTGCTATGAACAATTCTAGATATATATTATTTTCCACATATACTCTTCTGCATTTACTATACTAGTCTGGATTTAATCACTGGCCACTAGACTAAACCCACGTTATTAGGGAATATAAATGTTTTCAAAAGTAATCAAAGAGCCAAAGCAGAAGAAAAGAGATGAGAAAGACAGAAGGAGGGAGAGAGAGAGATTCAGAGTGTGTACTTGCTGTCTGTAATTGAAAGCAGTTTGTTTTCTAATGTTGACTACTGAGACGTGGGTAAAGGTTTTAAGATTGCATTCACGCTTGTACCTTACATGCTTCTGAATATATTATGAGAAGTATTTTGAGATATTATGAGAAGTACCGTTATATGCAAGGTGTTTAAAGCAAATGTTTGGGAAAATTGTATTTAGCCTAGCGTCTTGATGAAAGTGTGTGGGAGTAAACTATTTAGGTACACATTTCTTTATTTAATCCTTTACCAAAATGGAGTCTTACAGTTTAATTATTTGACTTTTGGAGTAAATAATGTGTGCAATGGAACATCTGAAACAAAATGGCTAAACTGCAAATGCTACTTTCACAGTACTAGATAAGACTTAAAACAACAACAACAACAACAACAACAAACAAACAAACAAACTGTTTGCAAGAATAATGCCATTTTACATCACAGATTATCTTGTCACTCACCTGATCCAGATCATGCAAATAATTTAGATAATTAAAAAATAATAATTTAACACTGATCAGTATTCACAGTTTTTAACATAAGGCCATAATATGGAATTTTGAATTCAAGTAACAAATGAAGTTATTTGCATACACAGACAAATAATACTATTTATTTAAAAAAAAATATTTTGAGATAATACTAAGAAAAAGGATAATTAATCTATCCTAAATAAAAACCTAAAAATGTTTGGTAAATAATTAAATAAAAAAAGTTTAATTTTTATATTATGGGATTATAGGAGTACTTTTTAAAAGAAAGTATTATTTCAGTCATTCTACTTCAGAATTTCACATTTAATTCAATGTGTTACTTGCTGTAATTATTAGTGAAATTTACTTGCAATTTCTGAGGGAAATTGTTTTACACCATTTTTTTTTTTCAGTGCATTAAGCACTCAGTAAATGCAAATCTGTCTGCTTAATCGGAAATACTTTACCAAAATATGCAGGCAATATGCATACATTCATATTTATTAAATGCAAGGGAGAAGAGGGACAGCAAACAGAACTAGTGCGAAAAATGAACCAAACCACACACACTAGCAGCGGTAAGGCAGAGAACACTCAGCACAAGATTTAATGAGTGCTGAGTTGTTGTGGTATTTGCAACGCGGCCAAAAAAGCTCAACTATGTTCAGGAAGCATGTGAAGTGTCTGCAGTGAAAAAACGTTGTCAAACAAGATTTGGGATCAATTACCCAGACAGAGAGTGCAATGTTTATGTGAGCCCCCTGAAAGAAGCGGTGTCCGGGTAAACTTCAGCTGCAGGCCCTGAAGTGCTCATGTAACTGGCTCTTGAAGTTTTCTCTGAGGACGTTTGTTTTGTCACCTCCATTAAGGGCTGTTTGGTCCCAACAACGTAGTACTACTCTGCTTCCTCTTGCCCTGAAGAAAGAGGTTTAAAATACAGGACACCATTGATATAGCTGACAAAAATAACATAAGATATCAATTCTCAGGTTTAATGACAGAAGTAAGATTATTAAGTTCTTAAGTTATTTTAAAGGAACAAATTTGCAGCTATTGTGATAAGTGTATATCATTTTCTTAAAACAACTGAAGTTTTTTGTCTTTAAGGCAAAATAAGGCTAACTTAATGTGATGGCTAATTATTAAATAATATCTTACAAAGTACAGTTGTAGTTCCTTCTGGCAGAGGACCAAACTTAACACTTTAGTATCAGTGTTTTTATTCTGTGCAGTGGTTAGAGTTTCAACATGACCAAACTTGTCGCTATAGGGAGGGTGATGTTTTATGTAACATTCAATAACCTATTAAAAATCAGGTGTTTTTCAGATGTCCTTTTAGATATTCTTAACACATAAGTGTTAAGAGTCTTTGATCTTGGTTTAAAAGGTCCAGGTTTGTGTGTGTACGCCTTTTAAAGCCACAATACGTGACGTTTAATGAATGGTAAGTAGTGCCTGAAGCAAGGTATGGAGAAGTGCAAAAAGACATAACGATATAAATAAATATATCAGTTGGATATGTATCCTCTCAAAACACAGCCATATGTTCCTTCCTTTTGAATTTTTTTATACATTGAGGCTTCTTTCTAAAGAGACACCTTTCAACACATTTTCACCTATTGCACCATTTGAGGGACGTCTTCCCAACAGAACTTCAGAAAGAAAAGTCAGAGAGCTGTGGCCTCACTACGAGTCTCTGCCCATATGGTAAGTTGCAAACAAAATCATCTGCATTCCATTCAGCAAGAGTAAGAGGTGTGAATGTCAAAGAGACAGGGCACTGGGTCAACACTTACAACGTCAAGGAAGCACTGCATGGTTCAAATACTACACGGTAGAATGTGTGAAAAAGAAACCTGTTTTTCACAGCTTGAAAACAAACTAAGCACCCTGCTTTTGTTCTGATAAAGTGCTTGACAGAAAGCATTATAAAATTTATCCAGTCGTAATGTAACCCAAAGTTTCACAATAGTTACGCCTGTAGCATTTTATTTATAAACGCACAGGAAAATCAAGCATGATTTCCACATGATACAATGCACTATGTCAGTCCACAGACAGCGATAGTGAGCGGTAAATCTTTACAAGGATAAATGATAGCTCTCCAGGCAACAGTTGAATGTTGTAGCACATAATGTAATATATTTTGCTTTGGTTTCAGAAAATTAAATCTGTGGTTCACCTCAAAGGGCCTCGCAGCATGGACTTCCTGTACCAAGAGCAACTTTTCTGGTTCCATGGGATTCCTATGTCTTCTAAATGCCTCTATATACAATGGGACTACAGCATATGAAACATTTTTGGATACTACTTTAACAAAAGGGCAGACAGAAATTAGGGGTGCATTTGAAACATATACTATGTGATAAAATTCAATTGTACTGTAGAGCTGCACGATTTTTTGAAAAAAATAAAAAAAATAAAAAAAATAAATAAATAAATAAATTAATTAATTAATAGCAATTTCTGATAAAAAATTGTGATTGTAAAAAAATAAATACATAAATAAATAAATAAATAAAATAAATAATTTAAAAAAATATATTCTAGGTTTATTGCACTTGTTTGCTGAGCTGCAAAATTTGACCAAAACTAATTACAAAGTCAATATGGCTATGATGTAATAATAATAATA
Source organism: Spinibarbus caldwelli (assembly GCA_039654775.1). Lineage (NCBI taxonomy): Eukaryota > Metazoa > Chordata > Actinopteri > Cypriniformes > Cyprinidae > Spinibarbus > Spinibarbus caldwelli. The sequence continues at coordinate 14,720,882 of CM077238.1, forward strand.
ATTATTAAATGAAAATACAAAAATTACCAAAAACAAAATATAATATTACTATTACTATACTCGAATATTTCACTGTAAAAAAAAAAAAAATAAATAAAAAAATAAATAAAAATATAATAATAATAATAATAATAATAATATTAATAATAATACTTTTACATTACAAATGTAAAATTACAATACTTGTATACCAGTTAATAATAGTCTTAATTTTCAAACTTTAAAACATCTAACTTTTATTTTAGCATGTGGAGCAGCATTTACTGCAATCGGGTCGCTCTGAGATGCTGCAAACACTGACAGATAACGAGCTGCTCATATGTAAGAAGAACACAGTGCCACGCTTCACTCTAAAAACATTTAGCGTATATATTTATTTAATTAAATGGCAGCCATTGTGATTTGAAAAATGCACTAAGCCATATCGCATTTTTTGGTTTAATTTTGATTAATTGTGCAGCCCTACTGTGTAGTATGCAACATAGTAATTTAAAACACAGCACAGATTAGCATTTTCACATTAAATGTACTCCAAAATGTACTGAAAAAAATTATAAAATATATAAAAGTTGCATACTGTGTATACCCAATGATTCTTGAATCTTAAAGGAATAGTTACTATAGAATTGATATATAATTTCTTATTATTTCTAAAGCGTGATAGGGAAAAAGGGAACTAAGAAGACTTTCTGTGACAAAGGTCAGAACTCCCGTTATGATGTAGATTTTTTAGGTGCACTCTTATCATAAATTAATCTATTACTTTTCCTAAATTTTTTTTTTTTTTTTACAAAAAAAGTGGTAAAATATCTATTTAGGAGTCTTTAATCTCCTCTTGAACACCAGGCCATAGAGCGGTCACATCAAAGACTCCAACAGATCTAACCCCACAAATAAAGTCCAAGCTTAGCAGATGCCTCAAAAAAGGACCTATTGCACTGTCTAGAAACATCCCAAAATACGACGTGACCTTAATCTGCGCGGTGCAGCTAGCGCACTGAATCAGCTGGACCATTACATCAAAGTCACCAAAGCTCATTAGACTGGAATGATCAGTTTAGACATTGCAGTCTGACCCAAAACACTCACTGATCGGCGGCACTCATTACTGCTCTTGGAAGTCCTAACACATCAGGTCATGCACCGGCTAATCTCTCCCTCAACATGCCTGACGCTCCTATCTGGATCTGTGGACACCAGGGGATGCATGAAGAGGGCCAGATTACATACCTTTTGTGTAAATTGTACAGACACAAAAAATTATAATCCCTTACGTAACTTATGTCTGAAGCTTTTCCTGTTTCATTCTTTTTTGAGAGCATTGGATAAATGAGTATAGGGTGTCCGCTTGGCCCAGGTCAGTCTAGACTTTTCTTTATGAATGAAACATAAGCAGAGGAAACACTGCTGACATGGGTGCGGCTGTTACGCCATGTTCGAAAACCAGGTTTCTCTCTCTTTTTTTCTGTTTTTTTTTCTTTTTCTTTTCTTTCTCATGTCAAGCGTCATGCTACCGAAGTGCTCTGATTCACACCATTCCTATATCCTCGTGTCAGACAATTCTTGAACTTGCCAACCCCCCTAACTACACATAAGCCCTGACTTGAATTACAGGTAGGATTGATACTAATGAAATTTTACTCTACATAATGAACACCTGGGAAGTCAGCAATCTCTCCAAAGGTAAACAGTGAAATGACCTTATTAGCTGGGTGTGTTTGCATTTTACATGAATAAAGTCTGTTTGTCCTATGTCAGCTTCCTCTAATAATGAATTCAGGTGTCAGCGACTAATATAATCTACTTGTGAAGTACACAAGTTAAATATAAGCTAGTTTTGCTGTTGTATGCATGGCTAACATATTTAATATGATGCAGGAAGAATTATGCTTGTATGTCAAAAACCAAAAATAATTATTAGAATTCAGCCTATTTTTTCCCCTCTCATTGAATATACTCACACTTCAAAAATGTGATAAAACAAGAGGCTGGTGCTAGCATATCTACAACACTATGTAACTTTAGGCATTGACCTGCAAATGGAAAACATTGTATTGCATTCCATCACAGTGACTCTCTCACATGTAATTACTTCCACATTAGATCCCTCTCTCACTCCCTTTCATGAAAGCAGATCCCCTTTGACATCTCCAGGAATACAGCCATGTGTTAGCAATGCACTTATGTTACACTCACACTGCCACAGAATTCCGCTTCAGTGCACGTCTCTTCAAAACAATTGTGCGCTGTACTGCCCGTTCCTTATGCCTGCGGAATCGATTTGAGACGCAGAAGCTAAAGCTTCCACTGACGAGCATTTCTCATCTTTCCTCGGTTTATAGGGGCCTGGAGGGTTCAGCAAAAAGTGAGGTGGCTACGCTCTTAAAAAAAAAAAAAAAAAAAAAGGTTCTTAAATGGTTCTTTGGCAGGGTGTATGGTTCCATGAAGAACCTTTAATATCCAAAGAACCTTTCCATTGAACAAAAAGTTCTTTGTAGCACAGAAAGGTTCTTTAGACTATTTAATGGTTTTTCACACTCATCATGTTGTAATTATTATTGTTTCTGGAAAGTGAGATCAAGTGAGCTAAATTGTCCTGTTTGGTCCAGAACTCATTCCAGACTCATTTTCTATTAGTTGCATTCAATTATAGTGTAATAAAAAGTATTAATTTTGAGTTATATAAATAGTGTTGTGGTGTTTATTAATTAAAAAGACCAGTAGATCCTTTTACATCTATTATCTATTTTAATGCATGACTCAAAAAAAGGATTAGGCTTGTTATTTAAGTTTAGTATAAAAAATACTGCAATCACGTTTTAAAATGAAATAAAAAGGCTGAGTGATACAAAATCTTAAAATATAAAAGTGCCACTTTGTTCCAATATCTATTTTGCAACTATGAATTGGTCGTAGAACTACAAAATGAGTTTCAAATTTGCGATTTAATAAAGATTTAATGTGATTTTAAGTTGTTTATGTAGTGTTCTAATTCTAGAGGTTTATTTATGCAAATGCTGTGTGACTTTGACGTGTTTTAATGGGCGTGCGCGCTGAATACTGGGGTCTCATTCAAACTCTACAGCGGAGGGAGTTGCCATGGAAACGGGGCGACAACACCAGCTGTCAAAACCATAAATCTCCGTCTCTCGCTGCTGTTTTCACTGCTTTCAGGTGAGTTTAGTCCCTAAAAATCCCATAAATAGTTCCAGACACTTTCTTACATGTAACTGACATGTTTCTATCAAATATTTACTTCACAGAAAACTGTTTTTAAGAGAAGCTAACTCAGCTTGAGCTCTTGTTTATGAGAATTTGGGCTTTTAATCACATCTTTATGTGTAGATGAGAGGTTTTGATAGGGTTTGCTGTCAGTTTGTCAATGGTTTATTGAAAGTTGTCTATATTTAGCCTAAAATATGTGCTGTACTGTTAATCGGTGACGTCACTTACAAGGAGTGTGAATTAACTGAATCTAACTTTAGTTCAAACGTGTTTTTATCTTTCATGGTAAACAAATGTTGAATAAAAAAAATATATATATATATATATTCTGTGGTTTCAGGAGTGATAGTATAATATCTCTACAACAGAAGAGAAGCTCCAAAATTTCAAAGTTTCTGAAGAGAGCTGCTGACAGAAATGCAGGAAACACATGAGCTGAGAAAGCTCTTTAAATACATTCATATGCATTTTCTCACAACATATTTTCTTATATTACCATGCATCTGTTATATTTGAGTTATTTTAGGAAGGTTTTGACATCCAAACCTGAGTGACACAAACCTAAAAACATTAACATTAATTCTGTTATCTTAAGAAACTGGTTTGTGTGTGTGTGTGTGTGTATAAACTATATATATATATATATATATATATATATATAAACTATTTTATTTTCTGCCTGTATTTTTCTGTATTTTAACTATTTTATTTTCTGCTTCCTTTAAAATGAACCTGCCTGTATATTAAATATGGTTGGCTCTGTGATAAATGCCATGCTATGTTTCTAGATTATTCTATGCTGATGGCCGTGTAGCAGAGTTGGAGCAGACCTTCTGTCGGACAACATCTCTAAGGCGCTATGAACCATATGACTAGTAAGTAAATCCTCAAACATACACTACTGTTCAAAAGTTAGAGATTAGTATGATTTTTTTTAAATGTTTTTTGAAGGTTTTTTTTTTATGTAAGTCTTCTGCTCACTGCATTTATTTAATTAAAAATACAGTAAAGACAGAAATATTGTAAAATATTATTACAATTTAAAATACCTCAGAAATCAGTGTCACACGATCCTTCAGAAATCATTCTAATATGCTGATTTGCAGCTCAAGAAACATTTCTGATTATTACCAATGTTGAAAACAGTTTTTGCTGCTTAACATTTTTATGGAAACAATACCATTCAAACATTTGTGGTAAGAAAAGAGAGAAATGAATACATTTGTGGTAAAAAAAGAGAGAAATTAATACTTTTATTAATCAAGGGTGCATTACATTTATCAGAAGTAACAGCGAATACATTTATAATGTTGGAAAATATTTATATTTACTAAATTGTTTAATAATTTTCATACATGCTGTTCATTGTTCTTTCTATTCATCAATGTATCCTGAAAAAGGTATCACCATTTCCACAAAAAAATGTTAAAAAGCAAAAACTGTTTTCAACTGTTTTAAGAATAAGAAATGTAAAATTCTTTTAAAAGAAAAAGAAGAAGAAGAAGAAGAAAAAAGCAAATCAGCATATTAAAATGATTTCTGAAGGATCATGTGACACTGAAGACTGGAGTAATGATGCTGAAAATTCAGCTTTTTATCACAGGAATAAATTACAATTTACAGTATATTAAAATAGACAACAGTTCTTTTAATTTGTAATGATATTTTACAATATTACTATTTTCTCTGTATTCTTGATTAAATAAATGCAGACATAGTGAGCAGAAGAGATTTTTATTTGTTTGTTTGTTTGTTTTTCAAAAACATTGTAATGTTTCCAAAATTTTGACAGGTACTGTATAACATTGTTACCTAGTGCTTATATTGCTTAAATACCATTAATTGGATGCATTTGTGGCCCAAGATGCTGGGATAGGCTTCAGCCCCCATGACCCTAGAGAGGATAAATGATTTGGAGAGTGAATAGATGGATGGATGAACTTCCAAAATTCTTTGACTTCCTTTGATTTTGTTTCTATTCTTACTTCTGTTCAGCTTAAAAATACCTTTCCATTATCTTTGTTTGTCATTTTGCATCATTATACCTGTGCTAAAACTATGAAAATTAAGAAACTAATGAAAGTGTCTTTTTTGCTGTTGTTTTTTGTTACAGGATCCTATGTCCCCATCCTCAACCATTCATCAAAAGGACTGTGAAAGCAGGAACTCTTTGACCCACCAGTGGCAGTTTCTATGGGATGAAAAAGGGCATACTAGTTGGGGGTTCTGACATTAACCTGCTGTATTCACTGTATTACATATTTTTTGTCAATTTTTCATTTCAAGTACTGGTGGTTTTGATTTTGTCTGGATGGCATGCTGTCCTAACACTAACTAGTCAGAGCTCAGGTACCACCCAAAATGCTGCCATAACCAATCAGAAAGAGAGAAATATATAAAGTCAGGTTATCATCGAGTACTCAGACTTGACAGCGATGACTGATCATGAAACCAATGATTGCAGTGACTTTAAAAAAATTATCAATCATTGCTTTCAAGTCTGAGTACTCTAGTACTTGTGGACATCCCTATTAAACACATATACACACTATTGAGGTATGATGTATACTGCACTGATATATACTGTAAATGCAATAAACATTTTAATCAAACATCTTGTCAAGTCTTGTTACTTCTGGATTTTCTTTTTTTTTATTATTATTTTATGAACAGTCTTATTAAAGAAAATGTATAGTATGATAAATGTAAGGATATTGATCTGGAAGGAATGGGGCCATAAAGAACCTATTCATCAGTGTTTCTTTGAAGAACCTTTAAAAAGGGTTCTTTGTAGTACCAGAAAAGGTGCTTTATGGCACCAAGAAAAACATCTGTTCTTTAAAGAACCTTTCACAAAATGGTTCTTCAGGGAACCAAAAATGGTTCCTCTATGGCATCGCTGCGAAACCCCCTTTTTGGTTCTTCCTGTCACCTTTTTTTTTTAATTTTTATTTTTTTTAAGAGTGTACATTACAAATTATTAACAAGGTAACAACAATTAGACAAAGAAGTTGTTTCGTAGTCAGGTTGAGGATGGGTTCCATTTAAATAAAATACCTTAACAGAATTGTTAACGGTTAAAGTTAATGGTTCATGCAAGTGTTCTTCTGCCGATGGGGTGTTTATCAATTGTCGATTAAAACAAAACAGAATATACAGCATGAAACAAACAGCACAAACAGTGTTGTCTGATTCCAGAAACAACGACTCCTATGAGACAGCTCTTTTTAGTGAATCAAAACCATACAACGCAACTAGTGTAGTCCAATAACTAAAGAAAAGACTTTTATGAGATGGCTTTTTTTTTTTTTTTTTAGTGAATCAAAGCATATCACAAAGTCTTATTCCTGAACGAACAACTTTAATGAAGACAGTTAATTTAAGTGAATTAAAAGTATACAGCACATTATGTATTTTGTCAGAAGTAATTGATAAATATTGATTAATCAAATGTCACCCCTCCCCCTTTTTGCTTTATTATTAGTATTGTTTTAGAATGTACAGTAGCCTACATTGTTAAAACCATTTATTGAACTGCATTAATGTTGCCTGTAAAAAAGCTATTTAAAATGTAAAAATATATTATATTATATATTATTTTTAGCCTATATATTATTATTATTTAAATATATTATTATTTTTATATATTATTATTTATAAAATGTAAAATATATTATTTAAAAATATATTATAAATTAGCAATGAAATTACCAAATTACAATTGCCAGTGTTAATTTATTTGCAATTTTTTATTTTTTTTTTTATTTTTTAGTAAAACTACTAGAATCATTGAGTAACTGAAGGATCACAACTGGGACATGAAATTGTTATAAATTTAGTTTGCCCTTAACTGCATTTGAGCCTAAATGCTTCTTTGATAAAATGTGGTTCTATTTTGCAAATGTCAGCACATTTGAGGCAAAGGCTTAATAAGTTACAGACGGCAGTTCATTATTTAGGCCAAAGTTAAACCAAATAAGGCTCTCGAAAATTGGATTGCTCCAAATACAAACAAGTGGAGACAGGTGTGAAGAGGCATGAAAAAAACAAAAAAAACAATACCTGATAAAAATCATGTTGCGATATAAAATCAGATCATAGCTTTTAATGTCTCCCTGCCTTGCATGAGAAAGCAGAAGAAAGTGGTGAGACTCCTGCTGTGGGCCAAGACTCCAAGCTCGCTTTACCATTATTTCTATGAGGCATATAAAAGTTCTTTATCACTTTGTCATGCTGGCTCACTCTTGTACCTTCATCACATATGAGAGCCTGCTTTGTTTCTCGCGTCACCTCACTTTGCATCGTATCTGCGGTTCTGAGCTCGCCAGGGGTCTGGGTTTGTGGTGTTATACAAGACAATGCTTTGTGTACACCATAACGCCTCCTCCTGTTCGACTCAAGGTGAAAATAACAGAACAAGCAGTCAGCCCATTATTATAATATCAGTTTACATATCCAGGGCACAAAACAGTGAGGGCCATTTCATCAAGCTAATTGCCTGTGTGTAAGAGGGAGCAAACTTTTCCTCTATCTCTCAGTTATGAAGCCTTTTTTCTTAATCACAAATAGAGCCCTTTTATCCCAGAGGGACTTGCATTCTAATTTACAATTGAACCACAGAGCAAAGCTATCAATCTTTCCAAGACAGTTTTTCGTCTCCCCCATCCTCGTTTTTTTTTTTTTTTTTTCTTCTTCTTCCTCACTATATAACTGTGTTGAAAGCGTTAATGGATCAAGAAACAGGATGGCATAGCTGAGTTTTTCCGCAGAGCCACACTCAGCACTGCCGTGTTTGACAGAGGCAAACCACAAGAGTCAAGGCCTTGGCACTGTTAGCTATGAGCAAAGGCCAAACACTCTGGCCTTCATCAGCTCCTGGCAGCAAAAAAGCCCTCGAGTGAAGGACCTCTGGAGCTTAAGAGATCATTCTCTGAACTTACATGTCATACAGACTAACATTTTCTCCAGATAGGGCAAGCGGTGGTAGTTAGAAACTATGAGTCCGTGTTTAAGTTTCATTTATTCAGCGTTGGCTTGTGCACCGCAAAAAAAAGGTCACTTGTAGCCTTTCTAAGCCTTGGACTTGACTGGCCCATCTCTCAATCACTAACGCTCATATCAAAGCCCGGGAGAGAGTGAAAAGAGGGATTGGCCTGATCCCACATTCCTCCATGCCAAGTGTCACCCACTCAGAGACACACCCTGTCCCTCCCCCTTCCCTGTAATGATGAGTCTTGTCGTTAATGAGTTAATGCGAAAACTCTCAATGTCATCGGCAAAGATAAGAAGGAAGAAAGCCGTGCATTGTACGCATAATGACAGACTCCCTGACTGCCCCCAAGATGTCACGGGTCAGCCATGTTAAGAATGTGTGCGCCCAATCATCTACTGATCCTTATCTGGCTGGCCTGCAGCTAACCAAGACATGGTCCCGATCAGGGGCGCTGATGAATGAACAATGGGGCCCATGGATTGTTCTGCCATCCACATGACAGCTTCTATACCAACACATGATGACATAACCAATCAATATATCAATTATCCAACAACTTATTGGGCCAGATACATGAAAACACACATTATGAAACATTTTTTGTGCTAGGCTTGTGGGAACTACATCTAGGGCTTGAAAACAAAAGGGAAAGGAGGAGTGTGACCTTACGGTGAACTGTATGAACTGTTGTTACCTTTGTTACCCGCCATCATCAGGTCACTGTTGCTGTTGGTATTCAGAAGTATGCAGACCGCTGGCGCACAGCTCATGGCATTCTGGAACTATTGTTATGGTTGGATGTGCCTTGCAATAAAATCTATTATAATAAACAAAAATGTACATGCTTTTGAATGCTGCAGCTTTTACAACCGTATTAAGCACTTTTAATGAATATATTTGTGTTTTAAGAATTTAAGAAAAAAAATAAGCATAATTTCAGAAATATGCTCTGATCAAGCTTAGACACATTTTATTAATAAAATAAAACTTCTGATTATTTACACAAAATCAATGTGAAAAAGACAAAATGTGGATGCAGTTCTCTCTAATTTTAGTAATTCTGTTGATCAGGTTGTATTGTTTCAGACTAAAACACAATAACTAATTCCACAAAACTTTTTAGATGGATTGATAATACTCACTGCTGTTTGTATTGTTGCTCTCCCTCCAACATTATGTCACTTCCTGGAACATGATGTCAGTAAAGAGCTGGAATTTGTTAAAGGGATATTACAAAAGAATGGATGAAAAACAGTGGAGACATGGGTCAAAACATAAATGTATTACCTTTCAAAACTATATTCCAAGAAAACATGTTTTTGATTTATTTAAAAAGTCAAAGAAATCAAGAAAAAAAAAGAAAAGAAAAAGAAACATCTAGCTGAAATGCTTTGAATAAACTGCCAGTCTTTCTTTTTAGACACATAATAATGATTACAACAAACGGGTACTGAAAGTTAAAAAAAGTAGTGAATATAATCATTTAATATTTCATCCAGTATATTAAAACACATGTGATGGGAAATTGAAAACGTGCTGCATGTAGTACGTGAGCCAAAATAAATATACTAAAATAAATTCAAATGCACTAGCCTACTTTTCAAATGAATGAAATCTAGAAAGATGAGGAGAAAAAAAGCAAAACTGAAAGGCTAAATAAAAAGAAAAGTATTGACAGTTTACATCAGCTATGACACCCAATAGAAATGCACTTGATACCACTACTAAGGGGCGGAGCAATGTGTGAGACAACAATTTCTGTTTATGTGCATCTTAACATAATGACTAGATCGTGAATATTTCACTTTTTACCATAAAGGGAGTTTGACTAAGTAAATGATGTTCTGCTTATGGTGACAAATTATGGCTTTGCGTGGCATAAAGCACACAACCTGAAAAGGTTAAGGGGATGAATTCCAGCTGTCAGTGACATCATAAAACCTGACAAATTGTATTATAACAGTCAGTGAAATCCACACCACCGAGGCGTTCTTTTTCTGTGGTTCCAGCGCAGTCTTGTCTCAGATTCAGGTCTCTGCTTCAGCCTGCCAGCTTAGACAATAGGGGCCCTGCCAAGTCCAGTGGCATTTTGTCTGGTTCTACATTATCTGAAATCAAACGCTCTATTCTGCTCCCACCACTACACATGGAACAATCAGCGCTGATGTGGGAATGCCTGTAATTCACACAATAGGACGTTGACATTTATACCCAGCAGAGGGGGGAAAAAAAAGGAATTATAAAAGACTGGAGTCCATTTGTGCATGGCACACAAGACAGAGGGGTGGAGGAGATAATGACACTTTAATACAGGGCTGTTAGTAAAGGTAGCTCTTCATAATGGGAGGTGGAGAGTCATTCACAACGGACACCTGTTTGCCAAGCAACTCAGCGTGTGGACAAATAGAGGACTAGACATAGTGGGGCTAATAGATTATATGCAAGCTTTTGCACATTTTCGACATGCTAAATCAAGTTCAAGGGATTGATCGTTCATTTTCTACTCGCTACAGATAATTGTAGCTTAATGTATGCGCTCGATGTGTTTGTTGTACAGAGAAAAGCAGATGGATTCTATTGCTTTGCAGCTGTTTACAGAAACTCATCCTGCCAGATGCATACAGTGTGCTTTTTGCCATTTTAACAAAGAAATAGATATAAAAATACTTGTATATATACTTCCTGTCAGTGGTAAAACACAATCATCTTTAACGATAAAGCATACTGACACCATCCGCAATAACTGGGGATTGTTGCCTGCTATCTGAGACCCTAAGTAAGATCGCTTCTGTCTTTTATAAATCCTATTACACAAGATTAGGCCCTTTTGACCTCACAGAAGAGATAATGGCATTAGCTAATGTCCTGGCGATACTGTAATGCTATGTGTAGCACACTGAGAGAGAAACACAACCTCAAGTAACACTGTTTGGTTTAAATACCAATAAAAGTGCATAAACACAGGCATGTTTTGTTAAATTGCAACATTCAGAGATGACATAATATGCAGTGTCTTGATGATAGTTTACAATTGAACTGACAATGACTGAATAAAATTTAATATTTCCTTTTTTAGAGAAGTTAGAAACGTCACCTACTGTACATTTGAAACACAATGTTGGCATTTGCTCATGCTACTCTACTAAGTGACAGTAAAATTTGTATAGTGCTAAAAATAAAAGAAAACCACTAAAAGAGGCATTTAGTGATAAAAGTCTTGAATAACTAGCACTGTTGCTATGCTACTTTATATCTCTAGCTCAGTATTTTGTATGTAAGGGAGTTTCCTGTAGTCTGCAGGACACTTCAGGTCAGCGTGTACAGATTGGTCCTTGTCAGTAAGAGATGACAGGCTCTTTGTTGGGAGTTTTCCTTGGTTGGCAGTGTGGAGTTGGGTTAATTCAGTTGACCCACGTTTGTTTTCTTTCAGGCTAATGTTCCTAAGAGCTTCAAGCTCCCATCCTGCGATAGTTCTGCAATGCTTTGTGCCTGCAGCCTCAGTGGTGTAAGATTTTACCCCCTTGAAATTGATGGAAACCCAACACTAAAACAAGACAAGCCTATCAAGATTGTAGTGTCTGTCTTGCTTTGCTGACTTTCCAGAAAACTCTTGGTCTTGTGCCAACACATGGGAGCATTGTTCTGTTGTGAATGAGGGAGTTACCCATGAATACCAAAGAGAGTGTTTTAAGTTTATATCTGTATACTATATAACTTTGTGAAATGTGACTAAAGTAATACAACTCGAATTCCAGAGATGTTGGGACGTTTTTTTAAATTTGAATAAAATGAAAACTAAAAGACTTTCAAATCACATGAGCCAATATTTTATTCACAATAGAACATAGAGAACATAACAAATGTTTAAACTGAGAAATTTTACACTTTTATGCAGTAAATGAGCTCATTTCAAATGTGATGCCTGCTACAGGTCTCAAAAAAGTTGGCACGGGGGCAACAAAGGGCTGAAAAATCAAGAAATTTTGAAAAGATTCAGCTGGGAGAACATCTAGCAACTAATTAAGTTAATTGACATCATGTCTGTAACATGATTAACTATAAAAGGGATGTCTTAGAGAGGCAGAGTCTCTCAGAAGTAAAGATGGGCAGAGGCTCTCCAATCTGTGAAAGAGTGCGTAAAAAGATTGTGGAATACTTTAAAAACAATGTTCCTCAACATCAAATTGTAAAGGCTTTGCAAATCTCATCATCTACATTGTATAACATGATCAAAAGATTCAGAGAAACTGGAGAAATCTCTGTGTGTAAGGGACAAGGCCGAAGACCTTTGTTGGATGCCCGTGGTCTTCAGGCCCTCAGACGACACTGCATCACTCATCGGCATGATTTAGTTATTGACATTACTAAATGGGCCCAGGAATACTTCCAGAAACCACTGTCGGTAAACACAATCCGCTGTGCCATCTGCAGATGCCAACTAAAGCTTTATCATGCAAAAAGGAAGCCATATGTGAACATAGTCCAGAAGCGCCGTGGTGTCCTGTGGGCCAAGGCTCATTTAAAATGGACTGTTTCAAAGTGGAAAAGTGTTCTATGGTCAGATGAGTCCAAATTTGACATTCTTGTTGGAAATCACGGACGCCATGTCCTCCGGGCTAAAGAGGAGGGAGACCTTCCAGCGTGTCATCAGCGTTCAGTTCAAAAGCCAGCATCTCTGATGGTATGGGGGTGCATAAGTGCATACGGTATGGGCAGCTTGCATGTTTTGGAAGGCACTATGAATGTTGAAAAGTATATAAAGGGTTTAGCAACATATGCTCACCTCCAGACAACGTCTATTTCAGGGAAGGCCTTGTGTATTTTAGCAGGACAATGCAATGCCACATACTGCAGCTATTACAACAGCATGGCTTCATAGTAGAATAGTGTACTGAATTGGGGTGCTGAATTGGCCTGCCTGCAGTCCAGATCTTTCACCTGTAGAGAACATTTGGTGCATCATTAAACGAAAAATACGTCAAAGATAACCACGAACTCTTCAGCAGCTGGAAACCTATATCAGGCAAGAATGGCACCAAATTCCAACACCAAAACTCCAGAAACTTATAACCTCGATGCCCAGACGTCTTTAAACTGTTTTGAAAAGAAGAGGAGATGCTACCCCATGGTAAACATGCCCCCGTCCCAACTATTTTGTGACCTTTAGCAGGCATCAAATTTGAAATGATCTCATGTTGTGCATAAAATTGTAAAATTTCTCCATTTTAACATTTTTTATGCTATCTGTGTTCTATTGTGAATAAAATATTGGCTCATGTGATTTGAAATTCTTTTAGTTTTCATTTTATTCAAATAAAAAAACGTTTCTGGAATTCGGGTTGCATATGCATTAATAAAATATATAGGCCATTAAATTAATACAGGAACAACTTCGTGGTATGTGTGGTTCTCAGTTATACATTAATTCAACTTTTGCAAAAGCCTTTGAGCATATATTTAACACACCATTACTTTGTCGTTGTACGCCTGTGACAGCTTAAATACAGCCCCGACAGCCATTGTGGACATTAGCCGTAAGAAAATGAGAAGTTTTCATGGAGCAAGACCATAACATGAAAACACATCAACATGTGAACAGCAGGCGACAAGTCATAAAAGTCAGTGAACTTATCACTCAAACGGTTCATATAATCTGTCCTCTTTTTTAACCCCCTCTTCAAATGTATGCAAAAACAATAAAATGTAGACTATGACATACAGATTACTTCAGAAAGTTTGTACGCTTGAATTGATCTTTCTCCAGATCGTAAAAGACTTTTTGGTTTGGAGCAATTAGATTTGTAGACAAATATAGTTTGTGGCTACAAATGACTGTATTTAAAAAAATAATAAAAATATATTGCAACTATACCACCATTACAAAAATTGGGATCAGTACAATTTGGTTTTGAAAGAATATATTTATTTGTATTTTTTACAGATTAAGTGACATATTACACTAAACAAAATTGACAGTAAAACATTTATAAAATGTTACAAAATATAGTCAAATAAATGTTGTTTTTTGAAATTTCTATTTATCAAAGAATCTTTAAAAGAACCTATCACAGTTTTTGAGCACCACATCAACACATTAGAATGATTTCTGAAGGATCGTGTCACACTGAAGGCTAAAGTAATGGCTACTCAGTTTTGCCATCACAGGAATAAATCTGTAATCTGAGGAAAAAGGTGGATATGTTTAGATTTATTTCTTATTTCACAGTTTTGATGTCTTTAATCCTAAAATGTTTTGTTTTTTTTTTCTAAAAATTCAAAAAAAATTTTGACTGCTAGTATATGTGATTCCCATAAAACCTCTAAATATGTTTAGCTTTTTAGACTGATATTTTAATTCAAATAAGAGATAATACAAAGCTCATAAATGAAAAGAAGAGCTAAGAGCCCATAGCTATTGCTCATCATGACCTGTGAGCCCTTCTGTACAATCTCCTCAGTATACAACTCATTTGGTAATTTGATTCAAATGAAAGTGTGCGCAAGCAGCGGCAGCAGCAACAAGCATCTCACCGTTCCAGATGTGAGGAGTGTTTTATTACCAGAGAAAAAGAAGCTGATAGCTGCAGGTGCTAGGGCTGACATAGCAGGGCTGGCTTTGCTCGGTCTTGGCAGAGAAAGGGTGGGGGTCGGAGGGGGATATCCATTGCCTGTGTTTAATCAGGGCCAGTCGGATGGGATGGGATTCATTGCTCTTTGATGGAGAGCACTGTTATGAAGACGGACAGTCACTTTGCTCTCTAAGCGAAACCATCGTTTAGCCTCAAATTCGGAGAGAAAAGGCCCATTTGTTATCCACAGGGGAGTGAGGCAGCCAGGGTTGGCAATGTTGGGTGAGAGTGGCATGCATTTGCCAAACAATTACAACACTCAGGCATATATTTGGGTGCGGGATAGAAGCGAATAATATAAGAGCTTTGCAGCTGAGCGCTAGGTGTGTGTGCAAGTGCACGATTTTAGCATTAAAGTGTTAGTTTACCCCAAAATGAATATTCTGTTATCATTTAATCACCCTCATGTCGTTCCAAAACCATAAGAAATTTGTTTATCTTCAGAACACAAATTAAGATATTTTTAATCAAATCTGAGAGATTTTTGTCTCTCCACTGAAAGTCTGTTCACCCAAAACTCTGATGCTTCAACACGTTCGTAAAGAGATCAAAAAATAAATCCATAGGAATTGCATGGGTCAAACCAAGTCTTCTGAAGAGATATGTTTGCTTTATATAATGAACAGATTTATTTCACACCTTTTTTCACATATAAACATAGATCAGCTAACAATGTTTATTTACAGTGTTCAAATTTGGTCACGGATAAACAAGCATGCTTGTTTGACACCCGAGAACCAAAGAAGTTCCTTCACAAAAGCATGTTTAAACTCCTGCAAGAACCAATGAGGTTTGTTCTTGCATGTCAAACAAGTATGGTTGAGGTTATTCTGTTTATGTTCACAGAATAATGTTTACATTTGAATAAATATAATTAAATCTGTTCATCATATAAAGCAATCATGTTTAATTAAAAGTATCTTCATTTGTGTTCTGAAGATGAATACATTTCTTAAGTGTTTGGAACGACATGAGGGTGAGTAAATAATGACAATTTTCATTTTGAGGTAAACTAACGCCACATTTATTATTGTGAATGTAATTAAAGTTCAGTTTTCTCCATCTTATAATTCAGCTTATTTC
This sequence comes from Spinibarbus caldwelli, assembly GCA_039654775.1. Taxonomy (NCBI): domain Eukaryota; kingdom Metazoa; phylum Chordata; class Actinopteri; order Cypriniformes; family Cyprinidae; genus Spinibarbus; species Spinibarbus caldwelli. The sequence goes on from CM077238.1 coordinate 14,736,812, forward strand.
ATCATTAAATCGAACTGATAATTTAATTCTGTGATATTTCAACAGAATTGAACGCCTCTAGCCAGTCAAGTTCAATAATTCAATATGACAAGCAATAATTGAGGGGGGACATTCCGGTCTTATGGTCAGGTGAGACAGCAACCTAATAAGAAAGTGTTTATTTTGGGGTTTACTGGCCCTTTAACTCCGAGCTATTAAAATGTCACTCCGGGTGACCCTGCGACAGGGTGAGAATGTCATTTGTAAACACACAGGGACTATGAGACCCCCAGCTAGGTTATTAGTTATGACAGCTGACTGACAGGACCGAGGGAATACTGCAACTCGGAATTAGCAGAAACTATGTCTCATTTAGGACGGGATTATAGGCTTTTAGTGACATCAGTTTTTCTAATGGTTTCACTTGGCATGGCCCATAGCGTATTCCACCATCATCTTCATTGCAATTTACTGAGAACTCATTAATGTACTCTGAGCATCAACCCTTTGGACTATGCTTGGTCGTACTCAGCCAGCTAACATCATTCTAATCCTGATGGTTACTCTTCTCTAGTATGATGGATTTATTAGGAGACTGCATGACTTACTGCTAAAGAATGGGCCTTGCCACTAAGTCAGGCAGTGTGAGGAAGACAAGTGTATCTGAAGTCGTAATTCTTAACTCAATCATCTGCTAGCGATGTGAATTGGATTATGGATCAATCTGACAAGACAGCCCGCCTCAGTCTCGGACATGAATTTCGACAGGGACTCCAATATGCTAAGCAGGAGTGTGTCAGAGAGGTTAATATACATGAGAAAAAGCTCCTTAAAGTTCCTATCTGTCTTTCCTGCCTGAAAGTCTAGATATTCTAATGACCATTGCTAATAAAAATGCAAAGGAATCAATTAGTTTAATTAAATCTGGCAACACACACTGATTTCTAATGTTTAAGGTCACCGAGTAATTCTCAATCAGAGACATGAACATACATGCATAGCAATTTTGTACTGATATAGATCATGTTTCAACTCTAAAGTTGATGTGTATAAGAATCTCCTCTAATAAAATAACAAAAAATAGGTGCAGTTGTCAATATCAAATATATGTGTCTAATATGGTATTTTTTGAACTAACTGTATCATTTGTGTACCTGCACAAGTGTGCTATCATAGCTATAATCAACTGCATTGTTATATCTAACCTTATAAAAAATAAAAGAAAAGAAAGAAAGAAAGAAAGAAATGTAAACATACTACTTATAAACTTTATGAACAGTTAAAATAAAGGGATGTTTCAAGCTGTCTATTTTGTATTGCAAAATTATAATATTAGTATGCTTTACAATAATACCAATATTATCCATAACCTGACAAATGAATGTAATGAAACAAAAGAAAGTACATTTAAAAAATTATATATTTTTCTACTTTCTACATTTCACTGTAGAAAGAAATACAGATAATATAAAAAATAAAAAAAATAAAACAACTGTAAAAAAAAAAAAAAAGGCTTTTTTAAATTTTTTTTATTTTTTTCCTTGGAAGCTTTGCCAAAATACTACTACTACTACTACTACTACTACTACTACTACTAAATAAATTAATTAAATAAATATAAAATAAAAATATTTTAATAGTTATCTATCTATCTATCTATCTATCTATCTATCTATCTATCTTAAATATGTATCATCAATTTCCTATTTAATTGATTTATCAACACAAGATATCAACAGAATAAGCAGAACAAAAAAATTGTTACTGTGTTTTTACAGAAATTATGTTGCAAACAATTAGAAAACAGCTAATTCCTATATAAGTAAAAAAAATAAATAAATAAATAAAAACATAAAAAAAATCTGTTTTTAGATGACTTATAGACAGCTTAAAAAAAAAAAAATATGAACAAATGTGTCATGGCGCATCCTCAAGAGAGTCCTCCAGAAATATTTTGAGGAAAAGAATATGAAGCGATCCTCCTGGGACTGATAAGACTCTATGGCTGGTCGGGTGTTTTGCCCAAACTGACATTTTCTCCTGGCCTTTCAGCCTTGTTCCCGACAGCCTTGATGGGTCCACTTTCATGTTTTGTTTTCAAATTCCTTTTTTGTTGCTAACTAACACAGCTTGACAGGACAGCACTAAACTTATCTCAAGGAGTGTGGTTTCACAGCACATGTGCCTTTTCAGCCACATGTAGCACTTAGCATGCTCTTTCCCCCTCTGCTTCTGGTTCTTCTTTCTACCCTGTGGCAGCTATCAGGTCTGTGTTGTGTTTAATAGTATCTCAAGCTTTGGACCACTGATACCAGCCCGAGCGGTCAGAGTGTTAGCACTCCTCCAATATCTATTACAATTAGTTTTTGATTAAGGGGCCCGACTTGGCCGTTTGAAGCCTTTAATGTTGTGTCAACTGGCAGATGATGGAGAGAAAAGCATGGACGCCTCCCAGAAACAAAGAGGCTGGTAAAAGGCTCCAAGTGAACCATTTTATCTTTCTAATGGAAACCAGATGACCCTTTCCTTCTCTACGTTTTTTTAAGCAACCTTTTTTTTTTTTTCTGGGGTGAGATAGACAGCTCTCCCACTCCTAGTTATTTATGCAAGGGTTTCTGGCATTTATATTTCCTTACTCTTTTTAAAGTATGTTTTTAGTACCTTTTTAAGGGAGCTTCTATTGCAATATGTAGCTTGAGGGATAGTGACCAGTGAAATCCTCTCATTTCTTAATTAACACGACTGGAGTTGCTAAGGTTACCTCTGACCTTTGGAATTAACACAGCGATAGATACCAAATAGCAGAGATTTACTTAAAGCACTCTTGAGAAAACCCGGCTTTAACAGAAAACGTGGTGACAGTACATTATAGGAGACCAATTAAAAGCAATAAATGACCTCCAGAAAGGAGTGGGGGTAAACAAACAATTAAATTCCACCCATTTATAGAAACATTAACAACATTTTGAATTAAGCTCTTGAGTATTTAGCAGTGCAGTGGAGTAGTGCACTTTTTGCGATATTAAAAGCTCTAGTTGAAATGGCAAAGTGTTATTAGCTGTTACTTTGATTATGTCTGGAATTTCTGCATGTTCACAACTCACACCCACATCTCAAAGTAATTGATGGAAAAAGGTCAAATGACTTTTTTAGGGTGGTGTGTTTATAGGGAGGATTCAAGTGCAAACATCTCTGTTACAACGCAAGAGCTCAACATTTTTTAACAATTAATTATTTATATAAAAACACATTTTCATGATGCTTATGATTACCCCACAGACACTTTTTAAGACCACCAAGGACAAAAGAATTCTTGGTGTGAAAGAAAAGAAATTGCCTGTGTCCTGTCACTGAGTGGAAAGCCTTGGAATAGCCTTGAATATCCGCTTTCATTAAGTCGAAGATTTTGTTCATTAAGATAACACTATGCACTGGAAATGTTTGATCAGCTCATACAATTTGATGAATGCACCAAACCAAGATAACAATTTATTTAAAAACTATAAAGTGAATATTTGTTTCCTTCAAGGACATGATTTCAAGATTTATTCCAAATAGAGGGGTTCTAAAAGTCTTATTCCTAATTACGTTTTATGAATATCCATGACGGCACTGAATGCGTGTTTGTGTGTGTGTGTGTGTGTGTGTGTGTGCGCGTGGGTATGTGTGTGTTTTCCCGAAATCAAACTGTTTGAGATTTCGGTGAATAGCATGAATCATGAGAAAGTTTATGATTACAGTGTTTGAGCGGAGGAAGATACAAGTACTTGAACCAAAAGCGATCATCTTGTTCTGTTTTGTTTTGTGAAACGCACACATTAAAACACACACACACACACACACACACACACAGAGGAGAAAGCTCTGGCATGCAGGCTGATAAGTTGCAGCTTGTGCAGTTTCGCTCAGTTTACTTTATCCCTGGGCTGGAAATGACCTTGTGAACTTGAGCGTTTTTTTTTTTCCCTTTTCTTTCGTTCTTTCTCTATCTACCACCCCCCCATCACCACCACCACCACCACCACCTCCTTCTCTTTCTCTCTCTTTCTCTCTCTCTAACCTGCACTGTACAGTCAACAAGCCACCCACAATACAGTACCTGCATGAATGTGCTAATGGCTGTTGACAAGTGTGTTTTTTTACAGCTCTCACGGGTGTGTGTGTGTGTGTGTGTGTGTGTGTGTCAATGCTCTGATACATCACAGCTCAAAGGCTGTTGTCCTATAACGATTACAATTTGTTTCTTTAGCACCAACGCAAACCTGTATTCACCCAGCATGCTTTTGTGCACACATGGCCTGTAACCCAGCAAGTTATGGTTTAATCATTACCGTGACCTGCTTATCTGTTCGTCAAGCAGGTAACCATTAATAGGTGTTTACTTTCCGATGACCTCTGCAAATGTGCGCAGACCCTTTGCCCCATGAATGTCAACAAAGGCCTGATTTCTTTCTTACTTTTTTCTTTATTTTATTTTTTTTTACTTCATGACCCAGCTGTGGTCTTGACCTAGTAGGACTACTTTATTCCAGTGAGAAGTCTGTGAAAGCATGCGAAAACAACACAAAATGTATTTTTGAATTCAAGCTGTGGGTCAACTGCTGAATAGGAAAGAATTCTGCACAAATGTAAACATCATAAGTGAAAGATTATTATTGATGGCTTCACACAGGAAAGAAAAAAACAATTTCTTTAAAATCATGGTTGTCAATTGTAGACAACATTCCTGCATGCAGCTCAAAGAGTAGATGCAAGCAATGCCAAGGTCATGGTTTTGATTTACACGCAATGTAATAACTGTGCAAATGTAAAGCTTGAATGCATTGTAAGACACTTTTGATAAAAGCACCTGCCTAATGCATAAATATAAATGTAAACTTTCAGGCATCATTGATTTTTCTTCTAAGAAAAATACCGTATAATCTCACAGTATCACAGATCTCAAAATATCCGATTGAGACGTCAATATGAATTTTTAATATGAAATAAATTTCATTACACATTCACTTCATATTTCACAAGGCCAAAAGTATCTAAGCAATACTATCTATATAATTTGTATAGCTCTATACTCCTACAATTTGTATAGCTTGTCAAGAATTGTTGCAATTTCTTTTTCGTTTACACTACCCTTGAAAAAGTTTGGGGTTAGTAAGATTGGTCAGCCAAATTATACAGCTAAAACAGCAGTGGTATTGTAAAATATTACCAAAAAAAAAAAAAAAAAATATATATATATATATATATATATATATATATATATATATTAGTGCAACTTAGCGACTTGTCAGACCCCTTTAGCAACTTTTATGTATTTATTTATATATTTTTTTTTTTTTCAAAAAGAGCCTTGCGACCAATGTCTCTCTCTCTCTCTCTCTCTCTCTGTCTGCTCTGTTCAGCATATAACTTTTTCTGTGTTCAGAATTTGCAAAATACAATGCATATAATGAGCGAGTACATCATGAATTCATCTTCCAAAGCGTTTTTGTCTGATCCCGAATCACTACGGTACACTTATAATAAGTGCTTATTTTTGGACTATTGTAGCCTGTTCGGGTTGTCACCGCTGCGGAGTAACACATACCTGCGTGAATCGCCATAGACATAAGCTTAGAGAAGTAGATCCGGTTAGAATGTTCTTCCGCGGGATGCGTGCGGTTCTGTTTATTAACCGCTAGAGCGCCAAAAGTTACATAGTGCTGCTTTAAAACCGATATTATGTTGCTTCTCTAATTTTACATGCAAGTATAGCCGAAATCACAGAACAGCTATTGTCTTTATCTTATGTTTAGGCTATTTGATTTCATCAGACGACGGCTCGATTATCAGGATTTTTGTGCAGATTAACATCTTGGAAGGTAGAGCTGGTTCTTAATGGGTCGCGTTTTAGTCTCTATTTCATATTCATTCCGTTATCTGACAACAGAAAATATATCTATGAAAAAAATATATCAATGAAAACAGTTTTATTGATAATTTAGCTGCATCAAAATACAGTATGTGGGTACAGAGAGGCAAACAAATGTAATAATAAATAATAAATGTACATTTAGCATGTTCAGAAGAAGTGAGCTGCCCTGTCCTGTGAAAATGTAAACAGGCTTGACTAAGTCAATTTCTCAGTGCAAATAAAGAGAAGTAATGGGAACCTGGTATTTCAATGTTCTTTTTTCATGTGTGTAATAGACATGAACAAGTTCTTTGAAAAACATCTATGACCTTTGAAACATGTCCAGTCTTCATGCTCTAGATTAACTATGGTTTCACTAATAATACATATATTATATTTATAATATAATATATATTGCATAAAGCATCCATATTTGTGCATGCCCATGTCAATTAGAGTATTAAAAACTAGAGTATTAAAAAAAAAAAATATATATATTAATTTAAGGTACATTTAGAGCAGATAAAAAGTGTGATTAAATTGCGATTAATCGTTAGTTAACTCATGACAGTCATGTGATTAATAATATATAAGTATTTATAAGTATATATAAGTATTTTAAAATACAATTTATTCCTGTGATAGTATAAAGATATATATATATATATAAACCATATATATTCACTTTAGATCAATTCAGTGGATCCATGTTGAATTAAAAGTATCAATTTCTTATAAAAAAAAAAACTGACCCCAAGCTTTAGAAATGTAATGGAACTTTTATATTTTAATTATATTATATAATACATTGTATCAATAAATATGAAACACGTGTGATTTTTTTAAATTTTTTTTTTAATAATAATAAATTTATTTTAAAATGTACAAGAATTCTTTAGGAAAAACATCTGAAACAACTTGACCAAAAATACCAGGGCTATAAAAAATGCATTCTTCCGAAAATGTTCTCAATGTAACATTTGAGTTTCATTTATCGAACCGACCCCTCTTGTAAAAGCACCACCCCAGCCTTCAAAACCCCACCTTACAGATGTCCAGATGTGTCTCCCTCCCTCTCTTTAGCTGCTGCCCAAATGATAACTCGCCCTTTGTCTCTCTCACTGAGCTGGGTAATATATAGCTGTGAGGCGTCCTGACATAGTTATATTTGCTGGTGTCCTAGAAAAGACAAGGAGACTCAATTACAATGGAGTGCCTTTACGAATGTCAACTCTTCGCCCAGACGCAGCGTGATGAATCACACCTGACCTCACACCAGGCGTCCATTTCTCAGCAGCCTGCGCACAAGTGTGGACTAGTAAATGAGAAATCAGGGTGGGGTGGCGCGAGGTGTAGGGGGCTCGGTTTTCGAGAAGCGCACGCGTGTGTGTGTGTTTGCGTGTGGGGCCAGAGGCCACGAAGATGAGACAAACAGTGGAGAGCTCGCAGACGTCCTTGCTCTCACTGCCTGTTGAGAGAGGAGCAGCGTAGACGCTGTGGAATTGTAAGCAGTTGTTTAAAGCTTTTAGACAGGGGGTTTTGGGACCGTTCCATTGGGAGGCTTGACGGCCCTGCTGCAGCTCGTGTGATGCTCTCCTGCAGCTCTGTCAGGAGGAGAACTAACCTGCATCTCTGTTTGTCCACACACACGTACGCACACACAGTGTTGCCTGCCTACCAGCAACCTCCTCTTACTCCAGGCAGAGCGTAATCCTTGTTGACAGAGAGCGAGTGTGGTTATTAGGTCACTTGTGTTTTCATGCTGTACTGTAAAGCACTTAGCAGGCTGCAGTGGCAGCGGCTCACAGACTCACACCGGCGCTGTGGCAGTTCAGAGCCACTCTCCTCCGGGAGAAGGGGCCTCTTATCCCGCCACTGCACCGTCTGACCCTGGCAGGACGGCGGGTGAGGAGTGGTGGGTGGCGGGGTCAGAGACGGCTGTAACGCTGCCCTGGGCCAACTCCGAGGGCAAGCAGGGGAGTCCCTGGCCTCCTGGGAGAGGGAGGGAGGGAGGGAGGGAGGATGGAATGAGCAACAGGCAGACACAAGGGCAAAGGCAGATGTGTGCAAGGATAGATGAGGAGATAAATCACAGGCTGTCAGAGCCCGAGGCATTTGCATTCTTGAAATGGAGCTTGCACTGGCGGTTGGGGTACGGAGACCTCTGCATGCATAGAGTCCAGCGCAACATCAGATGTAGATGCGATTCACACGCAGCTGCAGAGGAGTTAGGTCATTTGTTCATTATGTAAGATGTGACCTAAATTACACTGAAAAGGGTGCTTTTAAATGTTAAAGGAGTTCCTAAATAACGTAATTTAATAAATAATGCATCTGATGGAGCACAAAAATGATTTGTTGCACAGAAATGGGCCAAATTTTCTAGAGCTTTTCAGGGTATTACAATGGGTAACAAAAAGGATGAAATTTACTAGATTTATCTTGCACTTTCAAAAACAGGACACACTTTAAACCGATTGTCAAAGTTCAGAGGACACACACAATATTGGAGGTGGGGGCGGATTGGGTCATGTGATTATAGTTTATAGCAGGCCATCTGTGATGTATCGTACCTGTGTCCTGTACTTATTCAATGTCATATGGAAGGACAGGACACCCTTTTGGGATGTGAGTGTCTCATCAGGTTGTTTAATTGATGCTTTGACTTCATGAAGAAGAAGAACTGTAAAACAAAGAAACAAACAAGATTAAACAGTCTGAGTCAAAGTCTATCTATTGATAGAAGCATTAAAAATTTGGAAAATTTGTTGTTGGGCACATTAGGACATACTGTGCACAACCCTGTTTTATTACAATACCCCAAAATGTAATACAAAAACATATGATTTATGATTTATTACAAAAAGATATGCAATATTTATTGAGAGACAAGAATGTTTAAACAGGTACAAATTATTCATTGGAATAGTAAAAGAGCAGAATGTGTAACAAAGAGCAAGATCATGATGTATTTTGTATTTTGGGATACATATTCTGTACAGTTTAACATTATATAACTATAACTATAACTATATATATACATACATATACATATACATACATACATACATATATATATATATATATATATATATATATATAAAGTGCTGTCAAATGATTGATCGCAATTAATCGCATCCAAAATAAAAGTTTTTGTTTGCATAATATATATGTGTGTTCTGTGTGTTTATTATGTATATATAAATACACACACATACAGTATAGATTTTAAAAATATTTACATGTATTTACATGTCTATATTTATATTAATATAATTAAAATAATAAGTAAATATATTTCATATATAAACATGACATTTTTCTGAAATATATACATGCATGTATGTGTGTTTATATATACATAATAAATATACACAGCACACATACATATAACATATTATGTTAAAAAAAATCGTGATTAATCGTTTGACAGCACTAATATATATTTATTATTTACTACAACACTGTATAATATATTAATAATTTTTTTTTTCAATCTTTAATATCAGAGTTTTTTTCCCCTAATGTTTAATATCAGAGTTTTTTTCTAGCCTAATTTTCCACTTGGTTTGAAGTTAAAAACAAGAGGGGAAAAAAATCAGCAAAGTAAGACAAAATACACAATCGTAAGTCTTAATATCTTATGCATTATGCATCTTTTTTTGCTAATGATTTTTAGATATTTTAACTGGAAAACAAGTTACACAAGTCATTCTCATTAGTCCTGCATCCTAATATTGAAACATCATGACTTAAAAAAAGCATATTTAGCTAAATGCATACTAAATATATAATGGGCTAAAACATAATTTAGCAGTATTCAGCTATTTAGATGCTAGAGCCCTTTATTCCTTTCATGGCGCATGGAAAAGTAAAGGCTCTGACCATGCTTCTACTCACAGTGTGCAAATTATATAGTTGGTATCCAAAGTGTCAGTGAAACAGTTTAGCAACATCAAATGATGACATTGGCTTTGCAGACCGCTTTCCATGATGTCAAGAGCATAGTGAAGCTTAAAGGGGATTACAGTCTAATTCTATTGTTAAGGCTCCCAACTAAATTCACTTTGGTCAATTGGTGCATATGATGAGTGCATATGGTGGACCAAAGCAAACTTAATTTTTTTGTTGGTTGATGGGCGCAATGGTTGGGGCACAGAGGGGTTCAGAGGACAAAGTCAGAGAGAGAAAAACAGAGGAGAAATCAAGACTAAGATAACTCATGGTAGGAGGTTCGCTGGAGGGTGGACGGGTGGGGAACTGTCATCAGGAAACCTTTGTCGGCCCGGAATGAGGAGTGTTGAGTAACTAATGAGAATGTTTTACACAACAAATGTATCAAGGCTGAGGAGACACATCTGGGTATGCAACTCACACAAAGAGTCATCCAGCTCAAAAAACTTTTTTTTTATTGCTCTAAGTGCAATCCTCCCATTTGAAACCCAGCCAGAAAGCGAGAGGGAGCGAAAAAGAGACAGAGGACAGAGGGAAACAGCTGGGTTTCCTAAGCAGAATGGCTGGTAAGGCTGAAGGGAGAGAGGGATGGCTTTCTATGGAGAATATGGAGGAGGAATAAAAACTCCAAGAGAAGTTGCTGGGAAGAAAGCCATGAAACAAGTGAGTTAAAAAAAAGAGGGAAACCAAGGAGGACAAGATCAAGATCAGGGCCAAGGAGAAGAGATTATGAAGAACTAATAATGAAACATCGCAAGAGTTAGAAAGGAGGGGGAGTGTTGACGGCGGTTTAGGAAAACAAGCGAGAAAGAGATAGTGGCCAAAATCAGCGGAAATGTAATGCGAGAGAGGCAGGAATGGGGATGCATGGCTCTGATTTGTGAGATGAGATGAACTGAAACGAGATGGAGGCAAATTCCAGGAAGACATCTGAAAGCCAGAAAATGAAGTCACCTGTGCAAATACAACTCATATTTACTCATTGTGGAATAATCTTATGACAGTTCCCCGTTTTATCTGTCTTGGTCAGGGCTCTCAGGAAGGGTCCAGGAAAACAAACACAACTGCTAAAGCAAAACGATCGTGTGCGTTTGGCTCTCCGAATGCGAGTCAAGCAGCAACCGCTACCCCAATAAGCAATGAACATATGAACTATGAGCAGCCGAAAAATACAAAAATAATTTATGGCTGTAGACTCATTCAGAACGTTCCTTTGGAATCATGAATCAAGACTTTTTCTTCCAGCACTTGTCAAAAGAATTGAAATATGCCGACCGCAAACAAGATCAGCAGCAATAACAAAACTAACCCATGCAAACTTCAACATGGGATGTGAACACATGTTCCCAACTAGTCTGCCAATTACTCTACCTCAGATTTACTGTTGTTCTCAATTAAAGAGCAGTTTGGCAACAAACAATAACATGTGTTGTGATGCTGCGGTTGAGCCAAGTTAATGTTTCATATTAGAGCTCCTGCAACTACTCACCAGGCCAGAACCCATGCTGTTTAGTGCATACTTCACTTAACGGGGTGCTCATAAGTCATTATGCACGCCAAAGTTCTGCTGGGCCATAATGAGCGAAACAAAAAAACTCCCGCACAAAAGCGCGCTATGCGTACAGACGACAATCGCAGGAGCGCCTTCCAAATATTCCAACTCATAAACATTTCAAAAAGTATTAGAGGGTGAACGGGATTTACAAATCCAGGGATTTTCATCAACTACTGCCTTAGGACTTGATTGGGTGTTTTTTTAATGGATTTGATTCAAAGAATGGCTATATATTCTCGATGGACATTTATAGTGAATACAGAGCTCCTTGTTTTGAATGTTCAGAACAGACTCCTATCGACGTGTTTGAAAAGGCGATGAACACTAAAGTGGTTCATCTGTCTAACAGATGAGTTTTATGGTCATGCGCATGTCAGTCAATGATTCTCTGCATTTCAGGATAGTAATTTAGGGTGGCTGCATATTTCGAGCACTTCAGTCGGAAGTCACATATTTGTAATTGAATGTTTGAGCTCTCTTTTAAGCCACTTAATGTGTGCAATCCGATATAGTGTTTGCAAACCGTTTACTCGTGACCTGTGCTCTCCCTTTCCTTAAGCCATTCAAGACAGCCAGCAAAAGCAAAGTGCCTTTTAAGGCCCTGAGTATTGCCAGAGTCCTCCTTATATTACTGATGATATCTTTACTGAGGGCTTCGCTGACAAGAGCCCAGGGATCAGAACTGCCCATAAAGCAGATGGGAAATTACATCTCATCCTAGTCCCTGCGCTCAAATGGCCTGTCTGTTGATGCAGCGGGCTTGTGGTGTCTTTAAACAGCGACTTAGCCTCCGACCCCAAACCCCCCCCAACCTTATACGATTGCGGTGAGGAAGCTACTGGAGGTAATCAAAGCGGGCCAAGTACAACTGGACAACTGCTCTGACTGGAGATCAGTCTCAGTCATGGGAGTCTGATGGCTGGAAGGAGTTATCTAAGACTGCGTCCACACACTAGGCCTGAAAAACCTTAATAACGTCAAGCCTGTCATTGATAGAGAGAGATCTAGGCTGTCGCATTTGCGGAAGTGTGCCTCAACAACAATCTTTACAGCCATAGACATGAAATGCTACCGTACTTGTGAAATAATGCTTTGTGGGCGGTTCCAATATTTCATCCAGTGAAGACTTAGTTTGACTAAATATCAGCCGGGGTTGGAATGAGTGTGTGAGAGAAAATTCATTGTGTCGTAATCCCTTAAGCCCTTCAGGGATGGCCTCTGACCAGGGCATATGAGATCCACTACCCAGCGCTAATCTGTTCCCAACACTGATGAACCCAGAAAGTGGCTCTTGCGGTTAACAAACTGTCCACCGATGGATTATCCAGTTTGCAGCAATGCAAAGTTCAGAACACAGCAGCTGTAATCCCAGTGTCTCGATGACACACGTGCTGAGGCCTTGCACTCAATAAGCGCAAGCTTGGCCCAAAGAATTGTGTTTATCCGTTCATCCATGCTCATTCCTCCCCCTCTCTGTGACACAGGCACTGATCACTTTATCCCTCTGTTCTAATGGCAGAGAGACAGAGCTAGCACGCTTCCGCCACGCACGGCACAAATCCCTACTGACCTGGCTTACCACTGGCTGACCAATATCTAAAAGACTATTTGCTAGAAAAAAAAAAGAGAAAATAATTTAAAATTCCAAACAGTGTCGGGCTGGTGAGCATTACATAATCAAAGTATGATTTAAGTTACAAGTCATGCATTACTTGTGCATTTACTATATATTATTTTACAAATACAGTGGTGTGAAAAATTGTTGGCCCCCTTCCTGATTTTTTATTTTTTTGCATGTTTGTCACACTTTAATGTTTCAGATCATCAAACAAATTTAAATATTAATCAAATATAACACAAGTAAACACAACATGCAGTTTTTAAATGAAGTTTTTTTTTTTTTTTTTTTATGAAGGGAAAACAAAATACAAACCCACATGGCCCTGTGTGAAAAAGGTCACAAATGCTTGATTGCAGTTGTTGCTGCTAAGGGTGGCCCAACCAGTTATTAGGTTTAGGGGGCAAGCACTTTTTCACACAGGGCCATGTGGGATTGGATTTTGTTTTCCCTTCATAATAAAAAAAAACTTCATTTAAAAACTGCATGTTGTGTTTACTTGTGTTATCTTTGATTAATATTTAAATTAGTTTGATGATCTGAAATATTAAAGTGTGACAAACATGCAAAAAAATAAAAAATCAGGAAGGGGGCCAACAATTTTTTACACCACTGTAGGTAACATTATTATTTAATTTATTTACTGACAAAAACTCTTCCTTTCCTCATTCTGTTAGAAAAGGTGGTGTATTTAAAGTGGGCATGCAGTGTAGGGGGTCTTGCAGTATGTGTGAAGCATGATGGGTACTGTAGTTCAAGAGTGTGTAATTTGGTCCCACTTTATATTAGGTGGCCTACTCTGTACTTACATTTAAATTAACAATTTGGTACAATACACTTATTGTGTACGTTTTTACATTGTACTTATATTTTAAAAATACCTGCATGTAATTACATCTGTAATTAATTTATGTAGGCCTAATTACATTTATAATTACACTGTTGGCCCATCCCTTACACCTTAACCCACCCTTAAACTACCCATACCACCAAACCTGTCCCTAACCTTACCCGTATCCCACCTCAATAACTGCAAAAGTGTTTTTCAATAAACTATGAACACAATAAGTACCTTGTACTTATTTCTTTGATGTAAGTACATAGTAGTTAAGGGCACCTAATATAAAGCGGGACCTGTAAATTGTATCAGTAACATTTACAGACCAAGTGTTCAGCAAATGTCACCCACATGTCATTACAAAATATCATTGCACCCACATATCATTGTGGAACACAAAAGGAAAGAAGTCATAGAGGTTTAGAATGACATGAGGGTGAGTAAATGATGACATTAGTTAGCTGATGGAGAGAAAAAGTAATGCAAAATTGTACCCATAAAAAGAGTGCAATTTATAATTTCCATAAGTAACTTTTTACAATTGTAAAATGTTATATATAAAAGTACACTTAAAAGGGGTAGCCGGACATTTTTAAGTCTATTTTTAATTGATCTAAACAATACTCAAACTGTGAATAAATACTTAAATAAAACCATTTAATTTTATGAGGCAGTTTCCTTTCTTTTAGTTTAAGAGAAGAAGAAAAAAGATAACACTTCAGAATATGGAACACATATTCACTGTTAAGTAAGGGTTTTCTCTCAATAATCTCCTAATTTGCTGCTTATTAATAGTTAGTAAGGTAGTTTTTAAGTTTAGGTATGGGGTAAGGGATCTAAGATGTCATGCAGAATAACACATTAATATGTGGTTTAAAAATACTAATAAACAGCCATTATACTAGTCATTTGCATGCAAATAAGCAACTAGTTAATAGCGAGAATAGGTCCTTAAAATGAAGTGCTACCAAAAAACAAAACAAAAAAAAAAACAAAAAAAATAGGAAGTTTTTATAGTTTAACACTCTCCAGCGGTGATACTAAAAAAAAAAAAAAAAAAACATTGCACACTAATGTCATATTAAGCCAAATTAAAGTACTGCTATTCTCTTACATACAAAGACACAGGTCAGTGCCACTATTGACAGAGCAATGTGGCATGAACCTTAGCCTATGATGACTGTGCAGCGTGAACAGAGATGCCTGGAAATATGATAAGGCGAAGGTCATAGGAGAATGACTTGTTTGCGATGTTAATTTCCTGAAAGAAACCTGTGTGAGATAAGACAGAGATAAATTAACCTTTGGCCTACAACATTCAGCACAGTTTGAAGACACTCAAAAATGTATTTTTATTCAGTAAATGAATAAATGATCTGGGCTGTGTTTCCCAAAAGTATCGTAAACCTAGACACCAATGGTTTCTATGATGCACTTATCCCTACAATGCTTTTGGGAAATGCAGCCCTGTACAGGCAGTGTAGATATATGCTGTGCCTATTTACGAGACATTTGAAGAACAAACCCGCTCTTCAAGTTATACAAAAACCAACCTTGAGAGGCAGACACTTATTCCAAACAATGAGGTATTCGTCAATGTGAGGTATCCCATTGTAAACGGACACATAATCCAGTAACTCGAATCTCTTTCCTTCTTTGCTGAATGTGTTATGAACCAATATTACATTCATCGACTGAAAAATGCAATTAATTATGAGAGCGGTCCCCGCCATCCAACCAAATGGATGGGCAAAAGGGGGAGGTTCAGGGACTGTTCAATAGCTTTCATTCGAGGAGGGAAAGGCCTTCAAAGAGCAAGGTTGTTTTTTAAAGGCTATGGGTGCTCAGTGTTTTCAGAACACGTCTCATCTTTTAATAGAAATGGAGCGAGCGGCACTCCAACTGCGTCTCACATTTAAAATAAAATAAATAAATACCCAACATCAGCTGTCCCATCATTTCAAGAATGGTGACCTGACACCTCGAAACCTTGAAAGCCCTGAAGGGTCTAGATTCTATTCATTCGATTTTTAAATTCACCACAACTCTCTCTCTCTCTCACTCAACGAGAACCAGTGTCAAGTTTTAAATCATAAATCCAACTCGAGCTTTATCCCATCAAAGCCATTTATTTAGCGATCCACTAAATTTTTCGCTCCTTTGTGAAGGCAGAATTCCCAAATAGTAAATAATTATATAGACAGAGAAAGCCGTACTGTAAGTCTCCTAGTAAACCGGTAATAGCTACCTTTGTTGGTGGCCCCATCTTTTTCTTTCTTATCTGCATTATACTGTACCGCTTTATGAAGTGTGAGTCACTCCAGATACACTGAGTCCATTCACTATTTGGGCACTGGTCAGATCCAGCGTTTGTGTGACGTTTGTGTTTGTGAATGCTGTGACCATATTCATTTCAGCCATAACTGTACGACACTATAAAATACAGTGTGTCTTGTTTATAAAGATAAAACACAGTAATCACATTTTAACTGGCCTACATATAAAGTTAAAAGATAACTTTCTGAGGAAATAGGGAGGCATATAAATAGCATAATAGTTTTATTTACCTTTTATGACTGTGTGGGGTAAGTTGTCACAACAAAATTCAAACAGAAAAACCATTCTGAACCACATGAAATAAACGGTAATATGCAAAAATAACTGTTGTAGTTAACAAAAGTAATGACAAAACATTAACACTTAAACATTACATTTTAAAATTATTTATTAAATTAATGTTATTAGAAAGAAAGAAAGAAAGAAAGAAAGAAAGAAAGAAAGAAAGAAAGAAAGAAAGAAAGAAAGAAAGAAAAAACATAGCTGTGGCAATGTAAGATATCACATCATATCAATAGTGACCAATATAATTGCTTTTCAAAAGTAATCAGATGGAGTATTACATCAGAATGCCATAATTTTTGTTATCTCAAACATAGATTTTGAGGTAACAAGATTTGCTACTCAACATTCCCCAATGAATGTTTTTCAGACCTTACGGGGCATCTAGTGTAGGCTCGTTTTTGATAAATATCTTTGTTCTAACAGATACTTGACACCCACACTGCATTGCAATGCAAATAAATATGGCTGCACACACAGCTGATAATTAGTTAGATTTAGCTTGACAATAGCCTACGACACAACCCCAACATAAGCACTGAATACAAATCAAATATTTATTATTAATATATGTGAGGATGTGAATAATTTTGGCCAGTATCATGTGACTTCTTGTTACTGATTTCAATATTAACATGTGACATATAAATACAAAATACACAGTCAACTAACAGTGTTACACCCTTGCATGTCAGTTCAGCCAAATTCACATTTAACACACATATTCTCACACACACTCACACAGTCCGTTTACACAGGTTGGCTAGGAACCAGACTTTGCAAAGAGAAAATTCTCCCGGTTCGCAGGCCTGATAGAGACCATTGAGTAGGGGACCCCACACAAAGACCAATAGCAATGGGAATCAGCTGAAAATATGTGACATAATCACATTAGTGTCTTAAAGGACACAAAGCGCTTAGTCAACTTCCCTTGATCAAGGCACATCTGGAGAAGCGGGGGACTGAAGCGGTGGTCCTGGCTTTCCCCAGCTAAAATTAAAACAAGCTGTAGTGCCATGCTGCTGGGCCGCAATGGACCAAGAACCATGACACAATAATGGATTGATCCGGCAGTGCTGTAGTAAATGCAATGCTTGTGAAAAAGGAAGACGACAAAAAAGGAGGAAGAAAAAACAGTGGATGGATTTTAAAAAAGGCTTTGAGAATAACGCCCACAGCTTTCCCAGAGAGAATGAACTCTGACCCAGAGAGGGATGATGGAAATTTGCTGAACGTGTCCGCAAAAAAACAGACAATGTACTTTCAGGAAGTGAAGCATTGTATACGGTATTAATGAGTGGGAAATATCATCTGAATAATAGCTAAATATTATCTTCATATAGGAGTTCCAAATGTTAATATACTTGAAAGTATTCTTAGGATACTTGAAAATGTAAGTCCATACAATAAAAGCATATCTATGGGGTCCAAACAGTTTTTCATTGGATGAAAAGATATGGCAGACATTAGTGTAATTAAAAAAAAAAAAAAAAAAAAGAAAGAAAAAGTTATTCCAAAGAAACGACGTCAGTTTTGAACAACATGAGGGTGAGTATTTAAATTTTTGGGTGAATAAATTCCTATAATTACATATGATAAAATAAACGGAGAGTCAAAACAAACAAACAAAATACTACAAGGCAACATTTGGAAAGGTTACAATAATTTTGACTACACTCAGTAGCAAACTACACTTACTGTTAATAAAACCGCTTGGTAATATTTTCCAGGGGCCCTTCTGAACATATTGTAGCCCTGTTTTTTTCACCTCACCCTGTCTAAGGAAAAAAGGCAGACCTTTGTTTTAGCTTCACAGCAACTGTGAGAAAGAGGACCTGCTCATCGTATAAACAGCCACCTCAACATGCTCCAGCACAGCACTAGGAGCTAATTACAAACACTGCTTGTGCTAAAAACCCTCTTGTAGACAGCAAACAAAAAGAAAAAGCTGGGGGAGCGAGAGGGTGAGAGAGAAAAGTGACAGAAAGTGAAAGGGGCCCAGGCAAGGAAGAAGGGAGAAGCGGGGGGGGGGGGGGGGGGGGGGGATGAAGAGGCTAATGAATCTATAGGAAACACCCCTCCTCTGACACGTGAAACGTTCCTATTCACCACCCAATGGGACTTAAAGAATGTTCAGCCTTTTGTCTCTTCTCTAATTCCTCAAGAAGAGATGGGATGTGAAAGGTGTGTGTGTGTGTGTGTGTGTGTGTGTCAAGAGGGGGCTTCCTCAGCAGCACTGCTTATCCCCTGAGCTTTAGCACTTATCAATAAAGTGGAAAATAATATAGTTTAAAAGTACAGACTTATTTGGAATATAATTAATCTTTTGGGAAATCATATCCTCATCTAAACATAATCCCAAGAGAAGTGTATATCATTCTTACCTTCACAGCTGACTTAAATTACAAACAAGTCAATACCCTTTTAAAGTATAAAGCACAATAAACAAAGTATAAGCACTGAAACATCAAATGAATCATTCAAAATAATTTTATATATTATCTTTAATATGTAAAACATAAGCTATAAAATGTTAAATACACTAAAACTCAACTCAACACAGTAAAGAAGGTCTTGAGCTGAAACGTTTGTTTTATCCTGCTAGAAATTAATCTAAAATAAAACTCTAAAAGATCATTTTCATATACTAAGTTTCATATACTAAGTAATTTAACAGATTGACGCATTAAGTGACAAAGAGCGTGGTGCAGATTACTTCGTGAAAACACACTAAAAGTAAAATAATGAAAAATGTAAATATAATGCTTTTTTGAATTACATTGTAAAAAAAAAAAAAAACATTGTGATTTTTAGAGAAGAAAAACTGTTAACTGGTTAACTGCAGATTACCGTATAACATATGATGAAAAATTTATAATTTTTATTTTAAAATGCTGCTAGATCGATGCATTTCTGAAAGTAAAAGGAAAGAATTAGCACATTTAAAACTATTAATACTTAAGAAGATACATGTCATAAATTTTAGTCATTTATTTTTAAAATTAAAATTCCAACCCATGAAAGAACATTCCCAGAAGTCCCTGCATGATGCATTACATATGAGTATATTTTATTGAAACAGTTTTGTTCCCTATATTATTAACAGTTTTGTTTCCTACATTGTTATCAGCTATGTACATTAGGTTTATTTTAGTGTCATGCGTATTTCTCGAATGGTGTTTTGTGCATATGACTATATACAGGTGCATCTCAATAAATTAGAATGTCGTGGAAAAGTTCATTTATTTCAGTAATTCAACTCAAATTGTGAAACTCGTGTATTAAATAAATTCAATGCACACAGCCTGAAGTAGTTTAAGTCTTTGGTTCTTTTAATTGTGATGATTTTGGCTCACATTTAACAAAAACCCACCAATTCACTATCTCAACAAATTAGAATATGGTGACATGCCAATCAGCTAATCAACTCAAAACACCTGCAAAGGTTTCCTGAGCCTTCAAAATGGTCTGTCAGTTTGGTTCACTAGGCTACACAATCATGGGGAAGACTGCTGATCTGACAGTTGTCCAGAAGACAATCATTGACACCCTTCACAAGGAGGGTAAGCCACAAACATTCATTGCCAAAGAAGCTGGCTCTTCACAGAGTGCTGTATCCAAGCATGTTAACAGAAAGTTGAGTGGAAGGAAAAAGTGTGGAAGAAAAAGATGCACAACCAACTGAGAGAACCGCAGCCTTATGAGGATTGTCAAGCAAAATCGATTCAAGAATTTGGGTGAACTTCACAAGGAATGGACTGAGGCTGGGGTCAAGGCATCAAGAGCCACAACACACAGGCGTGTCAAGGAATTTGTTAAGCCACTCCTGAATCACAGACAACGTCAGAGGCGTCTTACCTGGGCTAAGGAGAAGAAGAACTGGACTGTTGCCCAGTGGTCCAAAGTCCTCTTTGCAGATGAGAGCAAGTTTTGTATTTCATTTGGAAACCAAGATCCTAGAGTCTGGAGGAAGGGTGGAGAAGCTCATAGCCCAAGTTGCTTGAAGTCCAGTGTTAAGTTTCCACAGTCTGTGATGATTTGGGGTGCAATGTCATCTGCTGGTGTTGGTCCATTGTGTTTTTTGAAAACCAAAGTCACTGCACCCGTTTACCAAGAAATTTTGGAGCACTTCAAGCTTCCTTCTGCTGACCAGCTTTTTAAAGATGCTGATTTCATTTTCCAGCAGAATTTGGCACCTGCCCACACTGCCAAAATCACCAAAAGTTGGTTCAGTGACCATGATGTTGGTGTGCTTGACTGGCCAGCAAACTCACCAGACCTGAACCCCATAGAGAATCTATGGGGTATTGTCAAGAGGAAAATGAGAAACAAGTGAACAAAAAATGCAGATGAGCTGAAGGCCACTGTCAAAGAAACCTGGGCTTCCATACCACCTCAGCAGTGCCACAAACTGATCACCTCCATGCCACGCCAAATTGAGGCAGTAATTAAAGCAAAAGGAGCCCCTACCAAGTATTGAGTACATATACAGTAAATGAACATACTTTCCAGAAGGTCAACAATTCACTAAAAATGTTTTTTTTTAAATTTTTTTATTGGTCTTATGAAGTATTCTAATTTATTGAGATAGTGAATTGGTGGGTTTTTGTTAAATGTGAGCCAAAATCATCAATTAAAAGAACCAGAGACTTAAACTACATCAGTCTGTGTGCATTGAATTTATTTAATACACAAGTTTCACAACTTGAGTTGAATTACTGAAATAAATGAACTTTTCCACGACATTCTAATTTATTGAGATGCACCTGTATGTGGATCATTCATATATGAGGATTAGCCATAGTTTATGGACTCTGTGAACTTGAGTAGCCTAAGCCGCAGCTGCGCTATATGTTGGCACACTTGCCACAAGGCTATGGCTATGCCATTATTATTTGTACATTTGAAGGTACAAAGCAGAGTTTACTAGTTTAAGTAGTTATGCATATTTCTACTTGTAAAGATTTTGAAATGCTGCTTTGAAGCGATATGGGGAAGTGCCATAAAAATGAATTACACATGACATGATATCATTTTTGAAAACTTTACCACTGCAGCAACGCATCTAATCTGACCAAGTTTGTAGCGTTCATGTTGTGTGTTAGTGTTGGGAAAGCCACATGGCCGGAGTCCAGGCCCAGATTCTGTCCGTTCCCCCCACCTGCTTCCCCCGTCTCATCTACACCAGAGTTCTGATACAATCTGCTGCGTTTACCCCTAGGCTTTTGACGGCACTTGTTACGCAGATAAAACAGGGAGCCAGGGTTGACTCGAGATTCAAAACAGTTGTTCCACTTACCGCAGTGATTTCAGGAGGGTGCACATATGGCAAACATGGCTATTTATCAAATAAGTAAATGTAACAAATTGATAGAAAATTGCAAGTCAACAATCTAAACAAGTAACTAAATAGCATACTGGGCTTTTGCTTTGCATATGAATGTACATAAATCACGAGGCAGCGCACACACACCACACCCAAAGCCCACAGACTCACTCACTTTCACCCTGAACAGAGCTGTGGTTACAGCACTAGCTCCCATATGCAATTTGGCCTAATCAAGTCTCACTCATAGACGCCTGGAGCAGTGAGATTGGCCTGATCTCAAAGTGCACCATCAGCCACAAATTACAGGCTTTGATTTTGGGTTAACTGCATGCCACTCCTATAAGAATAACAGTGACAGTTGTAATATGGAGGTAGTTAGACACCTGTAATAGAATGTAACCAGAAGACATATGCTGCCAAGATTACAAAGCACATGGGGATCTTATCCAGCAACCAACCACAGACGCATAAATGTTACATATCACTGTAAATCACAATTTAGTAGATGTCTTTGATGGCATCTACTAAAATACCAAGTATGAGTATCTAATTATGAAATTAGGAGATTAATAGCAGAATGTTTGTGAAGATGAGGTGTTTATTAATATAACTACCAGATGGATGTAACAAAAACATAGATTGAAGCTATATTATGTGACTCAGTCTGTAATACAGTGATATCAGTCATTTATGCTGTATGTTTCTGGAGTATTTACAAAATCAAGAGTTTTAGAGATTAACACCACTGCATTTGGTGCTAATTATTTTGGAAAAATTCCAGTGAGGTTTGCACCAAGCATTCTGCCTTATTCATTAAATGTTAAGTATATTTAATATTGCTATGTCAAGGCAAAGGTCCAGCCTGCAAAGGATATATGTGAACATTCATGTCTATTTTGTTTAATCTGCATTTATTTATTTATGCAATTATTATTGTATTTTTTAGAGTTATTCTACTAAAATATTAAAACAATAAAGGTGATAGTTATCATGTATCAGTACACCTATCTGGTCTATATTTAAATAACAAATATTTTAAGGAATATATGTGTTTTTACATGTCCATATAGCTCACCATGGAAAATGTATTTAATATTAAAAAAAAAAAAAACATTAATACAAAATCTTTGTTATGCTACAGTGTGTACTGTTTTTGTCAGTCACACTAGATTCACATTAAATACATACATAAAATACATTTGTATACTTTTTAACACTTTACAATAAAGTCCTATTAGTTAATGTTAGTTAATGCATTAATTAACATTAACTAACAATGAGCAATACATTTATTACAGTATTTATTACTATTTGTTAACATTAGTTAATAAAATATACCCTTTAAACCCGAGGAGTTTAAATGAAGGTTTAAATGAACATGAACTAAGATTAATAAATGATTTTGTGAGAATGTTTTTCATTGTTAATTCATGCAAACAATAATGAAACCTTATCATAAAGTGGTACCGTTTAATTTATTTGTGGTAACGCTTTATTTAAAGGTGTCCATAATACAGAGTAATTATCTAGTTAAGTACTCAGTAGTAGCTGTTGTACTTACATGAAACAAAACGTACTTACCATGTAACTAAGTTATGGAACAGCCTGTACTTACAGTTTGCAGTTATGTAGATGTAACAGGCAGCTACTTTTAGTATGTAACAGACCGAGTCTGTTACACAGCTACTTATGTAACCAAAAGATTGTTACATATGTGTTGCAGACTTAATACAATGTAATTATAAATGTAAGTGCACAGACATAAGCTAAATATTTGTATTAAGATTGTATTTAAGTGTACTTCATGTGTATCTATACTGTACTCCTTATCCAGCTGCACCTTAGTTTGATTTAACCCACCAGTACACAGCTTAAATACATGTAATACCTTTCTAATTACATTACAATTACAGAATATTACACAGGCATAAGATACTTAAAATAAAGTGTATCAAGATTGTACTTAAGTGTACAAGTAGCTGTGTAACAGACTAGGCCTGTTACATATGTGTAACAGTAGCTACCTATTACATCTAGATAATTACAAACTGTAAGTACAGGCTGTTCCATAACTTAGTTACATGGTAAGTACATTTTGTTTCATGTAAGTACAACAGCTATTACTAAGTACTTAATTAGGTTATTACTCTGTATTAAGACACCTTAAAATAAAGTGTTACCTGTTGGGTTTATGAGTTTGTTTCGAAGTCTACTCGTTTGCCTCAAATTGGTAAACTGTCATTTTAAATGACATAGCGAACAGGAAGTGACAGCAGTCTTTGCAGGAGACAAATCCAAAAGTTTCTTAATAATAGCTCTGCATGCTTAATCAAACTCATTAAACATGGCATGTCCACCACATCACCTGATTTTACTACTCACTACTACTTTTCTCTTCTGTAATCTTACAGATCTTACTGAAATTTACTTTAAAATCATCAAAACAGAAAAAAGCCATATTTCATAGAATGACTGCAATATGTAACTAGAGATCATTCTGTTTGAAAAACAGCATGTTGTGCTTTTTTATCTGCTCTGATATTAGCAGCTTTTACAGCAGAAATTATATATCGACTATTGTCATAGACAGATCATTTCCCACCAGGGCACAAACACAACAGAATGCAAGTTAAGTGTTAAGCATGTAAGATTTTTTTTTTCTTTCCTTTTTTTTTGAAGCCATGCTGCTAGCCGTCTGTTCACATGTGTTGCTTCTGATGAGACAGACGAGTCAGCCTGTAAAAAGCAAGAAGTATAAGCTGCACAGATCAACACACATGAGAGCAATAAAAGGTTAACCACTGCAAAAGTACCATACACGGATTATTTGAAAGCTTCGTATTTTCAATACATATAGATGGTGGGAAAATATCAGTAAAATATTAAAAGGATATCATAAATCCCCCAATATTATTTTAAATCACACTATACCTGATCTGGAAATCAAGTCTGACAGGGATCCAACTTTTTTTTCTTCTTTTCAGCTTTGAAACATCACCCGATTCTATCCCAAACTGAGCATATCTCATGATCTGTTCTTCTGCGGATAGAAAACAGGAGTCGTTACAGTCATTATAATTCTTCTGCAAGATAACAAGATGTTTTCACAATGCAGTTTAGTAACATCTGACACATGAATAGTGGGTTTCTGTTACATCTGGTGTGGGGTTTTACAGTACAAGAGGACAAAAAGTTTGGCAGGTGAGTCATTGAACACAGCAGCCAACACAGAGAGATGGATGGGCAGACACAGAGGTTTTTGGACCTTGCTCGGGGCGTGAATGTGTTTGTGTGTGTGTGTAGAGAGAGTGAGCTTGGTTCTTTTCCATGAATCTAATGCCATACAGCCGGCAGAGTTTCCATCAAGTTGTTTCCAAATACACCTCAGAAAAATGTTACTTATCGTTTTTTGAGGAAGGTGTGCGGTTAAGAGCCTGACCATGTAACTCTGTGCCAACCCCAGCTCAGGCTTTCGGCGGGCGTTCTGCCAATGACTGGAGACCTCCTGCTGTTTAACAATATATTTTCTGCCTCGCTCCATATTGCTATTATATCATATAAACAAGGTTAATTCCACAATTAATTGAGCCTAGTGACCTTGCTTGGGTACCTGAACTACCTTCTTTAACCAGAAAACCTCAGAGGCGGTCCTGACCCAGAGAACCCTCGTCATCTCCCATTTATCGATTTTATACTGGTGAACGCTGCTGGCACAGGAAAGAAAAAAATCATTGTAATTTACAAAATAACAAACCTCAATGACAGGACAGCAAATATTTATTTTTAACAATGTTTTTGAAATATGAACATCCAGGCCATCTTCGATATTTAAAGTGAGGCAGATAAAGAGATAAAGAGCGAGAGAAGTGTATGAATATTTGAGGACAGCAAGCACTTCACAGACAATGATTTAGGTTGAGCCTCCGTTTATGTCCCTAATTTCATCTCACTTTGGGGGTCCCCGTTCTTTCTTTAGACCTTAAAAAATGTAAAGCCCTTTCAAACATCACCTTGAAAAGAAGGGATTGTGGCTAATTGAGCACTGTAGCAGCATAATTGGGCCAAAGGACCTATCCACATGAAGAGGGTGACCCTTCTAACCTAGTCCTGAAAAAGAGACAAAGCTAAGGGGAGGGGTAATGTGAGTTAAGGGATTCTCACCCACCCTTGTGGGAGCTTGTTTCACACACACTGCCCAAAGTGGGGCTTAATAACTTAACACGCTGCTATGTTTTTCCTCTTGAGGAGGTTTTCTCCTTAGAACCTCCAACATTCTCCCAGACCTTTCCATAAGGACTCTTAAGAGACCAGCTTAGCCCTGTCCCGATAAATTAAGAGGACATATAGGACACACACAGATTTCCAGGGTATATAGAGTGCTGTTTAGGATGGGTTTCCATGTTTTACGTGGACATTCCATAGACGTAATGTTTCTTTTACTGTACAAACTGTATTTTCTATTCCCTTACTCTAACCTTACCCTTAAACCTACCCCTCACAGAAAACTGTCTGCATTTTTAGATTTTCAAAAAAGTTTGTTTCCTCATGGGGACTAAAAAAATGTCCCCACAAGGTCAAAAATTGCTGGTATTACTATACTTGTGGGTCCCTATAACCTACAATACCAGGTACGCACACACACACACACACACGCACACACACACACACACACACACACACACACACACACACACACACACACACGCACACGCGCACACACACACACACTGCACTAATGTTTTATAATATAAAAGTTTTTAATGAATGATTTTATAACTGCCGTTCACAAACATTCCACCAGAATCTAAAAAGGTTGTGTTCCAACAGGAGGTGGTCCGTTTAGTCTCTGCATGGTTGCCAAAAGAATAAGTGTTGATCAGCGATCTCACACACATAAAATGTGGCTTATTGCCACAATGAAATCACACCATCATAACATACAGATATATACACACTCTCATTCAACAGACACATCATCAGGACACCGCGTTCTGCCCTTGACTCCAGCGGCTCCTGCAATGGTGCCCTCAGCCCCCCCACCACGCCCAACCCCACCTCAGCAGTCTGCCCTCCTGATGACAGCTTGGCAGCATCTGGCCAACACTTCCTGCCTGGCCCTCTCTGCGCTGAGCCCACGCTGGTCCTGCATCAGGCCTACACTAATGACAGCAGCTTCAAGTGATTACAAGCAACAGGCCTCATTGTTCCATGTGCCCCCGCTACCTGCCAACCCACTGCAGGTCCCCACTCATTAATTCCAGCCGTCAGATGGCTGCTCGTCCTCTCAGATGGGACTCTGAAATCAGCCAATTTTAAGGACACACATGACAGGAGACACAAGCTTAATGACATCCAATAAAGTACTGCAAAAAAAGTCCTCCAGTCCCAGGTTCAAACAAAATTTGTGGAAAACTGAATCCGTCCAATTTTATTTAGTATAATTCATTCTTATTTTTCTACTTAACTAAAAAAAATAAAAATAAATAAATAATAATAAAAAAAATACAAATTTTATACACACACACACACACACACACACACACGCGCGCGCGCGCGCACACACACATTCACATATATTTATCAAATCGGAATGATTTTTGAAGGATAATGTGACACTGAAAAAGGATAGTTCACCCAAAAATGAAAATTCTGGCATTAATTACTTAGAAAGGTAGTAAGGACATCATTAAAATAGTCCATGTGACATCAGTGGTTCAACCATAATGTTATGAAGCTACGAGAATATTTTTTTGTGTGCGAAGAAAGCAAAAAATAGCGACTTTAATCAACAATTTCTTTTCTTCCATGTCAGTTTCCTCTATATGTGACCATGAACCACAAAACCAGTCATAAGAGTCATTTTTTAAACTGAGCTGAAAAAATAAGCTTTCCATTGATGTATGGTTTGTTAGGATAGGACAATATTTGGCCAAGATACGACTATTTGAAAATCTGGAATCTGAGGGTGCAAAAAAAATAAAAATAAAAAATAAAATAAAAATAATGGAGAACATTGCCTTTAAAGTTGTCCAAATTAAGTCCTTAGCAACACATATTACTAAACAAAAATTAGGTTTTGATATATTTACGGTAGGCAATTTACAAATAATTTAAATGGAACATGATCTTTACTTAATATCCTAATGATTTTAGGCATAAAAGAAAAATCAATAATTTTGACCTATACAATGTATTGTTGGCTATTGCTACATTGCTAATATACCCATGACTGGTTTTGTGTTCCAGGGTCACATATATAATTACCACTTTTTTATTGTTGTTGTTCCTAATACATAATATGTATTACAAGCAGACCACATATGAAATTGTATTATTTATAATAATTTAAACAATTGTAAGTTAAATATATCTACTGACTGTATCGCTTTATTGAATATTAAAAATATTTGACCTTTCTGAAAGGGGAGAACATATGGACAGTGTGTATTTAAAACCTGCCATCATTTATTCAAAGGGTCAAATGATGAATAAGTCATAGATCTAAAGAAAAAACAAAGTGATTTGGGTCAGAGTGTGCTTTTTTAAGGTGAGGTCAACTTTCAGTAGCACAGGGTATCATGTTAAGAGAGTAGCACACAGACTGCCAGGCAGAAAAGCATGTACGTAAGTGCCTCATATATGCATTCACTCACACTGTCAGTAACACCGATCTCATGTGGAGGCTGAAGCCACGCTCCTGTCCACCCTCAGAGGATCATTAAACAGAAAGACTGGGATGTCTGAATGGGTCTGACTCAGCAAAAGATGTATATAACCATATGATAATGATAATGGATAACAACAACAAAAATAATAAACTAATAATAACCTAATTATAGGAAGAGGGTGAAAAAACAAACCTTTTAGTTAAAATATAAAGTTAACCGATAAAAAGGAGATATAATGTTGTCTTTGTCTGCACCAATCCTTTAAATATCATGACATTGTGTTGACAAACTATCCACTTTGAAATAGCAGACAATTATTTTTGAAGGAGCACTGATTTGTTCTTGCTAAATTCATTGTAATTTTGGCTATTATAGTGTACCGTTTCTTTTCCTTTGCTCCACACTTAAATTACACTAGGCCTGCTGTCTCATGGGATGGATCCAGAAGAATTGATTTAATGCTCCAAAACCAATATGACAGCAAGGCCAGACAATGCTAAGTGGATCATTTTCCTGCCTTCCTTTAAAACAGATTGACAACTTTTAGCATGTCTACACAATGCAAGATACTGTAAGTAAATAACAGTAGTAAAACCATATTTCAGAAAGACTGGTGTAAGTAATCTCAAGGGCTTTATCTCTATGTGGTTTGAGTCAAAAGTTAGACCTTTAAAAAGCAGTCACCCCATATTAATGCAAGATTGCACAAGCAAGAGTGCGCTACGGTCGGATATTCAAGATTTTATATAACAGTTCAATGAACGGTATGTAAACGAGTATCCCAAAGACTATGTGGAACTACTTTGTTACTCCACAAATTGTGGGATCTGCTGCTGCTAGATGTGTTCAATCATCTGTTAATTTAAAATTTAAAATGCTAATTTAAAAATGGCACATTATTTAGCACTGAAGGCTTGAGTTGTTTCTGAGAGCCAGTATGATTGTATAGCACTAGTTTTATAAAATAAAGATAGATAATAAAGAAGTTAATATTGAGTATCTTACATTTTATAAACAATATTGCAAGTTACTGTCTGGTTTTGCGTCACCAATGAAAACAGTCCCAAACAATGCTGCAGCAGAACCACTGAAACACACAGCAGAGGTGTGTCCTGAACGATTCAACAAATTGATCGAATAAATGATTCAACAAAAGTTCCTGAAAGAATCAGTGGTTTGCAATTGGTTGAGTGATTTATTCAAAGACTCACTCCTTTTGTTCCCCAGTGATTAAATTAGCACTGATGTCATGCTCTGTGGCTTTTTTAACAAATACTGAATAAATAAACCTCAGAATGTAAAAAAAAAAAAAACATAAATAAATAAATAAATTGAGAAAAAAAAAATCTACTCTGTTTTCCTACAATTTTGCATAGTCGCTGTGGTGTTCTAGAAATGCTGCTAAACCAGTCAGGCTTAATGAGCAGAACTAACTTTTGAATAAAGTCCAACAACATGAAAATTAAATGAGGGATGTTTTCCTGGGCAGTAATGGTGGGAACATTCAGTAGTTTTTTTTTTTTCTTCTTCTTCTTTGAATTCATATAATAGATGTGCCTAAGTAAAAAGTGTGATATTAAAATTATAGTTATCAAGGCACAATAAAAGTACAGTTGGTGCAAAAATGCTAACATGCATAAAATATGAGCGTACATTTCTTTATCTCCAAAACATGCAGAACATGTTGTCCTGGTGTGATGTTATGACTGTGTGAGTGTGAACGCGTGTACATGTGTACTTGTGTGTGACATGTTTCACCCCAGATTGGGGTGCTGGCCTTGTAGCGGCCAGTGGTTAAACCCCAGTAGCAGAAAGGTTAATACATACAGCACATGTTGCCTTCCACAACAGGTGGTGCGGAGCACTCAACGACTCTCAGCATTCCTGCATCTCTATACTGGTGGCCCCTGGTATTCCAGGATTTACGCTGCCTCCCCTCCCTTCCCTCTGCACAGGCCTGACTGACAAGCTAATCGTTGGGCTGGGATCCCCTCAGCTATTGATTCCACTGCAACACAACACCTCCCAGTCAATGAAACTGCAATATAATGGTTGAGCTGCGAAGAAAAGGGGAGGATTAGCGCGTCGAGCAACTGGAAGAAATTTGCTGCTGCCGCCTCCGCTGCATAAGCCTCGCTCCTCCTTGCAGCTGCTAGTAGGTAGAAACAGGGCGGCACAAATAAAGTGAGGGGGAGAGATAGAAATGCTGAAAAAAAAGTGTCTCAGGGGGTAGTGGCTAAGAAAGGCAAGTTATTAAAAGCCACAAAGCGGAGCCCATGCTGGGTGCGGAGAAATAGCTGCGGCGCAAAAGAAAGCACATTTGAAAGGATGGGGGTGTGCTTTCTAAATTGTTCTAATCCTTTGAGTGTTTTATTTTGCTGGGTTTTGTAGTTTAGCAACGTTAGCCTGAGTGGGGAGTTCGGCGGCACCTTGTTCAGGATGTCCGCATAGTAGCTACACAGCACATTATAGTACAAAAATTACAGTTTAAACAGAATACACCTTATTTCGGGAGGAAAAAATCAATTATGTTTATATAATAATAATAATAATAATAACTATTTATTTATTTGCCTCTAAATTGACTTCAAATGGAGTGCTTCAGTGCACATCACAGTTAAATAGTGTAAGTTCACTTCTGACTAATTATGCTTTTCAGTCTATTTACTATTAGTGCTGCCTGAGCTGTGTACAGCTGAGCAATGGGTATCGATTCAGGTTGGGTGGGAAAAAAAGGAACAGCAATTAGTGGCTTTATTGTTCCAGTTCCAGTGTTTCAGTCAACGATCCAATTTCTCTTTTGTTTGCACACTTAATTAAAACAAATCTTTTACATATCTCTCAGGGATCAGTGACTTTTTCCAGCGCCTTAGTGAGTCAATGCAGTAGTGAAGATGAAAAATCCATATTTTCAGGCATCAGTGCCATAGGGAGTCATTTAAAACCAGCTGAATATTGACACAATCAACCCGTCACTAAAACGCAATCCTTTCCCTAGGGGACAGGTGAATTATGTTAACATCTGAAACTGTTCATCTTAGGAATATCTTGCCTTAAAAACAACAAAAAAGTCTTTCAGGAAAGATAAAACAAGTTTATACTTTGAAGAAGAAACACAGCCACTGTTAAGTTATTGAGTTTTAAAAGTGACACAGAACACATGACCCCTTGGCCTTTTCCCCCCAGGTTCCATCTGTAATACTTAAGATATTGTTCAACTTTGAGGTTTTAAGCTTCTCTCCCTCTGGGCAGCTTTTATGTGCCATAATGTGTGTGCACTTCTGTTACTCGACTACATGACCTATTAACAAAATGTATGGTTGATCAGTTCAGCTGAAATTTGCAAAAAAACTGATTGTGGATGCTCGTGTTCTGCACGGTAACTTCAAATGATGTGTTCTCCACCGCACCTTTTAGCAATTTTGTTTTTATGCCTGCTCTGTTAAACACAATGGCCGTATAGTCCGTAACACTTCATCTACCCAGAGGGCTTCATAAAATCTCAAAGTCATTCAATAGAAGGATCCAATACCATTGTTTTACCTATCGCGCTTGGTTTTATTTTTTGAAGTGGAGGATCTGCGTTTATTGGCCTGACTGTGGTACATCACATAAAAAAGAATAAAGAATGTAGAACCGAAAGAGAGGAAACCTTCAGACTGAGGACAAAGAGTTTCACACAAAGTCACTGTGTGTCTGTGTGTGTCTACACATTCTGACTCCCTTTTCACTATTTACTGTATATGCATGTAAATAAATGTATAGAACTGATATAAAGCTTAAGAAATATACAGCAAAATGGCTGACACATAAGTTCAGAGAATGAGCATGCTCATATCCAGTTCCTGTATGACATTCATAGCACAAGAGCTTATTAAACAGTGAAATCTGAGCCAAAGTTTACTGACTGGTCGACCTTGTTTGGCTCATTACTATATACAAGAATCTAGTCAGAATTTCGTCCACTGTAGTATCACACTGATATCTCCAGACATCAATAGCTCAGCAGTGTCATCAGTGTTTTTCTGTCATTATTTTTTTTTGCTGTATATTTCATAAAATACTGATTACACTAAAGGAAAGCTAATTTGCCAGCAGAGGTCAACAAAGGGAACAGTGGTGTATGTGCGCATGCAGACCCACACAAACACACACAGTTTCTAATAACAAAGTCCATTCTATTGGTGACATTTGCAACTTGATACCCCTATACAGGGCAAAAAAAGTAATTGGCACGAGAAGGCCTCAGCATAAAAATAGAGGGCTAGTGTCACGGCAAATGTCAAAGGTTTGACCTCCCTTACCCTCCACACAGCCGGCCAATCCTGACGACTTCTGACCACCCCTAGAGCCATAACTGTGGCTTTAGGCATGCCAGGCCCTGATTGGTCATCACACCATTCTTCTGAGTGACATGTAAAGGCATCATGGAGGAAGAGTAATGACCTTTACTCTAAAGTCACATCTCACCAACAATGTCATGCTGTCAAGAACCTGTCCGTCTTCATGGAGACATGTTTATAGAAAGAGAGGAGTTAACTGAAATTTTCTTCATTTGATGTTTCATTTTGGGGACAAACGTTTTGAAAGCTGAAAGCATTACTAAGATAGCTGAATGTAGGGGCTTTTAGCTTGTTTATAACTAGGGACAAATTCTGGATTTGTTTCTCAAAACAAAACAAAACAAAACAAAACAAAACATACAAAATGAAATAAAACAAAAAACAAAAAACAAAACAAAACAAAACAAAACAAAAACTGTAAGTAAATATTTTCAATGTCTCCTAGTCATCAAAGCAGCATTGCTTCAAGTACACAGGATAACACATCTTTATACCATATAGAGCTAAGTAAATATTACTGTGACAATGTCATGTTTGATGACACAGCCTTGACTCTAAACATCTACATGTATAGGACCCTCTTAAATGGGGTTGGACCTCTGTGCAGTCCAGACATGACCTGGAAAGACACATTTCTTCCAGGTCAGTGTGTGGCTATTCCCTCTTGACTTGCTCAGTAAGCATAGCACTCTTTGGTGTTGCCTAATTGCTATACAGTAGAACTGCACTAATTATTATGTACATAATAATTGTATGAACATCTGAAATCTGAATAATGGAAGACAGTTACTTATTTTAAGTCCAAAAGCCATTCATCTTCATTTACATAAGGCAATGTCTGTAGAGCGACCAGGATGAGATCAGAGGCTTGGTTAAAAGGTTCAAGTCATCTTCCAGAACCTTCAAAGGTTCTCACACAGAACGTACGGGTCAGTCAATAAAGCTTGTACAAAGAAAAAAACCCTCATTTTTCCAGCCCTTCACTCAAAAACAGGCATTTCAGCGATAAAGCTGAAGGCAGTTATTACATGGTGACTTTTAATACAGAAGCGATTTGCGGTCGCCAAAGCCCAGGCCTGCCCCAGGCGAGCCTCGTGCACTGCCGTTCTAATGGGACCAGTTTGTTGACTGTCAAGATAATGGAGAAATCAGTAACAGACGGGCCGAGCACCGTAAATAGCAGAGGTAATTAGAGAGCCTGTCACAAATCCAGGAAGGTTTGATGTTCTTGGTGGTATAAGAGAAGAAATAGGTAACAGGTACCAAAAGTGATGACACACAATAAACGTTTATGGGGCCAGTCTTCTGGATGTATTACAGGACTGTTGACAACTGCTGGGATGTGTGAGCACTTCCATTTTTATAGACTTTTCTTGATTATTTAAAGGGTTCACATCACACATTTCATTAATAATAATACATTTTTTCTAAATCAAATTTAATTTTAGATAAACAGTCATAATTTAGTTTTCCATTACCATTTTCAGTTACTTAAACAGCATTTATTCCTGCTGTCCTGACTTCTAAAGACCCAGATATACTTCGAAAAAAATCGAAGAATGTGTGTGGTGTGACGTCATTTCGAACAAAGTCAAGCCAAAATGAAGTTCATATTGAGTTCTTCTGAAGTGCTTGAAACAACTTGCCAAGGCGAACTTTCTGGAAAATTTTGCTTTGCCTTCTTTGACATGGAAATCTTTTGAGGTTCATTTATTCTGTTCAGTCCATAAAGGTCAAAAGTTGTACACTACTGTCACAGTTTTTACATGTGGTAACACTTTATTTTAAGGACCTATTCTCACTATTAACCAGTTGCTTATTAGCATGCATATTACTATAGCATATTGGCTGTTTATTAGTACTTATAAAGCACATAATAATGCCTTATTCTGGATGACTACATTTTAAAACCCTTAAACCTACCCCATACCTAAACTTAACAACTATACCTTACTAACTATTAAGTAGTAAGTTAGGAGTTTATTGACTGAAAACTCTTAGTTAATAGTGAATATGTGTCCCCTAATCTAAAGTGCTACCCTTTCGTGTTGAATACTGTAAAGCGATCTGTTGTAGATTATTACAATAAAACATGAAGTTAATTAAAATAGAAACACATCAGATAATGAGTAGACTGAAATCAGAATTTCTCTCCATGCCAAAATTAAAATATTAAAACAGATTATTTCACAGATAGAAGGCAATCTGAAATACATATCTAACTTTGCCAAATTCAGTTTCATTTCAAGAAAGAAAGAAAGAAAGAAAAAAAGCTGATTTAAAAAAAAAAATCTATTGATTACCATATGAACATTTTTTAGGGAACCTTTTTTGAGATTTCTTTTATCTAATTGACCTAACAATAATTAATTTTATATTGGGCAGCTTTGAATTCATGACTCCTAAACTACATTTTGCTTCTCTATTGACATGATACTCAAGAAATGGGACAACCTGCATTATTATTGCCAGTTATTTATGCTATTTTCAAAAGAAATTGCAGGATGTCTGAATAATCAGAAGAGAGACATAGAGAGATGAATAATGATTTCAGAATATTAATATCCTATATATAATGTCCTGTGTGTAATCATCCTTTTATCCTAGAAAGAAAGAAAGAAAGAAAGAAAGAAAGAAAGAAAGAAAGAGAACTGAAGTAGCATAGCTACTAATGAATGGAAGACTTTGTCTAAATGCAGGACAAAGAGATGCAATGTAACCCCAGTTAGACTGGCAGAACATTAAATATTTTCCATTGATTTTCATATTTTCACCTTGCTGCCTAGTATTTCTGTAAATAGGTGAAGGTTTAGCTCTTACGGGGATTTGCTATTTTCTGTTTCTTTGCTGTGAACTTGAGGTCTGCATAAACAGTGGTTCTCTCATAATATTTTTCAGCCCTCAGCGTTTTCTGGGGCAGGCTTCATCTCTGGGGATTTTACAGAAATATCCCAAATATCAGAGCATCTGACTCTTTTGCAAGACTTACCTTTGCTGGTTCAAAGTGTTACAAAAAGTCAACCGAAACTGTTTGACAATTGATAGCAAGGTGGAATACAATCCAAGAAGCTTGCACTTTTAGAAATTGTTATAGTTTATGTCCATTATTGTTTTATTTGAAATAAAAGTAATATTTAACATCTAGTTATTTGACAAAGCTGTGCAGTGTTCTTTTTAACTGGACTGTAAACTTAAATTAGAGTCTGCAGTGCTGTATGGCCATAATATAAAAATAGTACCATTACATTCTTGAGGAAGAAGAAGAAGAAAAAAAAAAAAAGTCTACATTCATTTGTAATAATAGCAAAATAAATAAAACTCCATTTGACCAAGCTATATTTTCCACCATAAAAAATATTTTTATGTGCATTGGCTTTTACTTATTCTGAAATGAGGCCAATTTATGACGTTCAAACCTTGTTATGACAGGTAAAATATGAGCTGTGTGTTTCTAGTGAGACGTTTTTAAGAGACAGTAAATAAGCTTTCCAAGGTCAGAATGATCAAACAAATGCTCTAAAGCATCCAAAAGATATCTTTTAAAGAATTTGCTTTGAATATACAGATATATAAATGCACTCATGAATTCTCTGTGTCGCTTTCAATTATATAATTTTTCAAATATCTACATGTATAAATGCTTTGGCATTTTAATTTTGTAAAAATAAAATAAAGTGGTGGTAATGTTGCTTTTCATTGAATAAAATAAAATAAAATAAAATAAAATAAAACGTTTTATATTATCAAAAAAAAGGTGGTCAAATAAAACAATCAATCAATTAATCAGATAAATAAATAAATAAATAAATAAATATGCAAGCAAGCAAGCTGTTTTTGGTAAGCATACCTTTCATCTCAAAAAAAATAAAAATAAAAAAAAACAAGAACTTTCCTTAAGTAATGGAGAATGTCTTGAAAAAACGCTGAACAAAGCTGTTCTGTTATGATGCTGTTCTGATAAAGTAAAAGTTGTGGCATGTTTCCTTTGAGTGGTTTCCTCTCAGTTTCTGTGGCAGTAGGAAGTCCGGGACACATCCTTGCCTTGGCCCCATGGGAAGGAAATGGGCAGAGCTCTGTGCTGTTTGTGACCCCTCCACGAGGAAAGTCATGACTCAACCTTGATGCTTCGCTGACAGCTCTGGGCCTCCACAGCTCAAGAGCAGTCATCACAGGCAGGATGACTGCACACAGACACTCCCAAACACAAATATGTGTGAGGACTGCCTATAAAGTGCCTCTATAAGCATGTGGTCTCTCCCAGATTATCCAACATATAGAGCCCAGAGATTCTCCCAAACAGAGGAAAAGTTCTTTTTGAGAGCATAAACCTTTATCTCTTCATACAATTTTAAGATGAACCTATCCATTTAGATTTATACTGTATATACAGTGGTGGCCAGAATTATTAGAACACTAGTATTTTCAGCAGCTAAAAATGGTTTTAGGTCAGTTATTTCTATCTTTTGCTGTAGTATGTCACCAGTTTACATTTCAAAATGTTCATTTTGCCATTAATTGTAATAATCCAGTGAGATTTTTGTTTGCTCCACACAGAGATCTGATCTCATCATTATCCAGTCTGTCTGGAATGACGTGAAGATACAGAACAAACTGAGACAGAATAAATCCAGGAGAACTGTGGCAACGTCTCCAAGATGCTTCAAGAAACCTACCTGCAAAGCTACAGTACTGTTAAAAGTTTTAGGCACTTGTGTAAAAATGCCGTAAAATGAGGATGCTGTCAAAATTGTTATTTTTTCATTTTATTTTTATTTTTTATTTTATTTATCAATTAACTTCTAATAACTAAATTACATCAACATTTGGTGTGACCATCTTTTGCGTTTAAAGCAGCTTTTGCCCTAGGTGCACTTTTTCAAGTAGCTTTGCAGGTTTTGCATAATTTTGTCAACAAAGCACAATTTTTTTTCTTTTTGAGAGCAGAAACATGTTTTGGATATGTTTTTGGTAAATCATACGACTACATCCTACAACATTAAATAAATGGAAAGACAAATTAAAATCATATTTTAAACATAAAGGGCATTTTCTTCTTTCTCAGGGTATACGTCAATTTCTTTACTGGTACAAACCTTAAAATTATTGATACAAAACATGGATTTCAAAAAGATATTAAAATGTAACTTTGGAAAACAGAATTCAAAACCACTATATAAAAATCTGCTTTTAAGAGTTCTATATGAACATTCATGTCAGGTGAAACTATGCAAATATTTGACATTGCTTAAACACACTTCTCTTCACTCCGGTTGCTTAAAAGCATTCTCCTTTTCTGTAGAGCCATGCAAGACTGCGTCTCAAAAGACAGAACGCCTTTTCATTGGCAAAAGCGTCATTACAGTAGCCAGTGAACTGGATGGCATGCGCTCTCAGTCATGCAACTTTGGTTACACCTCAATTCATTAGTTATGTGCTGGTCAGTTTTCTTTACAACAAAAACCTCACCTGGCCAGCCCAGATCCCACGTATCACTTTCTTCCACAGTATAACACACACACAAGTTTATTTTCATAATGCATATTGCAATGTGCAATTTCTGTGAAAGTATTTACAGGCCCCTTGAAACCATGGCACTCAAATCAAACATTTTCTGCTTGATGCATGATGAAAAGCAAAGCATAAGCTAAGACTAGTATTCCTAGTCAGGAAAACTAAAACATAAATCATCGAATATGAAATCGTTCACCTAAAATTCCATCCTGTAAGCATATGTGCTCCTCAGTCTTTTGGTGAATCCTTCCACGAAAACACCCAAAACATGCACAACGACTCTCTCACGCTCACACTCCGCAACACATACACACATATTCTCTCCGCATGCGTTGGATCATAAAGGTAAATGGTGACTCCCCGGATTTACGAGCCCAGAAAATAGGATGAAACCATTTGGATTTTATTATTCCATTTACTCTTCCCCCGGACCACAAAGTGGTTCTGAGAGCCTGTTTTATGTATTCAGCTGCTTTTCCCCCCTCCACAAGCATGTGGAGCCGCTTAAATAAACCATCAAGCGGAGCCCAGCTGCAACAACAACCGATCGATCGGAGGCAGGTTTCACGTCTGAGCGCTGCGCCGCCAGCACGCTGGCTTCAGCAGGTGGGGTGGGAGTAGTAATTTGCTGCCGAAGGGCTTTTGTGTCTGCCTGACTTCAGAAAAACTGTAACTTCTGCCTCCCCTGATAGATAGCCGTGCAGGCTGATAGAACGTGTGTGTTTGGAAAAGATTCGCTGCTGTATAAACAATCGACTCCCTACCTTCCACAACATCTGGGAACTCTCAAGCGTCAGGGCCCCGAAACAAATAACTGGGGACTAGTTAGACTCTGATTAGGTTTTAAACAACACATCATGCTCTAAGGAGAGTGCCGTATTGCCTCATCGGAGACCGAAGCAGAGAACTCAAATAAAACAAAACAGCTACAACTTACAAACAAGCCAATTGCGATTTGTTAAAACTCTGTTTGCAAGTCTATAATAAGTTGGGAAGTACTGTAGCTCCAAGCTTTAATCTGCATAGCTGCTATTAAACGAGTCATATAAAAACAAAAATGCCGACCATAAAATTCATAGCTGCCATCATCCGCACCTATTCACATGGGTCAGTTTGCAAAGGTCAAGATATTTGGCACTCCTGAAAATAGCATTTATGTCTTTTGCTGTTAAAAATTATATTACATAGATGAGAGGAAATAACAAGGAGATTGAGAAATAATACAATAATGCTGTACACATTTGCTAAGCATTAGGTCACAGCTTTGAAAATAGCATGTTTTGTTTCAATAAAGGAGAGGAAATGACAGGGAGAAGGGGAGGAACAAGATCGAAAAATGATGCAAGCAGGACTCAAACCTGCATTAGCATCATGGCTCAACATTTCAGAACATGTGAACTAAGATACAAGTCAACGGGCTCCACAGGAGTGCCATGGCTTTACATGTCAAAATATGTTTGCTATAGCTTAAAGAGTAAAGGAAATGACATGGAGCAAGGGAGAAATATTATTGAGAAATTATGTGAGCCAGACTCGAACCTGCATTATCCAACATGAGTACAATGGCTCAACAGTGCTAAGCACTAGAACATGGCTCTGAAAAAAATCACTTTTTATTTAATCAGAGTAGAGAAAATTACTAAGAAAGAGGGCAGAAAAAGATTGAGAAATTATATAAGCAGGACACAAACCTGTGTCCCCATTATGAGCAAAATGACTCAACATATCAGAACATAGAGGAAAGAAAACAACACAGAGAAAAATAGAGAACAAGCTCATGAAATCACATGAGCCGGACTCAATCCTGCATTGTCCACATGAGCACCATGGCTCAACATATCAGAACATGTGTACTAAACGCTGGAACACCTCTATGAAAATAGCACCTTTTTATTTAATCATAAAGTAGATGAAATGACAGCGAGAATGGTGGAAACAATACAGAGAAATTACACGAGCCAGACTCAAACCTGTGGCATCCACATGAACACCATGGCTCAACAGTGCTAAGCACTATAGAAGATGGCTCTAAAAACAGCACCTTTAATTAAATCATAGAGTAGAGGAAGTGACTGAGTTGGAGGGGGAGAGGGAGGGGGGGGGGGGTGTGGTTAATGATGCAAGCCGGACTCAAACCTCCATTTTCCACTTGAGCATCATGGCTCAATATTTCAGTACATGTGAACTAAGGCAATAGAAGAATGGAGGACAGCATAAACAAAAGAAACAACAGGCTGAAAGGTGGAAGTTAAGTCAGAAAATTACATGAGCTGGATTTGAACCTGCATTGACCACTTGAGCACCATGGACCAAACACGTGTGCTAAGTGCTAAACACGACTCTGAAAATGACACTTTTTATTTAATCATAGAGTACAGGAAATGACAAGAAGAACAAGTTCAGTAAATGATGTGCTGGATTCAAACCTATGTCATCCATATGAGCAACATAGCTTAATATCTCTGAACAAGTGCGTCAGAATCGAACCTGCAATGTCCACTTTAGCACCATGGCTCAACATATCAAAACATGGCTTTGAAAATTGCACCTTACATAGTCACAGAGAAGAGGAATAACAACGAGAAGGAGGAGAACAAGATTAAAGAAAATGATGCAAGCCGGACTCAAACCTGCGCTCTACACATAATCACCACGGCTTAACATGCCAGAACATGTGTGCTAAAAAAGTACATAAAAAACAATGGAAACAGCTCTGAAAATAGCACCTTTATTTAATCATAAAGTAGAGAAAATGACAGTGAGAATGGGGAAACAAGACTGAGAAATAATGCAAGCCAGACACAAACCTGCATCATCCATATGAGCGACATGCCTCAACATATCAGAACGTGCTAAGTAACGGCTCTGAAAATAGCACCATTCATTTAATCCTGCTTCTCAAACAAACAGCCAGATTCCTCTCCTCCTGTCAGCACCTTTGACTTGTTGGTCTGCGTGTTTGGAAGCAGGACTCCCCACGTTATCTGTAATCCCCAAGTCTGTTTAAGACTAACGCTTAGATGAATTGAGACTGCGATCTTAACCTTTTTCATGCTTTCAAGTAGAAGACAGAGAGATATCAAAGCATTCCACATTGCATCAGGGATTTCCCATCCTCTCAGCATCCACACCTTTGTAATTTTATCCCGAGACGTGTTGTTGTAAACATATGCCGGCCGCCAAGAAGTATTTTCTTGCATGGCGGGTGTGTGCAACCTTAAAAAAAAACAACAGGTGTCTAGTCATGCAATCAGATAAATTCACAAATACTTCATAATAATTCAAAAAAAAAACCTGATCTAATGACTATTCTAATATCAAACAAATAGATTCATAAACTAATCCTTGATTTTCTGTTCACAGGTGCACTTTATTTTGATTGGAGCACCTGCCATACAATTAAGCAAAAAGCTGTCTGCGCTTGTAAATGCATTGTGATGTGGATTAATCCATTCTTGATACAGTACGCTGTGCCGACCAGAAGCTGCTCCTCTCCTGCAGTGAAGCATTAGTTGCAGTGTCTGCCTGCTCCATGATTAATCTTTGTATCCCTGCTGCCTCTTCAGCGCTCGCTTGCTTGTCTTAGTGAGAGCAGATAAGGTGTGGTGAGTTAACAGAATCCCCGCCTGCTCTCGATGAGACTGAGTGCCGTTACTTAGTCTGGCGCTCTTCCAGAGTCTCGCTCTCATCCTCTCTAACTGCTTTACTCTTAGACTGACGCATTAGACTTAATGCTTATATGTAAGTGAGAGCTGGTAAGATCACTTAAACACTACTTATATTCTTGGTTTGATACAAGTTCAGCTCAGTCAACATCATTTGTCATAATGGTGATCATCAAAAAATATATTTTCACTTGTCCCTCCTTTTATTTAAAGTAAACAAGTGAGGCACTTACAATGAAAGTCAATGGGGCCAGTCTATAAACATTGAAATACTCAATGTTTCAATAATGTAGACACAAGACATAAACAATATGCATGTTAACATGAGTTTTAGTATTAAAAAAATACAAATTCTGTATAACGTTATGCATATTGTACAAGCATGACATCAGCATGACAAAGCAACACCATAAACCCTAAATCAACTTACATCATGATTTAAAAAGCTGTACAGCTCAGATAATAGCAATAATTAGAATACAATTAAATTATATATTATTATAACAATATTATTAATTATTAAAATAATTAGTTTGAATAGAAGAATTATTGCAAAATGTTTTATTGATTTATAATTTAACAAACAGCTTTACAGACCAAACTAATAAAATAATAATAATAATAAAAAAATAATAATTATTATTATTATTATTATTATTATTATTATCATTATTATTATTGTTACAAATAATTAATTTCAACAAAAATTGATCTGTAAAATTTTATACGCTTTTCACAATGTTACAGATCAAACAACATGTATAAAATAAATGATAAAATCAATACTAATAATATTATAATTAATAATACTATTGAAATATTATTATTACAATAAATAGTTTGAACAGAAGAATTACTGTACAAGCTTTTACTGAATTATAATTTTAACAAACAGCTTTACAGATCAAACATAATAATAATAATAATAATAATAATAATAATAATAATAATAACAAATTATTATTTTTTTAAATAATTAGTTTGAACAGAAGAATTACTGTGCAAGCTTCCACATTTCTGCTTTTAAATCCTTCAAATATTTGTCCCTTTTTTATTTATTTATTTATTTTTTTTTTACAATTTTTGCTTTTTTACAAAGAAAACGAAGAACAAGTAGAAGTTATTTTTGTGGTAATCCACTCTTTTGCACAAATGCTGTCAAAAGAGCCTAACTTGTATTGAACCCGGAATTTTCCTTTAAGAAGGGCTGTCCAAATGTGAGCGCACACACACACACTTTCTTATCCACAACTGAACTTTTGCACTGCTCTTCAGAGTCTGGAAAACCCCTCCTCCAGCATAAATACACACACCTCTGTGCACACAAACACACCC
The DNA here is from genome assembly GCA_039654775.1 of Spinibarbus caldwelli. Classification (NCBI taxonomy): domain Eukaryota; kingdom Metazoa; phylum Chordata; class Actinopteri; order Cypriniformes; family Cyprinidae; genus Spinibarbus; species Spinibarbus caldwelli. The sequence continues at coordinate 14,780,119 of CM077238.1, forward strand.
AAGTAAATCCTGTTCCGAGACAATTTAAGCCAATTACAGTGCAGGGGCAAATGGCTAACCTCCATAATATACATTTCCCAGCCTCCAGCCCCCTGCACTTGCCTGTCATCCCCACACCAGAGTTATGCACTGCAGACGGGTGTCCCAGGCGACCTGCTTAGAGTTGGCTCAATTCATTAAGCCGGGGCCCGTGCACAGGCCTGAGTTCACACGGTGAAGGCACTTGCAGCAAACAGCTGCCACACATTCCTGATGGGAGGGCCAGGCAGATGTCCAAGGACAATCAAAGGGAGAGGCAGGGGAAAGTTTACGATCTAGCGTTTGCCAGGGCCTCAATGAGCTGCCTCTCCGTCCCCTCCTTAAAGACAGGGTGCAGCTGGTGAGACTCAAGGCGCTGTCCTGGCCCGGCTCCGTCTCCCTCTCTTTTTTTCTCTCTCTAGCACAGCCTATCCTAGTCAGAGAAGACAGTCAATATCAGCTGCCTTTTCAGCTCTGCAGTGTGAGTGCAGAAGTGGATGGGTAGCCTCTTTGGCACTGCCAAAAGCAACGCGGGCCAAGAGGGTGAGTACAAAGATGAAAGTAGAGCTTCACACCCAGACACAATAAGACTGCCCACACTGAGCTTAGGAGAATGGCACTTTTGTTAAACTCACTCCAGATTCTGGGGATATCCATCTTGCATTATTACAAGTGGCATCATGTAGCCTTTTTATTTACTGCATTAACTGTGCCATTTCTTTTTCAAATGACATAGAGATGATAACAACATTTAAAGAAAAAAAAAAAAAATAAATAAATTCTGACTTGTATAATAATATTCTAAAATAAAATTATATAAAATTACAGTGAACCGTACACATGCTCAGGATATATATATATATATATATATATACACAAGAGCTGCTGGCTCACAGGTTCAGGTCTGATCTGGATCATGCCCTTATTCTCACCTCAACTTTTATGTTTACACCATTTGAAAACAAATAATAATAATAATAATAATAATAATAGTAATAATAATAATAATAATAATAATAATAATAATAAATGACTAATAAAATAAAAAAGCTCTTTATTAGCTCAACTGTTAAATTAGAAATTAAATATGAAGTTTCTATTATAATATAAATTTAGATATTAATTTAAATTATTTAATTATTTAAATTGCTTATAATAATAATAATAATAATAATAATAATAAACAATGAATAATTTAATAATAATAACAATAATGGGAATTATCATTATTATTATTATTATTATTATTAAAAATAATTATTTTTGAAAATAATTCTTTTTAACATCACCATCATCATCATCATCATCATCATCATCAACAACATCAAAATCAAAAATTATTTCAGCTTGTGCAAAAATGGCACTTTATGAGACATTAAAAATTAAATTGGAGACTAAATGTAAAATTTTTTATTATAAAATAAAATGCATTCTACTTGCTTTATTTGCAACAAAAACACCTTTGGCACTAAGCGAGTCAGGCCTGCCACTGGAGCCTCCTCAGAAAAAAAAAATAAATAAAAAAATGCCTGTAAGAAATCCATTAATATATGTTAAAACTTCAGAGAGTGGGCCACGATTATGGTATTATTTGAGTTTGGTAGTGTTTCTTTTGCAACAAAGCAAACTGCCATTCATTGACGGATGGGTCTTTACTTGAATTAGTCTGGATGTCACCAGTCTTACTTGTAAAACGCTTCCCAAGCCACATAGAATAATACTGCAATGTAGCTTTGGCTTCACCTTGGCTTACCCTCGGCTTTATTCCCTAGCTAACACGCCACTAACTGGATGCTACGTGTGTTTGCACTCCTGCTCTTAAATTCCTCATTACACAAAGATTAACAATGCATAGAAAGCTCCTATAGCGAGGAGCCAAGTCTCACCCCCATAGAGGCCCTTAGCAGTTTCTCTTACTAAAACAACAGCATGTGCCTTGCTTACCCACTTGCTGTTTGCTGGGACTTTCTCATAGATATCCCTTTATTTGTGAGTGCAAACGTGTGAATCTATTGAAATTTAAATACTTTATTATTAATCATTTTGTGCATGCAAAGTCAATGTTTCTGTTGTTCATATGGCTTTGAGTACAGGATTTTAATTCAGCTTCAAACAATCTTCAAAATCTGTACTTTAAGTGAGCGATAACCATTCGTCGCAATCATCGGTTCTAGACTGCTTTCCTTGTACCTTGCAAAATATTTCTGTGAAGAATCCCGCAAGAACAAAATAGAGACATTGTGAAAGGAGGCTTGTCTCCAGCTCTATTGGACAGAGAGGAGTCAAAGGGAGAGACCCCACTGGATTTCAAAAGAGGAGTGACAGCTCGTGAAATCCTGACTGAGATGTGTGAAAGACCACTCCATACGCATGGGCTTCCACAGACACTGAGATACACAGTCACCCCCCAGCCCGCTCTTAACATGCAGCCCAATGATTAAAGGAAAGTGCACACACACATCTCTCTACCTCCTCCCCCTTCCTCTCTCTGTATCCTTTCAATTTTATCCCTCCTTACTCCACATCTCTTACTCCTTCTCTCTCTCTCTCTCTCTCTCTCTCTCTTTATTGTACACAGGCACAGCATGGCTCCGGTTGTAATCACCGTTGGACACAATTTCAGGGACAATTTAAAGACTATTTATTATCTTCAGTCAATAAGAGCACGGATAGACTGACTCTCTGGATGTTCATTTGAAACCTAATGGATAGAGCTTTAAATGCTTCCCAATTGGTTTACAGTAGGAGAGACTCACTACTTAGTTTCTCGTTTGTTTTGGTTTTGTTCGAAGGGGGATGGATTTTCTTTTCAAGTAGATACAAATATTTTTGAACTTTATGTATTCTCGGTGGAGAAAAAAAAAAACACAGTAAAAAAAAAATGGTTAGTAGCACAGATTGCTGGGGCTGACATGGTATTTCAGACAGTTAGACGAGTGTTACAGTTACCTTTACAGTTTCATCCTTTGGGAAAATGGGCATTGCAGCTCATTGCAACCACAAGAGTGGATGAAAAACAGTCAACACAAAAGAAATAGCAATAATGTGCATGAAGTCTATTGATAAAAAATATTTGTTAGCGTGATTATCCAACACGCATAGGGATAAAGCAACATTTTATTGAAAATTACAATGCAATGGTGAGATGAAATCAAAAAACAAAATGACCAAGTACACTACCATTCATAATGCTCTCTTATGCTGCATTTATTTGATTAAAAATACAGTAAGAACAGTAATATCAGCCTGTCATGTTTGATCATTTTAATGTGTAATAGAAGGATTAATATATTTAAAAAAAAAAAAAAGTTTAATGACCCAAAACTAGCATATGAACTTTATGAATGACTTTTTTAAAGCTGTATTTTACATTAAGTTGTAATAAAGCAATTAAATTAAATTAAATTAAATTAAATTAAATTAAATTTTGTAATAAAATAATACATGCAATACACTTGCATCCTTTTTTGGACACACTTGGGTAAATAAAATAAAACAAAATAAAATAAAATAAAATAAAATAAAATACATACATACATACATACATACAGTGTCTTGTGAAAGTATTCATACCCTTTCATTTTTTTTCATGTTTTTTTTTTTATGTTGCTGCCTTATGTTAAACTTTTTTTCCCACATCAATCTACACTTCGTACACCATACTGACAAAGCAGAAACATAATTGTCACAACTTCGTAAATTTATAAAAAAAAAAAGAAATAAAAAAAAAGAAATAAGTACATTGCATAAGTATCCATACCCTTAACTAAATATACAGCTGAAGCACCTTTACAGCCTCAAGCCTTTTTTGTTTGATGCGATAAGCTTTGCTAATCAGCATTTGGCAATTATCTGTCATTCTTCTCCTCACCTCTTCACCTCTCAAGCTCTGTCAGGTTGGACGGGGCAGATGCAAATTTTCAGGTTTCTCCAGAAATATTTGATTGGGTTCAATCCCAGGCTGTGGCTGGGCCACTCAAGGACATTCACAGAGTTGTTTATAAACCACTCTTGCTGTGCGTTTAGGTCCATTGTCCTGTTGGAAGGTGAACCTTGTGCCCAGTCTGAGGTTCTGAATGCTCTGAACTGGGTTTTCATTAAGGCTATCTCAATATTTTGGTGCATTAAGCTTTTCTTCTACTCTGACGAGTCCCTCAGTCCCTGCTGCTGAAAAACATCCCCACAGCATGAGATTGCTACCAGCACACTTTACTTTTGGGATGGTGCTCTGCAGGTGATGAGCAGTGCCTAGTTTGCTTCAAACATGATGTTTAGAACTGAGGTTCATCAGACCAGAGAATCTTGTTCTCACAGCCTGAGGGTCCTTTAGGTGTTTTTTTACAAATTCTAAGTCTATATAAATATATATACATTTTCATGTGTCTACACTGAAGAGAGGACTGAGTCTTGCCACACCGGCATAAAGCCCAGATCGGTGAAGTGTTGCAGTGATGTTTGTCCTTCTGTAGGTTTCTCCTGTCTCCACATATGATCATGGAGCTCAACTAGAGTGACCATCAGCTTCTTGTTCCCCACACCAACCAAAAGCCCTTCTCTATCAATTGCTCAGTTTGGCCAGGAGGGCAGCTCTAGGAAGAGCCCTGGTTGTTTCAGACGCCTTCCATTAAGGGTAACAGAGACTACATGCTTCTGTGAACCTTTAGTGAAGCAGAATTTTTGTCTCAACTCTTCCCAAGATTTGTGGCTTGACGCAACCATGTTTCTGAGCTCTACAGGCAGTTCTTTGGACCTCAGGGCTTGATTTTTCCTCTGATATGTATTATCAGCTGTTAGACCTTTTATTAAGACACGTGTGCCTTTCCAAATCATACCCATTCAATTGAATTTGCCACAGGTTAACTTCACTCAAAGTGTAGTAACATCTACAAGCAATATGAATGCTCCTGAGCTAAATTCCAACTGTCCCAGATAAGGGTATGAATACTTACGCAATGGAATCATTTAAGTTTTTTTATTTTTAATAAATTTGCGAAGATGTTAAAAACCTGTTTTTTGTTTTACCATTATGGTGTATGGAGTATAGATTGATGTGGAAAAATAGTAATTTAAAAGCAGTTTAACATAAGGCAGCAACATAACAAAATGTGAAAAAAAATGAAGGGGTATGAATACTTTCGCAAGGCACTGTACATACATAAAAATCTCCATGAATCACCAAGCAGCGACATGGGATGTGACAGGGCACAACCTGCACTAGGCAAAAGTGACCTAGTAGATCTCCAGGTGAGAGTGACTTTTAATTACACATGAGAAGGTGGTAAGACGTCTGTTTAGCAGCATGAGGCTATATTTAGACAGAGCCGTATCACAGCCCGCTCCTCCCCGTACTTACCCTCTGTTCAGCCCACTCCCTGTCTGCTGTTTACACCCACATTCACAAGTACTTGATAGGTGAACTTATTTGCAACCTGCAGATTTGTTTACCCTAGCATTAGCAAGTAATGGGCTGGAAACAATAACAAGCTCATTTAGATGTAATACCCCCCTGCTAGTCATTGGTGTCATTAAATTGGGTTTGTACAGTTGTAGCTGAAGGAGGAATATCATCTTGTGTGTGTGTGTGCGTGTGTGTGTGTGTGCGCGTGTGTGTGTGTGTGCGCGTGTGTATTACGGCGGTCGGAGACAACATGATAAGTGTGACTTAAACGATTTGTGACTTTTAATTAAATTGTAATGCTCAAATTTCTAAATGGGGAAAAAAAAAAAAAAAAAAAAAAATTCCCTTGGCGAAGACCGGAGAGTAGGAAGCTGAGACACTGAATACCATATTTTTCATCCGGCATTATCAGAACACATGTGTGGGGGAAATATGTCATCAACTAGTCGTTTGGAGTTAAAACTTAAATGCCAGCAGCTATTAGCTGAGCCAGACAATTTGATGAATGAAATACCATTAGAACTTCAGATTTCCAGACATCTGAGGCATTCTTTTATTCAACATATAGCTCCCTAACCCTTACAGTGGAGAAATTAATGGTGTTTACATAGCAGCCCGTTTTTTTACAATTCACGTCGGCCGTGTTGACCTCTTTTTGTGCGAGATCAAAGGTCACTGACAAGACAACACTGCCTGAGATTTGATTTATTGTGCTGGAAAAGTAATGGGGGGGATTTCAAAGTTTACCAGACTCTGAACTGTCTTGAAGCAGACTCTTGTTTGGACTGCTGGTTGCAATTTTGACCAATGAGTCTCTTGATCTGACACAGAGGCTAAAGAGGAAGACTAATGGATGTCACAGAACATGAAGCACTGATATTGTTTTATTAGATATTGTGGACAAAGCGACAGCACAGGAAAAGAATTATGAAAATGACTGCACCTGTGTTTTGTACTGTTTGCAAAAACATCACCAATGAGAGGTCATACCTGACCCTTCGGAGCTATGCATATGTGTTACAAGTGGTCTGTAAGACACAACACTCTACTGCCAGAACATAATGTGCTATTATTATAGGGAATCCAGTGCATTGGTTATGGCAATCAGATAATATCACATGTGAAGACAGGATGACAGCCTGTGTTGACAAAATAGTTGCCAGTGATCAATGTTCTAGTGAATTTGGGTAGTATGGATACATTTCTTTCTTTATTTATTTACTTACTTACTCATATGCCATATTTAAAGGAAGAGTGCACCCAAAAAATTAAAATTAGCAAAAAATTTACTCCCCCTCAGGGAATCATCCAAGTGAGGTTGTTTTTTTTCCACAGATTTTCAGAAATATAACAATAAATCACAGGCTCACCAATGAATCTTCTGCAGTGATCCAGATAAAATATGAGTCCTGAATAGCAATGAATAATATTTCTTTCTCCAGTGAAAAAAGTTATCTTGCTGAATCAGGAGGCAAATGCACACATCTATAGTAAGAAAAAAATAAAATAAATAAAAATACAATAAAATAAAAAAAAAAAAAACTTTTCGTTGACTTCACTTAAGACTTTATTGCACAATGCACATTTCTTAATATTATGCCTAAAATGCCTAATATCACTATTAATAAGGATTGTAAGATCTCTGTATAATATCAGTCTTTAAATGTGAGATATATTGCAAGTTTACTTGCAATAGTTCCACTTTAGCACAATCAAATATACTTCAGTGTATCTTTAGTTGGACTTCAGCACTATACGTCCACACAATTAAATAAAAAACAATTATGTTTTTATTTGTATTTATTTATTTATTTATTTTTTCCACTAGGGAAACCAGGCACCGTGTCCAAACAACAGTCCTAAACAAACATGTTGCTGGATATTGATGTGAGAGGACAACAGTAGATGGACTTTTTCACTTGAGGAAGCTTTAATTAGATCATGGACTTATATTTTAACCGGAAACAACAGTTTGAAGTTAAAAATGTCTTAATATTTTTGTTTCTTACAAACACACAGCTTTTCACTTTACAAGACATTAATTGATGGACTGGACTTTTTCCCCTTCAGAACCTTCATTTATATTTTATATAAATACATCAAACATTTTATGAAGAATTCAGCAATTCTTCATCTCAGTTATAAGATGCCTTTCACAATCTTGCAACAAACCACCGCATGCCATGCACACCTTGTCACAAAATCAGTTCTGGCCTTTTAACGTAAGTGCACCTTTTGCAAGGAACATGGTTGTGCTTTGCTGCCTAGCTATGCTTATAAATATTTAATCTTCCTTTTGATTCATTCATTTTCTTGTATTCTCTACACTCTGATTAATAAGTGAAGTCAAGAAGTACAGTGTAATGCACTGAAGTCTGAAGTACAAAACAATACAAATGTCTTTGTTTCATATATATATATATATATATATATATATATATATATATATATAGTATTATTACTATTACAAATTAGAGGAATCAAATAGCAAATATTTCTGCTATCTTCATTTAGATATTATCATATTGCCCAGTGTTTCAGGTTGTTAATGATCTATAATAATACAATTTAGAGCACTTGATGGTTTCTGGAATCTTTTATTTGTTTGTGTCTTGTGTTTTATTGCTGTGTCTGTGATTTCCCTCCCCATCTCCTTTCTCTCAGAAGTTACAGTCCTCGGTCACAGACGTGGGTTCGGAATTGAACTTTAAGACCTGGGGGAGTTTGACCATCTGCTGGAATGCAGAGGTAGGCCTGTAAATTAGGGCCCCTAATGAAAACTCTCTGGTGTCCAACTCCAGCAATCATCTGGTTAAAATCAACCAGTAATTCCACAAATTTTCCCAACCCCTCTCTCAGCCCTCAACGCCTAATTTAGAGGAAAAGTGTACATTCTGCTCTAAATACCTGCATTTTGAATTCTACAGAAACTGTGATCTGTTCTTGTCTGCAATCAAACTTTTTTTTTTTTTTTTTTTTTTAAAGAAGATTTAAAACCCACTATATAATGCATGCAATAATGTCTTCTAATGACTGCAGGATCACTGCAATCTTTTGAGATTATCTAAATTATTAGATAATTATATACACAATTATGCATGTATTTCCACAATTCATTTACAAACGTTTTGACTGAAGAAATTGGCATTAGCTGTGTATGCAAAAATCTGTGTATTCAATTTATAAATTAGACATTAGAAAGATTTGTCTATACTAAAACAATACCTGAATGATGAATGCCATGTGAGTTGTTGATATAAAAATTATTGCTTAAAAAGGCAATTATAAAAGAGAACAAAATAAATAAATAATACATAACATTAATATAATTTAAAAGGATATGTCAAAGTCTTGAATAATTATAGATTTAAAACAGAAAGAGGATGGGAGGCCCAGATGTTTTTTTCTTCCTTTGGCTTAAAAACAATGAGAACTGGAAAAGTCTTAACCTGTTAAACATCTCCCCTCTCAAACAGTTACAACTTTCCTTCGAGTTATTCAACCTTTCACCCACTGGGCCCCCTGACTCTGACCTCTCACCACATGCCATTTGCCTAAAAACTACTCTGCCGCCAACGACCTCTGCAATCTGCAACACATTACAGCAAAAGACCAGGGATAAGGACAGAGTAGATTGGTGGTTTGCCCGGTTATTAGTTTGCTGATATAGTTTTACTGGGGTCAAATGCAATGGCTGAGAAAACAGGTTGTGGTTGGGGGGAAAAAAAAAAAAAAACAGACTGCGTTAAGAAACTCTTCCGGATGTTTGATTATGTGATAAATATGTTTTCTTATTTTAGAATTGGACAGCTTTTTTCTTTCTTTTGTAGGGATATGACCACTGATTAATGAACAAACTCTGAACGTGTGAACATGCTGGACAAAACCAAGCTATTATTGCATAATCCATGTTTATTTTTCAGATTTTTTACAAAATCAGACTGGCATGATTTCAGCTGAACGTAAAAACAAAAAAACAAAAAAAAAAACACCTTTTTAAAAATTGTAAATGAATGTTTTAGTAAGACTGAAAACAGTGTTATTTCAGTATTATTTAAATAATATTATATTATTTAATAATAAATTACATTAGCTTTTTTATTTTTATTATTTTTCTTTATTTTGTTACGTGCTTTTGTCACATTGTATTATCATATTTTGTCTTCTTTCTAAATATTTGTATATAGCTTTTTTGAATATATATATATATATATATATATATATATATATATATATAGTTTTTCATCTAATATTTATATTTATTTATTATTTATAGCAAATAAAGCCAAAATAAACTAACACTGACACTAACAACACTGACTGAAATAAACTGAAGTTACAGTGCATGGAAATGTGTGTAAAGATTTAGTGAATCAGCGCTCAAGAACAAATCATTCAGACCGGATTCCGACCAGATAGGAGTATTCATTGAGTAATGATTTAAATTTCAACATGTTTTTCACACAAAGCCATTGTATGGCTTTAAAATACATGTATTATATAGCATGAATCATACAAGACACATAGATACACCAATCCATGGTAAAAATGGTTTCTCTATGCAGGCTGATCAGTCACACTAAAGAGCAGGAACGTCCTGCCATGTTTACTATGTGTCCTGTAACTCCACCCTCCAGTGATGGATCCAATGATGAGTATGGTCAGGCAGCCTGTTACGTCATTAGATTTCTATTTCTATTTCTACACGCTGTCTTCCTTTCCCCCCTGATTTCTTTAGAACTTTTTTACAGATCTAATTTTCTCTCCAGTTCTTAGTTTCTACCTTTTTTGGATTTTGTTTGTTTGTTTCTGTTACTTCAGTTGGTAAGGGGAACGTCACAGTGAGCAGAGGCGCTGATGTATAGAGCACTGTCGCTTGTCTCTCCTGAAACCTTTTGTTTCCCCCAGGCTTCCCATTCATTACAGAGCCTTTGGTGAGAGAAGACATAAAGAGAGGCCCTGACCCTGGTGTGAGCCCTTTGACCTCTCTGGAGCCAAGAGGTCAGATTCACGAGCCACTGGGCCATCACTATTCGTTGACCGCAGGGCTCTTGCAAACGAATGACTGCGGATGAGGAGGCTGAATGGAGGAAAGTCGGTGGGAAAATGTGGTAATTTATAGAAGTGGGGAGTCCATTTCAAAAGAGGCCATGCTGGATCAGCTGACAGACGGGTCAGAGGTGCTGTTTGGGCCTTATTTCCTGGCAATGTTACTGTAACATCTGCGTGTTAAGAGACTTCTGGGACCAAAACTTTTTGACCCCTCGGGGTCACAGAATGGGAAAAAGCAAGCGGTTAGATTGTTGGATGTCAATGGCCAATGTTTGACTTGTAGTCCTCAAGGGCTGTGTACTTTGAGCTTGTCCCCTTACTTACAAAAAAAAAAAAAAGAAAAGATATTTAGCTCCTGATCCCTCTTGATGTTAAAGCGGAGGGGAAAAATACGACAGCAATCTCTCACAGTAAAGAAAAAGAGCTAAATGAAGAAACAAACACCACATATAGTAAATTATGTCTGTGGAATGTACATGTGTTCTAATCCAGTGTTCTGGATAATGATAATAATAATAATAATAATAATAATAAACTATTTAAATATAAATAAGTAAATAAATAGATAAATAATAATAATAATAATAATAATAATAATAATAATAATAATTATTATTATTATTATTGTTATTATTGTTATTGTTGTACATATACATTTTTCAGCATTAGTAGTATTAGTAGTAGTAGTAGTAGTAGTATGAATATAATTAATATAATAACAAAAATAAAAAAAATCTCATTATAAAGAAAAATTCATTAAATAAAATTATTATTAATAATATTATTATTTTTTTTAAATATCTTTATTAATAATTTTACTACTGTTATTATTAATTTTTATCTTCTACTTCTTCATTTCCTTATTATTATTATTACTAACTGTAAGTATTATTATTTTCACAGTATGTATTTTCTATCATGGGAAATTTCAGAGCCTCAGTCGAGACATTCTTGGAAATCTCAGGCCTTCAGGCCAGCTATTAACCCAATTGGCCTCTGTGGACCTGTAGCTGTCCCGGTGGTTCTCTGGGGTTACCACAAAATTGACCTGAGGACAGGAGTCCAGTATTGACCAGCTGTTGAGTGGGCTCTTCTCTCTAAGCCTGGGAAGACTCTCCTAATTAGCCTCCCACACCCATAAACATGTCCAATGAGCTGGACACCCAGAGCTTATTGATTGAACTGATGGGTCCAATTGTATATGTGCAACTTCACAACGAGCAGCCGGGCAGGTGACAGGCTCTGTCTCCAATGTCGGTGGGAAGCTTCTGCGAAAATGAGTTGGACAAAGATGGAGTGACCTGGTGGATGAAGTATCTGCGGTGATGATTGTTTCTCCTTTCTAGCTGACTGTATAACACAATACTACTTCTATTTTTTTCCCTCCTCCTTTTTCCATCCTTCGTTGGTGTTCCCTTTAGATTTATGTGTAATGTATCTCTATGTGCATTGTGACCGGGTCAACACATCTACTGTAACAACCACTGCTTATGACTCTGATGATAAATGGATGGAAACACACTCTGGCAGACTACAAGACTGTCTCCAGTGTGACATAGAGGCTTCTCTTTTATCGAGGTCACAGGATACAAGTCTTGAGGGCCTGCCCTCTCAGATCACTCCTTCAGATATTTTTTCTCGTCCTTTTCTGCCCTCCCTAAGTTGTTTTTCTTTCATTTAGCTGGCCTCCTCCTATAAAAATGCAAGCCAATTTTCCAGCACATTAACCCGGGAGATCTTTAATACACAGGAGTTTTGGTACAAAGGGGACAGCAAGGCCTAGCAGAAAGATAGATGGGCCTGCCGACTAAATGTGGGCAGTTTTCCCACTGCCCTGGTCTCAATCCGGGACAAAGACCACATTGAGTGGGATGCTTGACATCAGCATCATAAACTAGTCACAGCTACAAAGGCTTTGACACTTTAAAGCACCAGCTACTGCCCCTTTCCTTTTCTCTCTCCTGCACAGTGTTTCGGCTGCTCCAATCGCCAAGTTGTCGTCATTTTTTCTTTTTTCTTAGAGGACATTAAGACAAAGGGTTATATGTTAAATAGTGTCAACAAGAATACCCTCTTGGAGTCTGCTTTTCTCCATTCCTAAGATAACATTTCCTCATAGGGTTTTGTCCATTAGAGACACAAGTTACGCTGACCATTTTCCATCTCCATAATCTCCCCCCTTCCACCTCTCCAGCACCCCCTCCCCTTAACTTTCCAACCTTTCTGATGGAAGATACACCATATGTCAAAGTTATTTTTACCTCATGAGAGAGAAAAGAATAACTTTAAGGAGGACAATGTCAAGAATAGTGTGTAGATAGATGGATAGACAGACGGACAGAGTGTTAATTAAATAAATAAATAAAGTAGGTAAACAAACAAATAAAAAGTAAATAATAATAATAATAATAATAATATTATTAATAATAATAATAATAATAATAATAATAATAATAATCTAATTTTTGTCTTTATATGGATAGAGACGGAAATTTAGGGAGTGGGGGGGAAATGCTATCGGGAAATGACACAAGCTGAATTCAAACTCCTGTTGCAACATGCAGCATGTCTTAAATACTATTTTGCCACTCTGGACACTAATTTGAATCAAAAAGGGAAAGATTTCAATTCAGTTCATTAGTTAATTATGTCAAATGTAATGTGATTGCCTAAGTTCACCTTTATAAGCTGATGAGTTAATTAGTCATATTAATTAGATTTGGAGACACCATTGCTGAAATGTGGCCAAAATGTGGTTATGTAACACTTAATACTTCTTCAGAACGTTCTTAATGTCAGCACACTCAACAATTTCCTATTACAGCCTCTTCTGTCGACTTGTTTGTTATGAATACCACTCCTGCTTTAACCTGTGCAGTCACGGGAGGTCCTTCATTAACTGTCATTACCAGGAATGGTTGTTTAGACAGCTCTCCGCTCTCCTGTCAACAGGTAGAGCTGCCCTCATCGTCTCTTTTCACCAAGCAAATCTCTGCAATGGAGCTAGAAGCCCTGATTCTGTGACCTGAGAGTCAGGATATTATTGAAAGAGGCAGAGATGGCAGCGGCGGTTGAATAAAAGGGTGATCTTTGCGCGAGATGTCAGCACAAAGTTGGATTCAGCCTCTCAATGTCAGGCCGGTGAGGGAAAGGGTGCACTTTAATGGATTAAACTCTGAGTGCCAAAGCGCTTCGCAGACAGGGACTGCTGATGGATGGAGTAATATTGTACACGTTTATTCTGGGATTTCTGTGTCAGTGGAAGAGTCCTGTCTACTGCTAAACTATTTATCTTTTAAGCAGAAAGGGATGACTTCAATTAGACAATATGTTCTCATGTCAGTAATAGAGATGATGAAATGTAAATTGTAAATGAAATAGTCCAGGTTTAATACAACTTTCAATCAACAATTGACAGTGGCATAATGTTGATTAGCAGAAAAAAAAAATAAAAAAAATAAAAAATCCACTTTTGCCTCCTTTTCTTTAAAAAAGTGAAAATTTGGTTTATAGTGGAAGTGAATGGGGCCAAACTGTAAATGTTAAAATACTCACATTAATATTATTTTGGGGTAGAGGGGGGAAATCAGTAAAAAGGAGTTTTAACAGAAACATTAATGTTAAACATTTTTATTAAAGGTATAGTTCACCCAAAAATGAAAATTTGTTTATTCACATTGTTGTTCTAAACCTGTATGAGTTTTTTGTTTCTTTTTTTTCTTTTTTTTTTTCCTGTTGACAAATGTTGGTTACCAAATAGTTGCTGATAGCCATCAGAAAAAAAATAAATAAATAAATAAAAAAAATAAAATAAATAAATGAATAAATAAATAAATACTATGGAAGTCAATAGCTACCGTCAACTGCTTAGTTACAAACATTCTCAAAAAAAAAAAAAAAAAAAAAAAAAAAAAAAAGACAGAAATTTCATTTTTGGGTGAACTATGTCTTTAAGTTAGAATTTTCACATTTCTATTATTAAATCATCCAAAAATAGGCCTCATTCCAACTGCTGCACTATAACCTTTTTCTTCAGAGAGAAAAGAGTCTGAATTATTTATTTATTTATTTATTTACTTATGCAATCAACATTATTCCACAAATGCTGCTAATTGGTCCTAACTTGTATTGAACCCCTGATATTCCTCACAAAACAAAAAAATTTTATAAGCTACATCAATCAATGAAAGGTTCTCCTTCAATTAACAGTTATGTATGGCTTTTTATGAGTGTTTTGAAACATGTTTTGTCAAAACACATCTCTGTTGTTCTCCATTCTTGTGATATTGGATCAAACATGGCATTCGGAAAAGCCCTGTAGTCCAACCTTTGAGAGGAGGGAAACAGCTGCTTCACATCGCTAGCCTTTGGACAAAGTCAAGATAGGGAGTATTTGGACAGGTTCGGACAAGAACGAAGGCCAGAGTCTGTCATCAGGAAGAGATCACGTTGTCAAAGTAAAATAAACTGAAAAATAATAACCACTGAATTTCCATCACTTTTCTTCTTCAAATAAAGCTTAGAACACCTGTTAGATTTGGAAATTAAGACTTTCTTCTGTCTCTCTTCCACTCCCCAGCGCAATTCTCCACCTGTCGCCCATGTCACAGGACCCCGTTGCAGATAAGGTGACCCTCCCTTTGAGGCCAGATTGATTCAAATCTTAGCCATAAGGCAGCGCAATACAGCTCAGTCACCATAACTTTGCAGCTGCCCTGTTGATCCATAGGTGAAGTTCACTGCAGGGCTTTTGTCAGACAACCACTCAGCCATGTGTAATCGATCTCTCGTATATATGTTCACAAAAAGAAAAAAGTAAAAAGAAGCACTTCAAGGTCCAGAGATTAGCACCCTAGTCAGCTGGTTCACATGTGCCCTTTGGTCTAAATTTAAATACAGTAATAGCTCCAGGGGGCAAGAGAAGAGAAAGGAAAAAAGAAATTATAACCAAGAGCAGGCTAAGGGCCAGATCATGCTCGCACTAAGGGGGCTGGTTCAGAGGTGGCGCGATTACAACTTGCAGGCCAGCGCTTCAGCGTCTGACTCTGATTGATTCAGGACCTCTGCTACATGAGCTCAATGGATACATGTCAGGAAGACTTCAAATATATGTACATGCTGGCATTAAAGCAAAATGGGGACATAGCAAATGCCAAGAACATCTGAATTTCAACAATTCACTCTGATATTTGGTCATATTATAATTTGTAAATTGCATTTTTGGATCAAATTAGAGAAAGTTAAAGTACTGGTCATATAGGCCTATATAACATACATAACACACTTAAAAACTGCATATATTATATATTAATTAAATGCATGAAAGGTATATGCATGCATACACACTACAGTTTAAAAGTGTGGGCACGGTAAGATTTAAATTAATACTTTTTTTTTTTATAAAATGTGCATTTAATTAATCAAAAGTTACATTAAAAACATTTATATTGATACAAAGGATTTTAAATAAATGCTGTTTGCCAACACAGGAATAAATTACATTTTAAAAGTTACAACACACATTTTTTATTGCAATGATATTAGACAATATTACTGTTGTACTGTATTTAATCAAATAAATAAATCACATAATATATATTTTTATTATTATTGTATATAAGCTGCATATTCTGCAACAAGAACGGATATAGAAAAGTACTTTTTTTTTTTTCTCTGCATCTGAGCGGCCAGTAAGAGAAATGTCAAATTTGATTACAAAAGAAAGCTTTGCATGGAGATCATGCATGTTAAGTTGGGTTGAGCATTTGTGCTGTTTATCGTGGATTTGAAAGTGATATGAAAATCCTAGTAGCAGAGGTCATTTCTGCTTTGAGTGAGCAATTTGATGTAATCTGCTACCAAACTTTAGTGCTGGTAACTTGATTCACTTAGATTCAAACCAGAGTACTTACAGGAACCAAAGACAAACAAACAAACAACAACTGCGGTTCTTAGCAGGTGGCTTATGTGATTATAGACAATTACTTTCCTCACTTTCTGTGTTCTGCTATTTATGTGTGTGTGTGTGTGTGTGTGTGCGTGTGTGTGTCTGTGTGTTTTGGGAAGAGGGAAGAGTAGTGGAAGAAACAACCAAAGAGAACAGCCTCAATCCTCTCAACAAAGCTAAAGCTCACTCGACTGGAATAAGTAGAATGTCCTCCAAGCTGTCTGAAACACTTACATTCCTGGTCAGCAACGAACTGTTAACTATTTGACCACTAACCTCTGACGATTTGATGCTAAGTTGGCAATCATTATTAATGGTGTCTGATTTGGTTTCCAATCCACTACACATGAAACTATAACAACTATGATGGCATGCAGTTAAAGCCTGGTTTGTGTAGGGGGACTCACTATACACTGCAAATGAAAGAAAAAATAACAATTGGATAATAGATTTTTGTCAAGCTTTCCTCTGTGTTCTTTGTCCCTTCTTCTCAAAAGCACAGACGTAAACCACACAATTACACTCGCTGAATGTGGAAAGGATACTGTTGCTGGGTGGTTAACATGAGGAGGAAGTGTATTGGAGTCCAAGACTCTGGTGTTGTCTCCTGTGTCTTGGCTCAGCTCATTTGTTTCTCATCTGATAGCCCTGTGGAGATGAGCCAAGAGTCTCCAACCAACTACTGTCAGATTGCAACATGTTGAGACTGGAGCAGGTAGTCAGGGAAGAAGGAGCAATATATCAGCCTGCTTGATGGACTTCATCAAAAATCCATGAGTAATCAGCCTTCAGGCACAAACACTGGTTTAGTCTGTGTTGACATTGTTGGTTATCAATGTAATGTGACATTAAATCAACATGGTACACGGTATGTGGACAGAAAAGAGAGTCTAATTGCACAAACATTAATTTATTATGTTAGTTATTTAATATGGAATGAAGTAGATAAGCAGTTAAAAACTTTTGATTTGCCTCTTTAGATCAAATGAGTCTTTTGAGACAGTAGTTGCTACAACCTTCACAATTTCATAGCATTTGCATTCTTTTTCGATGAAGGGAAGAGAAGAGTCGATAAATATCAAAAAGTGATAGTTTCCAATTACATAAACGTATTTCTTCATTATGTTTTTATTATATGTATTCATTACATATTTCATCTGTACATACAAGTTGGAAGATATGAACATTTTTTTCATGAAATCAAAGATTAGGCAAAATCCATGGTGAAATTCTGCTAAAGAAGTCATCTTTCTCCATCTTAAAAACCATTATTAGGCCTATTTCACACTATAAGCAGTGCAACATCAAAACCGATGTCAGGTTAACTTTGTGCTTTTAAACTGACAGGTCTATATAGAAAATATAGTGATTTCTAGGTTGGCACTTTGAGTATTTCCATTAATAACGGCTATACATTATAAGACATATCAGTTAACTTTCAGGAATCCAAACTTCAAAGTGCAGATACACACCACTTCAATCACCGGCCAGGTTTACTGAATATAAAGTGCTATTTGTGTACCTGTCACTGCGTGGGGAATTTGCATCAAGCCTTTTTTTCATATAGTGAGTAGTGTACTCTACATGTTGCTTTATAAAGCCTATATTGCAATAAATAGATATATGTGCTGCTTTCACTGTAAAACACACCTTAGCATCTTGAGTTTGAAGATATTAAAGGTCATATTAGAAGGAATAGCCCAGCGTTTGTCAAAAGTGCCCTCTACAGCTCTGCCTCCATTCAGGGTCATGTTTTCCTCACTGGACACACATGCAGGTTAAAGTAACCGTGGACAACTCTTTGCCCAGTGTTCCAGCCAGCTGGACCTGGTTCCAGCAAGATCTATACCCAATGCTCTTTGTACCATTGCTGTGTTACTGGACCTTTCCTGTCTTCTTTAGTGACCGACAAAAGACACTTTTCCATGGTATGCAAGCCCATTTTCACAATGGAAAAACATTAATAAATAAATACATTAATTAATTAATTATTAAATTAATTCAGATTTTTCAGAATTGTGAACTAAAAAAAAAAAAAAAAAAATCTAAGTTATGAGTTTTCTGACTTTTTTTCCTCAGAATTTACTTTGTTTATATCTCACAATTCTGTTTTCTTTCAATTATCTTCTTATGACATTATCAAGCTTTAAAAATGAGATAAAAGAACCATAGAGGAATCATAAAATATACCATATGACTCATGCACTATACATTACCATTCAAAAGTTTGTGGTTGATAATATTTTTATTTATTTATTTATTTATAATTATTTTTATTAAGGTTTCTTATGCTCACCAAGACTGCATTTACTTAATCAAAAATACAGTAAACATTAATGTGATATACAGTCTATTTTAATATATTTTACAATGTAATTTATTTTTGTGATGGGAAAGCTGAATTTTCAGCAGCCATTACTCCAGTCTTCAGTGTCACATGATCCTTCAGAAATCATTATAATATGCTGGTATGCTGACCAAAAAACCTTTCTTATTAATATCAATGTTTAAAACAGTTGTGCTGCTGAATATTTTTGTGGAAGCTATGATGCAATTTTTCTTTGATGAATAGATTCATTATTTAAAATATAAATCATTACGTTTATATGTTTATAATGTATATAACTATCACTTTTGGTCAATTTAGACTATCCTTGCTGAATAAAAGTATGTCCATAAATAAATGGATAAACAAACATACAAACAAACAAACCAATATTTACTAAAGATATTATCAGTATACTGAGGAGGAATACAGTGCAGGATTGCAGGATCTTTTTTTTTTTTTGGAATGGAATAGAAACAAACAAACAATAAATAAATAAATACACACAAATAAGAGGACATTATAAATATATAGAAAGGAAAACACAGGCCTTTTAAACATATTAAATTTAAAAGACCCTACAAAGCAAGCACTTCCAGTAATATCACTGGACAGAAAATAAAAGTCTGTTTGTTGTTTGATAGAATATATAGATCTGCAAAATATAAAGGCAAATAAATCACATTACAACATCTGACAAGGACTCACAAGTCAGTCTTAACATAAAATGAATGTTCCTTCATTATTTTGTAGCGCTACATCACATGCACATCACAGATCAGATGTTTCCATCCCATTTATAAGGTCAAATCATTCACCTTTCAGGCGCAGAAAGCAATTTTACAAGTTTCCTGTGCAGGCCCATTCATCCAGAGCTATAAATTGCAGTCTATGTTTAAATACACGTCTTGCGAACACATTCATTCTACGTAACAGCGCTCCATATTCTCTGATAGCCCAGGGAGTAAACGCTGATGCTTACATGCATTAGATACATGGATTAAATGTAGAGGGAAATAGGAAAGGGGTTCCACTGGGAGACTGGCGCTCTCATAGGCATTTCATGCTCTTTGATCCTTGCTGTGTGGTGAAGCAAGAACCCAATCATTCTTAATCACATAAAGTTAACAGAGCATGGCCTGGTATTTAGCTTTATGTTTATCTGTGTTAATATTAATGGCAGTGAAGAGATCTTGACTTGCTGCAGCAGGTCAGATAGGCAGGTGCGGCATGGTCTCAAATTTCTGTTTTCAAAGCCCTGTCCACTTCCAAATCCATAGAGTGAGACACACTATGGATGCTGTCATCCTTAAAAAAGCAGGTAAAAAAAAAAAGCTCATGTGTTTCCCTTTCTCGCAGGCTGGCTTTCTCTCAATGCCTAATTTTGTACACAAGTTTTTCTTTTGGTGATGATAATGAAGTCTAAATACCACTTATTGCAGCGAATTAACAGTAATCAGCATGGTGGGTTTTGAAAAGAGGGTCTTTGATCTGTAACATATAGCGTGGCTTTCAAGGCCCTGATAGTATCAGCGAGCTTGGAGTGAAGGACAGATAAAGTAATGTGAGCAGACTCTCCTTTTGAAGCCTCTTCATACCTCACAAGGATCTGCCCTGAGTGACACTCAAGCCATGTGGTTAACCTGCAGACAAGTATGTGCAGACAAATGTTGCCATTGTTGGTGGAAAGCCTCACGGATAATGACATTTTTCAGTTGTATGTATTTCTAGTGGTCATTAAGATTATCTACAAAAGGGATGAGAAGATAGATCTCCTAGGTACATCTGTTCTTTTGTAGATTTTTAAGTAGTTTGAGATCAAATGCTTATTAACTAATATGTTAAAAGTTCATATCAGATAAGATACACAACAGAATGACAAGCACACAAGCGATCATCAACAAGAATGGTATTTTAAGGCGTGTTAAACCTTGTACGGGCCTTTCAGTAATTTGTTATGGATTAAGGTTATCCTGTTGATAAACTTCTTGTACTAAATTGAACCTGACTGAGACATCTCTGTTCTTGCTTTATGCAATATAGTTTCATAGACCTTGCAAAACTGATCAAGTAAACTACACAGTAAAACCAAACAAACAAACAAATAAATAAATAAATAAATAAATGAAAACAAAATAAATACATAAAAATAAAAAGAATAAAAATAATAATAAATAGACAAACAAATAAATAAAAAATAAAAAATAAATAAAAAGTAAATAAAAGAAAAAAGAAAAGAAAAAAGATAATATTGTGGGTGAAAGTTGCTTGAAAGCAACCAAACTGTTGAGAAAGCAACCAAACTGTCTATAAATAAGCACAGGTACACTTTAAGGTGTGGTTATTTTTTTTTTTTCTTTTTCAAACATATCAACATACAGGTGTATCTCAATAAATTAGAATGTCGTGGAAAATTTAATTTATTTCAGTAATTCAACTCAAATTGTGAAACTCGTGTATTAAATTAATTCAGTGCACACAGACTGAAGTAGTTTAAGTCTTTGGTTCTTTTAATTGTGATGATTTTGGCTCACATTGAACAAAAACCCACCAAATTAAACCATCTCAACAAATTAGAATATGGTGACATGCCAATCAGCTAATCAACTCAAAACACCTGCAAAGGTTTCCTGAGCCTTCAAAATGGTCTCTCAGTTTGGTTCACTAGGCTACACAATCATGGGGAAGACTGCTGATCTGACAGTTGTCCAGAAGACAATCATTGACACCCTTCACAAGGAGGGTAAGCCACAAACATTCATTGCCAAAGAAGCTGGCTGTTCACAGAGTGCTGTATCCAAGCATGTTAACAGAAAATTGAGTGGAAGAAAAAAGTGTGGAAGAAAAAGATGCACAACCAACCGAGAGAACCGCAGCCTTATGAGGATTGTCAAGCAAAATTGATTCAAGAATTTGGGTGAACTTCACAAGGAATGGACTGAGGCTGGGGTCAAGGCATCAAGAGCCACCACACACAGACGTGTCAAGGAATTTGGCTACAGTTGTCGTATTCCTCTTGTTAAGCCACTCCTGAACCACAGACAATGTCAGAGGCGTCTTACCTGGGCTAAGGAGAAGAAGAACTGAACTGTTGCCCAGTGGTCCAAAGACCTCTTTTCAGATGAGAGCAAGTTTTGTATTTCATTTGGAAACCAAGGTCCTAGAGTCTGGAGGAAGGGTGGAGAAGCTCATAGCCCAAGTTGCTTGAAGTCCAGTGTTAAGTTTCCACAGTCTGTGATGATTTGGGCCACAAACTGATCACCTCCATGCCACGCCGAATTGAGGCAGTAATTAAAGCAAAAGGAGCTCCTACCAAGTATTGAGTACATATACAGTAAATGAACATACTTTCCAGAAGGCCAACAATTCACTAAAAATGTTTTTTTTTATTTTTTTTTTTTTATTGGTCTTATGAAGTATTCTAATTTGTTGAGATAGTGAATTGGTGGGTTTTTGTTAAATATGAGCCAAAATCATTACAATTAAAAGAACCAAAGACTTAAACTACTTCAGTCTGTGTGCATTGAATTGATTTAATACATGAGTTTCACAATTTGAGTTGAATTACTGAAATAAATGAACTTTTCCACGACATTCTAATTTATTGAGATGCACCTGCATAATTTACATAATAATACAGTTATAAACAGTTTCGATGACAGTGGGTTCAGATAGCAGATTGCCACATTTTGTATTTCTAGTAACTTCACATCAGTATTTTTGGCCAAAAAAAATAAAAAAAAATACAGGACACCAGTGTACAAGCGAGCAAATCAAATTTATCCCACAAAGATTTACCAAGTTTAACAAATCACCCATTTTCATTACAGAAGATAGAAAAATCTTTTATTGCAATATAATTTATAAATGTCATATGTTTATATTTATTTATTTTTTATTTTAAATCATTACTGTGAATTGTTTAATACAGAAAAAAAGTAACTGTAATTATCTTGTTAGAGTTCTTATTGATCTCAATGCCAGTTGCTCAGTTGGTATATTCTTGACCTGGATGCTGCCATCTTTGCTTTCGAGCCATTCAAACTGAGAGTTGTTTAAGCCAATCAAATGAGCCACAAATGTCATGTGACTGATCACTCTAGCAGCAGACAGGGAAACACATTAGTCTACTTTACATTGGTAAGGCGCTCAAAAAAGGATCACAGATTTATACAGATAATGGATGAAACTTCAAGCAAAACTAACACCTTTCAGTTACTTATGTCACGTACAGTGTAAATATTAATACATGCATCCAAGTGCAGAAAAACAAAGTGCTTCACCTTTAATAATGAAGATGTCATGAACATATCATGCATTGCTGCATAGTAGCCTACAGTGTAGGATTCTGGGAATAAAAACATACAGTCAGACCTCACAGACTCTAGTTAAATTATGCACACCTATTACTACAACGTGTATGCGATTGTTTTGGAAAAGCTTTAACTCCATATCGGCCAGCACTGTGCCATCTGTACAGCTTCTTTATGAATATGCATGCAGGGAGATACGATGCAGCCTGCCCCATTAATAATCTTGTCATCTGATTGGAGGGCTTTTTGCTTTCCCCTCCCTCTTCCCCAAAACACACACGCACACACATATCTCCCCGATATCAGCCACACCATATTTGTCAGGGTCAGAAAGCTGAGGTTTTCTGCAAGAGGCCACAGTAAAGAGCACAACTGCCTGAAATGAGGAAAAAAGCAGCCGGGCTGGAAAAACAGAGGCCCTGCTCTCCATGTTATTGTTTTTTTTTTCGCCTCTTATTGGGATTAAATGGTGGTGCAAGATCTGGCAAGAGAGCCCTGCAATTCCATGTGTAAATAAAGGCCGGCTCTCTCCTTCAAGAGGCCTAAAGTGATGCCAGAATGCTGGGTTGTCAGGGTATGCAAGCTGACCTTGAATAGGCAAGAATCTATGGTTGTGGGGGAAGGGGTTGTGTTGGAAGGCTGACGCAAGGTAGTATTTGCAATCGGGGGTTTGGGTTTTGGGCCCTCCAGTCATCAATCATTCCGGGCCTATTCTGTTCTTTGACAGCTCACTACAAGGCTTGACATTTAACACTCAGGACCCTCGACTAGGATCTGTCCAAAGCCCAGGGACTTCAAGCCCCACAGTCGAGTGAAAAGAATGATTTTCTTTCTCTCTCCCTCTCTCACACGCTCTCTCTCTCCCTTCCTCCCTAGTCATTCGCTAAGTAGTCCAAATGAAGCTAAGCAGATACAAATTAATAATTCCCATCTGTAATAGTTCAGTTGGGCTAAATAGCTCTCCTTATGAAGCGCTTGCGCACACAAAAGAGCGAAGAGAAGAAGTCAAGAGGCCTGGAGGCCTATTAAAACACATGAAAGTGTAATAGCTGGAGGTGTGGACGAGTGGGTGGGAGCTTGGATTGCTTCAGTGAACCAGGAGAAAGAGAATGCTTAATCTCAACATCTGAAAGGAGATTATTTTCTTTCTTTCTTTTCTTTTTTTTTAATATAAATTTACTGACATTTGTTGTCTTAATTATTAAGAGGTGTTTATTTCTTATTTTTTGCCTGTATAGAAAGAGGGGTTAAATGTTTTTCATGTTCAGATGAGTGAAAGCACAAGGCTTGTGTGATCTACAGCACTCATCTGATTAGGCTTTGGCTGCCTGTGGCGATAATATGATCAGTACATAAAGTTGGCATTTATAGTGATTACATGTTAGCTCAGTGAGGCCCATTAAAGAGAAAAGTGTGCCAAAAAATGTTTGATCCAAAACTGTGGATCCTTCTGTCACCCTCGCAAAAACACATACATATTATCAGTGCAGAAACAGACAAAAAAATCCCATAGAAAATTAATTAAACTTCATATTTACATGTATTTGAACATTTGATCTTTTTTTTTTTTTTTTTTGGCCCATTAAATGTAATTACAGGACTAATCTGGTTTTTCATATCTCTCAACAGTAAATGAGCTTATGGTCTTCGGTCCTGCAGTTGGCTTTGCTGTTTTATAGGTCAGTAGGTCACTTCAAATAGATTAATATCCCGAAAAAGGACTAGTCAAATCAAATGAAATATTCTGTGAGAGCCGTGTGTTATCAGAAGGGACTTGTGTCAGATTCAACCACTTCAAGCCTTTTTTGCTCTGTGTCAGGCTGAACAGAAATGTAGACATTGCAACTGTCACTAACCACAATGTCTCTTCTCTGAACCTGACAATAAAAGTGTGTGGTCATACTGATGTTGAGTGTGTAGGAAGTTTTTTTTACAGTGTGAATTTGCCTTTTTGGAGTGTCAGATTCATAAAAAAAAATAAAAAAAAATCAAATCAAATCAAATAAATAAATAAATAAATATAAAAAATTGTGAATAAAATAATGAATAATTTTATAATTTTATTAAAATAAACTGATTTGAAAAAAAATGTGCAATTAGGAATTATTCTACAATGGGAATTTTTGTTGAAAATAAAATAAAATGAAATAAAATGTTTAATTTATTCCTAAAATAAAATTCTATTTATTTATTTATTTATTTATTTTTACTTGACAAAACTTCAATTTTGAAAATTTGTAACAATGTGAATTTTCTTATTAAGGGTGTCAGATTAATTCAAATAAGTATATCTTCATTATATAAATACAAAATATTAAATTTCAAACTGTGTTTAAAAAAATGCAACACTCATGGTGTAAGATGCTTAAAAAACAGCAAGATGAGATAAAACATGACGTTGAGACAGAAGAGTCAGTATGTTTTCATATGCGTTAAACCAATAATTAAAAAAATATATCAAAGGCAGAATACACACACACACACACACACACAAAAAGCATCCTATACAATTTCATGTTTACATGTATGTTTTCATGCTCAAAACATACACACAAACACACACAGAGATGCGCAAAAGTACACACGGACATGTGCCAGCACACATGCTTACACTTGAGGACTATATGTGTTAAGATCACATGTACCGTGCCTGTGGCATATAAATTCTTCACTGGTTGCCCTGTGCTTCCTTATCTGTTTGGGGAATTTGCTTGTGGATGCCGATACCATCTCCTCACTGCCAGAGGAGTCTATTCATACTTGTATGTTCGGGGCTTGATGGCTTCTTTTGGGCTTCCTTGGTCTCAGAGATAGACATTTCCTCTTTTATCTTTCCACGCTCTGCTAGCTGAATACTAAACATGCCTCCAGACAGACCAAACGTCTTAACAGCAGAGCTGGCCAGCATTGTTTGCCCCACCATTGTACATGCTCGTCAAGATTCTGAGGGGAACCTAACAGCTTAAAAAAACAGCTTTCTTTCCATACATGTGGCTAAGCTCTTTACCGTTATGGAGACTTGTGAGTTTCACGGCCCTTAGTGACCAATAGACAGATCGCTTTGATTTGTTTGCAGCAAACTCTCATGCAAAGGTTTATTATTTTTTTTTTTTTACTTTAACCCTCAACTGAGACAATTTACACATCACAATTTAACAGAATACTAAACTAATATATATTTTTGTGTATGTATTTGTAGAAGTATGCTGTATGTAAAAGTCTAAGTGAAAATAAATCACACATTTTGTGTTTTATTAGGTCCCCTGGGTGGTGCCACATCAGTGAATCTCTCTCCTCAACCTTATAATACCACAACACATATGCACACACAGTTTGCCCTGGTTTATCAGCCGAGCAGACACCTCTTTTTCCAAGAAAGATTCATCAGATCATGGTCATCCTGAGCCTTCCTATCCACAATGAAACCACACCATATGGTTGTGTCTTAAAGCCTGCGTATTTATGGCTTAATGACAGAGCGGATGGTCGAGGCAGAATGAGGGATAGTGGGCGGAGGGTAATGCTGTGGGACAGAGAGATAGATAAAAAAGAGAGAGAGAGAGAGAGAGAGAGAGAGAGCATAACTCTCATCAACTCTTTAACCTGGAAAGACATCATGGGGTCAGCTTAAAAAGGGATGAAATGTCGCAGATTCCTTGTCTGCTGGTATGGAGGAGTTGTTCTTGGCTCAGTAAAACGGTGTATGATTTAAATTAAATTTAGTGCTTTACCATATACTCATAATTACAATGCAATTTATTTCTCAAAAAAAACATGACAATTTTCATGTAGGTCGGTCAGTGCTTGAACAAAGCATCAAAAAGTGATGTTACAAAGCCGCCAAAACATATTCGTTCAGGCCTCATTCCCCTCTGCAAATACACACAGCTGCCTGCAAGGAATCCTGGGATGTGTCTACACAGCCAGCCTCACAACCTAATGAATGTTTACTCAAGCTGATTCAAACTGCATGACATTTTCATGATTTGGACTCACCCATTGATCCCTAAACATCACTATGTCTATGGCTAATGACCACTTATGGCACAATGACCTTTCCATCTTACAAGAACTTTATTTGATTACAGAATTCTAAGCGGATATTAGGGATTATACCAATAACGGTTGCGGTAAATGAAGTAACAATGGCACTACACTAACATTTAATTCTCGAACATAGCATCATTGTGATGTTTAACCGGCGTTTACCAGTGTTGGGCAGTTGAGAACCCAGCAATCTGTTTAAAAATATCTTGCTAATAGCATCTGATGTGAAACATGCAAAGTGCCCATAAGAATCTGCAGCTGGATGGACAAATAGATTGTAAAAGAATATTCCAAGTACAATATAAAGATAAGCTCAGTCAACAACACTTGTGGCATAATGCTAATGACCATGAAAATGAATTTCTCCTTGTTTCTCATTTTCTTAAAAAATAAATAAATAAATAAACTGGGTTGCAATGAGGCACTTGCAATGAATGTGAACTGGGCCGACATGTAACTGTTAAAAATACTCACTGTTTCAATAGTATATCCACAAAATGTACATAATATGACTGTTAATATGATTTTAGTGTGAAAGAAATTACATACTAACCTTTTCTGTGTAGATACATGCACTTTTCAACATTGTTGCCATGATAAACAACTAAGGCCATACAAATGAAGAGAACGGTTTAAAAAAATACAAAAGTTGTAACAGAAGAATCGATGTGCATGTTTTTATAAAATGATCAGGTTCACATTTCTGCTTTTAAGTCTTTCAAAAAATTGTCCCCATTTATTTCAAGGTTACAGTGAGAGACTTACATTGGAAGTAAATTGGGGCCAATTTTTAAAGGTGTTACAGTATGTTGCCATGGCAATGAGGTTGAAAATTGGATATAACTTTACACAGAAAAGGTTAGTAAGTGGTTTTGACACACTGACATCATGTTAACAAGCATATTGTTTATGTCTTGTGGCTATACAATTGAAACTGTGGGTAGTTTAATGATGGCCCCATTCATTTCTATGGTATGTGCCTCATTTTAACCCACAATCCACATGTTTGTTTATTTATTTATTTATTTATCTACTTATTTATGTAATTTTTTTTTTATTTATGCGCAAAGTACTCTACAGAAATGGTGTACATTTCAATGGCAAAAGTGTCCCAATTAACCTGAATTCTATCTATCTATCTATCTATCTATCTATCTATCTATCTATCTATCTATCTGTACTTGTAGATTACTTGTTACTTGTAGGTCACTTGTAGATTACTTTTCCATACATAAATTCATTTCATAATAATTAATTTAAATATACATAAATGATTGGACTGTGGTGGAGATTGGGGGACATGGGTCAAAAGACGATTTCGAGAAAGATAGCTATGATTGATAAAGTCAGGCTTGGTCTATAAAGGTCTGCAGCAAGATAATCAGAAAGAACATGTTTGTAGGCTAATACACACATACAAACTCCTCGGCAAAGATGAGCCCACCGCTACCTCCAAATTGTGAAGCGGTCAGGAACACTGATGACGAAATTCTGAAGGTCGGCCGTAACAAGAGGCACCTTACAGGGGTCACGGCCTCTCGCTGGCTGTGTGTTTTGTTCTCGATGCACCCACCCACCCTACCAGCAGCGGCCAACATCGCCTCCCCAACCTTTTTGTTTGTGAGGAGGTAGGGTTAGAATAAGGAGGGGGAGTTGCTTTACACCCCTGTTTATCTGCTCCTGACCTCTAGCCAGCAATTCTGCACTTGATAAGAGGAGGGCAGGCCTCATGATGCGCACGCTGGCTGATATCAGGCCTGTATCCTTGTGAAATTGATTACTTGAGCCCAGGGTGCGTGCAGAATATAATAAATAGAGATGACACAGACGGCGCACACAGAGGTGGCGGCTGATGGGCAACCGCCTCAACAATTACCTGCTGCCCACTTAAAACAGAGGTCAGTCGGGCAGAGGGAGGGGAGAAGGGAGTTATGGTTATTTCTCGGCCCCTCCCAAGGGCGTCTGGATACCTGCTGTGTGTTTTCATGTGAGCATTTCTGTGTGTACTTGTCTGTTTATATGTGAGTATGAGTGGGCAAAAACATGCTGTGAGCAAGCATGAGGCCTCATAAGTCTAAGGTCTCTGGTGCTGGTAATGTTGTTAATGAGGAGAGGGCACTGTGATACCTGAAGGGTGCGGGCTGCTGGAAGAGCGGTATGAGTGTGTTTACAGAACAAAATGTATTCACAGTCAAATGTCTCTTTCTCTTTCTCTTTCTCTCTTATTTATTTTACTTTATTTTATTTCTGTTAGATATTTAAATGTTTAAATGGTTTTGTAAAAATGGCAAATTGGCTGTTTATTTAGTTTATTAGTACTTATAAAGCTCATATTCTACATGACCATATTCTATATCCCTAATCCTACCCAATACCTAAACTTAACATAACTATTAATAAGTAGGAAATTGGTTGTTTATTGAGGGAAAAGTAGTTAATGGCTTGTTAACAGCAAGAATTGGACCTTAAAATAAAGTGTGACCATTTATGTATGTATGTATGTATGTATGTATAATACATTTGTTAATTCTAAAAGTGTAAATCACTTTTTCCTAATCTGAAAACAAATAATTAAATAAATTTTCTAAAAATGTATTTAAATAAATACATACATAAATGCATACATCAATAAATATATATATATATATATATATATATATATATATATATATGTGTGTGTGTGTGTGTGTGTGTGTGTGTGTGTGTGTGTGTGTGTGTATGCCATTTCTTTTAGCCAACTTTGTGATATTTCTATTTTTTGGTGAAGGAAAGAAGTCAGCAACAGGAGTACTTTACATTATCTAAAAACATGACCTGCTAATATCTGACAACCACAAATTGTCTAAATACTTTTTTGAAAAGTACATCTATTATTTTATAAATCAAACCAAAATCAAACCAACTATTTTTTTTTAAATAATTTTTTTATACAGTGTGCCTGAGCTCTCTCTCTCTCTCTCTCTCTCTCTCTATATATATATATAATATAGAGAGAGAGAGAGAGAGAGAGAGAACTTGAATTCTTTTATATTAACACAAGTGTCTCTTTCCATTCTACCCTTCTCATTCTGCTAATGTAAATCAGTCATATGGTGTAAGCAACCCCTCCTGCACAAAGCCTGTGTTATCACTTTCATGACGCACAGTGGCTCCCATTCAGGCCTGGCCATTTCCTGTTGTCCTCATGGCCAAATGTCAGTGCATGATGATCAAGGACACTGACACAACTGTCTGGCAAGGCTACAGTTTAGGTCGTCTAATTCACTTTGCTGGCAACAGGACAGCTCTTCTCTTTAGTTAGCGCACATGTTCACAGGGAGAGATCTATTATTGAGACCAGTGATCTATATGTAGGTCCATATACATACACATACTATCAAAAAGACTCTATAAATCAGATTATAAAACTATGATGTCTGTATAGATCAAATATATTTTCTATCTAGCTATCTATCAATATATGTATGTATATATATATATATATATATATATATATATATATATTTTTTATTATTATTTCTTCATATTTTTACTAATGAAGGCCTGACAAAGATCTCTGATTATTTTGAAAATAAAGGGAATAGTTGAACAGTGTGTGGATTTTCCTTGATTACTTTTATGTTTTCTGTTTTGTCCCTGCACCTGCTAGAGATGTTCTGTGTGTATTTCCCTCCTCTTCTGCTCAGTATTAAAAAAATCATCATAATTTTACTGTCTCTATAAAATATCTGATTTTACAGAGCCTTTTTGATAGGTCCATATATATACAGTATATAGGTCCAAATACATTATATACAGTACACAGATTACCGTATCTTAATAATGTAGAAGCAGGATATATGTATAGGCCTATATTCATATGTACATACACACACCCACATATGCATTGATTTCGATATCTGAATAATAAAGAAGCGCAATGCAGAATGCAAACTTTTTTCTATTTTCTTTTTCTTTTTTTTTTTTTTTTTTGTATATTGCATAATGCCAAGAATAGCACAGAGAGAGCATGTGTATACAAGTTATAGTAGCTATTGGCAAGACTTTTGAGCATACATTTCTATTTATCAAATATTAAGAAATAACATTTTTAGATTCCAAATCACGGCCGATCTTCTGTCCCCTCCCTTTCTATTTTAAACAAACACAGATTCAAAATACATAGCACTAAAATGGCAGAACCGACCCCGATTAGACTAGATAGGCAGACAGCTATCCTGGGCAACCTCTCAGAGAGTCTGCTAGGAAACAGACCACCACTTCCCTGCTTACAAACAAACAATGGGCAGATGACGTGCTACTCAAGCAAAATGGCTTTGATCCTCTATTTGTGTAACGTCTATGTTGAAACTTTGTTGAAACGACTTCTTCCTGCATTCCACGTATTATGCAATTGACTTTTTTGCAAAGTGGTATTTTAACAATGCTCCTTCAATTACATACCCAGTTACCGAAGTGAGCCGACGTATTTATCCAACACTGAACTCATTACCGAATACATTGAGTTTCCCTTTACCGGGATGAATAAAACATAATTTAATTCTAACGGTGGCTGTGTTATCAAATTGTATGAAATTGGTTTTACAGATTCCAAATCTACATTGCGGGTCTGAGCGGTCTCGCTGTGGTTATTCATACAGTTAAGGGAGCTCGGGGCAGGGCTCTCCTGCAGGGTAATAGTGTAGAGACAACCTCAGAGATTTGGAGCTGGCAGTTTCAATGAAGAAATCCGTGCTGCTGTTGGCTGCCTGGCAGACCTTTGTATCCATTTGTTCCACTTGCCTGCCTCTCAATGAGTTTAATCAGCTGAGAAAAAATTGTGAAAAGGGTGTTGCCCAACCCGCCCATACCTAAGAGCCCTCACAGCGCCAGCACACACACACACACACACACACACCCATCTCCATTCTCTGTGCATCAGAGTTAGAGTTGAGGGTCTCCCTCTCCCCTGTTTCCTTGCGGATTATCAAGTACACTTCAATTACAGCCGATCGATACACTTCTGGCTGGAAAGGGGAGGGCAAGGGAAATTAGACAGACTTTAGGTATGGCTGTGACTACAAAGCAATGGATTAACGCTGATATGCATCTCTTCATTTACATCAGGAATGGGCTTGTTGCCCCTTCGCCGCAACCCCCAACTCCTGTACAGCTCCTACGCACACTCGCAGGGCTTTAATTGAAAGGCGAGTTTTTGAGAGATTGCCTCTTTAAGTGCTTGGCAAGGTGAGGGCAGCCCTGTCATATACTGTAAGGAGAGGATTAAAGCTAGTCGCTGCCTTACACTGATTTAGCATAAATCTAACAATGTTCCTTTTACTGAAGAGAAGAGAGAGAAGGATGGAGAGAATCACTTCGGAGTGAAACTCGCTTTAAAACACTCAACTCTATGGATTGGTACATTGTGCGCTTGGGATTATACACTAAAGCAGGGGTCTCAACTGGTGGGCTGTAACCCCAAAATGAGTTACAGGTTTGTTGTAGTCATAGAAAAAAGGGAAAAAAAAAAAAAAAAAAAAAAAAAAACTAAATGCAAATAATACAATGCAATTACACATAGATAATTTGGAGAAGAAACAGACACGCTAACTTTCATGAAAAGAGAAAACGGCTGACCACAGTGTGTTTAATGAAATTGTGCTGAATGTATAATAAAGCAATAAGCCCCAAGAAGCCGTGGTTTACAGTGAATTTATGATGTAAACCATGATGTTCACTGTAAACCATGGCTTCACGGGGCTTATTGCTTTTATACAACGGTTATTCCATATACAAAATAAAACAGAGCAAATAAAGTGTAATGATATTAATAAAAACAGTATTCTTCCGCCAAACAATGTAGTTCCTCAGAAACAGTTGTGGTTGGAACAAAGTGATTGCCAAGCAACACACAAAGTAAACAAAGGTGTAGGTTTGTAGTGTAATTTACAACGGCTTCGAATGCGGCTCAACCAATCAGAATCAAGGACCGGAACTATCCGTTTTATAAAGATAAATATGTTAATGAGAAAACATCATAAATCAAAAAACATTTAGAAACCAAAAATTAAAAACAAAGTATTCGTTAAAGAAATTCCATTAATGAATATATTTTATATATTTCAATGTTCGATTTCACACGTACATTTAATTTCTAAAACTGTTTAGCATGCAAAAAAACTTAAAAATAAAGAAAATTATATATATATATATATATATATATTAGTATGTAACAATGTACAATAATAAATAAAATAATAAAAATAAAATAATACAACAATATAATAAAATACAATAAAACAATAAAATAATATAAAAAAAACTAAATTAGAAATATAATAAAAAATAATAAAAAAGCAAACAGCTCAGCCTTCAGCCTTTATATATTCTTTTTTCCTTGTTACTTGGGTCGACATTTAAAGTCCAGTTTAAGAAAAGTCCTGTTCAATTTAAAAACAGATTTAACAATCCATAGACTATTTTAAGTTTGCTATTTTTATTCATTCTTTCCTATGTGTATACAGCATCTGCAACTGTGATTTAAGATTATTTCTGAATTGTGTGTGGTGGTGGTGTGGGGCTGGAGAGAGAAAGAGAGGGGAGAGATGATTATAGATGGCAGAATGGTGAAAGTGGAGGAAGAGATAAGAAGTGACTGGGTCCCCTAGTGGCAGAAGTGAAGGTCTATGTTGCCTGGCCAGGGGTCATCTATCCCTGCACTCCCTTCCTCTCTGTCTCTCATTCTCTCTCTCTCTCTTTCTCTTTTCCTCTATCCCTCTTCCCCCAACCCTTTCTCTCCACAGAGGCCATAAAAACAGTGCAGCACCTGGGTCTCCTCCTGTCTGCACATCCGGGCCTCGGCAGCCCACAGATGCACACTCTTTATCCCACACACACAGATGCACAGCCCATAAAACATGCTTAGAGCTTTCTAAATTTAGGATTTTTTTATTTTTTTATTTTATTTATTTTTTTATAAAGAGAGCATGTGCCTCTGCTAATCAAATCAGAGCTTTTGTCTTTTGTTCAAATGTCATTTATATCAAATGATCATTATAACTTGCATTAGTGTATTTTTATCAAGACCTTTGTCAATGTAAAACAATACTATTCATTAAGGGGACAGTTCACCCTAAAATTAAAAATCTGTTATGTTTTACTCACCCTGAAGTTGTTCCGAACCTGTGCGACTCTTTTTGTTTTTCTGTGGTAAGGTAAGATAAGGATATCAATACCTTACCATGATGATAAGGTATTTTGAAGAATGTTTTGATCTATATAATTAAAGTTAATGGGGTCCAAAACAGCACTGCATGCACCAAAAAAAAAAAAAAAAAGAGAAAAAGCACTGAGACATTTATCAAAATATCTTCTTTTGTGTTCCACAGAAGGAACCTAGTCAAACGGGTTTGGGCGGACATGAAGGTGACAGGATTTTCATTTTAGGTGAACTATCCCTTCAAGATCGATTGTCACAGTGTCAAAAAGTCAAGCCCATTAAATAACAGGGACTTTCATGTTTTTTTCACCATTTTAATCAGAAAGTGGAGAGTGAACGTGAAAGGCCAAGTGGATGAGTTAATCCGAAGTGTATTCTGTAGTTTGTTGTGATCCGTTTAATTTAGTCGTCTGGGCGGCGAGAGGCCTCAGGTTGCAGGGACCGTTGAACCGTAACCCCTCTGTCCTCCTTGGGTCAGAGTCCTATTACAAGCTCTTTCCCCGAGCGCAGCAGAGTGGTTTTAGAGCTTCACAAACAGCTCAGCCTTCTAAAATAAAGATGGCTCTGCTCTGAAAGACTTTCTCTACATTCCCTCACCGCCGCTCCCTCCCCCTCCGTTCCCCTTCCCGCTGCAATCTGTCCTGCCAGCTCCCACGGTTTGTCTTTGGAAGTGATCCGTCCCCGAGCGTTCGGCAGAGCCACTCCATGTTCACATCCCCCAAGGGGCCTTCCCTGCCTGCCCACTACCCCTTGCTTTCTTTTGTCAGCCAAATGGATACCAATTAAATCAACTGTTCTCCAATTAGGATTTGGAGAGAATCTATCTTGTTCAGTGTTTCGAAAATCCCAGGCCCTGGCTCCCTATCTTTTTTCCTTTCCTCCATTCTCTACCAACCTTTCCTGGAATCGGTTACTTAGAGAGGGTGAGTGCTTATTTCCTGCAACGCGATACTCCTGAGCTCTTTTTTCTTTTGCCTTTTCTTTTTCTTTTTTTTTTTCTATGTTTGTACAATATGTTAACCGAATGTTTTGCCAAACATGAGTGAGATTATATGTTGGAAGCAATTGGAACTGTTTCACTTAGTAAAATTACTTTCATGACCTCAATTACCTGTTAATCATAGTGTAGCTTAATGGCCAGTCTGTAAAATAACGCTTGTGATCTGACTAAGTACCGCAATGAGTGAGTCAACACGAAATGCCTTGAGTTACCTTACTCAATATAAGTTTCTGAAACAGTAATTTTCTCAACACAGGTCAAACAATACACATTAATAAAAACCGCGCATTCACATAAAATCCCACCACGCACACATAAATTCTCCCGCAACCGCTAGAAAGCGGGACTCTGTGTGATAAATGAAGTGAGGTAATAAACCAAAGGGTGTGTGGTGGGCCTAGGGGTATCTTAATCTGAAGACGTGGGCCATGGAGGTGCCTGGATGCCATCCACGTCATTATTGCCTATTAACTGTGTTGAGAAAGTATGCCCTATTGTGCTCCTTATGACTGGGCGACACCCCCTCCTGCCACTCGAAATCACATCCAGCTAAACAAACCACCCAGTGAAGCTTCCTGCCGTGCACAGATTGAGACCCCTGGCCCTGCAGAATTTACAGGGCCCCTTTTCTCTCTCTCCTTCTCCTTCTTTTGATTAGTCTCATTCGCTCTCAAACTCTCTGGATTAAACACAATACCGTGCAGCCACATGTGGAGGCTTTAGCTCCGGTCTCAATCTCCAGATTGATGAAGATTCTGCTATTGTTTGGTAAGCGTGTCAAAACATAGCACAGGCTTAGCACTTGGCGTCCTCGGGTTTACATTAGTAATTCGCACTCACTCCTC
This sequence comes from Spinibarbus caldwelli, assembly GCA_039654775.1. Lineage (NCBI taxonomy): Eukaryota > Metazoa > Chordata > Actinopteri > Cypriniformes > Cyprinidae > Spinibarbus > Spinibarbus caldwelli. The sequence goes on from CM077238.1 coordinate 14,816,263, forward strand.
GCTCACTGCCTACCGTGTTAGAGGCTAACAACACATCTTGAATGGCAAGTGGCTCCGAAAGTGCTGTTTCTGACAAAATCTGACTTATAAACATTTATTTAAAGGGATTGTTCACACAAAAATGGAAAATCGCAGACTCACCCTCACGTCGTTCCAAACCTGTATGACTTTCTTTTATCTGTGGAACATAAAAGAAGATTTTTTTTTGGCCCCACTGACTTTTATTGTACGAAAAAAAAAAAAAAAAATCCTGTTACAAAAGCACATACATATTCATTTTTGGGTGAACTATCTCTTTAATCAGATATGTGTACACTGTATTTAATATATGAAATAGCAAGGATGGCCCCAGTCATATGGCATTACATTAAATATCATAATATCAAGGCCTGTTCATTGTACCATGAGTAGAGACTTATATATATTGCAATAAAACTATCATTAAATGAAAAACTCGCCCATTGTTTAGCCTCAGTAATTCGGTTACATCGTTTGCTGACCTTCTCAATGGACATTTTGGACTAAAAGAAAATCAGGAAAGGGCAGAATAAAAGGTTGTTGTGTGCTCTGAAATAAGCAATATTGTTTTCAGATATTTATGTTTTTATACCCCAAACTGAAATGTCTTTGTTGACGAAAACCTTTCAGCCAAGCCAATGTGCAAAAATCCAAGTGATTATAAAGTTCTTAATAGCGCACAGTATACATTCTTCCCACCTCTGAAGGTGCCATTCTCTGACCGGACTCCTGGGAGATAGAGACATTCACAATAACAGTCTCAATCATGCTAAGAAGGCGAACTGACAGCTGAAAATCAGGAGCCGTTCCTTCTCATTCATAGCGCTGGACAATGTGCTAATACAGTTGCTTGGATGCTGATCTCCCCTCAACTCTCCTGATGGCCCCCCACCTTTGATGTGTCATGCGCCTTTAATATAAGAAAGGGGCCTGATTGTGAGTCTGCAATAAAGGCCCTTTTAAGTCCATTTTGGAACAAAGATGGTAAGTGACATTGTTCAACAAGAGATTGACCTCCAGTGATCCCCTGCAGGGTGGAGGACTACAGGGGCTGTGAGGAGCGTTTGAAAGCGATGTGTAAGTTAGGTCTCAATGAGTGTTCCTCTGTCTTGTCTGGGAATATGGAAAGGCCTTTTACTATTTCTACTCTTTCTCCCTCTCTCTTAACATCCAAAAATGAAAATTCTGTCTCTTTTGACGACTTTTTTTGTCACCACATAAACCCATTGAGCTTGTTTAAATGCCATTACAATTAAAAAGGTTAAAACAATGGCTTTTGCACTGTATTACAACATATAACAACACAAACAGAATTTATTTTGTTGTTCACAAATAATCCAACCCAATCTCAAGAGAAAATTAAACTTTTTTATGAGACGCCAAATTCATATTAATTATTGCAATGTCATTTGCATGGAAGCATACATTTATTTATTTATTTTTTTTTAGAAAAATGTAAGCATGAAGGTCCACCCCTAACCCCACCCCTAAACCTAATCATCATGGGGTGTAAGCATATTATACAAAAACGTACAAATGGGTTGTATGACTTATGAAGAGTTGGAATACATAGAAGTAAGAAAATCCTATGAGATTGGAATGACATGAGGGTGAGTAAATTACTTTCAGCTAAAAATTTTATATATATATATATATATATTTTTTTTCCTTTATACAAGAAAGAATCTAGGATAAAGAACACAGATGAGATGGACTTCATCTCTTATATCAACTTTTGTGCCACTTTCATTTACAACTCTCTCATGGACTATAAACTTCAACTTTTTGTCCATCCATGTTATAAATAAATCAATCATTAGATTTCAGCTCTCGGCTGTTGCAATGCTTTTCGCCGAGAAGGATGTGTGGGATATAATCATTACAGATCAGGAGACGCACAGGCCAACAAAAATAACATCTGTCTCCAGACATCCATGAACTTCCAGAGGCCTCTACCTCACAGCTGAACTCTACCACTCTCCAGTCAGGAAACCATCTGATTGTGCATTTAATGAACCCAAAAGTACAGCCTGTGTTATTCCAGCTGTGTTCTGAAGCAGGTTCTAAAGTGCATAAACACAGTGAGTAAATATTCACCGGTGCTGTAAATATGGCCTGATTGATCCATTGTAGCGCACTCAATGCCAACTGATTGTATAAATGCATAAACTTCACATTTGCTCATAATCACGCAGTCAGCTAAAGAGACAATTTGGTCGCTTAATCATCTTAATTAAGGAAAGGATGTAAAGTCATAAACTCGCCTCTCCTCTCCTATTACACAGCCATAGCCTTTCGGCACAAATCTGCAGCCCTACTTTTACATAAGATAAATAAATGAACAATCGCCGCATTTTTTTCCACTGACTAATTCCAGAAGAAAAAAAAAACAAAAAAACAAAAAAACAATTAAAAGCCCTTCTTCTTCCCATCCAGACCATTCCCACGCATTTCTTGGCAGAAGATTCCTGATGATCTCCAGAGACCTTGCTTCTTTTCCAGTCTACGAGGAACTTGTCAGGAAAAGATCTACATTTCCCAGAGAGGAGTGTAGGCGAAAGTGAGAAGAACACAGCGAGAAGGACCAGCAGGGCGAGCGAAAGGGGGTGGAGGGGTGGGGGGAGATGGGGGGACACAACAAGAAGAAAGGAAGAGAGAAAGAAAGACAGGGAGTGCCTTCTTGGAGAGACATGCTGAGGACGGAAAACGAGGGCGAGGTAGCGCGGCTATCCAAATGGGAGCAATAGCCACAGGAAGCGAGAGGAGCAGAGCGATGAGGAAGGGTAGGGCTGCAAAAGAAGGGAAACATTCACCACCCAACTCCTTCAAGACCGTCATCATCTGACTTTTGCTCTTTTGAGGCAGACGCAAATAAAGCGAGGCCATATTAAGCAAGCAATGAAAGAGATCTCCATTCCATAATCAAACTATTGTTCTTCCAACTCTGACCCAGGGAGCACAAGTGCATGGCTAATCAGTTTAACCCTTCGATACCAGACTTGACTTTTGGCAGTTTCACATGATCTGTGGATGACAGCAGTGCCAGGCCCTTTCTGGGAGAACACCATTGCTTGCGGTATGGCAGGGCCAAAAAGCCCCGACCCCCGAGCCATACTGACCTGCCAGGGCACACCTCTGCCCGAGGGCCTGCCTTAAAACATCAACACAAAGGCAATCTCTTAGACAGCTGCTCCCAGCCTCTCCAACTGGCACTTCTCCTTTAGAGATGACATTATCCTTATTCTAATGAGGGGTTTACAGCTTTTGTTTTTGGATTGGTGCTGAGTTTTTGCTTTTTGACCCTAATAGGATGGTCCAGGTCAGTAGAAGTCTCTCCAGGGTCAGGGAAAGTGACAGGAGTGTCAAAACTGATTTAAACTGACGGGTGAGCGAACAGGTTGGCCAGACTGGTACACATTTCGCTCCCATATTTTCTTTTACAAGGAGAGACAAACAGGCTTTACACTTTTTTGAGGTCTGATGACAGCAATCCAAAAAAAAAAAAAAAAAAGTGATGGAACTGATTGACGTGGAAAAAGGGTGACAAACGAAGGGCTTCAGTTAAGAGTAACAACAGTGATTTTATATGCATGTGACCTGTCACATAGAGGTTAATAATAAGACATCTGGTTTAGGTCTTTTCAATTATAATTGGTATTTCAAAAAATATGTATAAATAATGTATTACAGTATAATATGATATATTGTAATATAATAATGCAATACCAATTATAATAGAAAACAATTCAATAGACTACTGGTTTAGGTCTTTTGAATTATAATTCGTATTATATATAGATATGTAGAATTTGAATAAAGAGAATTTATATAATATAATATAATATAATATAATATAATAAGAAATACCGGTCCCACTTTATATTAAGTAGGCTTAACTGCTATGTACTTACATTTAAGTTAATTATTTGGTACAATGCACTTATTGTGTACATACATGTTTTTACATTGTACTTATATTATAAAAAATACCTGCATGTAATTACATCTGTAATTAATTTCTGTAATTGCATTTATAATTACATCGATGACCCATCCCTTACACTTTAACCCACCCTTAAACCTACCCATACCACCAAACCTGTCCCTAACCATACCTGTATCCCACCTCAATAGCAGCAAAAGTGTTTTGCAATACAATATGAACACAATCAGTACATTGTACTTATTTTTTGATGTAAGCATATAGTAGTTAAGGCCGCTTAATATAAAGTGGGACCAAAATACCAATTATAACTGAAAACTACATATTATAAAATTATAATTTATGAACAATTATGCATATTTTCGAAGAAAAAAAAAAAAGCTGGGACAAAATACTTCCAGTATAAACCACTCTTCACCTTTATTCTCAAGACATCAAAAATGTTTACTAATTCTATTTCAAGCTAAATTATTGAAAAGATAATGTTACTTTGGTTGAGATCAACAGATATGTCTCTGAATTCCAAAGGCACACCTTTAAAAAGGGTTTGTCTTTGTTATTTCTGTAAGAAAAACAACCTAATTACCCTCAATAAATGCATCCAGAGAATGCCGGGTCTGCATCTCATATCTTCAGCCATGTGGTCTCCAGCCACCTTAGACCCAACGCACTTCAGTTTGTCTTTATTAGGCAACAAGCAGGTTTAATCAAAGCTGGGGAGGCTGTGTACTTTCCTCCTTCTAATGTGCCATTAAGCTCTATTCGGTACGACTGAACAGTTGTCACACAAAGTGGAGAAGCCCAAAGTAATCAATGGTAGTTAAGAAGTGTAATTTATCACCTTGCCACAGAGGCAGGGCTGCGTGGAAGCAGGTCTAGTGCAGGCTGGGTAAGGCTCCTACGAGAAGATCAAGTAAGGTGGCGGCAGTGGTCTTCTATGGGTCAAGGCACAATTACTCTTCATCTGCCTCTTGCCATGACCACTGACAGAGGCCCAGTTCAACTGCTGCATTATCAAGGTTTATCAATAGAATGAAATTAAAAGCCATTGATTTCTACATAGGTGTTTTTTTTTCTCCGAAACTGCCATACCTTGTTGCAAATTTGGAAAAAGTTAATGAACATCTACAATAGTGCTGTCAGAGTCTACTAGTGAAATGCTTATGTGTGTGTGTGTGTGTGTGTGTGTGTATTTACGTATATATATATATATATATATATATATATATATATATATATATATATATATATATATATATATAAACAGTTTGGTATGTTCACAATTTACTTTAACAATGGCAACATTGAAGCTGCATAAACCCCACAACTTTGTAACTTTGTGCCAGACTTCATCATATTTTCCAGTACAATTTGAAAATGATCCAAAAGGCACTTTGTGCTTCACTGGAAGAACATCTGGCTGTATGGTCACATGATCAATGTCACAAATTTACATCTTTGAGTAGTTACCTAAAAATAGAGCTTAGTTATGTCTTTTAAATTTAATGTCATATCATTTCTATGTTTAAAATCCCATTTTTATTTATTTATTTATTTTTGAAGACACAACTGTTTAAAGAGTTGAAATGTACTCCCTTTTCTTAGCACTGATACCAAGCTCTCCCTCTAGTGTCTGAGACCAGCACTCTAACTTGCAAAATATTTCAGTGGACAGAAGGCTGATAATATGCTTTCTCATGGGAATAAAGTTAATCAACCAGCAACCTAACATTTTAATTGTTTTCACATAGTGTAATAAGAAACCTGTAATAACTCCTGATTGTCTACACATGAGTTTTAACTGGGGTTCATAGTGGTTCTTGGCTAATTTTATTTAAGAAACCAGTTTTTTACTTTGCAGTGGTGACCCAACACAATACAAAAATGCTGAAATATGCTAATATCACCACAAACTGCACTGGACCAAAAATATGGGTCCAACTTTAGTTCGGAGACAAATTCTCACTATAATCTAACCATTAACTATGACCTCTTTTTTTCTTATTAAATAGTTAGTGGGGCAATTGTTAAGTTTAAGGGGATGTAAAATATGGTCATGCATAATAAGGCATTAACGTGCTTTATAAGTACTAATAAACAGCCAATATTCTAGTAATATACATGCTAATAAGCATGCAACTACATAATAGTAAGAATTGATTCCTAAACTAAAGTGTTACCAAAATATGGAAAATTTATTTGATTATTTATATTAATTTGTTTAAATTTGTAAACCATATCTTTATTATTCTGATGGCTTCATGCTCTGAGCAGCCAATAATTCACTGCATAAATCCATATTTATCCTCATCTCAGTGTGCAGTTATTGTAGCCTGTGTTGTACATTCTTTAACTTGCATAGTTTTGTTTGTGAATTTTTGAGAATTGGGACCTGTCCATGCTGATATCAACATTTAGCATTGCTTTTGTCTGCTGTTTGTGACCCTTTGTGTTAATTTTATTATAAAGAAATAAAGCTCAGGGCTATAGAATAAAAAAAAAAAAAAATCTCCATAAAAGTCAAAAGCCTACTGCTTTTTATCTTTTATGACAATTATTCACATGGCAATGGTTTTGTTGATAATTATTAACATGACAACAGTTTTGGCAGGGTATCCTTACTAATTCTTGGCTACACCATTATTTCTTATAAAATTATACAAGCAAAACTTCAAAATTAAATTAATGAACAAATCATTATAGCAACAATAAACACTCTGTTTTTGAACATGAACCAGAAAAGACAAAGAATACAGTTTATCCACCAGATGCAGCATGTCACAACTGATTGCTCACAGCCAACTCCAAATGTCAGAAGATGACAGAGGTGGTTTTAGCTGAGCGGAAGAGATGCTTGAGAATGCCCCGATATACAGCAGCATTAATGGCTACATTAAGAACAAAGTGATTTGTGGTCCAACCCAACAAATGTAAGAGCAATGAGACAGAGGTGACCTCTTGTCTCTTTACCCTGCCTCGATGTCATCACATGAACCGCGATGAGAAAAGAGGGTCAGTTCTCAGCACACTGGTTAATGACCTTGATTTTACATAATTGCATCCGTTCCTTGCGTCGCATCATTTGAACATATTCGGAATGTTGTTTGCGTCACGTCATTTGGATTACGAATAAGCTGAGCACAAGTAATGCGTGGAAGTATTGTCTCCGAATGCCGTGTGCAGAACTTAAAACAAATGATGTCCTACAATTACCCACAAATCACAGCGCACATGAATGGTCAGAGCCAGAGGTGAAAGAGGGGCTATTAAAAAAAAAAAAAAAAGTTAAAAGAGGCTGGGGAAAAAAAGAGGAATAAGAAAAATTCCAATTTCAACTGCATTATTATTTTCATTAATCATAGCCCTGCCTTAGCCCTTATCCTTATGCCTTAGCTAGAGATCTATTATACGCCCCATTTAGCCCCGGCCATATTACCTCATATGTTTTCCCGGCCGACCAAATAAGACTTAAGAGATAAAACAATTTACTGTTCATTATGAGCCATGTCACTGGAATCAATCTATTAACCTGCGTTAACTGGGACGGGGGAAGCAGAGAGCTTACAGCCTTGCCTGACAGGAGAGGGAAATGGATATTTATATATTAGATATCTACGATCATAAAGAGACGTGGGCATTCAATACCCCCCACCCCACCCCATCATTCCCATCCCGGCTCCCCCTACCTCAGTGGATGGCTTTATTTTCCTGGTGGCCGAGGCGCCCTCCTCTCGCCTTCATGCAGCCCCTGACCTGTGAAAGATTCTAACAAATTAGCTTCTATTGTGGAGCCAAAGGTGCCATCAATGAGGGGACGCTCGGCTGAGTCTAAAGTATGATGGGAGGCAGAGCAAAGAGCCCTGACGTGATTGAATTAACCCTTTGTGGAGAATGTGCCTGTTAAAAATGGGAAGGTTTAGGGAAGGTTTAAAAAGGTTGAGACCGGTGCCTGCTCCAGCTACAGTGAGAACGCGATCCGTGCCACAGCCATTTCTGAATGTCGGGTTGTAAATGTAATGATGCTGCTTTTGTTACCATCTCCTATCTATCTATGGAAAGCCATCAAAAACATTAAGATAATTCTCGTTGGGTGCTCAATACTGTGCTTTTCTTTTAAAATTACATTTTGAGTGCTCGTACTGTACTGTATGTGTTCCTTGATTCAATACATTTACGTAAACTCAGCACACCCATTGATCGCAATTTTATAAGAAAACCCTATAGAAAGGTAGCAGAAATTGGACTGAAATAAATGGACTTTCTGTAAATGCCTCTCAGCTTTGCTGAACTATCTATCTCTCTCTTTATCTATCTGTCCACATCTATCCAGCTAACAGGGAACATTCTCAGAATTTGGGATTCTAGCAAGGTTCTCTAAACTTTTTAGTAGGATAATCATCTAGCGGTTTTTTAAACATTACTATTTGTAAAATGTTCAGCGAGCATTCACTTAACATTTGCAAAACCAAGAAGAACTGTTTCTAAAACATAAAAAACTGGACATTTTAAATGTTCACAGAACATTCAGAATTAATATTTTTATAACTGAAAGTGTTAGTTTACCCAAAAATGAAAATTCTGTCATTAATTACTCACCCTCATGTCGTTCCAAACTCCCGTATGAGAACACTTCTTGTGTGCAAAGAAAACAAAAATAAAGACTTTATTCAATGATTTTAATGATTTTAATGATTTCGATGAATAACGTTTTGCGCTGCGCCTTGTTTACAAGCAGAGGAACGCACATGCATGCATCGTGATACTCTCGTGAAAGGTGGTGGAGACTGACCTGGAAGAGAAGAAATCGTTGAATAAAGTTGCTATTTTTGTTTCCTTTGCACACAAAAAGTATTCTTGTAACTTCATAACATTACCGTTGAACCACTGATGTCACATGGACTATTTTAACGATGTTCTTACAACCTTTCTGGGCCTTGAACGTGTCAGAAAGCTCTCGGATTTCATCAAAAATATCTTATTTTGTGTTCCTAAGATGAGCAAAGGTCTTATGGGTTTGGAACGACATGGGGGTGAGTAATTAACGACAGCATTTTCTTTTTTGGGTGAACTATCCCTTTTTGGAAACGTTAACAGGATGTCTTCAGAATACATTTTTGTTAGCTGGGTATTCGTCTATCTGTCTGTCTACATCTATCTGGCTAACAGGGAATGTTCTCTACTTTCCTAGAATGTTAACCAAATTCTGATAACGTTATGAACAAACATTCGTGAACAAGTTATGAACGTTATGAATGTTCTTCCACTAAGATCAATAGAACATTCATAAAAATCTATCTATCTATCTATCTATCTATCTATCTATCTATCTATCTACCTACCTACCTACCTACCTATCTAGAATAGTTATACTTTTTCAACCGTACTGTATGTGTTCCTGGATTCAGTTCAGTTCGCTTAAACACACCCATTGATTGCCTTTTTATAAGAAAAACCCACAGAAACATGGTTGAAATTGCACTGAAATAAAGGGACCTTCAGTAACCACCTTATTTTAATCTTTTTCTTTTTGTAAATGAATTTCAGACAACCATACATGCACTACAATGGACTTACTGATCGACGCTCTCTCAATACGTCTGCATTCGCGCAGCCAAATATTGCTGAAACAGAGTGATTCAGAAAGAGCTTAATCACCTAGAAAAGCACTGTTTCTTCCCAGCCAATCAGCTGCTGTGCTTTTCCAGGCTTGAACTTATTGACATATCCATGTATCGATGGTCTAGTGAAAAGGCTCATATTTGTATGATAATGAATGTTTGAACTGTGTGTATAAAAGGTCAGGCATCACCTGCCACCCCTCTAAGTGTCTCAATAAGCACATTCCTATTAAAAAGGGGAAGGGTGATTGTGTTTGCCTACCGTGTATTAACCTTACAAGCTTGTGTGTTTGCATTATTCATATCAACCCACACTATCATGGCTACTCTCACCCCCAAGTTTGTTTTCCATTCTTGTCTCAAACATTCACATTGACCTAGTTCTTTTCTAATATTCAAGAGGTCTTATTTGGTTAATTTCAAAAAGTAGTATGTGGCGTATCAAAATATATAGGTGAAGAAGTGTTTAGCAACCGCAAATAGGCCTGTTTGTGACTGTCTGATTAGTGTTAATATATAAATAACATCAAACTGGAATTCATTAAAATAATTTGAAACTGTGCTAAACAAGCTATGTCAGTGAGTGGGCCTCAGGGCACGTCAGCGCAACTCCGATCCGTACGCTGTCTCCACCCACACACGCACACAAACACATGCATCCACACGAATGCCAGGGATAGACCGCTGGACAGAGCTGCCTCAGGTAACTTGATGAATGTCAGGGGAGTGAAACCTTATGCAAAGATCAATACGTTCTGAAATTAACCTGCAGATGCAGTTCTGGGCAGTAGGCATGCATGCTAAGTCTGATTAGCATTAAGCAATGCTATTTATTTTGGTGTGTTAAAATGTTAAACATCATATTAAAAAGTGAAACAGTAGGATATTATATGACAAGACTATAAGTAATGGATTGCGATTGTGATGCAACATGCTATATGTTAAAGTGTTACGTTGGTGGTAATTCAGCTTCACATTTGTTTTGATGGTTTGGTTCAAATCTATCTATCTATCTATCTATCTATCTATCTATCTATCTATCTATCTATCTGTCTGTCTGTCTGCTCAAGTAGAGACGATTCTAGCTATCCAAAATTCAAGTAAAAATCGATTCTGTACATGAATGTTGTATTCTCATCTTTGCCTCAACAGATGGTATAGCGAACATTTATTTTACAGTCAATTTTCTCCTTCAACTACAGTCAGAGCAGAGCAAAAGTTTGAAGCAAATAAACTCTGGTGTCAAATGGACTCCACCAAAGAGTTCAAATCCTTCATCTGCTCAACTCAGAGCAATGCCAATAATGCCATCTGGTCTAATGAAGGGTCACAAGAGCAATAACAGTGAAAATTGTGCTTGTGCTGGGCATTATTAGTCTATCTACATGTGAAGTCATCGGCTGGCCAAACATTAATATGTTGACATTGACTCTAACAGAACAGCTCTGTCCAAAAAGTTCTTGCTCATTTTCCAATTAACTCTACAACAGATTCTATAGAACTACCAAGCGTGGGAACGCTGCACAGTCACCCATTTATTTTTCATTCTCTTTTCTCTTAACCAGAAGATAAAACTAGGAGAGGCCAGTTGAAATAAATAATCTTGTTTACTTGAAAAGGTTAAATAAGCAGTGGAGCGCTAATCCAGTTTGCATGGAGGAATGTTGAAAGAAAATAGCAATATTTCTGATGTGAGTTCCCACAGCTGAAGGACAGTGCGACAGACATTTATTTTTGCATGGCTGGGGAAGGTCACCTCTTGTAATATTCTTATTTATTAATTTAATGCCGTAATAAATTTGTTTGAAATGGATGTTCTGGATGCTCGCTCAACTTGGGAGGTTACACAAAAATTTGATCCTCAACAGGATAAGATTTTTTTTTTGCTGCTCTGCAAGTAATTTATTTTCTTAACCTTGGGATGGAAAACATGAACAGCTCAAGGCATGGACCTGCTCCAATTTGAATGCATTGTGTTATATTAAACTCATTTACCCTTTTCACCAATTTGCTGTATTTACACATTATTCTTCACAATGGAAGAATACCCTCAATATTACTCTAAGACTTGGATTGTTTATTCAGTAGAAGGGTTCACTGCACCAGCGGTCTCATGTTAGTCTAGTTCAGGGTGAAACAGCTTTATGATTCCATGTTTTTTCACAAGCTCAAAAGTAAATTTTTTTGTTTTTTTGTTTGTGTGTTTGTGAGCCATTGCGAGAGCCATCTCAGAGGAGAAAACCCAATGCAAAGTGTGACAATCAAACAAATTCAAAGGAAGGAGTGAAGCCGTAGTAACATGAAATGGCTTTTGACGCAGCACTTTTAAGAGTGCCGATAAGCATCCTCTTGTGTCTGTCAAATATATTCAAGCCCATGCATCCTCGCTTTTACTGAAGTGCAACCAGAGTTGGGGGAAATGAGTATGAAATGACCTTTTTGTGTGTCTGTGAATGTGTGCATATGTTTGAAGATGAGACAAGGTGCTTGCCTAATCCCAAGTTCCTTTGCGATTGGTGTTGCAAATGTCTCCATCTGGGCTAATCTTCTTTTTCTCATGCCTTGTGAGGCTTTCAGAGTTAACGTGACATTTCCAGAAAATTAGCCTTTCAAGTGACCTAAGTGGCTGTCTGTGTATTTAGAGATAGGGGGGACAGATAGCTTCTTCTTGTTTGTTTATTCAAGCCGCTTCTGGAAACCTTGAGGTTTGTGCCGTCTGCCACAATGCTCTCTATAAATTCATATTCTTTTTATGAATGTAGGACTCGCATTTGCCACGGGTGGTTGCACAAAATTGCACCCAGCTCACACCTCTTTTGAAGTACATACAAATTTAGTGGATAGTTAGAATGGTTTCAATTGTTTGGTGCGAATACGCGGTCAAAGAGTGCACGGTATCTTTCCTTATCCATGAACTCTTCTGAGGTGAAATACCAATACTAGCAGCCTAGATTTGAACTATTTATCATTCCCAGTGACAGAAATTTCTATATTTGTTGTCTACATTTTTAGAAGGCCATTGCTTTTCACAGAATCTTGCCTCTGTGTGTACCCAATTATTTCAGAACAAACCATGCACTTCAGAAAATAAGAAATTATTATTTTGGCACCATGCCATTTGACATATTATGAATTATGCTGTACAATAATTTTAGAATGTTAACTAAAAGTACCAAAAGTAGCTTAACTGTTTCCAATGATTAGCATGAAATATAACGACATTACTTGACATTTTTGAAAAACTATATTTAAAATTGATAGATTGACAGACACATAGACAGATACAGTAGACAGACAGACAGACAGATTTTAACACAAATGACCTTAATGTGAGGTATGTCCGTCAGTCATACATAAATGGAACAGGTAAGATTTCTGCACTCCAAAAATAAATAAATAAATAAAACAGCATAGTTTGTTATTATTTTTTTTTAAATTTATAATTAATCTTCACAATTAATTTTTTCAAACTGATTCAAATCAGAATAAAGTTTAAACATTTAAAAAATGGCTAGCTGTGGAATAAGCAATATTCAATTGCATAAATGTACAAGTTTGAAAGAAATTAGGTTTATGTACATGGGTATGGTGCATTTGAAACATATTCAGTTTATTAGTACTATTATAGAAATATTACCTGTGCCATTTATGTATGTGTGCATCACATTAAGTTTATTAGTTTGTTAAAACTGTGTAAACCAAATATATGGTAATTTTATATGCAATTCAAGGACATATATTTATGCAAATGTAGGTCTTTTTGAGTGTTCATTTTAAACAACGAATGGTTGCTTGACAGTAAATAAAACTACGAGAAGCTAGTAGCTTCCCCTACACTGCACCTAATTTCAAAAGTCAGAAAGTGAATCTAAAAATGCAATCCTGTAACTTCACACGTAAAGGCAGAGTTTAGCCTCCCCCTTCAAACACTATTTTAAACATCACTGTTCTGTGGTGCAGGACCCCAGACACTTATCACAGCGGAGCGGGGGATGCGGCACATGGAAATGGGTTTAGATAGAAAATTAAGTTCAAAGGTCACACGGCCCGGTCTGAAGGGTAACAGCAGATGAAATGTGGCTATTTGTTTTAAGCCAAGACTGATTTCATCTGGCCTGGAAAAGGTCAATGTGACATGAAAAAGGGATTCGTTTTCATTGGTGCTAGCGTGGCTGCTTTGCTCTCTAGGCGCCTGTGTTTACTTGCGTATTTACACTTGGGCTTACTAACCATATCATTATTCACTCGACAACAGCTTCTTCTTCAGGCTGCAAGCTACGGCCATCTGCTTCACGAGTAAACATGTTTGTACTTTTGTACAATGGCTCAAGCTCTTTGATCTTACTGCAGATCTCTGTCTGATGTACTTTTATTATTCCACTGTTTTCTCTTTCAGGTGATGGAAAGAAAATGCGACCCTATTCGCACATCCATTTTGAAATAGCCTTCATTTCCATTTTCAAACCCATGATATTCAGGTATTATTATTAGCAAACATTATTTAAAATGAAAATGGCATTGGATGCTCAACGTAGGTTGAGTTTACCCAAGGAAATATATATGCCTTACGCCCTTAGCTGCACAACCACAAAGGGGAAAATAAATAAGGGCAAGACAGGATCTCACACTGCTGTCTCGCCTTTAGGGGACCGAGAGTGTGGAGAGGACACTGGGGTCAGAGCAGTTTGATTTGTATCTGGGGTCCTGTGGGATGGAGGAATACACCAGACCGATGTAAGCGAGGTGCCTCATAGCAACCCCAATGCACCCAAACAATAAGCCAGGATGCTGCTAGATGAATGAGGCTCATGTTTGGCCATCACTTGCTGTAGGGTTTAGGTGCAATGGAAGCCTTTGAACATGGGCATAGCAGATGCTGGTCGAAATCAATAACTGGGTTTCAAGAGAATTTGTGCGCACTCTATTGCAACTAAATTTACATACATAAACTGAACTTCTTAGAATGAGACAGACCGCTTTGGATATGTGATATGTATTATGACTACCTTAAAGGGATAGTTCATCATTTATTCACCCTCATGTCGTTCCAAACCTGTATTACTGTGAAAACAAAAGAAGATATTTTGACGGACGAAACAAAACATACTCGGTTACTAACGTAACCTCGGGTTCCCTGAGATACCGAACGAGTACTGCGTCTGATAAGCCGCGATGGGGGAAACTCCTTTTTTTCGGATGACTGAAGCATTTCAATAATGCAGTGTAACTGCACGGCCATTGGTTCGTTCAGTGAATAAAAAACGAACCAATGGCTCAGAGCCTATGGAGCCTATGGAGATAAAGTCCGCCAGAGCCCGCCAGAATGGGCGGAGCCATCTGGCTATATAATCGGGCATTCTGCCGTAGGATCCTCAGGTTACTTCGACTGAAGCAACGACTGAGTCGTACAGCTACATAGCATGGCAAAGTATGCAGTACTCGTTCCGTATCTCAGGGAACCGAGGTTACATTAGTAACTGAGTACGTTCCCTATCGATACTTTACTCGTACTGCGTCTGATAAGACGCGATGGGGAACCAGTACAATCCTGCCGTGTTATGCTAGAGGAACGACTAATACTTGAACTCACCTTAAGCACCCAAGGGGGCCCAGAGGGACCAAGTATTTTGCAGGGAAGCCCTGCAGGAGGCAGTAGGGCCAAACTCACAGAGGTCGGCCCAGCCTTGAATAATCGTCCCAAGATAATTCAGTACTGCGTCGGAACTCAGAGAGGACCAAGAGCGTACATGAAAAAGGGCAAAAAGCCAAGCACTGGTTTTTGTCATATGACAGAGTGCCCTGTTATGCAGAAAGTACCCGAGCCTGTAAGGCCGGGATGTCCAGATTATAAAACCTGGCAAACGTGGACGGCGAGGCCCAGCCGGCTGCCGCACAGATCTCTGCAATGGACACACCGCTAGACCAGGCCCAGGAAGAGGCAACACCTCTAGTTGAGTGGGTTCTTACTCCCATGGGGCATTGAAGGCCCAAAGAAGTGTACGCTAGCGCAATAGCGTCAATTATCCATTTGGAAAGTCTCTGCTTCATGACCGGAGAACTCTTGGTGCGGCCACCGAAGCATACAAATAGCTGATCCGACTGCCTGAACGGAGCAGAGTGGTCAACATAGACTTTCAACGCCCTGACGGGGCAGAGTAAATTCAACTCTTCGTCTTGCTCCAAAGGAGGAAGTGCCGATAGAGTTATTACCTGTGCTCTGAATGGAGTAGAGAGCACTTTAGGTGTGTAACCATGCCTTGGCTTCAGGACGACTTTAGAGTCGTTGATCCCAAATTCGAGGCAGGTGGGGCTCACAGATAGCACCTGCAGATCTCCCACCAACAGAACCTTGTGTCTCTGTTCCCTGACTTGTCTGATTACCTGTGGGATCAGAGCGATCGGGGGAAAAGCATAAATGAGGAGGTTGGGCCAGTCGTGGGCCAATGTGTTCCCGTCCTTCGAAAAGTAAGTTGGGCAATGAGAGTTGTCTTCTGAGGTGAAGAGGTCGACCTCTGCCCTGCCGAAGACTTCTCAAATTTTCTGAACTGTTTGAGGGTGGAGCATCCACTCTTCTGAGGGGACATTGCTCCGAGATAGCATGTCTGCTCCTTGGTTCAACCTGCCCGGTACATGCGCTGCTCTTAGCGAGTGGAAGTTGAGCTGAGCCCATTCAAAGAGGTGCTCCACCAGAGTGAAGAGGCGCTTCGAGGAGAGACCGCCCTAGCGATTTATATAGGACACCACCGACATGCTGTCCGAATGGACTAAGACATGGTGTCCCCTTAGGTCTGGCAGAAAGGTACGAAGGCCCAGACACACTGCCAGCATTTCCAGGCAGGATATGAAGCCAACCTTCCTCTTTCGACCAGTGGCCGAAAGCTGGTTTGCCATCGCACAGCGCTCCCCAACCTGTGTTGGAAGTGTCTGTCGAGACCACTTTCCTCCTGCAAACCATTCCCAGGAGCACGCCCCGTTCTATCCACTGGGGATCTTTCCAAGGGGCCAGGGCTGTTACACAGACCTGGTCGACCTTGACACGAAGGCGTCCAGACGCCAGGCATGGGACGGAACTCGTGGTTTCAGCCAGTACTGAAGGGGCCGCATGCGTAGCAGGCCCAACTGAAGTACCGGAGAGACAGAGGCCATGATGCCCAGCATCCTCTGAAACGCCTTGAGAGGGCGAGAGGCTCCGACTTTGAATGAGGCCGCGAGCTGCTGAATGGCCAGCGCACGTTCCGGCGCGGCTATCGCCCTCATTTGGGCTGAGTCTAAAACTGTTCCCAGAAACGATATCCGTTGACTGGGGGACAGCGCGATCTTGGCAAAATTGACCCTGAGTCCCAGGCATTCTAGGTGGCTGAGGAGGAGGGCTCTGTGAGATAGTAGCTCGTCCTCTGACTGGGCCAGAATGAGCCAGTCGTCGAGGTAATTCAGAATGCGGATTCCCATCTGTCTCAGCGGGGAAAGAGCCACATCCATGAGCTAGGGACAGTCCAAAGGGAAGGATTGTGTACTGATAAGCCACTCCCTCGAAGGCGAATCTCAAGAATCATCGTTTCTACAGCTCCTTTTGCCAGCAAATTCATCACCTCGGCGCGTAGGACGTGTGCATCCTTGCTCTGAACCGAGGTGGAGACCACGCCGCTGAATCGCGGGGGTCTTCGAGCGAATTGGAGTGTATAACCTCGTTCTATTATCCCCATAACCCAGTCTGACACTCCGGGGATGGCCCGTGTGGCAAGGGGTTGGATTCGTTCTAGCGATGGGCCACCCACTGGGGACCCGATGCTCGTAATGAGTGGAAGAGGAAATTTTCTCTCTTTTTGAAAATGTTTGTGTTTTATTTTTCTCGCTATAACAGTGGCTGGTTGTGTGGGCGTGATTAGAACGGGCCCTATTGTTCACAACAGTATTTTTGGTCACAAACACACTGCTGTCGGCACCCGGAACTGAACGGGGTGCTCGGAGGCACAACAGAGGCTGCTTGGGGGTGGTCCGGCTGCAGCGAAACATGGCCCCTTCCTCTTCCTGTCCCGCAGATCAGGATGACGCCTGGAGTGCAGGGTCCAACGCTATCTTGGGTCGGGGGCCCTGGCGTTTAGGAAACGGGTGGGGTCTGGCCAAGCGGGAGCATTGACGAGGCTCGGGCTTAGAAGCCGTGTGAGCAGCTGGCGGTGTGGGCTTCGCGGGCTGCCGAGTCGGCTCAGTCTTGGGGCGACTGGAAGCAGCTGTCAAACTGGAGCACTTTGGCAGGAAGTGTCGCAATGCCTAGGACGACTTCTGTGCAGCGGTGAAGCGTTCAGCGAAACCCTCAACTGCAGGTCCAAACAGGCCAGTAAGGGAAACCGGGGAGTCCTTATCTGCATCCTTGATCTCCGTGAGGTTTAACCATAGATGGCGCTCAAGCACCACTAGGCTGGCCATGGATCTGCCAATCACCTGTGCCGTCGTCTTGGTGGCGTGTAGAGCCAGGTCGGTCGCACTGAGCAGCTCCTTAAAGGCTGCGGGTCTGGGCCGGACTAGTCCATGCAACAGAGGAGCTTGGTCTGGAATACCTGTAAGACCGCCGTGGAATGAAGCGCCGAGGCCGCTTGTCCAGCAGACGAGTAGGCTCATCCAGCGAGTGCTGAAGTCATCCTACACGGCTTGGACGGGTGGGCAGCCTTTGTCTTCCAGCCGATGGCCGTGGGCGGGCAGAGATGCGCGGCCACTGACTCATCCAGGGGAGGCAGACTGTCGTACCCTTTTTCTTCGGCGCCGTCGACAGATGTGAGGGTGGACAAAGATGAGGCACGAAGGTGGGCCGAGTAGGGCGCGCGCCATGACCTGGTGATCTCGTCGTGGACCTCCGGGAAAAATGGTGAAACTCATTGTCGAGGGGCCTGACGGCACCCCTGCAAGAACCACTCATCCAGGCGGCTACGGGTGGGCTACTCCGGCGGAGACCACTCCAAACCCAGCTCCTCCACAGCTTTAGACAGGATGTGGAAAAGTTCGGCGTCCATGCCCGTGCTGGCTGCGCTGGGTTGTGCAGATAGCAGGAGGGCGGAGTCACAAGACGAGCCCAACAGCTCCTCTGCGTCTGAAGCCGCCAACGACATGCTGTCGTCCATGGCGTCACACTCGCTCCCACCAAACGAGACCAGGTCGCTCGCAGACGCAGAGGGATGCTGGTCCGGAAGGGAGAAGTGGACAGGTGAAACTTTCTAAGCGGAGAGAGTGAGGCACGCTGGGCCTCAGCCGGCGTGGGCTCACTCGTCACTGAGCGCCGAGTTCCTCTGCCCCGATGCTTTTTCCTCACAGGCTCCTGGGAGGAAGAAAGCAGGAGGGCGCGAGGTGAAGAGTCGCTCTCTGAAAAGAAAGCTTTCCGCGAGTGCAGAGAGGCAACCCAGCAGGCACCAGACATCTATGTAACGTCAGGTTGACGTTGGACATGACATCGGACAGACGTTGCATTTTGGTTGAAAATGAAAATTGTGTTGACGTCAATATTTGACGTCAATTTGACGTTGACTTAACGTTGGATTTTGGTTGCACAACCTAAAAACAACAAAACCTCAACGTCAGCTGACGTCGGTATTGGACATCAATTTAACATTGACATTAGACGTTGAATTTACGTTGAATTTTGGTCACCCGACGTCGCAACCGAAATTTAACCAAATATCAACATCTTATGACATTGTGTGCCTGTTTTGTGCCTGCTGGGGAGACTCATATCCTCGCAATGAGGACATTCCGTTTCAATGAGTGCTGCTTCAGCGTGGGCGGCGCCCAAGCATGAAACACACTCGCCGTGATAGTCAGCGGCGTGACAGTAACGGCGCGGCATTTGAAACAACGCCGGAAATTTGGTCTGAAATTTGCTCTTTTGATGTTGCCGGATGGTGGCAGGGAACCGGAGCTCCTCTGCCAAGCCATTGGTTCGTTTTTTATTCACTGCACGAACCAATGGTCGTGCAGTTACACTGCGTTATTGAAAGGCTTCAGTCATCGGAGAAAAAGGAGTTTTCACCCATTGCATCTTATCAGACGCAGTACGAGTAAAGTATCGATAGGAAACAGGATCCCTCTGACTTATGGACAAATGGATTCATCAATTGTGAAACAAGTTCAATTCAGCTATAAGCAGCTCTACAGAAGACAACACTCTTAAAAATAAAGGTGCTTAAAAGGTTCTTCACAGCGATGCCATGGAAGAACCATTCAGTCAAAGTTTTTTCAAAGTACCATCTTTTTCTTACCTTTTTATAATCTGAAGAACCTTCTTTCGCCACAAAGAACCTTTTGTGAAACAGAAAGGTTCTTCAGATGGTAAAGGTTCTTTATGGAACTATTTAGACAAAAAAAGGTTCTTCTTTGGTATTGTGAAGCACCTTTATTTTTAAGAGTGAATGGTGTCGAAAATTCAGCTAGAGTCACCTCAGTGTTGATTCAGTTCAGTTCAATAACAGTATTAATGTTATGAAATAGTCAATTATGAAACCAATTTGATTCAGCTATAACAGCTCTATAGAAGACAATAGTGTTATCATGCAACTCAATTCAGTTTAAATTAATAGTTCACTCAAAAATGAAAATTTGCTGAAAATTTACTCACCCTCAAGCCATCCAAAATTTAGATGAGTTTGTTTCATCACTGGAACATATTTGGAGAAATTTAGCATTACATCATTTTCTTACAAATAGATCCTCTGCAGTGAATGGGTGCCGTCAGAATGAGAATAAACAGCTGATAAAAACATAAGTAATCCACACAAATCCTTTAATTAATGTACTGTAAAGTGAAAAGTTGCATGTTTGTAATATACAAATCCATCAAGACATTTTTTTTTTACTTGAAATGGTTGCTTCCGGGTAAATTCCTCTCTCCATAATATTGCTTTCTGAATCAGGAGAGAAATATGCACAGATCAAGTGAAAACAGTCAGAAAAAGTTCTAAACATTTTCACTTTCTAAACTTTTTCACTGGAGGAACTACTGGTAACACTTTACAATAATGTTCATTAGTTAACATTAGCTAACAACATTAGTAAACATGAACTAAGAATGAACAAAACTTCTACAGCATTTATTAATCTTAGTTAATGTTAATATCAGAATTTACTAATGCATTATTAAAATCACATGTTGTGTTTGTTAAAGGAATATTTCACCCAAAAATGAAAATTACCCCATAATTTACTCACCCCCAAGCCATCCTAGGTGTATATGACTTTCTTCTTTCAGACAAACACAGTCGGAATTGTTTTAAAATTTATCCTGGCTCTTCCAAGCTTGGTAATGGGGTGGATTGTGGCTATTATTTTGAAGCTACAAAAAGCGTATATATCCTTCGTAAAACTAACCCATACGCCTCCAGAGGGGTTAACACATGTCTTCTGAAGTAGATCGATGGGTTTTGTAACAAAAATATTTCTAGAGAGTCGAGAGAGTCGAGTTCCGGCTTCTTGGCTGACCTCTGACTCGATGTATGACGTAAGCTGCATTCGTAGCGTACGCTCAAGTGAGAATAAATGAATGAGGATAGAGCAATACTAAATGCCGGTAACGAATTAAAAGTCGAAAACGAGAAGTTAAAAAAATTTCAGAAATTTCACCATAAGAATGAATGCAGCTTACGTCATGACTCATACGTCATACGTCGAGTCAGAGGTCAGCCAAGAAGCCGGAACTCGACTCTCTCACGAATGCACATACGACCGTTGCCGGAAGTCAGTGATTTGAGTTTATAATTTTAAAAATAGAAATAATTTTGTTACAAAAACTAATCAATCTGCTTCAGAAGACATGCGTTAACCCCCCGGAGGCGTATGGGTTAGTTTAACTATGGAAATATGCACTTTTTGGAGCATCAAAATAATAGCCACTATCCATCACATTACCAAGCTTGGAAGAGCCAGGATAAATTTTAAAACAACTCCGACTGTGTTCGTCTGAAAGAAGAAAGTCATACACACCTAGGATGGCTTTGGGGTGAGTAAATTATGGGGTAATTTTCATTTTTGGGTGAACTATTCCTTTAACATTAGTTAATGCACTGTGAACTGACATGAATAAACAATGAACAACTGTATTTTCATTAACTAACATTATCAAAGATTCATAAATTGTGTAATAAATGCATTGTTCATTGTTTGTTCATGTTAGTTAATAAATTAACTAATGTTAATACATGACACCTTATTTTAAAGTGTTACCGAACTATTATTATGGATTATGGGTATTTTGACAGACACTTACAAACACGTAGTATTTTGCTTCACAAGGCTGGAGTTGTGTTGATCAATTGTGGATTATTGTGATGTTTTTATCAACTGTTTAGACTCTGATGGCACCCATTCAGATCCATCAACATCTTGGATGGCCTAAGGGTGAAAAAAAAAAAAAAAAAATCAGCAAATCTGGTGAACTATTCCTCCCGGTTTTGTTCTTAACTGATAGTGTCAGTGCAGTCAAATCAATAATATTTTGTATCTTCTAAACTTCCAATCTAAGCAAGCCAAAGGCAACAGGAACCCAAACTCCATCAGGTGACAGAGTTTAAGTAAATGACTTTCATTTTTGAGTGAAATATCTCTTTGAAAGAGACAAGCGTGCGTGCAAATATGCATTGTCACACCATGTATTTAATTTCAGTCGGCACTTGGCAGTATACTATAAATGCGATGCTTTTTCAAGACTTGATCAAATTAGATTGAGAATGAGAGTGATTTTAATCTAGCCAATTAATGAATGTGGAAGGGGGGGTTGCGTAGAGGAGCCCAGGCAACAGCAAAACTAGGCCAGGCTGGCAGAAGAGTGATTTGGCGCATTAGACTCCTGGTGGGATGTCTTCTCTGAAATATGCAGCCACACACCCTACCTTTTTGTGGATCAGGCATACATTAGCAGGTACAGTAATCAAAGGCAGTTTAGCCTCAGACCATCCCCCAACTCACGCTTTTTACCCCACCCAATACATGCCTATAACCTGATGACGATAAATTTATTGGACACCCGTGTTGTGAAACAAGGGGAGTAATTAACAGCACAGACGGGAAACGTGCAATCACCTTGCAGGGCTTGGGCATCTGAGTATGTGGTCTCTTTCATTTTAATTAAAAGAACACCATGAGTACGCTACTGAAAAAGGTACAAAGAAAGGTCAGTGTCTTAGCAAAGTATATGGTTTACATGGGTCGTCCCACTGAGTTCTGAGCTCACTGATTCATTGTGCCCCTCCTACATCTTAATGAGTCAACACAGTAATGAAGAAAGTCCTCTCAATGTTGTCAAATGCCATTCAAGAGGGTGATAGTGTTGTGGTGCAATGGTTAAAAAGTCATAAAACATTGTACAGCCCAGAAAAAAAATCTAAATATTGATGTATATTACAGTATATCCCACACAATAATGCTATTACTAATATTATGCAAAAGTGCACTGTGGTTCTTTGTGTGTAGCCTTGTAGCCTTTTGTAATAGTTGTGTATGAATCAATTGTTCTGAGCGGTAAAGCTGCATCTCAGCATTGAGTCACTATACAAACAACTCAAATGTGATACTTAGAAACCAAAAAACTTGCAGGACCTGGAGGCTTCTTGTTATGAACAGTGGGCAGCTTGACTGCTCAGAACAAACCACATGCATTGACGCTTGAGGAGGCAACACGCAATATTAAGAATCAAGCTGTTAAAAGCATTTTAACTGGATAATGTGTAAATTCAGTGATTATCTTGTGGAGTTTGTAAATCTATAAATGTCTTCGTCGAAAAAAGTAAAATAATATGCTTTTATATTTATATATTGTTATTATTTATTATTACAGATTATTATAATATTATATTTATATACCTATATTTATTACACACCAGGTCAAAAGTTTGATTTCTTTTTTATTCTTATGTTCACCAAGGCTGCATTTATTTAATTAAAAATACAGTACAACAGTAAAACTGTGAACAATTATTACAATTAAAAAGTGTTTTCTATTTTAATATATTTTAAAATGTAATTTATTTTAAAATAACAGTTTTCTATACTAATATATTTTAAAATGTAATTTATTCCTGTGATGATAAAAGCTGATTTTTTTTGCAACCATTACTCCAGTCTTCAGGGTCACAATATCCTTCCAAAAACATTCTAATAATCTGATTTGGTGCTCAGCTATTATTATTAATAATGCTTCTAATTATTAGTAATTATGAAAACAGTTTTGCAGCTAAATATTTTTGTGGAAATTATGATACTTTTTTCAGAATTATTTGACAAAATGGATATCTGTTATAACATTATAAATGCCTTTACTTTTTTAATCAATTTAAAGTATCCTTGCTAAATAAAAGTATTTTGAAAAATCTTACTTTACACTAACAACTTTGAAATGGTAGTGTACACTCCCAGTATATATAATACATATAATTATACAATAATTTAAATAATTAATTTTGTCCATTACATTCAGATATACAGCACACACATCGTCCACTAAGATCACACAGATGTTAAAAGGGGTTTTCGCAGTTCAGCAGTGTTTATAGCATTTCACCCTCATATTCTCTAACCTTCTCTGCGCACAAGGTCATTACAATCCCAATATAATGGCACGAGGTAATCAGAGGCCGTTGACGAAGAAAGCAACGGTAATGATATTTTATGTTTCTCTTTGCTTGCGTGTTAGAGTCATTAGATTCATGTTGACATCATTCCATCAGGACCTATTGAAAGCTGGTTGGAAAATCAATAGGAATAAGATTAGCTGGTCGAGGTGGGGTTATGAGGTTAGTGGGCAATATGCAAGGTTCACAGAGCAACACCTGTGCTTTTTTTGAACTTCCAAACACAAAGACAGAGATGGTGGGGTGTAAACACAGTTGAGGGCTAGTAGTACATGCTGGATTACATCAGTGAGGCTGACAGGCCTTAACCATGACCAATAACCATTAGGATTTAGGCAGTGATGTATAGTGACCCTTAAAGTCCCATTACAGACACATTTTTTATTTTATTTTTTTTTTTGCCATGAATATGGATAATATAGAGTAGATTTTAAAATCATTCCATCTTTTATCTACAGTAAGTGACAGATCTATGATAATTTGTTGTTTAAACAGAGACTTGTTTAAAAGATAATATAAATACATTCATAACAAGCTTTTATGGAGAAATGAGGTATATAAAAAATGTATGCCAAGCCTGTTCAAGAACAAAATTCTTTAAACATAAATAAAATTAACTTAAACTCATGCACAAAGAAAGAACCTGATTTCTTAAGTCTCTTTCTTGCAGACACACACACACACACACACACACACACACACACACACACACAGGACAAAGTAATTGATTTTGAGGAAGGTCTGCTTATTTCCCATCTCCTGAAGTGCCACTTGAATTTTCTGTTGGGCATAACTACATTAGGGGTCAGAGGAGGGATGGGTAATGGTGATCTCCTCATCACTTCATTCTGTAGCCAAGAGTCTTTTCATTAAGTGTTTCTGGTAGTTAGCAGTGACTTTAAAGCTGCAAAATGGAATTACTTCGTCCCTCGTTCTTTTAAGCAGAGCAAATGGATAATTTTAATGTGATGAAATAAAAAGAAAAGATCCTAATGGTAATAAGAAATGCTGGGATAAAGAGATTTGATCAATTTAACCGCCAATTTAGATGAACATTAACAAAGCAAACATGGGTGACCCAAGCTGACCTTTGAAATGTGTCTAGCTTTATCAGTGACGACAAAAAATAGCACTGAATTTAGCGCTGCTTTGCATTTTGAAGTACCAACCAAAGTTTTTCAAAGAATACAGAAGCATAGTCTGCTCAGCATGGGATATTTATATATTTATTTAGTTATTTATTTAATTTTCTTTTTCAGCTGAATGCAGCTAGTTTTGTCCTGCTTATACATTCTCTTTCTCTTTTTTTTCATGACAGGCCTTACCAGTGAGAGCGTTTCACTCACATTTGCCACTAAAAATAAAAGTCTTCAAATGTATTTAGGAGCACGTTTGACTAAAAAAAAAAAAAAAAAAAAAATCCTTGCATGTTCATAAAATGTAAAAATATTTAATAATTATCATATTAAGAGTTTAAAGTTAGAGAATGGAAAAACAGGAACCACAATACTTTAAAAGGCTATGGTTTCATTAAATAAATATAAGTGCTGCACAGTTTGAAGAAACTCAGAGTTATCAATAATAATATCAATGAGTGATCAATGAATACAAAGCAGTTATGCAAATAGATTCGACTTACAATCTACTGTTGATGGATTATGACAATGTTTACGTTGTAATGTGTTGTAAATGGTTGGTGTAAGAGTGCATATTTTAGTTCTCTCATCTTTTTGAATAAGCATTGAGCAGCCAGCAATAGTAAAGCATAGACATTTCAAAACAAGAGTCCAATGTATTTCATGCTTGTTTATTATTCCACATCATTCATAAAGTTTATTCTTTCTTTCTTTTTTTTTTTTTACCTGGTTATTATCGGTATTTTGATTACACAATAAACTGTATCCAGCATTTAATTCAAAAAAAGTAAATCCTTTTAATTTCTGTCTGGGTGGCCCCATCACAGGAGGGAATAATAATCATATAGGAACAACAATATATTATATATATTTAAACACAGTTCGAAGCTGAACTATTTAAATACCTAGTGTACTTATTAAAGGAAAACTTTATTAAGGAAACATACATTATTTGATACATTTTCATTGCGTCACTTAAGTTATTTTAAATTTTTCAACTAAGAAGCGCATGTGCTCCTTGACAAAAACATAAGCACCAAACCCTGTACGACTGTTTTACTATTCAAAGTAACCGGATGAATCGCCTGACAGGAAGCAGTAGTGGACCTACCTATTTTTGTGTGTAATTGGCCATATTGTCTCTGGAGTTAATTGGTTTCTCAGAGTCCAGGTAGTTACTAAATGTTTTGGCAGCATTAGAACCTCAGCACTTTTCCATTAATGGCGCGTGAAATGAAATGTTTGATACTGCAAATAAAATCAGTGATATTCAAGGATGTTATGGTAGGTAATGCGTTGAAACAGCCATTTAATGGGTCCTGGAAGATTGGGGTAGTGTCAGCTGGAACCGCCAGGCCCTCTCCTGACATTGCTAGTTGCCTCTTCATTCTCTTAACGACTGTCTGCTCTGATTACACAGCCATCCGCAAGCTTAAAAACTACAGAGACATGCTCTATTAGTAGTCCAATTAGAGTCATTAGCATATTCAGCCTTCATTCTGCCCCGGTGATTGTGTGACACTACGCAAGGAACTGTGAGAAATCCAAGCCTCTGTAATGACCAGCTTAAAAGATTCATCCCTTCAGCTCCCATGGCCACGTTTATCAACTTCAGCAAAACATTTATTTTCACCAAATTCACTGGTAATATATTTAAAAGCATCTCTGATATTCCTCCAAGTGACCTTGTTTTTAAAATTAGGATCTTTTTGGTGCTGGTTCACGCATTCTGAACAACAGCTGCCTCCCGATTGGCCTCTACCTGTGAATCATACGCGCAATATCACATTTTCTCGATGTGTGTGCGTATATATAGTGATGCTCGACTGTCTCTCGTACAATGACGCCCACCACTGTTACATAACCCGTAACACATCAGCCAACTCTCTTGTTATTTTGCATCCAAAGTGTGCATCTAGTAATTGTCCATTTTCCTCATGTGTGAAACTTTATTTCACATTAGCTGGTGACAGTTTTGACATTGATAAATTACATTGGTGGTGCCAGGCTGTGTGTGGGGGGGATGACTGACAGGTTTTAATGAGAGCAGCAATGTGACAATGTCAGGTGCTGATGGAAATGAGGCCTAGTTTTACCTTTGCAAAGGTTATGTCCTTTTTTCTTAACAACGCAGTTAACTGTTGATGATAAGAGCTCACCTGACAATCATATCTGCTTAATTGATTTTTTTCCTTTTTTTGAACTAGTTTGAATTTACACATCACATATTTCGCTTTCAATAGTCATATCTCCTTTGCAGTGACTGCAAGAAAGAGGGGCCACATTGTGCGAATAAAATCCTTTTTTCTTCTTCCTTTTTATCTTTTCACATCGTACAGTGTGTTAACAAGGAGATGAAGAAATGCAGTCAGTAACACTCTAAGTAACACTAAAGTGCCACCGTTGTGACACTAAAAGGCTAAGACAGTAATATATGGCTTCTTTTCCCTCTTTTTACAGTGATCTGGTTGTGACAAGGCATGACAATTACCCCTCTCTCAAGCGATAATCTAATTATATCAAACATAGGCACTCAATCAAATTATTGTGCTCTGTGGCTACATAACACAGCAACATTAATGTAATTTGTGGGGAGCTGGGATGACTAAAGCAGTATGTATTAACAAAACGTAATGGGACTCCCATAGGTAAATGAATATGCTAACAAGCGGCGAGGTTGCTGCTAAATTTAATATCTTTGAGCTATTCAATTCCAAACCATCCCTTGTAAATCAATTGACAATGATAGCTGATGCATCTATCAATTATCGATCCGAAAAACGGATAAGCAAATATGAGAAATGTCTGTGTAACATACATATTCACATTTACAAAGATATATTCGTCTTACTTATTTAATAAATTATTGTATAGTAAAAATGCATAATATTTTATATAAATTGATATATAATAATATAAATATATAATTATATCAGTGCTGTCAAACGATTAATTGTGATTAATCACATCCATAATAAAAGTTTTTGTTTACATAATATATGTGAATACTGTGTATATGTATTATGTATATATAAATACAAACACATGCATGTATATATTTAAGAAAAATATGTTATGTTTATATATTAAATATATTTATATAAAATATAAGAATATGAATATATAAATGTATAAACGTAAATATTTTCAAAATACTGTATATACTGTATGTGTGTGTATTTATATATACATAACAAATATACACAGTATACATACATATATAATCTAAACAAAAACTTTTATTTTGGATGAGATTAATCGTCTGACAGCACTGAATTATATAAATATTTTAAAAAAATAATTATATTAATACATTTAAATAATTTTAACACACACACACACACACACACACACTTTTTATTAATACAGTTGATAAATAAAAATAAAATATACAAAATTATTGAAAATATAGCATTAATACATCTTATTGTCTTAAATATGGTCTCAGTCATGGTTTTTATTCCCACAGTCCACTCTAAGGAAGCCTACACAATAATAATAGTAATATATGCATTTTCCCATTAGGCCATTTTAGATGATTTAATAGTAAAACTAGTGCTCAGTACATGACTTGGCTATTGATACAAATGGGCGTCCCCAAGGATAAATATATCTCCTATAAAATCCGCAGTAATTGTATGCATATTCTCAGGGTTAAAATATGTTTTTAAGCGAACACATATTTTACCAAATCACACTCTTTTCGGAGAGGTTTGAACTGTTGAACCTGCAACATAAACGCTGGCGCAAATTATTATAAAGCACTAATATCAAAGAATAGCCTGGTGGGCCAAGGTTATCCTTCCATATTGCAACCATGGATCATAGTGAAGATGTCTTCCAGTGTGGCTTGATGGCCTGATGAGGGCTTAGAATAATAGAATATGTCAAGCGGGTTGAAGTATACAATGCTTTGAAATTGAATGTCTGGACATGTCCTGCACCCTCACACATGTTTCATCATCTGATATGCAATATCAAAAGCATTGCATTTGCCTTGACTTGGTGTGAAAAAAATGCTGGCTTTGCAGAAACTTTCCTCCTGAATTGGTCATAGATGTCCATTCACAGAAGTCAACCTCATAGAAAACCTCAAGGGCGAGACCTGTAGTTGTGATGTATTTCCATTCTGTCTCTTGTTTATGTGAGAGCTGTATCATCGCAGGTACTCCTTCTGTTCTGTAGTGTGATTTGTGGAAGCAGAGGGAAAAACTACCATTTGGGGAGGAAAGGTTTTTGGCTTCCTGGTTTTAAAGGGATAGGCACTCTTTAAATATACTAGGCACCATAGAATGACTCATCTGCCATATTCTAAGTATTCTGAAGCTATACAATAGCTTTATGTGAAGTAAAGATTGAATTTGAAGTCATTATTCACTGATAATCTTCCAATCCAATGAGCTGTTAACAGCTGTAATCAAGTTATTGAGGACTGAACTCGAGAGCCGAATCAGTTTAATTTGAGAACGAATCATTCGCACTGGTTGCTGAACCAAATCCACAGATTCATTGAGAAGATTCAACTCGAATGATTTCATGATTGTGCTACTTCTCTCATAGTGCAGATAGAAAGTTTTTAGGAAATAAAGCCTCTAATTTTAGTGTGTTCCTTACACAAAACGTTCATCTAGGACTGCAGAAGACTTGCAAAATAGCATATGTCATATGAGTCGTATGTGCCACTTTGATACGCCTCTTTTACATTCTCTTTAAAGCTTAAATGCTTCAGTTCTCATTCATCGTACATTAACAGTTAAAAAAAAAATCGAAGTTGTAAATAGAAAAATAGGGAGTACATTTTACAAGACACTATTTCAGTCTTATGTTTAATTCAGTATTTTACTTCAAGTCATTTCAAGATAATTCAGTCATTTCTTTGTAATTATTTATGGCATTTGCTTATTTGTGACTCTACACCAAATTATTATTTTATTTTTTTTGTACACACACACACACACACACACACACACACACACACACACACACACACACACACACACACACAGGTTTGTTTTAACTTTCTGTAAAAATATGAAGCAACAACTGTTTTCAACATTGCTAATAATAATAAATGTTTTTTGATAGAATTGAAGATTTTGGTAATAGCTGCTGAAAATTCATCTGTCAACTCAGTAATGAAATTATTTTATACATTATTTTAAAATATTTAAAAATATTAAAATGAAAAACAAATGGTAATATTATTTCACATTTTTATTATTACTGTTTTCACTGTATTTTTTTTTTATTCACCTTCATGCCATTTTAATACTGTATATACCTAATTATACAAAGAAAAGTTTCAATGAAAATTCATAAATGGAAATGCAAATTAGATAAGTCTCCTGAACCAAAAAGGTACTGAAATTGTAATTTAAGCTAGTGTTTTTTTTTTGTTTTGTTTTTTTTAAACTGCTATCACACAGTTTACACTGCTATTCCACTTACTGTATGTCATGTGTTATGGATAGCATGTCAGCGGTGCTTTGAAAAAGCCCTGTCATTTAACCTATGGTAAATCTCTGAGCAATAGCCCTCCATGCTATTTCCCTCCCATCTTATGACTATATAAAGCCCTCATATTAAAGGCACCACAAGGTCTAACATTAATTTGGTTTATGTTTGACAAGAAAAAGCTCTCCTGCCTACGAGGGCACACTCTAAGACCTTTTCACTTCCCTGGATTTGTCAGTCATTTATGATTGAGCTGCTCCATGATTTGACAGAATAAAAGAATGTCTATATTTGATTGTTTACCCCTCTCTATAAAACGGTGTGGGAAACATTAAATAAGGTACGAACATTATTCACCATACATCATTCCCGCTTTATGGTAATGATATTTTTAGAATATGTTTTTAGGTATTCCAGTAGTTTAATAATAGATTACACTTATGTATTATTTATAAGTGACCTTCAGAATAAAAAAAAAAGAATTTCTTTCAAAATACCAGTTATAAACAGCTTCTCAAAAAATGCATACATGCACATTATCGTCCTTATAAGAGAGATTTTCACTGGCTAGATTGTCTAATGCCTGATGATCTAGCAGGCTTTGCTTTCTGACTACATACAGTGATATTGTATTTATACATATACTGTCATTTACATAGCCACAGTGAAAAGACAATCCACAGAGACAGCGGAATATAGTGTATTATCATTTGGGGCATTTGTTGGATTCTTGTTTGTGTGTATTGTGCTTACATGTATTTGCCCCCTGCATTTCTGTAAGATTGAGGCAGGAATTGTTCTATCCTGAAAAGATTACATGTCTCCCTCTTGTATTAGCTAGTAAACATGCAGGCGGTGATGCTGCAATGAGTCTGTTCTTTGTGATAAATATTCACTTGCTGATGACTGACTCCGATAACCGATGTGTCTCCTGAGGTTATCTGCTGGGCTGTCACATTAGGATATTTTTATCACTATTTATCTTTTATCAGTTTGGCTAGTGGCTACCTATAGAAATCACAGAAAGAACAGGATTTTTTCCCTCCCCGGAGTTAAGCTGTAGCGGAGGGAATCCACGCGACTTGACATAACCTTTGAGTATCTCAGTGAAATGATTACGCATTGCATTTCCCCAAGCTGCGTATTGGATAAATGTTAATAGTGAATTTTGAGAGCGGAGTAAATATAGTAATGAAAGCTCTCCATCAAAGCATGTCCGCTATTGTTTGGTTGTATTAAGGAAATGTCAATGGCACCAACGTAAAACCCCTTAATAATGTCAATATTCATCTACACATAGTCCTGTAAACCACAAACAGGTCACAGCATTTTCATTTTGTGGGGGGTTAAATGAAAATTACCCACAAGCCGTCTAGGAATCTAGGAAAACCTGTCTCTGTGGATTATCCGTAATGGAGAATAAGTGGATGAAGAACACATTCAGATATCAAAAAAAGTCTTTGTCATCACCTACACACGGGTTATACAATAAAGCCCTAATTAATGAAACACTCTAGTTGAATTTAAAGCGTCTCATCCGGCGGGTTTGTGGGCAACATTGCAGATTTATTCTCTCCTCCATCCCTCTTTGGCAATTAGGCCTGTGAAGGTGGGACCCCCTTTGAAAGAGGCTTTTAGATTAATCATATTATCTGTTGCTTCTGAAACACGAAGCCTTCTTGACCTCCCCTTCCATAAGAATCCATTATCTTAAACTATCACCGTAATCCTGGCTTTAGGAGGGGGAGCGAGGGAAGGTAGAATCAAGCCTAATAGATAGCAAATAAGATTAATCTATGATCTAAGTGCCGATTACACTTGGACCTGCCCTTGAACACTCAGGTGTAACCTTGAGATCTGCATCCATCGCGGGCCAGCAATTGGATTGAAAGTCCCCGAAGGGCCGCACGAAGGGGGAGAGGGCCTTTGGCAGGACCTTACCCCAGAGAGATCAAAGGCCAAGCAGCTTAACCCCCACAAAACCTAAAGGTGTTAAACATCTTCAACTAATGGCAAAACACAGCTCCGTCTGAGATAAGTTCACCTCCCCCCTAATGTTTCTTCTCTCTATATTGCTATTATAGAAATAAGCATAATCACACACACCGCATACAACTAAATATTTTGACAGCTAATAATTATAGGTACAGAAGGAGATTGACCAAACCAAACTGATCTGCTCACACTAGAAAGCTGTCAATTCACAAGTATTTTTGTATTTAATTGTCATTAAATATCAGTATTTAAATATTTTCAGAATTATTCATGTGAACACCAGCGCACGACTGCAGGTTAGTGGTTAAAACACATAAATTAACTAATAAAAATATTAACATAATATAACATAACAACATAACATAACATATATATTCTATGCCATTATTTATTTAAAATATATGTATTTCATACTAAGTATACAAATCAATTAACATATTTATTAAAATATCACTTAAGACTTACTGATGTAAAATTATAATTAAACTTTATTTGCATTGTTTCTTTTTTGCACAATGCACATATCACTATTAATAAGAATCGTATGATCTCTGTATAATATCAGTCTTTAAATGCAAGATATTGAAGTATACTTGCGATAGTTCCACTTTAGCACAATTAGATATACTTCAGTATATCTTTAGTTGGACTTCAGCACTACTTCCGCACAATTAAAGTCCATTAAGCACAAAATTAGTTGTTCCAATTTAGCAGACTTAAAGTATTCCAGTTTAATATACCAAATAAATGCACATAAATATGTAAACGTATTTATAGTACTTAGCCCAAAATAAATGTATTTCAAATACATTTTAGTGTTTTTTTTTCAATAGGATCACCAGTTAAAACAAATAAAAAAATAACTACTAAAAATATAATATAATATAATATAATATAATATAATATAATATAATATAATATATTGGAAGCCCTAATTTATAATTTGCATAATTGGCTTACTTTAAATGATAAAGCTCAGCTCCATATTTTGCCTTCCTGTCTGATACTAAATAATTGTCCCGAAATTGTCTCTGTGTTTAACATATGGAGATCGATAGTTAGTGGGTGTCTCTCATTCAAAGTTCAAATCTTCCCTTCTCTTGAATCCTTCAATGCACCCAGACCTTCGGATCGATGCTCTCTTCAGTTTGACTCTGAAGCTGACTATTTGATTAATCTGCTTGGGTAGTCGGCAAGGAGGGCCGCCACACCACGGCAGACAGTTTCATACTATTAGGATGGCTGGAGTAATGAAATTTCATTTAATTTGTCAGGAAGACAGTGCTAATGTTAAAAAGCTTTTGGATAATAAAAAAATCGGACGAGATCTGAGGGAAAGCTTTAAGTAATTACTCCAAGTGTCTCGGGGTCCAGGCGTTAGAATATTTACATTACTGTCAAGGAGGTCTTAAGAGTAATTAAATTAGTGCGGCGCTTAAGTTCTTTATTTCACAGGTTTTCTCCCCTCTCTTGAATGTATATTAACTGTGCTCACTTTGACTAACATACAGAGACAAAGGCTTTGTCTCCATGTGATAAATTTCGTTGGCACAGAGTGTTACTGAAATGGAAGGGCTGTTCATTGCGCTTCCAGCATGCAAATAACTGACATAGTGGCTAGCTGTTAAATTAACCATTCTAAAATATTAGTCTTTCTTAAATACATAAGTTGAAGCTATTTTGCAGTTATTTACACACGCAGCACGCTGTATTCTTCATAAGTATAAATGTATGGCAAATTATTATTGTATTCCACTTTTAAAAAGGATTTAACAGGTAAAGTATCAATTACATTCTGCTTGTGATAAATACAGCGACAACATATGGCTCTGTACAGAGTTTACACCTCATAATAGAAGCTCTCGGGCTGTTAAAGAGGTCTTGGGAACAAAATAACGATAAATCGGAGGATTGGTGCATAAAACCTGACATCTCTATCAGGGTATATCAGCATCCTTCCCCACTCCATACTGGCTTCTCAAAGATAGATGAGTGAAATGGCCTGGAAATGTATCTGACCGCTGGCTTACTCTAATGAATAACCTCCACTTTAGGTCTTGCAATGTAAGCAGAAAGTCCACCTCACAAGCGCTCTGAGGCCCTGTCATGAATCTAACCCGACAGCCGACATAATATCAAGGCGACAACACTTGTATGACTTCCATTTTCTTTGCTTTCTATTGATTTTCACTTAATAACTGGGGGGAAATACTAAACGTCTGTGCTGAGTACCTAATAAATCCTGTCTGAGCTTTTTTATTGAGGAGAATTTAATAAAAGCAGCAGGCATGGCATGGGGATTTGTCTCTGGCTTGAGAGGACAAAAAAAGAACAGGGAAAGATAGGAGAGGAGAGGAGTGGTTAAAGGAGCGAGGTGTGGAAACCGTGAGACCACATCCTCATTATCTCACTTTGTATCACTGAGAGATCTTAAGTGCTGTATAGCACAATTTGCCAAAGGTCAAACGACCTCTCTCTTGGCACGTGTTTGATATTATCTTGGGAAGGTACACATGCTGTTCACAACAAACACAGCGTATTAAGCTAACCTTGTCATCAAACTGCGTAATGTTATAATACAGCAGTACACAGTTAAAAAGAAAGAAAAAAAAAAAAAGATTGTTAGAGTATGTTTTACAAGAAAATCCCTTTTCAGGTTTTAATTGTTTGTGAAATGTACTAGCATTTTCTAAATTAATATTGTTTCTACATCAAATACAATATAAAAAGATCTTTTCATCTGCTACATCCATTAGATTGAAGATGGTGATGATTCCAAACCACAAATATGCTTTGGAACTACTAATACATATAAATCAAAACAAATGTGACTGTATTTTTTTCTTCTGTAATGCCATTACAGTATGTTTTCTGTAGTGCCATTAATGATGAGTTTCAGGTTGTAAGAAACTGGGGAAAAGTCAACAATCCCAGAATAAAACATCCTGCCCTTAAGCATTAGGAGTTAACATACTGTATATTTTATATCTCTCTCTGTCTGATTTGTGAACCATCAAAATATTTAGTTTAATTTACTTAGGGACAAACACAGCAATGTCTGTCTTGACCATATCACAATTAGAAACCAGTATAATAGGTCTTCATTAGGAGATACTTCACCCCCAGGTGTTCCCAAGCTCGACTGGGCACCACATGTATTAAAAAAAATAAATAAATAAAATAAATAGACCTGGTCTTATATTTGGAAAATTGGATGTCTATGGCACAATTTCAGACATTTTATCCTCTACAAATGTCCTTTAGGTTGTATTAAAAAATATAATGCAGTGTATACTGAATACAGCGGAATACTATTTTAAAAATAAATAAATAAATCAGAATATGAAAAACATTATGCTACATGACACATGCCCACATCACGTTGGATGCATTATTCAGCAAGCAGTGTGTAGTTATCATATTAAAATAAAACTTGTTATTGTACTTTATTATTTATGTACTATTTTAACACAATTTTGTGTAAAACGTGGCAGTCCAAATACTCTAAATAAAAAGGTAAAAAGAAAAAGATCTACTGAAATTACTTCCAGTTGAACTACTATAAAAAATGTGTATACTAAAGATTTTAGCAAAGGAAAAGTAGTTGGTCATCCAGATTATCCATGCATAATCAAAACTGCATAGTATATAACATACACATACAAAAAACTCCAGAAATAGTAAAAGGTAGTTATGTCTCTAACTATAACTATATACTTTGCTTGATCTAATGCTTTCCAGAAGGGAAAATGTGTGATATTCATGACCGTAAACGATTGTGATGCATTTAACTCATTTTAATTAACTCAATAAATAGCTGTATATTGAATGTCACTAAGTTGGAGCGCTTTGAAAACATTAGCATGTGTCAGCATCATCATTAACAGATTCAATTTTCTCGCTAAAATCAAACTTAGCTGCATGAGGGCAAAATTCGAATCCAATGGTTAGGTGATAATTACAATAAAAATAACTTAAGGTGCTCCTGACTTGACAGTATAAACCATTGACAACCTACAAAACCGCATGACATAGCTAACATTGGCCTTATGGCCTTATAACGATGCAAATAGCAATAGAAAGGTGGTTGTTTCTCCACACGCCTGCCAAATACCGGAGCAAAAATGTGTTTGAACAGAAATGTCACCTCTCATATTTCCAAGACTTCCCTCCCCTTTAGCATTTCAGGCCTTTGTTTGTTTGGCTCTGGCTGAGCTGAGATCAATAGCAATAATTCAGCTCGCAATTAGCAGCTCATCCGCTGTAATAGCACATCACTGGTGCTAAGCAGAGAGACCTTTGGAAAAGATTTAAGCTCACTAAATAGAGGTTTCATGTCTTTTTTCATTTGCTTCATTCTTTGCCAATAATATACAAGTGTACCTGTGGGTATGCTGACCAACAGTATTACATTCTTAATAGTGTGAGACCACTTTTAGATCAATGTGCTCTTGATGATTTCAGGATAGGGTAAAATATTATTTGGGCTTTTTTACACAATGATTAAAAAAAAAAAAGCCCAGAAGAAGATTCTGCATTATTTCTAGGACAATATTCAAACAATTAATTTGTGACACTGATCATGTGACTCCTTTATACAGATTTTCTTCTTCTACTAAAGTAAAAGATGGATCACATGATCATCTGGTTTTACCCAAAGTTCATGCAAATTTAGCACTGCTGCCATTAAAGCATTATCTTTATTAAAGATGGCAAACCTGTGGGTGCTTTAGTACCAGGGATCAAGTATCTTTTTGTAACCTTTGAATCTCTTTAACCTTACTAAGCATGTTTATAGTTTCAACCACTAGATAAAATCATATTTATCAGCATATTTGCTGTGCCTAAGGATCACTACAAACTGTGCCTTAACTTAAATGATATATCTACTGATAAACCTCTACAATATAAAGTGGAGTATAAAACACATATTTTTTATTACAAATGACTGAACTAGTAAAATTATGTTTAAAATTAATAACTGTTTTCACTCAAGTAATTGAGACATCAAGTCATTTATTTACGTTTAATTAAAACTAATTCTAGATTTTTAAATTTTTAATGTTTTGGAATATATATATCTATATCTATATATCTATATATCTATATATATATATATATATATATATATATATATATATATATATATATATATATATATATATATATATATGTATGTATGTATGTATGTATATATATATATATATATATATATATATATATATAACATATGTTATGTTATATATATATCAAAATATATATCAAACAAGTTTTGCTGTAATTTTACTCTGCATTTCCATTAAATAACCTGGTATTTTAATACATACAGTAACTGAAACAGTGCCTTCTAGTAAATGAGCCTTAGAGAAGTCTAAAAACCAAAATACTTCCTGTGTTATGAAGCACAGGAGGGCTTCCTTTGTGAAAACATGCACCGAAAGGTTTCATGAGACATTTTTAGCTGTTTGTTCCTCATTTATTAGATGCTAAATCATTCCTCCTGAAGCTAGTTCAATATAACTGTATTTCACCTTCCTTGGCTTCAAGGAAAACACTGCGTGTCTTATTAAAAGCGTGTTGTCTGATTGGTTTCCAGCGGCACCACTGAATATGCTGAGATCATCAATCTTCAATGCAGGACTGATTTGCATAAAATATACATTTATTCATTAGACAGATCAAGTCTCAGCCATAGAGGATGAACAGTATTTTGCATGTGGCACACTTACACCGAAATAAAACTAGCCTATAAATATTACATTTTGGGAGGAGAAATTAGAAATAGGCTTTAGAGTAAAAATCCAATATTTGGTTAGATATTTGAATTTAATTTTCCTGTGACAACATATTTTTGTACATCACAGAACATCAAAAGAAAGGGAGTTACATACAGTACACCTCACTGTTATTGTTACAGTTACTTTAACCCTTAAGTAAGCTTAAAAAAACATATTGCTCTTTTGAGAATACAATTAGCTAGTCAGCTGTCTAAAATTAGATCAAATAAAGGGTATGGCATATTATGACAGCAAAAGTAGAACAAAGAACTGAACAAATATCAGCAATCAGCTAATCGAGTGAATGTAGGTAAGAACATGCGTTGCATGTGTGTTACATCATTCTATGGTTTAAAGGTGTATATATGAATTCTATGAAATTGTGGTGTCTCCTAGAGTAAAATCAGTTGTATTTTATATTTTTAAAAAATCTTAATTTGATACAAAAGAGGTTGTATGATATGTTTGTACAGTAAAATATGACATGATTTAAGAGAACACTGTGAAGCAAAGTTGTGTTATGGTATGATAATAATAATACAAATGTGTATATTATAACCCTACATAACTATATTATTTTTAAATGTAATATCACACTATATTTCATATGAATATATGGCAAAATAATTTATATATGGCTGACTTAACAGCTAAGAAGCCTAATAACTAACACGGTTACATGTATCATGTAACTATGATTTTCCTAAACTGGTGCAAGTTGTTAAGAATGGCAACAGAATGTATTCACATCCTTTCTTAGAGGGCAAATTAAATATGCAAGGCTTGACCAAAGCCTGAACCTTGGCATCCC
Organism: Spinibarbus caldwelli; assembly: GCA_039654775.1. Taxonomy (NCBI): domain Eukaryota; kingdom Metazoa; phylum Chordata; class Actinopteri; order Cypriniformes; family Cyprinidae; genus Spinibarbus; species Spinibarbus caldwelli. The sequence goes on from CM077238.1 coordinate 14,855,618, forward strand.
TCAGTTTATAGATCACTTTAAGCTTTCAGTGATCCTCTTAACCAAGTTAACGGCTCATCATTCTGCCGCCTACGTGATGCAAACAGGCGGAAGGATTGAACGCAAAGGTTGAGAGAAGAAACACCACATTGTTATAGATGCTCAGCTTTGAATAAACATCTAATTGGCATCAGCAGTGTTAGGGATTCATATTAAGTCAAGTTATCACTTTTATCAAATGTAAAGCAAAGTAATATGTTGTTAAATTTACACTAACTTTACATGTTTTTAAATAAATTAATACTTTTATTCAGCACGGTTACATTTTCAAAGGTGACAGTAAAGATGTTTCCATTGTTATAAAAAAAAAATCTGTTTCAAGTAAATGCTGATCTTAAGAACTTTCTTATCTTCAAAGAATTCAGGAAAAAGTATCATGGTTTTCACAAAAATATTAACCAACACAATTGTTTTTATGAATAAGAAATATTTCCTGAGCACCAAATCAGCATATTATTATTATTTCTGAAGGATCATGTGACACTGAAGTCTGAAGTAATGTCTGCTGAAAATTCAGCTTTGCCATTACAGGAATAAATTAGATTTTTAAATTTTGTGAAATTAGAAAAGAGCTATTTTACATTGTACTAATATTGCACAACATGTCTGTTTTTACTGTAATTCTGGTCATAGGAGACTTATTCAGTTAAAAACATTTAAAAATCAAACAACCCCAAACTTATGAACAGTAATGTATACTATAATATTCATGTTACTTTGTAAATACAAATAAGTAAAATGCATACCATGTGTGAGCATGTATTGCAGTTGTTTAGAGTGTGTCATGTTTATTAGTGACACACTGTACAGTTCTTTCAGATTTACAATTTTAAAAAATACTATCGATTAATGAAAATACATAGTAACAGGAATAACAAGATTCCACTGACACACTTGGATTTAAGTTGGACAAAATATTACAATTAAAATTATATACCCAATAAATAGGAATTGAATTTGGGTCGATTTGCTCTACCCTAAAAGTACATTTATATTACCTTCAAATATATACACTCACGCCACATTAAAAAGGGAAACACACTTCCTTTCTGGAGGAGAGAGAGTCTCAGTCAACTGAAAATGTAACAGTAAATTAGCCCATTAATTGCCATAAAAAAATAATAATGTAGTTAAATTAGTTACATGTTTCAGTAAATCAAAATGAAACCAGCTTAAACTGCTGCTCTAAAGAAAAGGCAAGAATGCTATAGCTATTATAGAAATAACAGAACTGTTAACCACTGACAATTTAAATAATGCAATTATATGTCTTCAGAGTTACATTAATAAGTATTGTTTGTAACATACGAGATTCTTCTAGATGCATGCAACATTATAAATAAATAAAAAATATATCAATTCATTTGAATTCAATTTGAGTCGGTGAAAAGCTCAAGATAAAAACTGGCATGAACAAGCAAAAAAGTGAATAAATAAAAGTTAGTAAATCAAAGTAATGGACATGCTGCTGAAATTTTGGATCGTTCACATGCACGTCGGATTGGAGCGCAGGGACTGAAACGCCTACAAATGCACAAGTGGATGGAACCGCAGCAATTTGTGGGACACAAAAGCACCGGAGCTGCTCTAGTGCTTCGGTTGCTCTGAAGCACAATGTGTCCACTGTATGAGGCTTATGTTGCACAGGACAGGCCGTGATATCTGATACTGTACTGCAATCCACATTCTGTCGTACAACTGATACAGTGATCTCCAGCGCTCTAGAGTACAAGCAACAAATCTTATTATGATAACAGAGCAGCTGCGCGGAGTCTGCATATGGTGTAGCTGTGAAAAAAAAGTATTTATTTAGTATTATGATCATTAACTTCTAATGCTCTAAAAACCCTGCAAATACAATGCGGGGGCCAAAAGGTTTCCCATACTAGACGCCACACTTCAGTGTTTTTCACACATTAAAAAAGCATTCATATAATTGCATTTTGTTCTCACAGGCTCTGGAGACAGGCATCCTACAACAATGTAAGCCAAGTAGTTTACAGAGAAAAATATGTCAACCTTCCTTCATATTAGAACGGCCCCTCTGTCTCATAACCTTTCCTTTATTCTTATGAGAGAGAGAGCAGCATTGGGTCAAGTGATTAAACTGGGTATATTGTAATGGATGCGTTTTCTCACAATTGAAGGCTGAGGTGGGAGATTACCAGACAATTGATTCGCTGGAACGGGGGGGAAACCGGCTATGCGAAGACGATAACCCACACAGGTCAAGAATCAACCTTTGCGTCCATAAACAGAGCTGCAATTAAAACTCCCAGCTAAAACCCACCTAAAAGAACAAACAGGCAAGTTAGCTAGATAGCGGAGCTAAAATTATCCACCAGGGCCCTTCTCACGCTGAAACATTTGAGGAAGATTAAATTCCTGAATGTTTCTCTAAACGACTTTTGGCAGTGAACTACTTTCCACATTTCACATTAAAAAATATAGCATGTCACTATTTCGGCTTTACGAAAGCAAGAAGGAATTACCTTATTTGATATAAGGTACGCTAAGTTTTAATGTTTGTCCAGTTCACAACTAAAATATATGAGGTAAAGACATAATTAGCTGTAGTCTCAGGAATCGAGTCTCCTGTAATCAGCAGTCAGGACATTTTAATAATCCCACTTATAAACGTTAAATACATCATCTTACAGGAGTCACAAACATATGGTAATTAACTTTTACTACACTGATAAATCAGTCCTGCATTAACATATTGCAAGAGAGGAATCATTTGCTTGATTGAAAACAGCTTTTAAAGACTATGCTGAAAGAAACCGCAGCGCATTCAAACACTTACATGACTCACACTGATGCGCACACACAGAAGATGGATACCTCAAACCCATTCATTCTTCATTAAAGCTGTATTCCTTCTTACGTTTTAAAAACCTACCTCTTGATCTTGTTTGTAAACTCACATTCATATGCAAATGACAAAGTTTAGAAAATTTAGGGGAAAACATTTTTTTTTTAATAATGTCTAAAGGATAAAAAGGTGGAAGATTTTGTGAAGAAAAATAGTTAAAAATTCAAAGTCAAAAAATATAGTAATTCTCAAAAAAAAAAAAAAAAAAAAACTCAGTTTGGAATAATATGACACTTTTGCCCCTCTAAACATTTTGTGCTGTACCCAAAAGTAGTAAAAAACGTAAATCTGCATGTTTTCTCTCACTGGAGACGCAATGAACAGGGTGTGTTCTTGCCCAGATACAGTAAATGCATTACATCACCAAGGCCAGGGCAATGAGGAGAAATTAGCTGGGTGAAATATGAGAGGAGAGAACGACTCACATCTTGGTTAACCTCTCTTAATTAACATCACTCGGCTCAGGAGTCCTCATTAAAGATGTGCCAAAAATTTATCATACCTTATTTGCCTAATAGGGACCTGACTGAGGAGGTCTAGGCCCCAGTTGAGGTCACAAAGGTTAAAGAAAAAAACTCCACGGCAATGAAATGCCAAAATATAATCTGTCTCTCGAAGTGGTGCACACACAGAAATGCAAATTATGCAAAGGGCTAAAAAACATTTTTCTGTAATTTCATTGTGGTTTACTAGTTTACTGGGGAAGTTGTGGCCTAATGGTTAGAGAGTCTGACTCGTAACCCAAGGTTGCGAGTTCGAGTCTCAGGTCCGGCAAGAATTGTCGGTGGGGGGGAGTGAATGTACAGCGCTCTCTCCACCCTCAGTACCACGACTGAGGTGGTCTTGAGCAAGGCACCGAACCCCCAACTGCTTCCCGGGCGCCGCAGCATAAATGTCTGCCCACTGCTCCGGGTGTGTGTTCATGGTGTGTGTGTGTGTTCACTGCTGCGTGTGTGCACTTAGGATGGGTTAAATGCAGAGCACAAATTCCGAGTATGGGTAACCATACTTGGCCACATGTCACGTCCCTTTCACTAGTCAGCGAATTGCATAAGTCTGAGGAAACCAACTAATTGCACCAACTGATATATTTAATTCAACCTTAATAAGCATTAAAGCTTTTATTGATTAACTTTTAAAGTACTTGATTTCAACATCAAATGCCTACAGAAACTACAGGGTATTTATTTATGTGTTTATTTATTGTACTATTGTTTTATAGTAACAAAACTGGTAACAAACAAACAAAAAATAAATAAGAGAAAATTATTTTACACTTTATTTTAAGGTGTCATTTTAAGGTGTCATTATTACAGTGTAACTGTACATTTATGTACTGAGTAATATTTATGAACTACATGTACTTACTATAAGGTTAGGGTTAAGATTAGGTTTTGTCTTAGGGATACTTGCATGTAATTATGCATAATTAATTGTTATTATAATAGTAAGTACATGTAACGTGTAACAAGGACACCTCAAAATAAAGTGTTAAAAAAATGAATGAATGAATGAATGAATGAATGAATGAACGAATGAATGGTCACAGTTTATTTTTCAGTGTCTTGTTAAATGTTACATGTACTTTCTATAATAATAATAATAATAATAATAACAGTAAATTATGCATAATTACATGCAGCTAACCCTAAAACAAACCTAATCCTAACCCTAAGTACATGTTGTTAATTAATATTACTCAGCACTATAATTACACTATAAGGACTACAAGGACACTTAAAATAAAGTAGAATCAAATTTAATACTGGTTTTATTTTATTTGAATAACAATAAAGCTTCAAATGAGGATTTACATTTCATTTCAAATTGTACAATATAAAGGGATTTTACAGCTTTTACCATAATACTTAAATATACTGTTAACATTTTTTTTACATGTGCACATTATATTATATTATATTATATTATATTATATTATATTATATTATATTTTTTTGAATAAAAATAATGCTTCAAATGGGCATTTACATTTAATTTCAAATTGTACAACTGAAAATAAGGATTTTACAGCTTTTATCATAATACATAAATATAGTTAACATTTTTTTTTTTACATATGCACATTATATTATATTATATTATATTATATATAACTTTGTCTTTTATGAAGTGTTTATTCTTCTGTCAAGAGTAAGAGCTGTCTCTCGAAAATAAAATTGTACAGTAAAAGAGAAGTTTACATTATATAGTGGTAAAGGGACAGATTTTTGAGTTGGTCCAGGGAGAGCTGTGAATATTTATGAAGGTCAGAGATGAATTGTTTATCATTGACTCAAAGGTAAATGTCCTGCCATTCCAAGGACTTTCAGCCGGCTCTTCTTACTGTCACTGTGCCATGTGTCGGTGTGAGTGTGTGTGTGTGTGTGTGTGTGTGTGTGTGTGTTTGTACGTGTGCGTCCGTGCACTTTTAACAGCTAGAGCAGGCAGCCGGACGGTTTCCTGTGTTTGTGAGCAAGCGTTGTCGGCCCCCTCTCCCTCTCCTGCGATGCTATTATTCTGTCAGGAGCTGCAGTGTTTTCCTGAGGAAAGGAAGTTATTTCATTTCCAGCTTTTGTCTGGGCCTGAATGCGAGCGGCGCTCTTTCAGCAATATTCGCTCGTTTCAACTCCCTTCTCCATCCGAACAAAAATATACACCCCCTGTCATGGTCCAATAACTCAGGTTGGGCCTAGAAAAATAGCGACTTCCTCAATTGGTTTAATTTCCCTCACCAGATTCTGGACGGCCGTTTCTACTGGCCTCAGCGGATCCTTATCTTGCGTTTTCCATCAGGCCTACAGGACCTTGCCAGTGGAATCACCCAAGAGAGAGAGAGAGGCCCGGATGGGAGCGTCCCAGTCTGCTTAGCGCAGGCCAAAAGGAAGCCTGGAACAGCACAATAAACTACGGATTGATATTCGCTTAAGTACCGAAGAGTGTCTGTTCTTTTCCAACTAACCTTGCAGGCAATTTTAACATGTTTTCTTTCAAATATCACATTTTGGGATGACAAAACACAATTTTTGCATGTTAAGGTGAATGTCGTCAGCTCATACGTGAACCCAGAGTAAGGTCTGCTGCTTTGACGGTGGGGTTACACTGAACTCTTATTTAGCGTGGCTCATTACATAACCAGTACTTGACACATTTCATGCAGCTCTGCATTTTAAGCCATTTGACCACATGTCCCGAATTCACAAATCATCCCCGTCCACCCGCCACTCCAGCAGCTCCTCCTACTGTATACAGCAAATCAAAACAGCACTCCGTGAAGACAAAAATGTCCCTGAGTCACAGGAAGTTAAATCTAATCTTTTACTATACTGTTTATAGAGAGTTTACACAATATTTATAGAATTTATTACAATGGTAGACTATTTACCTTTTCATATTTATTTATTTTCACAGAACAGCTTCAAAAAGGCATTATTTCCATTTTAAACAAAGCATGACGGCCTAACGATTAATTTATGCCAAACTGTAAAGATTAGTATTTATACCAAATCAGAATATTAGAATGATTTCTAAAGGATGATGTGACACTGAGGACTGGAGTAATGGCTGCCAAAAAATGACACTAATAAATTAAAAATTAAAATATATTAAAATTGAAAACAGCTATTTTAAATGGTAATAATATTTCACATTATTGCTGTTTTTGCTGTTACAGGCTTGGTGACCATTCGAGACTAACAACAACAACAATAATAATAATAATAATAATAATAATAATAACAACAACAAATGGGGGGTGTGACACACATGAAAGAACAACAGATTTGTTTTTATCTCAAAATATCTTAAAAAAACAGTTGAGTATTGCAATAGGGGAGATGCAAATATCACTCAACTTAAAATGGTGTAATTTTCAGCATTTTTGCATGGATGACAGCAAAGTTTGTCTTGTTGTCAAAGTTTGTCTTGAAATTGTCCAACAAGTCATGGGGGAAAAATTATGTTAATTATAACTTCATGTTAAATAAATAGCACTATATGAAAATAAGTGTCTAACAATGAAGATAAATCTCTCTCTTGCTATTTATGTATTATTAAGACCTTTTTTTTTTATTTTTATTTTTGCTATATCACACCATAGGACAAATTTACGGTACAGTTCAGTAAAAATGTAAAAAAAAAAAAAAAAAAAAAAAAAAACAAGAAAAAAAAAAAAGCAGCGAATGAATTGACGAAGTTAGTGACCCTTTATATTTTCTCAAAGATCAGATTTCACACTACATGAATATATGCATTTCTTTTTCAAAAAGTTTTTTTTACTGCCTATTTGTCACCTACCCATGTGCTTTATATATAAGTACTAATAAACAGCCAATATGCTAGTCATATACATGCTAATAAGCAACTAGTTAACAGTGAAACCTGGTCCCTAAACTAAAGTGTTACCCTTACTTTTTATACTTTGTCTAATTGCTATCTTTTCCAGTTGCACCCAGCTGTTGAGTGGGCCAATATGTTTTCACATGGGCTCAGTAACAAGCCATTAACACTTATCTCAGCGACTAGGTCAGTTTTGGAAATACAGCCTGATGCAAATGTAAAAATATAAAGTATCTGAAGGTCACAGACTCTGTTTTGACAAGTGTTTGCTCCGACACTCCTCACAGATACTGACAGCATTGTGGCAAAATGTCAAAGCAGTTATCAATTAAAAAAAAAAATAAATAAATAAATAAAAATCTAAGGAAATCAAAGGAACATGGATTAGTTTGTGTTCCACATAATTTGATGCTTAAATATGAAAATAATAATAATAATAATAATAGTAATAATAATAATAATAATAATAATACAGTTAAATCAACCAAATTCTGACACTGTGATAATGTTTGTTTGTGACCTCAGAATAGTATCCATACTAATATTTAACATCTCACCAAAGTGAGTGGAAATAAACCAGCCGGCAGTTTCTTGCCTTCCGTAATCCCCGGCTCTCAGCTGCTGTCCACCTATTTGCACAATATATGACCTGTCTTGCTATGGAGGGGAGCAGACACATTAAGAGCAATGAAGCTAATGATATCAGAGCACTCTGCAGAGCACATCAGTGCACAGGGATGACAAACCTGTCAAGTGGCATAATCTAAGAGGCAATCGTAACATCCTCAGAAAACCATAGAGCTGCGCCCCCTTCCTTCCTCTCACTCTACCCACAATCCCCTAATAATGGAGCATCCATAAATTCCGGGTCTACCGCAAGACAGCAGGTTCACACGTAATAGCCAATGGCATGGAGGGATGATAAATACAGGGGAAAATGGTTGTCAGGCTGGGAGCCCGGGACCTTGTTACAGAGTCTTAATTTTCGCCCATGCCCAGGCACCCTTTATCACCAGCTTGTTGCGAGGTGATGTCTTTTTTATTCTCTTTGTGATGGAGTTTAGGTGTCATCTGATGTCCTTTCAGTGGAGCCCAATGTGGTGCTCTCTCAGGGTCCTGAGTCTCAGTAGATTTATGGCTGGGTGTTGGTGGGTTTGGTATGGGTTGCCTATAAGCTAAGCCTGTTTAAGGAATGAGGTCAAGTGAACTTCAGTGGTACTTATTTGACTTTAGAAAATGAGAAGCGTCTTCTCAAACAAAGTGATGGAGACATTGGCTCTGGTAAGATTCAAAGCTGTTGGCCTTGAGTTCTACAAAACCAGCTTTAATGAACTACATTTTTATTTCATATCATTTTATTTCATATTTTATTTCACATTTCATATTTCATATTCTTTATCATAAATCAGTATTTTCTACAACATTAAAAACAACAAGCAAAACTATAAAACCGTTCACGTCTTCCAAATTGTCACGCCCCTGGACTGTTTTGTTGTAGTTTTTGCTCCCCATGTGTTCCTTGTGACCCAGTTTCTCCCCTGTCTGATTGTATTAATTTGCTCCAGGTGTGTCTCCTTAGTTCTTTGATTGTCCCGTCTTTAAAAGCCCCAGTCCTTTCAGTTAGTGTTTGTCGGTCTTTGAATGTCTTCTTGTGTTCGATGTTCCCTAGATGGATTATTAAAGACTCTCAGTTTGTGTATTCTCCGTGTCTCCTCGTTCCTGGCTCCAGCGTTCGTGACAGAAAGACCGACCCAAACAGTTACCTCCGTGTCCTCCCTCCGTTTTGTTTTCCGTTTTCAATCAGTGTTTTTGTTTCCGTTGTGTTGCCCCATGGATCCCTACGTCCGGCCCGAATTCCTCCTCCTCCTGCTGGAGCAAGAGGACCGATCTCTCGAGGACCATACACGACTTTTCCTGTTGTTAGCTAACGCCACCAGCTACCCGGACGGCGCGCTCTGCACATTCTATAATGCAAGCTTGAACACCGCGTGCAGAGCGCTGTCGTCCGAGGATGGTCCTCGAGAGGATTTCGCCGCCTTCGTGGAGTGGACACTGGCGAGGCACGGATCCCCGTTCACCGTCTGTGCCGAGGGGGATCTCGCCAGTGCCACTCCTGACCCAGAGCCCAGCCCACCAACTCCCCGCAGTGTGGAGCACCAGCACGAGCCCACCGATGACGGAGAGCCATTTCCCGCTACGATCCACGAGCCAGCGCCAAGCCGAGCGACTGAGCGGAAGATCGTCCCGGAAGTTGAGCCCAACACGTCAGATCAGGTGCGAGAGCTGATCACGTGGGAGCCAGCCGTGGACGGTGTGAGCGCGGAGTGGAGCTCCGCCCCCTGCACCGCGGCTGAGGGTGAGCTGATGATACATCTGGGGCTGCTAAACTTTGAAGGGGATCTGTTAGACTGGGAACATGATCTGGAGGTCGACGCGTCCCCTATCCTCTCTCCGTCTCCGCTGGTTCCAGCCAGCTCCGCTCCTCCCGAGCGCCCCCCTGTGCCCGCTTCCCGAAAGCGTCCTCCAGAACCCGCGCCTCCAGAGCGCCCCACAGTGTCGGCTCCCATTCCTGAGTTAACCCCTGGAAGCCCGGAGGATCTCAAATGCCCACCCTCCCACCCGCTCCTGCCTCCTCCACCGCTGTCGTCTGGCAGCCCCTCTGCTCGCCCTCAGCCCTCCATCAATGCGGTGCAAGCTCCGCGGGTCTGCCATCCTCCATCGCCATGGCTGGAGAATCCCTCACCTCCACCTCCAGCCTCCGAGGCCCAGACTCCACCTCGGCCCGTAGACCCAGCGGCTCCACCTCGGCTCCTAGCTCCCTCGCCTCCACCGTCATCCATCGATCCACCAGCTCCACCAGGCTCCCTCGTCCCTCCGGCTCCGCCTTGGTCGGGCGTCGACCCGCCATCGCCTCGGGACTCCTCTCCTCTGGCTGCGCCTCGTCACTCCATCCCACCGGCTCCGTTGGGCTCCTTCCTCCCTCCAGCTCCACCTTGGTCCTCAGTCGCTCTGGCTCCGCCGCGGATCTCCGGAGCTCCGCCTCTGCCTCGGTCGCCAGAGCTCTCGGCTCCACCCTGGCCCCCCGGATCCTCGGCGTCACCCTGGCTCGTCGGCTCTCCGTCTCCACCTCGGGCTCCTCCTCCACCTGCTCCGCCTCCGTTGGTCGGCCCCCTGGAGTCGGCGGCCATTCCTCCTCCATGGCTCCTCCCTCCGTCGGCTCCACCATGGGCCATCATCATGGCTGTGGCCTGGGTCCTCCCAGGCTCCTCCTGCTCCGAGTCCCTCCTGTCTCCTCCCTGGCTCCTCCCTCCTTCGTCACCTCCCTGGTCTCTGTCTGCCGGCCCCCTCCCGGTTGTCCGTCCTCCTCCTGAGCCGCCGCCATTGTTCCCACCCGTTCCCCCCCCTCTGTTGTTCCACGGTGCGAGGACGCACCTTCCGGGAGGGGGGAGTAATGTCACGCCCCTGGACTGTTTTGTTGTAGTTTTTGCTCCCCATGTGTTCCTTGTGACCCAGTTTCTCCCCTGTCTGATTGTATTAATTTGCTCCAGGTGTGTCTCCTTAGTTCTTTGATTGTCCCGTCTTTAAAAGCCCCAGTCCTTTCAGTTAGTGTTTGTCGGTCTTTGAATGTCTTCTTGTGTTCGATGTTCCCTAGATGGATTATTAAAGACTCTCAGTTTGTGTATTCTCCGTGTCTCCTCGTTCCTGGCTCCAGCAAACGTGACACAAATACTTGTAGAAAGTCCCGCTATATTTATATAAGTAAATACATAATGCAATACATATATACGGATACATATATATGTATATATACATATACATATATATGTATATATACATATACATGTATATATATATATATATATATATATATATATATACATATACATGTATATATATACATATACATGTGTATATATATATACATATACATGTGTATATATATATATACATGTATATATATATATATATATATACATATACATGTGTGTATATATATACATATACATGTGTGTATATATATATATATATACATATACATGTGTGTATATATATATATATATATATATATATATATATATATACACATGTATATATGTGTATATATACATATACATGTATGTATGTATATATATATATATATATATATATATATATATACATTGTGTAGCATTGTTCTGCAATCTTACTTTTGACTGGTACTGGTCTCATTTCCTCACAAAGAAGCAGTGCACATTAATATTTTATTCGTTTTTATTAATTCAAAACAAAAACACAATGTCTTGTCTTAGTACAAAATGAACTCCTTTATATATTCATGTAGGTATTTTGGTGATGCATTCTAGGGTTAAAGCTGCTACAAAATCTTTTCACACTAGTGGCACAAAATCAGGTAAAAATATGTAAAGTGGTGTGAGAAATTGTTTGCCCCCTTCCTGATTTTTTATTTTTTTGCATGTTTGTCACACTTTAATGTTTCAGATCATCAAACTAATTTAAATATTAATCAAAGATAACACAAGTAAACACAACATGCAGTTTTTAAATGAAGTTTTTTATTATGAAGGGAAAACAAAATCCAAACCCACATGTCCCTGTGTGAAAAAGTGCTTGCCCCCTAAACCTAATAACTGGTTGGGCCACCCTTAGCAGCAACAAACTGCAATCAAGCGTTTGCGATAACTTGCAATGAGTCTGTTACAGCGCTGTGGAGGAATTTTGGCCCACTCATCTTTGCAGAATTGTTGTAATTCAGCCACATTGGAGGGTTTTCGAGCATGAACCGTCTTTTTAAGGTCATCCCACAGCATCTCAACAGGATTCAGGTCAGGACTTTGACTAGGCCACTCCAAAGTCTTCATTTTGTTTTTCTTCAGCCATTCAGAGGTGGACTTGCTGGTGTGTTTTGGATCATTGTCCTGCTACAGAACCCAAGTTCGCTTCAGCTTGAGGTCACGAACAGATGGCCGGACATTGTCCTTCAGGATTTTTTGGTAGACAGCAGAAATCATGGTTCCATTTATAACAGCAAGTCTTCCAGGTCCTGAAGCAGCAAAACAGATAGAACCAGATAGAACAGATAAAACCTTTTTCACACAGGGCCATGTGGGTTTGGATTTTGTTTTCCCTTCAGAAAAAAAAAAAAAAAAAAAAACTTCATTTAAAAACTGCATGTTGTGTTTACTTGTGTTATATTTGATTAATATTTAAATTTGTTTGATGATCTGAAACATTAATGTGTGACAAACATGCAAAAAAAGATCAGGAAGGGGGCCAACCATTTTTCACACCACTGTATGTATATAGTTACAAAACAGTCTTTTCCAAAAACTGCCCTCATCCGTAATGGTATGGCCAAACCAGTTCCGAATATGTTTCGGAATGTTTTGTTAGTGCCCCAGAGCCAAAAGGTTTACACTTTTCCAGGAAAATGTAAGCTGAGATAATAGAAAATATTAAATGAATTAAATGATTAAATCAGTTTAAAGTGTATCATAAATAACTCAGCGGTTTATAAAATATGAGAAAATGCACCCAAGGTTTACTGCTTTGCAATTAAGCGAAGAAAAAGAAAATGCTAAAACATAAAAAAGAGAAGGTATTCGGTGTGTGTTTGGTTTATAATGACCCGGCTTGAACATCTGAAAGAACAGTGACAAGAGAGCAGCAAAAAGCCAAGGCTGGAGCAATGGGAAGGTTATCATGTCACCAGGTGTCAGGACTCGAGCCCATAAAGCGTATTACACCAGACCTCAGAGAAAGAAAGAGAGGGAGGGAGAGAAGGGCTAGAGAAAACTGCTATTGACCTTTGTGGAAGAAAGCTGACATCATAAAGTGCAGTCTGCTGGCGACCAAATGGGAATGCCATCGCAGATTAAGGACTTTTTAAATTATGCATTTGGTTCAGACTCCCAGGGCGAGGCGGGTGTATGAGAGATGGAGCCGTGAGAATATAATGCATTTAGTGGCAGTCTGCTAAAGTAGGAGATACTCCAGAGAGCGGCTAACTAACTGGGGTTTGCACAGGGAGGGCGAGTTAAGTGAGGTTGGTCATCAATAATAGTGTGTTAAACTATATGGGGTGTTTCACTAATTAATACTAAACTGTCAAATTATGGTGAAGCAGTGATTTAACAACACCGAGAGGTGGTGTGTGCACGCATGCGCATACGTGTATGCCTTTTTCGGCGCATCAAAGGAACAGCGGCTTTCTCCAAGATGAATGCCGATCTAAACTAATTAAGCTCCCAGCATGCATGCCACACACATACCTGCTGTTTGTATTGTGTTTGCGTCTTAGATTTAAATATTAAACAATATTTCCTTTATAAAGTGTATATTAGGCTCAGGATCATTCGATGACCTAATTTTGCAAAACTGCTTGCTTTCTTTTTCTTTTTTGAAACAAGACAGATTAATATTTCTCATAAATCCTCTGTTAAATTGTAAATTAGCTAATTTTACTGAATGCTGATGTTATTACATTAACTACATATTTAGTAACACTTTATAATAAATAATAGTGTAAACAAAACATCTTGTAGTAGGTTAATTAATAAACATTAAATGTTTCTTAATTAATGCACATTAATTACATATTAAAATGTATTAAAGTTATAAAGTCATAAAACAATATAATGCAAACTGCATTTTGTTATATATTTTAAAGATACTATAACTCATGATCATTATTTTAATCATGTAATTTTGTTTATAATATAATCAGTGGCATACCGCACATCTTAGTGGCCCTCCCCCCCGCAAAGAACGTGATGGGGCCCCTCCCACCAGCAGTGATGTTATGTATGACAATTTATTGTTTATTTACATAACTGATTTATCAGTAAAGAATGTGGTTAATTATCACTGCATTGATGCATCTGACATTATTATTGAGTAGTATATATAGGTTATATAATGTGCGTATTTGATATTGAATTTAAGTCAGACTGAAATCCCTGCAGGAATAAATATTTAATCTATGAACATGGAGGCAAAAGTGCAGCTGCCTCGATTTTATTGTTATTTTAGCAATAGCAGGAGGATTCGTCAACAATAATAATAAACAAACATCTGTTATAGGCCCACGGACCACGGTCTTCATTTTATTTAACAGTAAGCTCAATAAAATTCATGTAGGCTAATGGCCAGCACGTTTCAGTTTAAACACTGTCCTACATAAGACTCGCTAACTGTTTAAAAAAATTATACAAGCAAAATTCATGTCTTTCAATAAGAAAATGAACAATAAAAAAAAACTAGGAGAAAAACTAATTAAAGGAATAACTATATATGCAACATTTTGAGAAAAAAATAACTTTCTATACATATACCAACTTTTGATATTAACTTATTTATTCTTTTTATTAAGTGACAACCACAAACAAGTAAAAACTCTACCGAATCCTTTGCGCTCTCCGAGCGTTTTGGTGCGCAAAGTCTTTGACTGCAGCTTTTAATGTCGATGTTGCGAGCGCGGGCATTCTCAATACTTTGAAGAGCTAAACTGGACAGTCTTTCTTGTAACATTGCGCTCCAGAGAAATGTCTTGATCACTTTCAATTTCGAGAATGAACTATAAATTGCATGGCAAAATCTGGTGACAAGTCGTCAGTGAACCGCTAAAGCGTTTGCCATTGAAACAGGTCATTGTCAGAGAAGCACAGCACCAGACCAGGGCACAAAACAATAAATATATTTCAATTAAATTATTAACAGATTAGCGAAACAAAAGGGAAAAAAAAATTGTGCTGAGTTTCTATTCATTGTGACGTGATCCAAAGTTCACGTAGGCCTATGCTTTTGCAAAAGCTTTACAGTTTTCTTTTCTTTCTTTCTTTCTTTCTTTCTTTCTTTCTTTCTTTCTTTCTTTTTTATTTTGCCAAGGCTTTACTGAGATGAATGATGTCTTGCTTGTATGACCAACCAGCGTTGGTATGACTAAACTACAATTATCAGTTGGGAAAACAATTCAGTGATTGCGCTGGCGCCTCACGCACACATAACATTTTTGCTACCTTCACATCACAGCCTGTTCATTATAAAAAATACATATAAAGAAACATTTAAAAGTTACAATGCTCAATTTAAACAGTCTGTTGTTGCGTTCAGTGTGATCAGCGCCTCACTGTGCTGTTTTTGGCTCGACATTTATATAGCCTAAATACTGTTAACTTTAGAGGATTTGTTGTGGAATAAAATAGCCTGTGTTTATAATGTTTGGAAACATTTTGAATTACCGGTGTTTTAGCCTACATTATTTCTGAATGTAATAATAAAATGTGACATATGTTTTTTCCTCTCAAAACGCAATTTTATAGAAGTAGCATTTTTTTAACTATGCAGCAAACATTTTAAAAATCTTGAAAAAATACTTTAATGTCTTTAAAGCGTTGACAGTTTTTTTTTTTTTTTTTGTTTAAAACATTTGGCCAAAATCTACAAAAGATGATGCTGGCTATGACTAAGCGCAATTTAGGCTACGAGATCAATATTTTTTTTTTCTTTTTCTTTTTGAGTAGCCTAAAGAAAATGCTGCTCTTTATTGTTATTATTATTACTATTATTATTATTGGCAAAGACAAAGTTTAAAAAATAATGCTAACCATTTTTTTCTACTCAAACTGGTTTCAGAACGGTAATAATACAGCGAAATGCATTAACAGAATTCTGCTCGAAGTGAACGAATTTTAATTTTTTATTTTTTCTCGTTTTTAAGCCCTGCTTAAAGCATACTGAAGCCCCACACATGACATGCAGGAAAAAAATAAATAAATCGGGCACACAAATTCGTTTCCTCGTTTTACTAAATTGTGCGCACGATAGGCCTATTACTAAATCGTGGTCAGGATTACGCACAGTTAGTAAATTGTGCACACGATTTAGCAAAACGAGGGAACAAATTATATTGTGCGCATACTTTACTAATTTTTTTTTTTTTTCCTACATGTCATGTGTGGGGCTCCGTACGTAAGCAACTTTAAGTGTAAAAATATCCACTTCCATTATGGTGTGGTTGTCTTAGAAGTATAGTGTTTATGACAAGTGAAATGTGAGAAAAAAATTATTTCCCCCTGTTGTAATTTTAGAACATTAAGCCCGCTCCACTCCACTACCTTTGCGCTCACGTCTCGCATCTTTTGCAGTGTCTCGAAGTACTGCCTTTTAGAATGTCCTGCGACAGGGCCCCCCATGCACCGCAGGGGTGTCCTGTACGCCACTGCATATAATATAATATAATATAATATAATATAATATAATATAATATAATATAATATAATATAATATAATATAATATACATCCTGAAACAGGACAGATTAATATTTCTAAAAAATCGTCTGTTAAATTAGCTAATTTTGTTGAATGCTGATGGTGTACATTAATCACATATTAAGCAAAACTTTATAATAAATAAGAGAGTGAATTAATAAAATGTGCTGTAGTAGATTCCATAATAAACATTACATAATCCTTAACAGACCATTAATAATTCATATTTTTCAATATAATATAATATAATATAATATAATATAATATAATATAATATAATATAATATAATATAATATAATTAAAATATAAATATAAACATTAATGTTATAAACTCAAGATATATTACAATAAAATAATATAACATAATACTAATTATATTTAAAAGGTACAATAACTAATTTTTATTATTTTATAATGTGATACTGTTTAAAATAAAATAAAATTAAATATAATAATTTAAATCGCATTAAATGAAATTAAATTAAATTGCATTACATTACATTTTAAACATACAATGATCTTTGCTTTACAATTGCTGTTTGTTAGTGTATTAATTCAAGGTAATATAAAGTGTTGTCATATGCAAATAAGCTTTAGCACTTAAAGTACGCAACATCTTATGAACAGTTTTGCAAATTTCTAAAGTATTTTCATGCATATTGGCTATACGTGTGTGAGGTAAAGGACAGGTCAGCAGGGCTGAAACAAAGGCTTTGCATATGGGTTGTTGACCTTGAGAGTAAGGGGTGAATTTGGGGAGAGGTTAATAGTTACCATAAAGAAAATGAAATCCACAGTGTACAGTAGGAGGAGATATAATATGTCCAGTTAAAGATCAAGCTGCTGCCGAGTCGCTAATTGCTTCAGAATTAACATGCGGCCTCATTTGCTACATACAATTAGGGAGTCCGGCTTCAAAACAAAGCGTTTTAGCCTTTAAAAATGAAATAAATTATGTGAATACTGTTAAAATAATATTTTAGTGCACAGAAAGCGTGCCAGAATGACAATGACTGTAACTCTACATGTCTCCTCTTTACAACACACTGACTGTGTTTAAAGGAGCCATCAGCCATATTCCCCTCTGTCAATGAAAAAAGGAAGTTTTGCAAACATTAGCAACTTGGATGTTCAACACATGTCTGACCTTTCTAAATGCCATGAAAAAGTATAGATTCCAGTAGAAAAGGAAAAGGGAAAAGAATAAAAGCTCACCAAAAAAACGAAAACGTGATAATGTGATATCTCTGACTACTGGGGGTGTCTGGCGTTTCAGAGGGATTTCTAAAGGTCACCATGAGGGGGAAAAGTATATTCCTCTGATGAAAGTAGCCCAGAATTTATAAGATCCCCAAGATCCAGTGACAAAGAAAGAAGAAGAAAGAAAAACTTCAAATCTAAATGATCCCTTCCATGTACAATCAATACCATGAAAGGTAAAATGTGCACTGGTAATTTAAAGAGACTCTCAACCTCCTGACATCTTCCATTCCTGTCTCACTTTCTAACCCACATATATTCTTCCTCTCTCTCTCCACACACACTCTCTCTCTCTCTCTCTCTCTCTCTTTTAGTCATGTAAAATAAATCTTGGGATGAATCTCCTTATATTGCATAGACTATATTTTTGTGACATTTGGTCAAAATGAATAATTTCTGGGGTGATATGCACCCTGGGGATGAATAGAGGAGAAATGAATGGGCTATTAAGGGAATATAGAAATATAGAATATAGAAGGGAATTCATACTTAAGGAAAAGGTGTATTTTCTGTAAACAAAGAGCAGGTTAAGAGGAGACCAGAAGCTGTTAGGATTAATTTATTGACTGTAACTCCACGGTATTCTTTATTCATAACCTACAGTCCTAATTAAAGTTGTGAATAATAATCCATAATCATCTGTTCTCTATCTAAGTTAAAACAAAGGCGCAATAATGGTTTTTAAATTAGGATGTAAAACAATTTACAAATGTCCCCAATGTGCCTTAAATTCAATGAATAGTACAGAATAATACTGCCAGCATTAACAGTAGAAATAATTATCTGTCTTATTTTCTTGTTGCAAACAGAAGGTTATCATTTAAATAATAATAATTTTATTTTACTAATATTATAATTAATAATAAACTAAAATTATTATTTAAAAAATATTTATTAGTAGTAGTAGTAGTGATGGTGGTGGTGGTAGTATAATAATAATAATAATAATAATAATAATAATACTATTAGTGGTATACCTATTATTATTATTAGTAGTAGTAGTAGTAGTAGTAGTAGTAGTAGTAGAAGATTTATATGAATAATAATGTAAAATCTAAAATAATCAGTAGATGCATCCAAACTTTTATTATATGCAATATATTATATCCAAACGCTATATTTTTTTATTATATCCAAACTTTTTATTATCTTCATTGAAAAAACTATTTATTAAATTAAATAAATAAATTAGATTTTAAATATTATTATTATTATTATTATTATTAAAAAAAATAAAAAATAAAAATAATAATAATAATAATGCATAAATACTGCATTTTTCCAACTTGTACGTTTGGTTTGCATTCACTAGCGTTATAGTCTCATTACAGGATTGTGGAGAAATGCCGCTAAGCTGTGGATTTTCATTTCTCAGGCCACTCCACTGTGCACAACAAGGGTTGCCTGATATTTAATGTGTTTTTTATTTGGGAAGATGAAAGGGCTGTGGGATTTCTTACACGCCTGTGGGTTGTCAGTGCTAATAGAAAAGATTGGTGAATTGGTCGGAATCTGGGAGCAGAGTCGTTTTGTTAATCCTGCTCCTTGGTGCTGTGCTGAGACTGCTTGTATTTACATATGCAGAGGATCCCGCTGTTTCGAGAGCTCCATTCAGCAGACAGCGCAATTAATCATCCCCAAATCCTCCTGCCGTGCAACAGACGACCCCAGCCCGACGTGCTGCCACGGAGAGAGTGCAGGTGTGAATCAAGTTGCTCAAAAAACTCCTCCAAGTCAGTGCTTTCTTTTTTATGATTCCCTATCTATCCTTTGACTCATCTTCCAACAAAGCGAATGCGAATGACCTCTGCTAGTGTTCACCTTGAAATTAAGTCATGCTCTGCTCTGAGAGACAGTACCTTTGATGCACATTAAACTCTTTACAGCATGTTATTTTCATGCTAGCAACAGCATTACCAAGCTAATGTACTGTACGTAGCTACATTTTATTTATATATATGTATATATATATATATATATATATACATTTTATTTATATATATATATAGAAATGTAGCTACATATATACATATATATATATATATATATATATATATATATATATATATATATATATATATATATTCAGATGCACTGTGTACTCCTGAGTTTACAGTAAAAGGCCTATGAATATGTTTAATAATCCATGCATGTAGTAAAAAAAAAAAAAAAAAAAAAATGTAGCTACGTGAAAATAACATGCATATACATATATATGGGCCTGCGCAAATATGCGTTCCCCCCAGTGAGCCTGCTAGCACAGACACTGTGCAACATCAGGGAGGACGAGGAACAGGTCCTGTTAGTGGCTCCATATTGGCCCAACAGGACCTGGTTCCCGGAACTCATGCTCCTCGCGACAGCCCCTCCCTGGCCGATTCCTCTGAGGAAGGATCTGCTTTCTCAGAGACGGGGCACCCTTTGGCACCCGCATCCAGACTTGTGGAAACTCCATGTGTGGTCCTTGGACAGGACTCGGAGGTTCTAGGTGACCTGCCCCAGGAGGTAGCTTTCACTATCGTTTCAGCACGAGCACCGTCCACAAGACGGGCCTATGCGCTGAAGTGGAACCTGTTCATCGAATGGTGTTCTTCTCACCATGAGGACCCCCAGAGATGTTCGTTCAGAGCCATGCTTTCCTTTTTGCAACAAGGCTTGGAGCGTAGGCTGTCCCCCTCCACCCTTAAGGTGTGCGTTGCTGCTATTTCTGCCCACCACGACCCCATAGAGGGGAGGTCGGTGGGGAAGCACGATCTGGTCGTCAGGTTTCTTAGGGGGGCCAGGAGGTTAAATCCTCCTAGGCCTCCCTCCCTACCCTCTTGTGATTTGGCATTGGTGCTAAGAGCCCTACAAACTGCCCCCTTTGAGCCGTTGCAGTCAGTCGAGTTGAAGTTTTTCTGTGAAAACACTGCATTGGCCTCAATCAAGAGGGTGGGGGACCTGCAGGCATTTTCAGTTGACGAGTCGTGCCTTGAGTTTGGGCCAGCTGACTCCAGTGCAACACTGAGGCCCCGGCCCGGCTATGTGCCCAAGGTTCCTACCACTCCCTTCAGGGACCAGGTAGTGAACCTGCAAGCGCTTGCTTTGCTCTGTCCTGTACGCGCACTGCGTCAGTACGTGGATAGAACTCAGAGCTTCAGGACCTCAGAACAGCTCTTTGTCTGTTACGGAGGACAGCAGAAGGGGAAGGCTGTCTCCAAGCAGAGGATGGCCCACTAGATAGTGGATGCCATCACCTTGGCCTACGAAGCACAAGGTGTGCCCTGCCCGCTCAGGTTGCGTGCTCACTCCACTAGGAGTGTCGCATCGTCCTGGGCGCTGGCTCGTGGTGCCTCACTAGCAGACATCTGTAGAGCTGCGGGTTGGGCGACTCCCAACACGTTCGCTAGGTTTTATACCCTACGTGTCGAACCGGTTTCCTCCTGTGTTCTCACCTCCAACGGGTAGTGGCACTGAGAGGCCCGGCTCAGAGTCGGCTTGCGGTGTTCTTACGCCTAATTATCCAGAGAGTTCTTTAACCAGGCAAACCCTGTCGAGTCCTCCAGCACTCTGGCGTCCGGACGTGGCGGAGCATCCGGCGTCAGGCCTTTCAGACAATGAATTCTTGAAATCTGGTGTGAGGCTAGTGCCCATATGAGAGACCCTGTTGGGATCCCATATGTGTATTCCACAGTATGCTTATTAGAGTCGTGTTTCCCCTGGTAGACCACATTCTGCCGTATCTAATGATGCAGCCTAAGCCATCTCAGAGACTTCCATGTGCAATAGGGTCCTACGGGGTTACTTCACATGTCTAAATGTCACTTAACCCCCTCTGGGAGGAGGTGACTCCGCAGTGTGCCTCTTCCAAGCGGAAGGGCACGCTTCCCAGTGTTATCCTAGTCCTACTGTTTGGGTTTCTCAAGGAACAACAGTAGTTGTTCTTCTCTGTGTAGAGCCCGGTCCTATTGTCTGCCTTATAGGAAGGATCAGGAGGCCTACACAGGGCACTGGAAGGGGCAGCTCCTGTGGCGCTTTGGTAGGGATCCCAGTTTCGTCGGTCATCCGACGTGACTCGGAGTGACCGACTGAAAGGGGAACGTCTCGGTTACGTATGTAACCCTTGTTTTCTGAAGGAGGGAACGGAGACGTCACGTCCCGTCCCGTCCCATCCCGTCGCCACAGTCGCTGTACCACTGCTGAGCTGCCCGGTCACCTGCTTGGCTCCTCAGCAAAAGCATGAATTAATCCAGTGCACCAGCTGCCTCTTATACTCACGCTGTGATCAGCGGCAGCTGGATGCAATAACTGCATGCCAATGTCTATTGGCTCGTTTAGTTACACTCGAAGTGGATTGTTCTCTCTGGCGAGATACCAATTTCGTCGGTCATTCGACGTGACGTCTCTGTTCCCTCCTTCGGGAAACGGGGGTTACATACGTAAATGAGACGTTTCGCAGGACTGCTTAATTTTTGACATGCTTATAAAGAAACGATAAAGGAGCGATAAAGAAACATAAAAAATAAAGTGGAGAAATGCTTGATGGTATTTTTCAAGTAAACAGAAATTAGAAGAAATATGGATCAATATATTGTACATATTATGTAGTGTTACGGTTAAAGAGTATGTTGTTTATAAGTTGTTCAAGGAGGATACACTTATATGTATATCTAAATGTAATGGCTCTGTCTCTTGCACTTGATTGCTTGTAAATATTGATTGTATTTTTGTATTTTCAAATTACAAGTTTTTACAAGGATTTTAATTACATTTCTCACACCAGTATTTTTGTATTTTAATTACATACATTTGATGAGCTTGTATTTGTAATTTGTAACTAAATACTTTTTGATGTAATTGTGCCCATCTCTGCACGTAGGTTATTTCGCGCTTTGAAATGAAATGATACAGGCTACAGCGCGCGCTGGCGCCGAACGCACTGTGAGCGCAGTACCGTTTCCGCGCTCGTTTGACTCGCGCCTGGCGCTGAAGTGAAGCTGGAGTGCGCGTCTGAAACGTCTCCGGCTTGATGTGGTCATAAAGACGTTCTGCGACTGAATAAATGCACTTCTTGTCAAGAGAAAAAGGGACAGAAACAGCAGTTGTGAGAGAGGTGGCCAACCCTAGCCCTGCCCCTGCGAAGATTGAAGACTGAAAAGATTAATCGCCTGCGTTAACGCGCGAATTTTGACACCACTAATACATATACATGCATATATACGGTATATATATATATATATATATATATATATATATATATATATATATATATATATATATATATATATATATATATATATAAATAAATATATATACACATACACACACACACACACACAGACACAAGTGTAATAAAATAAATTTTATTAACAAAAGATAGACAAGAGTAATCAACAACTACTAAATGAATACCATGAGTGAAAAAGGAATAAAGTGCATAAGATGCATAAATGCAAGTGATTATGTTGGATGTTACTATGTCAGAGCTACGTTATTTGGAAAGATAAACTGTCACTACTCTGAAACAAGTAAGGTAAAGAACCTTATTATGCATCAAACAAATACCTGAAAGATTATTTGTTATCAACTACAATCAGCTATATAACATCTAATGCCAATTAGAAAATCATATACTGATAATACACAACAATGCCAAGGTCTCTGGAAGAGGTTTGGATAGGTGATAGTTACGTTCTCTGTGGCTGAGTGAGCAGTTCGGTGGCAGTGACTTCATCCACTGGTTGTGCTGGTAACAATGCAGTGGGGAAAGGAGCAGGAATCCATTTCGACAGCCTCCCAGCAGGCACCAGACGTCTATGTAACGTCAGGTTGACGTTGGACATGACGTCGGACAGACGTTGCATTTTGGTTGAAAATGAAAATCGGGTTGACGTCAATATTTGACTACAATCAGCTATATAACATCTAATGTCAATTAGAAAATCATATACTGATAATACACAACAATGCCTTAGCCTGGAACACGCAAGCAAAGGTACCTTGGAGTGAAGGTTTGCTCTCCGGAGCTTAACCTTGTTGCAAATGTCTGTGTGTCTTCTGCCTCTCTGGGCTAGAGACTCAGAATTTGGTCGATCCGCTTTGTCTCTCTAGGATGGAGACTCAGGACGTGCTGAATCTGTTGTTGTCTCGCTGGACAAAGACTCTGAATGAAGTCTGAACGTAGATTATCTTTTTCCTTGCAGGCTGGAGGCTCAGAACGTGGCCGTATCTGTTGCTGCCTCAAAGCTGGAGACACAGGAACTGTGTATCTGTTAATGTCTCACCCTTGCAGGCCGGAGACTCAGATATGGTGTATCTGCTACTGTGTCTCTGGATGGGAGACTCAGAACATGTGTGTCTGTTAGCGTCTCTCCCTTTCGGGACTCAGACTCAGAACAAGGAGTGTCTTTTGGGAAGGTACTTTTATCCCTTTCCAATGAGGAGGAGATTGCAATCTGGCACTTCTCCATTTCCAGGCTGTGATTGGCTATTTCCATCAGAGTGGGGGGACACGGTGTGGCCCACCCTTCTTTCCTCCTGTGGAACTTATTTGCATAGTCCAAACACACATTTAGAAAAGTGTCACTAAAATTTTACCAATGCATCATTCACTTACCAAACCACAACCAGAATACCTTTGGCACTGTTACAAACACATTAAGTCCAGACACGATGGAAGAAGATTGAACTGTCATGCATGCATTCGTTTGTCCATTAACAGCTGAGTTTGTGTAAGATGTTGCACTACACGTCGCTGTCACTGAGAATACTTATTTCTCTGAATAAGTATAAGATGTGTGTGTTGTAGTTTGCATCAGTTTAAGGTTTGAGAACATAGTTATGAATGGATTTGGATGGAACTCTGTGATCCCTGTTTGTTTCACCCACTGCTGCTGTGTCCAGAGGTCCTAAGGAATTTTTATGGCAGTCACAGGCCAAAACCTGAGGAATCAGTCTGTTGGTGGGTGAAGGGCAAAAACTCCATTTTGACCAATAGGAAATCCCGTCCTTCCCGGGTTTTGTACCAAAGGTCTTCTTCTTGCCCTCTAAGAGGTGTCTGGCCGTTGTCCTGGCATCTTTATCTGATGGCGTTGGACAGTTTTCTTATGTTAGTCCACCAAGATCCAATCAAAATGTAGCAAATCTCTGTCCACTATTCAGGTCAGAGAGGGGCCCCGCCATAAACTTGGTCCTGGAATGTGCTGTCCACTACATATATGATTTCGGTACAACAGGAAAAAAAATAAATAAACAAATAAATAAAAAATGTACTATGCTCGGTTTCTTTTAATTTATTTTTTAACAGACAGTAGTACAAATTACAATTTTTTTCCACCTAGATGTTAAAACACTAAATATTATTATATTATGTTATATATATATATATATATATATATATATATATATATATATATATATATATATAAAATCTGCAGTACATATATACATACAAGGAATAACTTCTTGATATATATTTGATTTAGTTTACAGATAAACAAGGGGGAAAAAACAGTGCAACACGTAACGTAGCCTATATATGCTGAGTTTCAGTTCATTTTCGTGACACGCTTAATTTGTTCACAGAAAGGAAACTCAAATGGCAGAAAGTGATATCTTATTTGTTTTCTTTATTTTACAAAAGCACAATATTTTGTTTTCATTGTGAGTGTACGCAAATAAAAGCAGACCTTTATACAGTGATTAGGGCTGCAACAAACAATTATTTTGATAATCGATTAATCTAACGATTATAATGATTAATTGAATGATTGTTGATTATTTAACTGATTATTCAGTAGACATGGATTATTCAGCTTTTGCAATTAGTTAAAATGTTGAGTTATGCATATTCTAACAAATATATAACGGTAATCACTTCAGCTTTTGAAAGTCATATTATGTAATTACAATTATTATACAATTAATTTAAGCAAATATATATATTTGATATATATTTGATATATATATATATTTCCTCACTAATAAAAAGATTTTATCACTAGCTAGCTCCACACTGGAGAGCTGCTTTATAACAGAATATCAAGTTGTAATTCTAACTGAAATCGACACTGACTCTGGTTCTTCATGTTTAATACTGTAAAGCTGCTTGATTTAAGGCTATCTATTGCATAAAGTACTATATAAATAAACATGACGTGACTGGACTTTACTGCAGAGCTCGTGCAAACATCCACATCGCTGTAATCAGATGCTGTAATTTAACTGCTGCTTTCACACCGCTGTCAGTTTTTGTTGTGTTTATTTCGTTATTGAGAGAAAAGCGCGCAGCATATATTAACACATTCATCCAAACGCCGCTCGTCAACTTCAGGTTCGTTCGGCTGCGTTTGCGCTGAAGCACTGTGTCTTCTTCTCTTGAATTGTATCCAGGAGGGCTGAATTACAGTCTTTCGCTACAGCGCCACACTGGTCAAACCGCAGTATTGCAGGCTCTTGCATTAGGTCATATGAGATCAAACGACTACTCGACAACAAAAATATTCGAGTCAACGTTGTCGATAATGTCGACTACTCGTTGCAGCCCTAACATTGATGCATTATTAATAAGACAATAAGTCTTTAAAGTTGATTCCGCTGGCATAAGGACACAGCTGAAGTGATCACATGCACAAAACACATCAGTTCCAGCATTGCTAACTTGACAGCACAGTTGGTACTTTATCAAAATAAAATACAGTGAACCAAACATCAGCGCGCCCGCCTCTGTGTCACCACTGGAACACGACTGAAGTACAAAGCCTATAATTTACATAATAAATAATAGTTTAGCATTCAGATACGTTACATCACAAATATGGAAATATTATGGAATATTTGGATTTGTGCCGAATGAGAGAGGTAGGAGACACGAACACAAAGCTCCATTTCGCAAACAGTTGAGTGCGCAAGCCTTTAAAGTATACTCGTCAGTCTATGTGAGAGACGCATTCAGAATCAGCACCTGGTCACTGTCTGGGGGCTTTGTTTTCAAGTGCGCAACTCATGGCATTCACCTGTTCTTCTGCTGGCGGTTATCAAACAGCGTTGCATTACTGCCTTCTGGATTGAGGGTGAATTACCTGTATTCGTTGTAAGGCCTCATGCACCGAACCGAGATGTCCGTACCGTGACAGTTCGGTACGAATACATGTATAGTTCCACCCCTAATATACATATACATACATACATACATACATGTATATATATATATATACATATACATACATGTGTGTGTATGTATATATATATATATATATATATATATATATATACATATATATATATATTAGGGGTGTCAACGTTAACGCGTTAACGCATGGGATTAATCTAAAATTTTTAACGCGTTAATATTTTTTTAACGCAAATTAATCATGTGATAATGCTTGACCCCAACTTCTTCCCGTCATCGCAGCGCGGAAGGTTATCTGTCATTGTGTGATGAGGTCACAGTGAAACAGTGTTGCCAGGGTAACGGCACAAGTGGGCTATTTTGAAAATACAGTCGCGGGAAAAATTTCAGAACCGCGGGTTGCGTTTTTTTTTTTTGTGCTATTTTTATAATGTACCGCGGCCGCCCAAAGTGTATATAGACAAATGAAAATTAAAATAGATCCTTTTACTAATATCTATTATAGTTGGAATGTATACCTGGCAACTTAAGAACTGAGAGGCGGTTGTAAACATCACAAACAACGTGAGTTTCAGACAGAGCACACGTTAAGGCTTTTACACAGCAGAAATAAACATGACAACAGCCACTATAGATTATATAAGATAATAAACACACGATTACGATAGGATATGGTTTGTATGTGATTTTCTTAAGATGAACGTGTACATCTGAAATGCTAATTTGTGCAGCGATATAAAAGGCTATAAATAGCATATTTTAACAACAGTAAACAACCAAATTCCACATGTGATCGCAAAAGGAAGTTATTACAAACACTCGATGGTGGTTTAAAGTGAGTTCTGAGTAAAAGTGTACTATTAATCTCATAAATTGTCTAATGAAGCATGATGCTAATGTTAGCGCTAATGCACCTGCAGAACAGGTCCAATTCTTCATAATGCATTTTGTCATAATACTTCACGTAAGGTCGCAAGAAAATGTTTTGTTGTATTTATTTAGAAATACTTTTGGTAATAATTGGGTAAATGTAAACTGGGATTGAAGCGGTGTGGCTTAGTAAACATTTTATTGCCAGTTTAAAGGACGATAATAGCTGAAGAAAAACAAATGAATATTGATAAAAGAATAATAAGGATTATGTCTCATACCTGGCGGAGGTGTGAAAGGTTCTGTTTCCTTAAACTAGTTTGTCATGCATTTCATTTCAACACATTTACAGGTAAATACTAGTATTTTAAATGTGCGATTAATCATGATTAATCACAGTCCATGACTGTGATTAACGCGATTAAATTTTTTAATCGATTGACAGCACTAATATATATATATACACACACACACACACACACACACACACACACATATATATATATATATATATATTAGTGCTGTCAAATGATTAATTGCGATTAATCGCATCCAAAATAAAAGTTTTTGTTTACATAATATATATGTGTGTACAGTGTTTATTTATTATGTATATATAAATACACATACATACAGTATATATTTTGAATATATTTACATGTATATACATTTATATATTTATATTATTATATCTTATATTATATATAAATATATTTAATATATAAACATAACATATTTTTCTTAAATATATGCATGCATGTGTTTGTATTTATATATACATAATAAATACACACAGTACACACTCATATATTATGTAAACAAAAACTTTTATTTTGGATGTGATTAATCGCGATTAATCATTTGACAGTACTAATATATATATATATATATATATAAATATATATATATACATATATGTGTGTGTGTGTGTGTATACACACACACATATATGTATAATTATACAATTATATATACATAACTAATCAATTATGAACTGAGTAATACTGTATTATGAACTACATGTACTTACTATATGGTAAGGGTTACGATTATGCTTTAGTAATCCATAATGTACTGTTGTTACTATAATAAGTGCATGTACTATAAAGTGTATAACTTTTTTTTTTTTTTTTTTTTATGAATTACTAACAATAACGTCAGAACATTTAGCCTTCTATAGGGCTGGTAATCCATATCCTTTGTTGCTTTAGCCTGAACATGCTGAGGCCGAGGCCAAACTGTCAATAGTAATCAGCTACAAAAAATTATGGGAGGGATATTATCCTTCTTTTGTTTTTTAAACAAATCTCTCTGGACAATTTGAAACTTGTTGATAATGCCATGAGAGATTAAAAAGGAGCAACACAATATTCATTTACAACAACGCCACTGTAGCACTTTTCCACGACTGTCCCCAATCCAAACAGACATTTTGAATTCGTCTGACACATCGACCGCAGCCAACGTTAAAATCTTTGTGTTTATTCAGGTCCTCTTGTGTTATTGAACCCTCTAATTCACCTTTTAACTAAGAAACTGATCCTCATCAACAATAGAAAGAAACCCGCTTTCTCCAGCATCCAGACAAGAACCCCGAGGCTTGTTCAGCATGTGGAACGTCTGAAGAAAACAACCAGAGGAAGGAGAATGGAGCTGGGAGAAGACTCCCCCGACGGACTCAACAGCGTCTGATGTTTTTGCCGCTAAACTTCCTCCTGGTTCTTTCCCCACTGAGCCCTTGTGTCCAAACACACTTTAGGGCCAGCATGGGTAATTAATACACCTAATCACGTCCCTGCGCTGCTCCTATTGTGATGGTCTGACCACAGAACCAGCGTCATATTTCTTTCCACACTTTCTTGCTCTCTCCCACACTCAGCTATTTCGGATCCAGCTGTTATGTTTTTCCTCTCCTTCAGCAATCAATAATTACTTTGATATTTGTGTAGAAGCCGTTGTGTAATCGATACGGGGGTCAAGGAAAGTAAATTGCAGTCCCCTGCCTAATGATTTTGTTTTGCTTGGCTTGATGAGAAAGATGTTTATTATCTGATTATAGGGCAGCTTTATGGGTGTCAACTTTTAGCTTCACCATCTATCAGGGGAGGCATTTTGCTGCCCACTTCATATCATTACACCCTACTGTGACATGTTAGAAGGTAGGATGTGAAATTCACACCCTGATGCTTGCCGAATTGTCTTACAGCTGTCGCCGACCGGTATCGTCCTCCTACATGCATCATTTTCATTAGAGGACTTCCACTTTTCTCTGGAAGCATGACTGTGTCAACAATGATCAAAATAGACAAAATGTAAGTACCGACTCAGCCTTGAATTACTCATTTTGGCTGCTGGCAAGCAAGATAAATACAGGAATGCAGGGAATCTTATAAGTCCAACACTTCACAGAGATAAAAGCAAGAAATTGTTCAAAAGTAACAGTAAAGACGTTGATAATGTTACAAAAGATTTCTGTTTAGAGTAAATTCTGTTCTTATGACCTTTCTACTCAACAAAGACTCCTGAAAAGAGAGAGAGAAAAAAATCCATCATAGTTTCCACAAAAACATTAGGCATCATAACTGTTTTCTATATTGATAATAATAATAAGATTTTTGAGCCCAAATCAGTATATTTAAAAAAATAAATAAAAATAAATAAATCCTGAAAGATTGTGTGACATTGAAGACTGTGACATTGTGACATTGAAGACTGGGGTAATGAATGCTGAAAATTTACATTGCAGGAATAAATTAGATTATTCAATATTTTACAACAGAAAATTGTTATCTAAATTTGTAACAATCATCAGAATTGAGATAAAATTTAAGCACTGACTCAGCCTTGAGCTGAATTTAACAATTCAATCTCTTCATAGAGATAAAATGGTAATAAACTGATCAAAAGTGACAGTAATAACATTTATAATAATAATTTAGAATAAATGCTACTTTTATTACCTTTCTATTAATCCTGAAAAATTTAAGGATTCACATTAAAGTATCCAGAAAAAGTATCATAGTTTTTACCAATTATTATTATTATTATTATTTTAATATTTAAAATAGAAAATAATTATTTACATTTGTAACAATAATCTAAATAAATAAATAAATAAATAAATAAATAAATAGAAAGTACTGAGTCAGCCTTGAATTACTCATTTTGGCTGCTTGGAAGCAAAAAGATAAAGAAATGCAGGGAATCCAATAATTCAATCTCTTCACAGAGATAAAATAGCAAGAAACAGCAAAGCACAAAGACAAAAACACTGCGGAACGCTAAAGCCTGTGATTCAAAGAATGTTTGATCATAACTTGCCGTGTCTGTCTCACATGTACAGTCTGAGCCCTGCAGCCATACAACATGTAACAAAAAGGCCCACCTTCCTTTTGCCCAGCCCAAGGGCAACACAAAGCACAATAACAAACAGCTCAGGCAGCAGAAGCATCTGCTCTCCGGGCATGTGACTCTGCAGACAGATGTTGGAGCCCAGCTGTTAACACAAGATCATTTGTATGTTTGAGGAGCGGGATCCCATTTGGGCTTCCTCTGATGATTATTTCCCCCCTTCTTCTCACAATAATCTTCCTACAGCTCCATTGCTGTCTGTTTTCCTCTTTCTCGTCTTCTCGCATGTACACACACACAGACACTAACGTAAGCGCACATACAGTGGAAACAACAATGGCTTTACTGTACCTCAGGCCCACCCTGCAGCAGTGAGCTCAGGATGTCCTATTATCTTCCATGTATGTACATGCTTGGTATCTCTAAGGTTTTACACCATTCGCCTCTACAGAAATTCACAATGCAAAGAGCAATTAATTTTTGGTGTAAAGATCTAGGCTATATGTTTTATTTGTACAGTTTTGGAGTTGTATAGCTGAGTGAGTTTTATTATTAAGAAAATCTACAAATCTACACGTTGTAGCAAACAACGGTATTGAATTTGATAAATAACAGACTGGGGTGAATACTGAGATATATATATATATATATATATATATATATATGTGTGTGTGTATATATATATATATATATATATATACTATTCAAATGTTTGGGGTTGGTATGATTTAAAAAAAAATATATGTTTATGAAAGAAATATCTTGAAATATATAATAATGTGAAATATATAATATATAAAAATATAAAATATAATAAATTACATTTAAATTTAAAATATAATAAATTAAAATATATTTTTTATATTTTTTATAATAAATTATAATAATAGTATCATTATAGATTAAATATTATTATAAATTTAAATTTAATTATATAATTTTTTTATTGTAATAAATTTCAAAATGTAATTTATTCCTGTGATGGCAAAACTGAATTTTCAGCAGCCATTACTCCAGTCTTCAGTGTGAGAAATCATTCTAATATGCTGATTTGGTACTCAAGAAACATTTTTTATTATTATCCATGTTGAAAGCACTTATGTTTAATATTTTTTGAAGAAAAGGCAATACGTTTTTTTTTTTTTTTCTTCTGGATTCTTTGATGAATAAGAACAGCATTTTTTTTTTCAAAACAGAAATCTTATTTAACATTATAAATGTCTTTACAGTCACTTTTGACTTACTGAGTACTAAGCAGTAATTTCATAAATAAATAAATAAATAAATAAATAAATAAATAAATGCCTTCAAACTTTTGAATGGAAATGTATTTATAACCTGGACTAAACAACAAAAGAAAAATCCAACTATTTTGTACTCTTTTAAATAACACAATACTGCCTCAAATGTAAGATTGATATAGTTTTGGCACTATGTCTGCAACTGAATTGCCACTGAAGATTAGTACTTGACTTGTTACCTTTAGCTACTTGTTTATAGTTGCCTCTTGCACAATACATGCATTGTCTTGTAAATCATATTAGAGTCTTGCTGGAGTGTCATGTGAGTGTAGCAATCTCTCAATCTTTTGAATGTGTAAAGACCCAGATTAGGCCGTTTTGATTCAAACTGAACTCACATATATAAACATCTACAGTAGTAGTGTGATAACTCCAGTCTTTGGGTCCTGTGTAGTATGTTATACCTTCTAATCAACCTGATTTTACATGTATTGTGCTCATGTCAGAAGGATTTAACACATGTCTACCCAACAGAGACCTCTGTTTCGACATGCCTACAATGAAAGACAGGGAATCTGGCAAGCAAGTCATGCTACATCTTTGAAGTAAGTCTCATGGGTTCGCTTTTGTGATAATCTATCACATAATTTGTGACATAATGACTACAGTATGTCAAATTTCAATGCACAAAAACTGGGAAATGCATTCAAAAAATGGTATTCAAAATAACAAGATAAGACAGCACTCAAATATAATACTCTGCCTGCAGCAGCTTGCAAGATCAGCCAGTCCTTCAAGAAATTTGTTATCATCTATCACCTACTGTACACATTCAACCAGAAGGGGTGGGGATTGCTGTCTAAAAAAGAATTACACTTTTCTTAGGGGTGCTTTTTGTCTAAAATGCAGCAGATCAAGTTCAAATTTGCAGACATTTGGCAGGCACTTTTTACATGCTAAAAAGTCCTGTGTAGTATGTTGGTCCGGGTCTCAAAAACGGTGTTTTAATGTCAGTTAGTCTTGTCTCCTCGTCCTCAAAACCAGAGGAAAAACAACAGAAACATCGGAAAACTACACTGCAACATGTCTACGATCGCCAACGTCTTCTGGAAATCGGTAGTTCATGTAACTATCACCCATCACCAGTGACTACTGAGAAGCTAAGAGGCCTTTGTTTACTGGGGAAGCCAGACCCCGAGACTGCAGACTCGCCTACTGCTGCTATCCGCACAAGGAGGTGCCGCAAGCGGTGTGAGAGGGGACGCAAACACGGCAAGCGCTGAGGCATACGAGCTAGGCTAAAGGCTAAAGACCAGCTCTTCCAACAATCTTGCTGTCAAATGTACGCTCACTAGAAAACAAACTGGACCTAATTCGACTCTGTCGGACTACACAGCGTGAGACAAGGGAGTGCTGCGTGTTTGTTTTTACCGAAATGTGGCTAAACAACAACATCCTGGACTCCGCCATTCAGCTGCATGGGCTAACCTGCTACCGAGCGGACAGAGACACAGCACTGTCTGGTAAGACTCGTGGTGGCGGCTTGTGTGTGTATATTAACAAAGAATGGTGCAACAACGCTGTGTTAGTGTCAAAATACTGCTCGTCACTGGTGGAGTTTATAATTGTGAAGTGCCGACCGTTCTATCTGCCGAGGGAGTTCACGGCCATTGTTATCGTTGCTGTGTATATATCCCCTTGTGCAAATGCTAAGGACGCGCTTCGCGAACTGCACAGCGCTATCAGCGAGCAACAAACATACAACCCTGATGGCTTTTCATAATATCCGGTGACTTTAATCATGCAAACTTAAAGACATTTTTGCCAAAGTTCTACCAACACGTGAACTTTGCAACAAGAGAAAACAACACATTGGACTTGGTTTACACAACAGAAAAGACCGCATACAAAGCTGAACCCCGCCCCCACCTCGGGTACTCAGACCACATCTCTGTTATGCTAATTCCAGCATACAAACCACTTCTCAAACTTGCCAAACCAGTCCAAAAGCAGATCACAGTATGGCCAGACAATGCTACCTCAGCACTACAAGACTGCTTCCAGGACACAGACTGGAACATGTTTAAAGAGGCAGCCACCTACAACAACCACACAGATCTGCAGGAGTACACTGAAACTGTGACTGCTTGCATCAAAAAGTGCACTGATGATGTGACAGTCACCAAGAACATCACCACACGTGCTAACCTGAAGCCATGGATGACAGCAGAGGTTCGTGGGCTGCTAAAGACCCGTGATGACGCATTCAGATCGGGAGACAAAGCAATCCTCAAAACAGCAAGAGCCAACCTGTCCCGTGGCATCAAGAAAGCAAAATGGTTATATGCACAAAAAATCAATAATCACTTTACTGACAGCAAGGACACACAGAGTCTGTGGCAAGCTATTCAGACCATCACAGACTACAAGCCCCTGCCACAGGCATGTGATGATGACACATCCCTTCCAGATGCACTCAATGAGTTTTATGCACGGTTTGAAATGCAGAATGACAAACCTGCACAAAAACTACCCACACCTCCCAACGACCAGGTGCTCTGTCTGTCTCCAGTCGATGTGAGGAAGACACTATCTAGGGTTAACCCACGCAAGGCTCCAGGTCCTGACAACATACCAGGCCGGGTACTGAGAGACTGTGCTGAACAGCTGACAGATGTCTTAACAGATATCTTCAACATCTCACTAAGCCAAGCAGTTGTCCCCACATGTCTCAAGTCCACCACCATCATCCCAGTACCAAAGAAGTCACCTGTGTCCTGCCTGAATGACTATCGTCCCGTAGCACTGTCCCCAATCATGATGAAGTGCTTTGAGAGGTTAGTCATGTACCATATCAAATCCAATCTCCCCAATACACTTGACCCTCTCCAGTTTGCATACCGTCCAAACTGATCCACGGACGATGCCATTTCCTCCACCCTCCACCTGGCTCTTACCCACCTAGAAAACAAAGACTCTTATGTTAGAATGCTGTTCATTGACTTCAGCTCAGCATTCAACACAATAATCCCACAACAGCTCATCAACAAATTAAACCTGCTAGGCCTAAATGCCTCCCTCTGTAATTGGATCCTGGACTTTCTAACCGGTAGACCTCAGTCAGTCCGTGTCGGCCACAACACCTCGAGCACTACCACACTGAGCACAGGTGCCCCACAGAGCTGTGTGCTCAGCCCGCTGCTCTTCACGCTGCTGATTTACGACTGCACTGCCAAGTCCAGCTCCAACCCCATCATCAAGTTTGCCGATGACACAACTGTGGTAGGTCTCATCAGCAACAATGATGAAACACCCTACAGAGAGGAAGTGGCACAACTGGTTGAATGGTGTGGTGCAAACAACCTGTCCCTCAATGTGAGTAAAGATAAAGGAGGTTGTGATGGACTTCAGGAGGAACTCTGTTGACCACCCCCCACTGACTATCGACAGCTCGACTGTGGAGAAAGTCAGCAGCACTAAATTTCTGGGGGTGCATATAACAGAAGACCTCACCTGGACCACCAACACTACATCACTCTCCAAGAAGGCGCAACAGCGACTCCACTTCCTGCGTCGACTTAAAAGAGCAAGTCTCCCTCCACCCATCCTCACCACATTCTACAGGTGAACAATTGAGAGTGTGCTGACCAGCGGCATCACTGTCTGGTACGGGAACTGTAGTGCAGCAGACCGCAAGACCCTATAGCGGACAGTGAACACGGCTGCAAAGATCATCGGTGCCCCTCTCCCCTCCATCTACCGGTATCGTGAAAGACCCCACCCATCCCTCCCACAGTCTCTTCCAGCTCTTGCCATCAGGAAGACGGTACCGGAGCATCAGAGCCCACTCCGCCAGACTGCTCAACAGCTTTTTCCCCCAGGCTGTGAGAGCCCTCAATTCCAATCACCTCAACCCCCCGAAACCCCATCCACAACCCTAACTCCTGAAACCAGAATCCCCCCCACATCCCACCACACCACACCACACCACGCCACACCACATGAAAACTGTTGAAAATTGTTGAAAACCTCAAGAACATTGTGCAATTCTGAGTGTGCTACACACAGGTGAGTGGGCTGGACAAACCGCCTGTAGAAACATACTCTTTTTCTCTCTATATGCACCAGACACTTTCTTGTAAACACTCCATGTTAAAAGAACTTAATAAGATAACACAAATGTTTACTTGTGAATGCATCACAAATCATATTGCACTACTTCCTCCTTAACCTTAAATACCTCTATTGCACAATATCATGTACAGTTATTATGTAAAGTACTTGTATAGTCTGTCTTAGGTTATGTGTATGTATAGTCATAGTTTATAGTATATGTATAGTTAGATTATCGATTCAGTAAGTTAGCTATGTAGGTCTAAAAAATTGTTCTTACGTCTAGTGTTGTATGTTTATATTTATGCTTATTTATGTAGCACCGTGGTCCTGTGAGACAGGACATTTCGCTCCACTGTACGTCCACACATGTAGTGGAATGACAATAAAGCTCGACTTGACTTGACTTGACTTGATGCTATTTAAAGCAATTACATTTATTTACATCAGTTACATTTATGTTGTACCAAATATGTATGCTCTCAAATCAAATATTGGATGACATTTGGTTACAAAACTATTTCATGACGTTGTCAAAACTGCACTATAGGCACCAATCTGTTATATTACTACTAATTATCTATCTATCTATCTATCTATCTATCTATCTATCTATCTATCTATCTATCTATCTATCTGTACTACATATATCTATTGCTGACAAGTGGTTAGGTTTAGGGTAGGGGTGTATTTATGGATATTTTATTTTATATAAATATAATATAAGAATTTGTACATCTTTTCAATCAAATAATTCAATCAAATTTCAAACTGTTCATCTTTTCACATAAAAACTAATATTAACCAATGCTGATTATATGTTGATAATATGCTCAATCGGTGCTCAAAAAAATAAATAAATAAATAAATAAAAATAATAATAATAATAATAATATATATATATATATATACACAGGTGAATCTCAATAAATTAGAATGTTGTGGAAAAGTTCATTTATTTCAGTAATTCAACTCAAATTGTGAAACTCGTGTATTAAATAAATTCAATGCACACAGACTGAAGTAGTTCAAGTCTTTGGTTCTTTTAATTGTGATGATTTTGGCTCACATTTAACAAAAACCCACCAATTCTTTCTTTCTTTCTTTCTTTCAAGAAATTAATATTTTATTCAGTAAAGATTTTTTTTTTTTTAAGTGACAGTGAGCACATTTTCAATGTTTCAAAAGATTTCTATTTCAAATAAATGCTGTTCTTTTGAACTTTTTATTGATTGAAGAATCCTGGAGAAAAAAAAAAACCAAAAAAAAACAAACAAACACTGTTTCCACAAAAAATATTAATCAGAAAAAACTCTTTCCAACGCTAATAATAATAATAATAATAATAATAATAATAATAATAATAATAAAAAAAAAACATTATTAATAACTGATAATAATTGAGCACCAAATCAGAATATTAGAATGATTTCTGAAGGTTCATGCCACCTAAATAAACAAACAAACAAACAAATAAATACATAAATTAGATTTTAATAATATTTCCCAATATATATATATATATATATTTTTTTTTTTTTTTCCCCACCTTGGTGAGCATTAGAGACCTCTTTCAAAAGTATTTATAAAATGTAATTATTCCAAACTTTTGACCAGTAGTGTATGTTTACATAAAAGAAACTGTGACTGATAACAAACAATTTCTAAGCTATATTCTATTTTTATATTCTGTACTTTTAAACTAACAAAAAGGTCATGGTCTTCTTCTCTGATTATGATTTATGCATAAATCAATGTGATATCTAGAAAAAGGCTGCCACAAACCATGTTTTGTTTTGTTTGAGATAAAGGCAGTGTCATTTTTAGCCTAACACCCCCTCAGGAGAGCGCTGTATATCTGAGGCAGACACTCTATTATGCTGCCCTGGAATCTGACTGAGAGCAGCGCCAAGGTGATACAAGAAAGCCGGGTCACAGCTCTCCCGCTTCCCCTTTCCCCAGCATCACCTCCATGGGGGCTTCCCTTCTATCCCGCATCGGGAGAGGGACGGGAACGGGCTCTGGGCTTCCTACCTGTTCTTCCTCGGCTAGGAAGTGAAGTGGGGGGGGCTTTAAATTCTTCCCTCCCAAGTTCAGAGTCAATTTGTTATCAAATCAAGCGTCGGCCGCCTGATTCATTGCTATTCAGCACTCTTGCTGATTTATATGCAGAATGTAAAACAGATGCCTTATGTGATACATATTTATGGTGAGCCCTGCTCTCACAAGATTTATTATAGCTTCTTTCATCGGGGTGTGCATGAGCAGCACCATGATGACTTGTATTTCCTCTCAGCTCTCAATGCCAAACTCATTAAAAAGAGGTGTGACTATTAATATACATTGTAATACTGACACTTCCTAATTTATAACCCCTCTGTCGGGGTGGAGAGTATTTTTTCTCCCTTCCCTGCTTGTCTGGGGGGATCCTTTTTGAGGTTGAGAGCGTGTGTATATTTGTGTATGGAGGAGAGACGTGGAGTTTGCATTCCCCGGATATATGTATCAGTGTGTCTATACGTATCTGCTTGCATGTGTGTGTGTGGTTTTGGGTGGTGTTTCAGGGCCTGTGTCTCTCTGAAGGGGGACCCGCTGTTCTCCACTATTGATTTATGGGGCTCTGTTCTTGTGTAGGCTCAGGGTTTTATAGGCCTCAGGCCCAAGCGTTTGAATCCCTTCTTAAATGTTCTCAGATCAATCGGAACGGCACATGAGCTGATCTCCAGATAACGCCACTGTGCAGAATGAAAGAGCGGATGACGTATTGGTCTAGAGCAATGGTTCTTTTTTCAGGTGCCAGACCGCTTAAAGAATAAATAATAACTATATTTTTCAAAGGAAAAATTAAATAGTTTTAAGTAGAGTAAAATGTATTATTAATTTACACTCGACAGTATATTTTGAAATAACCTTTTTTACCCAAAAATATTTTGCTCATGATCTAATTAGTTTTAATTAGTATCTATATGTACCACTTAAACATACACTATATTGCCAAAAGTATTGGGTCACTCCCTTCTAATGAACAGGTACTTTAGTAATTTCCATGAGTACATATCTTAATGTTTAAGCACATAATGATATTCTAGGGAATTGTGTGCTTCTAATTTTAAAGCAACAGTTTGGACAGGACCCTTTTCTATTCTAACATGACAATGCCTCTGTGTATAAGGCAAGGTTCAAAAAGAAATGATTGATTCAGTCAGTGTGGAAGAACTTGACTGGTCTGCAGAAAGCCAAGTCCTAATCCCAGCTGAACACTTTAAATGCAGACCTTGAGCCAAAAACTCTTTTCCAAACACCAATTGCCAATACTTTTGGCAATATAGTGTATATTTGTACAACTGGATATATACTCTAAATATACAATATGAAACATATCGATAGAATTTTCAAATAAAGTTTTTATGTATGCACAGATATATTTATATTTATATTTGTATTTATATTTATATTTATATTTATATTTATATTTATACTGCTAACCTAAACTTAACCACTTCTCAGCAATAGAATATACATAACAGGAAGATAAATGGCAAACCAACCAACAAACAAACGAACGAACGGACGATTATTATTATTATTATTATTATTATTATTATTATTATTATTATTATCACCTTTTTTCTTAAACACTTAATTACACAATGCATAACTGAAATTACATTATTTAAGTGAGACAATGGAAACACTTTCACAAATTAATGGTAAAACAACAATTAATAAACAATAATTAAAACAATGATTAATTAATTTAATTTATTGTTAAGTCGATTAATCAAGAAATTCCATGTTTGTCCTTTTTGTCAATTAAAATTATTTTAAGTCAGCTAAATTAAGATAATTAGAGGTAATAAGGCAATAAAATAAAATAAAATAAAATAAAATAGAAAGAAGAAAGATTTTCAAAAAGTGTTGGGGACAAAGTTGGCTACAAAAAAAATAAAATAAAAAAAAAAAATAAATAAAAAATAGCCAATGGTGCAGCATATGGTGGAATAGACCTTATTTCACTCTGTAGCCTGGAAGCAATAAAGAACATCATATCACATAAAAAGATGATGTTTTTAGACTTCTCTGTGACCGTAGAAGGTTTATAGTTGTGTCCTGATATAATGGGCTGTGGGTGCTTTGTAGCACCTTCCCCTGCTCAGTCCACTAATTGAGCTTGGGCAATGCGTTTTTGAATCCTGATGTAGGCTAATGATATTTTAACCAGCAGCTCTCCTATTGAGGAGACAGGGTATTCCCTCCACTAAGACTAATGAGAAAAGGTGGGCTGTTCTACGCTGCTGGCAAGCTATTCATGCACTGGGGGAGATGGACACAAAAAAAGAAAGGGTGTTAAAAAAAAAGTTTCAGTCCCAAAGGCCTGTGATGGGTGTTTTAGACCCTACCATTGTGGCCTAAACCCCTCAAATGAGTGAATATTGGGGTGCTTAACTCAGCCCATCATGGGGGCCTTTATGTGTGGTGGGTGACAGCTAACTGAGAGAAACCTCCTAAATCCATTTCTTTTCTGTTTCTTTCTTTCCTCTTTTCTCATTGGAGTAAAGCCACCAATAGGGCGATTGGTAAAATCCCCTTCAAAATGAGCTGGTTCCCACCCAGTACGATTAGCTCCTTATAGCGCACTTTCATATCAAGGCATTCACGCACATATGGATTCACAGACACTCATAAAACCTTTTTGTTTGTATGTGTTTTACAACTGATTAAAAATTTATATTTGCAGTGGATAAAAATGTAATCAAATTATTTACATACTGCAATTCATAATTTGAATATAATCAATATTGGGGGAAAAAAAAAAAGACGGTTCAAAGACTTTACATTGTGGCAGACAAGTATGGAAGCCCGTTTCCACTGTGGAATAAAATTTTTTTAATAAAAATAAAAAAAAAATAAATAAATAAGATGGTAATTGTGACTTTTACCTCACAATTCAGACTTTATTTTCCTTCCTTCCTTCCGTCCTTCCTTCAAAATTGTGACTTTATATCTTGCAATTTCCTCAGAATTGTGAAAAAGTCTAAATTGTGTGATAAAAAAGTTGTAATTACCTTTTTTTTTTGTTTTTGTTTTTTTTTCCACGGCGGAAACTAGCATCCATATGAATAATGAGTAAAGTACACAAGATAACAAGTAATTATTTAGAACATAATAATAATAATAATAATTATAACAATAATTTATTTCTGAGCAAGCACTTGCAAAATGGACAATACAACAAGAAATATGGACAATATCAATACATTTTCATTGTAGCGGTAGTGAGCATTTTAACCCTTCATTCACTAATTGAAATTAGAGCTTGTGCAGCTTCAATCCCACACACAGAACTGATGATCCAGGAAACAGAGCTTGAAATACGCAAAGTCAAAATATAAAGTGTCATGTAGAGGCCTGTCCTGTCTCCCACATTTCCCCAAGAGAGTCATACACACCGACAACACTCAACTAGACTTTCCTGATTTTTTTTAAACCCCATTTGGATGTAATCATTCATAATTACATTTCCGTACCACTTTTTTTCTTTTTCTTTTTTTTTTTTTTGACTTCGTCTCAAAGTAAATAAAAAAAT
This sequence comes from Spinibarbus caldwelli, assembly GCA_039654775.1. Classification (NCBI taxonomy): domain Eukaryota; kingdom Metazoa; phylum Chordata; class Actinopteri; order Cypriniformes; family Cyprinidae; genus Spinibarbus; species Spinibarbus caldwelli. The sequence goes on from CM077238.1 coordinate 14,897,667, forward strand.
GACTGGTGATCTTTGAAAAGTATCCTTTCACTTGCTTTGTGAACAGCCAAAGCAAAGCAAACAAATGCTTTTTCCTCTGAGAGCCCTTGAGCTGCTTTCTTGCAGCGCATGAAGTTTCCTGCAATTGATAAGAAAGACCTGATTTTGCATTTCCTTTTTTTTTTGGACTTGACCCTCTTCACCCGCAGGGAAAATAATGCTGACAAATTGAGGTTTCATTTAGAGTCATATGTTTGTGTAAGTTAAGACTTGTAAGCTCAAACGATTTGACTTCATTAAAGTTTGGGCAAAACAAATAAAGGCAAGTAATAAAATAAATATAAATGCTGTACTATGGCCAGTCATAGTTGGACAGATCATAGACATAGTTCATCAGAAAATTAACAGTTTCCCATTATTTACTCACCCTCATGCCATTTTAAAACCTGTATTACTTTCATTCAAGGAACACAAAATAAGATATTCTGCACTGGTCACTTTTAAACTGAGATGTTTTGGTAACACTTTAGTTTAGGGACCAATTCTCACTATTAAATAGTTGCTTATTAGTATGCCTATTATCAACATATTGGCTGTTTATTAGTATTTATAAAGCACATATTCTGCATGACCATATTCTACATCCCAAATCCTACCCAATACCTAAACTTAACAACTACCTTACTAACTATTAATGGGCAGCACAGTAGTTGTTAATTGAGGCAAAAGTCATAGTTAATGGTTTGTTAATAGTGAGAATTTTACCTTAAAATAAAGTGACTTTTTTTTTTTTTTTTTTGATGTCATTATGTAATTATATATAAAAGTTGGGTAACACTTTATTTTAGGGTCTCTTAAGTACTTGCTTTTTAGTATGCATATTACTAGAATATTAGCAATTTATTAGTAGTAATTAAGCACATAATAATGCCTTATTCTACATGACCTTATTCTATATCCCTAATCCTACCCAATACCTAAACTTAACAACTACCTTACTAACTATTAATAAGCAGCAAATTATTCATTGAGGGAAAAGTCGTAGTTAATAGTTAATAAGTGTTCCCTATTCTAAAGTGTTACCAAAAGTTGCATTATATAAATTCCAAAGCTTCAGTCCCTATTTATTGGAGCTGCAATGAAAACAGCTACCACTACATTATTCAAAGTTTCCCCCTTTGTGCTCCACCGAGGAAAGAAAGTCAAACAGGTTTGGAACGACACGAGAAGTGAGTAAATGAGAACGAAAGACTGCATTTTCATTCGTAGGTGAACTCTCCCTTTAACCTTGAAATAGAGGAAAAAAGAGATGGCACTGTGGAAGAGAGAGACGTACACGAGATGGAGCGAGAGAAACAAGTGGAGGAATGCTTTTAAGTTTTGTACACATTCTCTGTCTAGCCCTGTTCGCTCTCTCAGCCCACACTTTAGATTCTTTTATGTTACACGATCACTTGAATTTGAGCTCAGGAGGAGGCAATAGGTCCCTGGGTGAGAAAGCCCCAAACAAGCTATAGACCAGATGTATGATGTTATATGGTCAAACTGGCAAATACAAAAGGAGCAAAAACAAAAGGCATGAATTAAGGGAGAGGATTTCAAAAGTGTGTTTTCAAAACAGCCCAGCTGAGAGCTCAGATGCCTCTCCTCCCTCCTCTCTCTCTCCTTCTGCGTCTCTGCTCTCGCTCCCTTATATTCTCTCACTACCCCCCGAGACTAAATGCTTAAAAGGGGGAGGGAAAAAAGAATAGAATAGAGACCATTTTTGCTAATTAGTCGAGGACTTAGCAGGCGCAGGATATGCCGCCGTAGTTTTTCATGTGCTGTCCACGGGCCGTCGCCCGGCCTGTGAAGTCGAGCCTGTGTGGTTAAGAGCCGAAGAAAAGGGAAGGCCTTTTACACACAAACGCCTCAGTGGAGCTCCTGAACGGGGGTACCGCCACGGAGCAGAAAATGGAGACTAACCATTAGGATTTCAGGCTTCAGAAAAAGGCTAAATAAGAAGTGTAAATGGCTCCCACCCCCCACCTCAAGCCCAAGACAAACTCTCACCGGCAATGACCAGGAATGGGTCTAAGTCCAAGATAAACTGGGCCTTTTTTTTCCCAGCAGTCACAGTCAAATGATCACAGACATACCTCTACTCAGGGCTTTATGGTGTGGGAATAGTGCACCAACAGAGCCAACCGGCCTTACCGTGCCTAAGATGTGTGGGATTGTTAGAAAAAGAAAAGAAAAATGTTACTGCAATCATATTTTTATTTTATTTATTTTTTATCAATTTTACTGTTTTATATACTGTATAAATTGTATTTGAGTGTGTGTGTGTGTGTGTGTACCTGTTTTTCTATTCAGGTGGGGACTTAAACCTGAATACACACAGACTCATGGGGACTCGTGTCACGGTGGGGACCTAAATAGAGGTCCCCACGGGTAAAGAAGCTTATAAATCACACAGAATGAAGTTTCTAAAAATGCAAAAAGTCTCCTGTGAGGGCTAAGTTTAGGTGTAGGGTTGGTGTAGGGCAATAGAATATACGGTCTGTACAGTAGAAAAACCATTACGCCTATAGAAGTCCCCACAAGGATAGAAAAACAAGTGTGTGTGTGTGTGTGTGTGTGTGTGTGTGTGTGTGTATGTATGTATATATGGTCACACTTTATTTTGAGGTCTAATTCTAGCTATTAATAAACCATTAACTACAACTTTTGCCTCAATAAACTATTAATTTACTGTTCATTAATAGTTAGTAAGGTAGTTGTTAAGTTTAGGTATTGGGTAGGATTAGGGATGTAGAATATGGGCATGCAGAATATGAGTTTTATAAGTACTAATAAACAGACAATATGTTATTAATAGGCATACTAATAAGCAACTAGTTAATAGTAAGAATTGGTCCCTATACTAAAGTGTTAACACTATAATATAGGAACCAATTCTCACTATTAACTAGTTGTGTAATATATATATATATATATATATATATATATATATATATATATATATATATATATATATATTGCACTTTTCTCAGTTTTTTCCTTCAGTAAAATGTTCATTAAACAAATTTAGTGTTTTTCTACATTACTTTTGATAATTTATTTTAAATTGATTAATAAAAAGTGTATTTTAAATGTGTAAAGCAAACTCCAAAAGCACAAACGCAGGCTTTAAGAATAAATAAATTAAATAAATGAAACTAAAGAACAAATGTTTTCTGACAATAAATTATTCATCCTACACTTTCCTTCCAACAATCTGTTTATCAGCAAAGATCACACTTTCTGGTTTGATTTCTCTGGTCAAAAGTTCAACTGCGTCTTTGAAAAATAAAAGAAACCATTCATTGCGCACTTCTAAATCTGTCAACTTTCAACATAACTTTGTTTGTAATAGAATTTGCCATTTACCCTCTGATGAAAGGCTTCTTTTATTTGTTTAACATTTTAGATACATTACATCTGAGCCTGAAATAAAAGGAAACTCCAAAAGATTTGATGAATTTCAGGCCCTGAGTTTGATATCTTGCTCAAACATTATCCATCTGCGGTCGTTAAAAACATGTAGTCATTTTGCAATGCTTTCCCTTCAGAATGTTTTGTATTCTAGAATCATTTAGACTACAATTAAGTCTGCATTCATTTAAACACATTTGTAAAGATCTGACCTGCTGAATGAGACCATTAGAGAAAGAGCTCATAATAAAATATTTTTTTCATCTATTTATATTTGTAATCTGTTTTACCCTGTTACCAGAAAAAAAAAAAAAAGACAGTCCGAGAAAAAAAAAAAAAAAAAAAAAAGTCCTCAGACTCCCACTCAAACTGAATTCATAAAAAGGGGGAAAGCAAAGTTCAGGGCATTAAATTGATTTATATTTTGGAAACCGTCAGGTCAATTACAAGGCTGTCCTTAAAATATGTGTTAATAATCACAGTGTGTAATATATGCAGAGAGACGGCAGACAGCATTCCAGTCTAAAACCTCTTAATTCTCCTACAGTATTTCATGTCATCTATCAGAGAGACTTAGAAAAGATGTTGAATAGCAGATCCTTAGAGGCCATAGTCTACATAGAGACAGCAGAGCATGAAGCCTTAACAAGCAATCAGTCAAATGTGACACTAGCAAGAGCTTTTCCTGGCAGGAGAGTAGAAAAGAGTGGGAGAGAGGGAAGACGGAGGGGGTGAACGGCCGCAGCATTGCCTTTAGTTTGGGAAAGTGAGGACAGGAAGTGAGGGATGAGGAAGAGAGATCATGAAAGCCAAGGTTCAGTGATCACCAGCAAAAAAGGTCACGATGTCTGTAACTACTGACAATAACAACATGGCTATCTTAATTTTTATCTCTTGAAAACAGCGTTATCTTGTACCTGTAGTCAACAAAAAAGTAAATACATTTAAAGTTAAATAACTAAATACAACTAAATAACTTCACAACTAAATAAAAATAAGTAAAGACTGTGGCCATGTCTACAAAAGTAAGTCCTTATTTGTATTTTTGTCTGATCATTTGTAAGTCACTTTGAACAAAAGAGTCTGCAAAATAAAATAAAACTATATATATATATATATATATATATATATATATATATATATATATATATATATATATATATATATAAATAAATAAAATGTATAAAGATTAATAATAATAATCCAGATTAATAATAATAATAATAATAATAATAATAATAATAACAATAATTATTATTATTATTATTATGGAGACTGCTAAATAAAATTAAATATAAAATTAAATTATAAACTAAAATAAAATGTAAAAAATAAATAAATAAATAAAATAATAATAATAATAATAATAATAATAATAATAATAATAATAATAGTTTGTAAATCCTTATTTGTTTTTTGTCCCCCCCCCCCCCCCAATAATTTTTAAGTCTATTTGGAGAAATAAAATAAAATAAAATAAAATAAAAACAAATGCTGTTGCCATATGTATATTATCATTAGAAATGCTGTATGGAACACCCTACAATACATGCTAAATATATTTAGACTTCACAAGAGTTTGGTTTTCTTTCTTTTGTAGTCACTGTATATCAGAGAAGTATGACACCCTTTCTATTAAACCAAGGGCACCAGAGAGATTCCTCACGCTCACTACGGCCCCATAAATGTCCACGATCAAAATGGAAGCAATGTCATATGTCAGTTATATGGCGCTATAACAGGTTTTAAGAAGTGAAGTAATAGAGCCATTCACCTGATCCTGACAAATGGCAAAGGCAAAAAATCTCACATTTTATTTAGTAATGAAGCCTCTATTATTTTGTTGCCTGCGTTTCCCCCCCCTAATTTATATACCTGGCCACGGAATTCAAAAAACGATCGGGAACAGAAAGGTGTGATGTGTTGTAAGTGTGGGAGGGAGAGAGACAGACGGAGAAAGACAGCGTGAGACGCAGACGGAGACACGCAGTCTTGCCATGTTTCCTTGTTTTTCGTGTTTCCCATGAGATGAGACAAGACAGGAAGCCAGTGAAGAAGTGCCAGGAAATATAGTGGTGCTAAGTCAGCCTCTGATTAAAATTCACACCACTAATGGGCTACAGGACAAAGGATGCACGTGCCGTGGAACAATTCTTGTGCAATTTCTGTTTGCGTTCGAAACATTGCTGACGGCCCCGACGTTCAAAGAACCCGCTGGAAAGTCAGCGGCCTAATACATGCGTTTGCAACGTGTAGCTCTGTCACATCCCTGAGAACATTCCTCTCACAGACTCATTTGCTAACAGAAGCCCCGCTGCTGTCATCGGGCAGACCCGAGTAGATGAGCGAGCAAAGCGCAGTGCTGTTGAAACAGGTAATCATGCTGGAGATGATGGTTGGAGAGCATAGTTCAGCAGGGCGTCTCTGAGGCAGACTGAGCGACAGGGTGAAAGCGCTGAGTAATCCTGCTGCATTAAAAGCAGACAGGCACCAATATCACACCACAATAGAACATGTACAAAAGAGAGAAAATTCTAAACCGGCCACTTATGTCATCTCTCTGCAGCTGCCACTCACTGCTACACCGAGCGGCCAATCAAACGACAGCTGGCGTGATTGACAGAGAGTAATAGGGACTTTATCCCAATGATGATATTAACAAAGACTACTGTTGTTGCGGTTTGCTCTTGATTTATTTTCTTTTGGAAGGAGATGGTGATACTTCTTGATCATTACTATTTTTTTTTTTAATTTAAAATTAGGTCTTATTATTGGGTAAATAAAATCATAAAATAATACAAAGTACAGGAATTATGCAGTGACTAAAAATGGTTGAACAAATCAACTTTGTCTTGTACTTTAATATTCGTTCCACGCTGTGTCTAGATTACAACTCAGCACTCTCGACCAACTTCATGAGATGCATAATGAATTTTTTATTTATTTATTATTATTATTGTTATTATTTTAAACAAATGTTAAAAGAGTTTTCATGCATGATGGACACTTGTTGACTTCTTTTCCTTCACTATCTGGTCCAAACTGCACAACTTAAAAAACAAACAAACAAACATGTAAATAAACATGTAAATAAAAATGTATTTTTAAATGTGCAATGCATTTATTATTATTATTAGTAGTAGTAGTAGTAGTAGTAGTATTGTTGTTGTTGTTGTTAAAATAATCCTACATGAAAATTAAATACAATTGCTACAAAAAAAACATAATAACATAACACAACACAATAATAACATTTTATATATAATCGATACTTATTTTTATTATAATATTAATTGTATTAAATTCTTAAAAATCATGCAAATGTTGTTTCTGTGCGTGTGTGTGTGTGTCTGTGTGTGTGTATATACAAAAACAAAAAATACAAAACATTACAAAAAAAAAACTACCAAATAATAATTATAATATAACAAATTAATTAAAAAATACTGAAAGTACTGGAAAAATACTATGTGTGGTTGAGCAAGTGTCAAGTGAAAAGGCTTCACAAAGGGAACAATGAGGGAGACACCAGGAAACCTCAGAGCAGACGGTGTGTGTTCAACATCTAACATCTATTTTTTTTGCTCTCAGACTGTAGCATACCTCTGAGAACTCTTGATACATGTCACTAAGGAGCAGTTTGATGCACATCCAGCATAGCAGTATTTATTATTCAAACTATACACAAAATCTGTGCTTCATGGCTCCGCAGCCGCTTTCACAGCAGGAAACAATGAGTCCTGTGCTGTGAAGGTGGACACTGGAACTGCAGTATGACTGCTCCCCCTGGTGTGCACTAATAGTAGCAGTCGGACAGGGGCACAGTTCACAGAGGGGAGTCTGTGAACCCAGCTGGCTCTAAGATGGCTGGGTGAAAGCTGGGAGACACTAATTCTGCTCAATGAATCCAATTAGAGTGTCTCACCCATTTGGAGGAATACGTGTCTGCTCTTCCATTATCCCACGGTTTCACACTGTACGTGCCAAAACGATTTGTTATTGTTCATGCGCTGTTATTTTAGTGATATTCTTCTTTTTTTTTTTTTAAATGACAATGGTGCAAATTGTTTGTTGCTTTGACATGAATATAATCTCTTTAAAAAAATACATTTGCATGTGCATCATATTTATTTTAAAATGTGCTAATTTTACAAGCATTGACAATTGCTACTTTTCAGAAATGTGAATATATTCAAGGAATTTTAATTATAGTTTATTATTCTAATTTAAAATCAAATAAATAAATAATGCATTTTTTTTCTGCTTATTGAATCGTGCACGAAACCTATCAGTTACTTCCACTGCATACATGAACAGCAAAGGCGGTGAATCACATAAGACTGCCATTATGAGTCATTAGTGAGCCTTATGCTTTAAACCCCATTCAGGGACTGCAGGGAGGAGACTTAAATATGTCGAGCTGCTTGGTCCCCAAAGGGTTAAATGCACATGTGCGCTCTCTCTGTCTCTTTCAAACGCACATACTCACACACACATGTACACACACCCTGCCATCCTGAAAGCGCACCAGGCTGGCTGTGCATACAGATGCACTCATCATAATTCATTTAAGCCCATAATTCTCAGCAGGCTAATGCCCCACAAAAGACCCTCAACATCCTTAAAGAGTTAAATCATCACTTTAGGGAAGGAACAGAGGAATGGAGAGGGAGAGAGCTTGTGTGTGTGTGTGTGTGTGTGTGTGCGCTGTAATTTTTCAAGGATGACTGGAAGTGCTTGGACCAGTCCTTTCAGTCAAGTATGTTGCCATGCAAGGGATTAGAGTGTGTGAAGCTCCAGGTCTTGACCTGCAAGCCTGGAAGCCAGGCTGTAACCTGACCCCATACCAGGTGTATGCCTTCGGGTCAAGAGGTTGGGAAAGCACGCAACTAAAGACAGCTCCTCCATAAAACCCCATACTGCTCCAATTAAATGTATTCCAACCATTTCAAAACACCAGGCGTGAGCTCTGTAAACTTAAGCTCTAACGTAACTGCGCATTAAATGCTTCTATTGCACAAGTGCACCGAAAAACCCTAAAGGACACGGATATATGACCGTAAAGGCAAATGGAGAATAAATTAAATGCCAACATTACACGTTCTCTGAGAAAAGAAGCAATACTTTGCTTTTACTTTAAAAATAATTTACTGCACCTTTAAAAAGCTCTGTCATCTGCAGCCAGAGACCCATAACTGTCGCGAGAGTCGATCATTTACCAAGAGATCTCTTAAGTGTTAGGTGCTAATGGGAGGGAGCTGCGCAAAACAGAATGCGATGACTTACAGTACATCTCACACTACATCTTATTTAGAAGTGGAGGTTCAGTGGGGAGGGAGGCCAGTATCATATCATAACACATTAAGCCAACTGCAGCAATTTAATTAAGCATCCTTCTCTACATGAGCAGTAGTGTATGGTGACTGGAGATCTCAAAACACTGAAATACTGCAGGTCACAAATATAAGGCAGCTATTGCACGGTTAAGACAGCAAGAACAATCACGATTAGCAAAAAAAATAAAAAATAAAAAATAAATAAATAAAAACAGCTTGCAGAGATATATCCTTATTGGACATTATATCTTATATCTATCTTATAGTTGTAAATAAATGAATGAATAAATACATATATTTGGATAATAGTGGATGTATATATGAATGATTTATTTATTTATTTATATATTTCCCTTTTAAATCATTTTTAATATTTTGATAAAATTTGCTCAATTAATTATTTTAACTCTTATGCTGATAACAATTATTTATATATATAAAAATGAATGAATGAGTAAAATAAATATTACATTATAAAAATGCAAAATATCCTCTAGATAAGTGGTTCTCAACAAGGGGGCCGGGGCCCACTAGAGGGCAAACCTTTAGAGGGCCACATATATTAATTATTTACATTTTGTTACCTAACCTACATATAATTACATTAACAAAATAATTGTAATTAACTAAATAAATTAATATAAATAAAATACAAAAAAAATCCAAAATAAATAAAAAAATAAAATAAAATAAAATACTAAAAAATAAACATGTACAACATTATTACAGCAGAAGTGCCGGAGATACAGTACCAGCTAAGACAGGAGGGTCTTTGTCTTGGTCAAAGGTGGACCTTGGAGTCAAAAAGGTTGAGAACCACTAGACTCACTGACAAACTGAAACTGTGTTTTTGTGCATCAGATCTATACCTTGTTTTTGCACCTTTCTGCAAACTGAAGCATTATTTATAGCAATCAGTTTCAGTATTATAAATCCAGCAGATTAATACAAAATCAGTATAAACGTTTTGCTCTGTTTTGAGGTGGCAGAGCCGTCAAAGGTGCCAACGTGATTTCAACTGCAAGGACTAAACTACAGTCACACACTTTGCTCTTTGCTCCATGATACCGACACCTTTTGCAGATACCTTATGACAGCATACAGAGAGCGCCGGTGTCATAACGTAACATGCCGCAAGCTAATCTGCCCGGCCCTCTCCAGCTACGGTGAGTTAATTGCAGAGGCTTGCCCCCCGTTCACTGTGTTTGGATAGGTGCTTCTCGTTGCAAACAGACAACCCTTTGTGTCGCTTCACTTTAATCTGTGACTTCATTAGGGAAGGAAATGGGAGTAAATACAAAAAGCCATTGTCTTTCTTTAGGGAGGGAGACCACAATGCTAGCTTGAGATGTTTGTAACTATCTTGTCTGTAATATTCATTACACACCTGGGTCTCGGCCTATTGGTTTCAATTATGCCACTGAGAGCGAGGGAAGAGGAATGTGCTCCTGTATGCCAGTAAAATACACAATGTCCCAACTTGAGTTGTGCTCTCTAATTTCTCAAGGAATGTCTAGTAATATTCCTTTCTGTTTTCAGAGATGTACGTGTCAAAACTCAGCGTAGTCTCAACAATAACCTCAAACATGCAGGCTGGGAAGGCTAGTTTTAGAAAGAACCGGACGTGGATTATAAACAAATACGATACTTTTGTTTCTTGCGTCGGAAAAGCTGTGGCAACACAGTCATAATAGTTATGCTAACTCAGTGTGTTATTGCCAAACTGCTTCTATGAAACAAAATAGTTCTTGTTAATCAAAAATCATGGCATATTTCAAATACTTATTGAATAAAAAGCAAACAGTGAAGTGCACATGGGGACCATTTTGGCCAAACAATTATTATTAACACACTGAAAATGACTTTTGGCAGAGTGCAAAAGCACCTGAAAGTATGACCAATGATGTTTACTAAGATAATCCATCAGAAATAGAAACAAAATTAGCATTTAATTATCGAATTCAGCCATGTATATTGATTAAAAAGGTTAAACGGAACATCAGGGTGTTGTAAAAGTACAATTGTTGCTATTCAAAACATCATCTCCTTAATTACATAATAATTAATGCATAATTCACAGTTATTACTAAAGTTTAAGTGAATGTAAGTGCAAGTTTGAAATAACATAATTATAAATATACTGTGAGAATAAACATAAATTGCTGGCATCCATACATGAATTTATATATAAATTTGTGAGCTGTCAAACAATTAATCACGATTAATCACATCCAAAATAAAAGTTTTTGTTTACATAATATATGTGTGTGTACTGTGTATATTTATTATGTATATATAAATACACACACACACACACACACAGTACATATTTTGAAAATATTTACATATATTTACATGTATATGTTTATATTCATATAATTTATATGTAAATATATTTAATATACAAACATACCATATTTTTCTTAAATGTATACATGCATTTGTGTGTATTTATATATACATAATAAATATACACAGTTCACACACGTATATTATGTAAACAAAAACGTTTATTTTGGATGGGACTAATTGTGATTAATCGTTTGACAGCACTAATAAATGTATATATACGATGTGCACTTGGGGGTAATTTTGGCCAAACACTTAATTTACATAACAAAAATTTTGGAAGAATGTAAAAGCGTCTGAATGGCGATGTGATGTTTACTAAGATAATCCATTAGAAATAGCTGTAAAATGATAATTAAACAGCCTAATGCAGCCATGTATATTGATAAAAAAGGTTAAAAGAGACATCAGGCTGTTGTAACCGTACAATTGTTGCTATTCAAATTCATCATCTCCTTCTTGCTCCATCAATGTCCCTCTCAGTCCCCTCCTATTTCCTCTCGTTCGCTCTCCCCTTGCATTCTCTCCTTCTTAGTGAAATGAATTCCGTAGCGTGCTTGCCAAATGACCCGTGACCATGGGCGGACAAGGTTACCACTGCTGACTTTTACTGCGTCTCTGGTCTCCTCTCTGCACAAGCCCTCTGCCTGCTTGAAATACAAAGGCGGATACCAATAATAATGAAAAACAGCAAGATGGGGAAAGATGGAGGAAAAAAAAAAAGAAATGCACTGGACAAACCTGCCTGCTACCCCCAAGGCCAGACCTGACAAAAACATCAGTATGATGACAGCAAAATATGTGAGGAGAATTATAAAAAAAAAAAAAAAAAAAAAAAAAGAAGAGGGAATTGTGGGAGGAGTTAATACGTGACAATACAACATAAAGAAGCAAGGCCATAAATACCGATTTTAGAACAGATCAAAACAAGGTTTTCATTTTTACAATTGGTACCTTTATATCTTGAATAATTGGTTAAATCCTTGGGAATAAAAAGTTGTAGAGTGAAAAATAATCTATATTGTAATAGTATAGTGGCCTTGGTTCTAAACAGCATGCTTGTGTTGGATTTATGCTTGATTCTGTGCTCACGCTTGTTCGTTGTTCTCCGGCAAATAACTCAAAGTACAGCCGTCGATCAGAAAGATGATTTTTTATCTTTAATAGGACATTATATAGTCCTAACCCAGGCCGTGGCATCCATACATCAAATAGCTATTGAGAGGAGTGGCTCACAGATGTCTTCTATATGAAAGACGTAAAATAAGGTTAGCAGTTCAGTAACAGAGGTGGCATTATCACCCTGATCCCTAATGGTAAGATACAGTATGTCTTTAACAGATGGAACATAACCATCTGAAAAGATGTATTTCAGTCCAAAACTCTGGAACATAAGGTGCAGGCTTTTACAAGAATAATATGTCTATCTATCTATCTATCTATCTATCTATCTATCTATCTATCTATCTATCCTTAGTTCTTATATATACGCACACACATACAGGTATTTCTTTTAAGATTTATTCAGATCTTCAAATTTCTTATATACATGTACGTGTGTATACATGTATACACACGTACACAGGCATACAAAGTAAGATAATGATACAGTATATATTTTTACATTATTGATAAAGCAATTATAAACAACTAAGTTTTACACACTTTATATTTTATTCTTAGCTTTTTAATAGATACATACATATACACACACACACACACACACACACACACACACACACTATTTCCATGTTTTATGGGAACTGTCCATAGACATAATTATTTTTATACTGTACAAACTTTATTTTCTATCCCCTAACCCAAACGTGCCTTTTAAAAAAACATCACTTAGTATGATTTATAAGCTCTTTTCCTCATAGGGACCAAAAAAAAAAAATCCCTACAATGTCAAAAATTACTGGTCTTACTATCTTTGTGGGGACATTTAGTCCCCACAATATATGGAATACCGGGGACACACACACACACACACACACACACACACACTTCTGCATTGAACAATTGGCACACCAAACAATGAAAATTCTGTCAAGGTAAGTAACTAAAGAAATAATGAAGAACTTGTAGATCAGAGTAGGTCTGGTAGGCCACTCTGTGAATTTAACACTGGTGAAAGTGAATTGTTCAGCAGATAGAGTGCACTGCCACAATCCTCTACCTTTGAAGAAAGAAAGAAAGAAAAAACTGTGAAAACTGCAAGAGTTTATATGTGTGTGTGAAACAGGCTCTGCAGTCTGCTCTCTTAGCCTGGCGCTTTATCTAAACATGGAGTGGAGTACTGGAGCTGAGCCTCTTTCATGTCTGTGCCTGCGGCGCTGCTCTCTCTGCCCAGTGCTTACATTAAAACAGTGATAAGACTTTAGAGGCCCTCATCAGGCCGTAAGAGGTGTGTGCGGATAATACGCTCCACAGTAAATTATTATACCTGCGTCCAGCCTTTGGTTAGCATGCCTCAGGCTATCCACTTTGACCATGCCAGAAAAGGAAACGTGAACTCCAAGTACTCCTGAACCCCTTTCTCTCCTTTTTTCTCACAAGTGTCACCAGAACACTTGACCAGTATAGACATCCGTGAGTGACGGCGCTGGAAGAGGACATGACTGTTAAATGTTTGTTCGTGCCGTTCCTGCCCGGCTGAGTTCTAAAGCGATCGGCTTGTTTCTCCTCGTATTATGCTCTATCTCTCTCAACTCGATTTCGCAGCGCTGATCTGATAGCTGAGTAGCTAACAATCACAGCTGTCAGATATCTCTGTCAAATCAGCTTTCGCCGCGGACTCAAACAGCAGTCCTCCGTGGTTTGGCTGGAAACTAACCCACAGCCTTAAAATTGAATGTACAGTGCATTACTAAAAATATGGGGACGGCACATTTGCTCGCTGTCCCAACTGTTTTTGTTAGGTTTCACTCAAGAAGATGGAAGTCCATTTAGAAGTAATGAGTTGTGACAGTATGGACAGAGTATGACATTGTATGCCTGACGCCAGCTTCAATCATTCTATGCATGCAAGTTCCACAAAAATCACTTTTGTAGTCTCCGATGGATAATTACGTTTCAGACTGGAGAAGGGTGCCTATACCCATGAGATCATCAAGTTACTTCAAGATTTTCTGCTTTGACAAAGGCATTTGTGAAGTCATTTCGGATTAGCTATAGTGCCTGATGGAGGACATGGTCTTTCGTATTTGCTAGCCAAAAGAGCCGTTCCAATTCCAATATTTCTTTTCGAGCTTCTTCTGAGACTTAACTTTTAAACTTCCTGTTGGATCCAGTGTGCAGCATCCTCATATGCTGATTTAAAGGTGGTTTAACTTTTTTTTTTTTTTTTTTTAAGTTTTCAAATACTTTCTCCTGTCCCATCTTAAAATGCATACACAAATCAAAAGTCATTTGAAGGTTGATTCCCCCAAAAAGCATGAACACTATGGTGCAAAACAGTGATCAGCTTGTCTGGGCATCCCAAACAAGCTCAATAAACACCCACACCCAAGTTGCTGCTTATTAATAGTAAGGTAGTTGTTAAGTTTAGGTATTGGGTAGGATTAAGGGATCTAAAATATGGTCATGCAAAATAAGGCATTAATATGTGCTTTATAAGTACTAATAAATAGCCAATATTCTAGTGATATGCTAATGAGCGACTACTGTCCTTAATCTAAAGTTTTACCATGACCATATACATACACTACTGGTTTGTAAGACTACTGTAACTGTTTTTAGGGCTAGTTTTATTAACAGCTTGCACCAGCGCAAACCGTCTTTTTGTGTTAAAATAGTACTGTACTAGTACTAAAATAGGATTTACTAAAGACGCACAGTGACGAATTAGCACTGAAAAGGCATGGACACAGTTATTTTTGCGCCTGACCTTATTGCATATGCATTTGTAGGAGTTTCCCTTTCAGACGCAAAATTTATGGGAGGATAGTATTCAAATGAATCACGCAACAAGATTTACTAACTTTTGTGCTCGTCCAATTACTGGTATTTGCACCATTATTTAACGCCCAATAAAAGCATGTCAAACTATTTTGCGCTCAAAATGGCTGCAATTATTGTTGCTAGGAGGAGGCACCGCAGAGAACAGAGAGCGCGTGGTAGAAGGGAGAGGATTTTTTCCACACATTTGAATTAATTTGGAATGCCATAAGAACACATTATCTGAACATATAGGATGTCAGACCATGTTGTATTTAATTTGTTTCAGGAAATAAACGAAAATAAAATACGCAAATAAAGACGACTTGGAGCCCTCGACTAGGAGTCACACAATACTAGGTCTATCAAAACTTCTTGCAACCCATCATTATTTGGCCTCCGGTTCTTTTCAATGTACTGTGGCTTCTTTATTTCTTTATTCTTTATTTGCGACTACACTAATTTGCGCTGCGCTTGGTATATTGCCCTGGTCGATATGTAAATGAGATGTTGCATCTGTATTCTTCAATACTAGACTGGCCAGCACAAAACACAAACCTGAACACCTTTTAGGATAAACTGGAACACCAACTTCAAAATGACTGATGCTTTTGTGTTGTCAGACTTGTGTCCCCGTGTCTTGTGTTTCCCTCCCTCATATGCCCATATTTGGTCCTTCTTGTTTCCTGTTCCCATTATGTTCCCTGATTAGTTCGTTATGTTCATTCTGTTCCACCTGTGTTTATTAATTACCTTGTGTTCTTAAGCCCTGTGTTTCCTTGTCTTCAGCGTATCGTGACAGAACCGCGGAACAGAACAGTAAGCGGAGCGCCTTCTCCCTGTTTGCTTTCCTGTTTGTCTCTCCCCGCGGCATGGATACTGCTGCATGCTTCTCTACCCTGGCCCGCCGTGATCTCCCGCTGGTGGAGTATGTGTGAGAGTTCTGTGGATACGGTGCTGGACGACGCGACGCTCAATTCTCTGTTCTGGATCGGGGCCAATTACTATCGCCCCGTGGATCTCCCAGACACCACAGGACTGAGCTAGAGGGAAGGGATCCTCCGGTGTCTGGAGAGTGTCCAGCCCCGATCCAGAACCAGCCCGCCGTCCAGCCCGTCAGCTGTTCCTGAGTGAACCCCCCCGGCCGTTCATCACTCAAGCCCGCCGGCCATTCATCACTCAAGACCGCCGTCCGCAGCGAAGTAAAGCCTGCTGTTCGCGGCGAAGTCAAGCCTGCCGTCCGCGGCTCACTCAAGCCCGCTGCCCGCGGCTCACTCAAGCCCTCAGCTGTCAACAGCAGTCTCCCTCACTGTGAACCAGAAGAGGAATAAGAGGAGAAAAAGACTGCTCTCAGCCCTCATTCCAGCCCCAGAGCCCCCTTCAGTGTCGGCTCCAGCCCCAGAGCCCGCTCGAGTGCCGTCTCCTGTCCCAGAGCGCCCTCAAGTGCCATCTCCTGCTTTCCGCGCTAAGCCCAGTTAACCCCAGGGAGGGCTCCTGAACCCCAGTTAAGCCCAGAGAGGGTTGCAATCCCCACGGAGGGATTTTTTTGGGGGGGGTTATAGGGCTCCGGTCATAGAGGTGGGGGTAAATGTCAGACTTGTGTCCCCGTGTCTTGTGTTTCCCTCCCTCATATGCCCATATTTGGTCCTTCCTGTTTCCTGTTCCCATTATGTTCCCTGATTAGTTCGTTATGTTCATTCTGTTCCACTTGTGTTTATTAATTACCTAGTGTTCTTAAGCCCTGTGTTTCCTTGTCTTCAGCGTCCGGTATTGTTTGTCTTACCCCAGTACTACGTGTGTCCCTGCCTGTTCTGCTTTATTTCAGTTCTGCTTTATTTGGATGAATAAAGACTCTATCATTGAAAATCTCCTACGTCTCCTCGCTCCAGCACAGTAGGCGCTCGTGACGTGTCTGAATGGAAGCAAATTTCCAAATCCATGTTCCAACATTTAGCAAAAAGTCTTCATAGAGTAGAAACTGTTAGAGCAGGAGGGATTTATGATGATTATTTTGGTTCCAAGAAGAACCCTTACATCCATTGAATCTTTCAATTGATCAAAAGGTTCTTTACACCATGTCCTACACTCTTAAAAATAAAGGTGCTTCAAAAGGTTCTTCAAGTGATGCCATAGAAGAACCATTTTCGGTTCCTCAAAGAACCATTCAGTCAAAGGTTCTTTAAAGAACCATCTCTTTATCTTTTTATAATCTGAAGAACCTTCTTTCACCACAAAGAACCTTTTGTGAAACAGAAAGGTTCTTCAGATGTTAAAGGTTCTTCATGGAACCATTTAGACAAAAAGGTTCTTCTATGGCATCGTGAAGATCCTTTATTTTTAAGAGTGTAACTACACGTGGCGCAATGCCACGACACATGATAAAATGTATCTTTTTCCATGTTAATCAGAGTTTTTGTCCTAACCGGCCGCGACGACGACATGCAAATTTTCTATTTTAGAAACAGTTTCTATTTCTGCGACGTCACGGCTGGAACAACAATATACAAATTATGACAATGATAATCTCAGATACTGATTATGTGCTTTATTTAATGTTAGAAGTGTCTAATGTGAGTTTGAATATCATATTGCGTGACATTTATAGCCATACTGAAAGGAACAATAGAGAGTTTACCTCAGATCATGAAAAAAAATAAATAAAAGCAAACATGTACAGTAAAACTGCGAACTCAATGTGAACCAACAAGTGTTTTCCATGACAAAAATGGTTTCAGTCACTCAGTATGTAATTTTAATAATGTTAAAAAGGACTTATAATTATGGATTAGATTATAAACTTATCCATTTCATTGGGAGTGCATATTTGAGTGATTCTGTCGAGTCACGTTGTCATGTTGCTTTTTAGTAGTAGTAGAATAGGTTATGATGCTGACTAGCTACATAGAATTTCTTATCCATCAATAATTAGCAAACAACCAGTGACTTTCAGTATCCGTCTAGATAATTATCAGTGCAGCTCTTTTTTTAGTGTACGCCAAGGAATCGGCTGCACATCTCATTTCACAAAACGCAAGATCTCTTTTAATTTCCACTTGATGGAAATGTCCAACAGTCTATGCTATGATTGAGATCGTTTCCTGAGCTGCTAGCTCTGGTTATTTATTTTATTTTATTTTTTTTTGTCAGCATTAGATCAGAGTGTAATCTAGCAGCCATGAGCACCATGAGACCATGAGCATAATACAAAGATATCACTCCAGAGCCCCATCGGTCCTCCTTTTGTGTCAGCACTTGAGATCTCAATCTGCAACTTAAAGGGTCCTTCTCTCGCTTTCTTTGTGTCTAGCCAGAGAGGTTACATCAAGAGGGAGAAGGAGGGAGAGGGGGGAAAAGGATTGTTGTATTCGAGAGGGAGATGGAGAGAGAGAACAAGGCAGATAGGTAGAGAAAGGAGAGAAAGATGGGGGGTTGGTGTATGTGTGTGCATGCACATATGTGTGTTACTGTGTGTGTGTTCTTCTACAGACCCCCTGGGGAGAAGATCTTGTCATAGAGATCACAACAGACTGTCATGCACACAGCCAGAAGCTGGAGAACAACCTTAGCGAAAAGAACTCGAGACGAACGTAGGCCGGTTCTGCTCTGCGGCAGCCATCATTTGGGTTACAGAATAAAGGCGGCACTGAACAGCAACAACAGAGGATTAAGCATAAGCCCTTTACGGCTGGAACACGACCACTCGGTCTGTCTGCCACAGCTGCCTACAGTCTGTGAGAGGCAGAAAAGCCACTGCACCATGTTATCATCAGACTAAAACCCGTCGTTGATTCGTATGCGACATACGATCACGGAAAGCTTTAGTACGTGTGAGTAATCTGCCGTAGGACACATTTTGATGCAGGATATCTGATGTCCTTGTCTCTCCATATGTTTGATGTGAGCGGGGAGGGGTTGTTTTCTATCAGTACGAGCTAAACAGGATGCCGGGATGTTGACAGGAAAAAATAATGATGGTCACTCCTTTGATCTCCCACATATGTTCAAACTCTCTCGCAGTCTGGCTCTCATATCCCCCCACGCAGACAAAGGGAGAGAGTCGGCCGTCGAAAGCGACTGTGTCGACGTATAGGTCGCTTTCTTCTTTCGCTAGATGACGGAAACCAAAAGACACCGTGAGAAACCGTTCCCTGAAGGCAAAGCCAGAGGGGTCCTCGAAGGAGCGAAGCCACCTAGTCTATTAGTCTATTCAACGGTTCGTTCCCCCTTTTACTTTGTACCTGTCTGCTTATCTAGGGATGACAGCAAATTGCCATGGGTTTACATCACTCAATATGCAGAGCTGTCATCAAGGCTTCCATCACTGCTACTTAGCATATCGTCTAACAAAAGACCCTCCACACAGTGGGGATAGGTTTGTCACTTTTACTGGCCAACCATGTTATTATCATCTAATTTACAAAGACAAGATGATAATTACATGCAATTAGAATTATAAACCTGCCATAGTGTGTGCGGTAAGCCTCAGGTAATACAATAAAGAGGACTCTCATTGGCTCATACTGTGCCCCAAGTTTCTGCTAAAGCTTCAAATTACCATATTGCATAACACTTTACAATTTTACTATATTATTACCTACAGATAAAATAAGGGGCTTTACCATAGCTATAGGTTGAGAGTAGCAGTTAGTTTTAAACGTACAGTAAATAGTGAGAAAATGTTACATAGATGAAAGAATTTTAAATTGAAATGTAAAAATTTAATTAAAAGGAATGATCAATTAGTATTCAATTTATATATATATATATATATATATATATATATATATATATATATATATATATATATATATATATTTAACTTTAAATTCTTGCACCTTTGTAACTTTGGGGTAAAAAAAATAAAACAAAACAAAACAAAACAAAAACAAGAAAGGGAAAATAAAAAATAAAAAAAAGCTAAGCAAAAAAAAAAAAACAAAAAAAAAAATTCAAAGCAAAAAAACAAACAAAATGTAAAGAAAATAAAATAAATAAATAAATAAAAAAGCATAAAAAAGGCAAAACAAAGGAAGCCTGAGGAAAGACATTCAGAAGAGCCACAGCTGTCTCATAAAAATACACATGATCTGTTGTATTCAATGTGAATAGAAATATGGCCCACCCACCACTACAGCAAACCATAACGGGGGAATGTAGCTCCCAAGCCTCAGGACTGAAGGTCAACTGTACCTATTCATTCACTAAAGCAGCATATAAGGAATTCTTCACAAACCAGTTCCTGATTTCATGGCAAATTTCCACCCAGGAGTACATCTGTACGGGGGATGTCAAGACAGCCAGCAGGAGTGGGTTTCTCTGGATTAGGCCTGCTCATCAGTTTATCATTCATCAGTCAGTGGGGGACAGCAGTGGGTGGAGGACCCAAATCCTTAATTCTCTGCAGCCGTACCTTCCTTTGTAGGACCCAGGATTAACGAGGGGCCCTGAAAGAACCTGATGAGTTTAAAGCTGGCGATGAGAGAAGGGTGAAAGGCAGCACAGATCAGGACAGAGATACCATTAGAGACCCCCATAAATCAAGCCATCCTTAAGGTAGAGGTACTGCGGTTTAAAGACCAGCTGTACTTTTTAACCTCCACCTTTATTTCCAGCCCCATCCACTTCGGTTATGTACGACCGGAGGTGACGGAGTCATACCCCCCCTCCCTAACGCTTCCTGACAAACTCTGAGCAGTGTGGACATGGGGATTGTCTCCTAATGAGATCAAGCTTCTCTGAGAAAGGTGGTTCTTATAGCTTCGGACTTTATTGAAAAAGATCTCAAGCTCTTGTTGCTCTGGGCAAGATTTCTTGAAAATGGAAGACAGGCCGAATGACAAAAACAACTACAGAAACGTAAGAAACGTCAGTTGAATTTACTGACTTGGCGGCTCCAGTGTTCTCTAACCCCTATGAAAGGATAGCCTTGTGGCTGCCATGCCTCGCAGACCGCTAATGATTGTGCTAGCTAAAATTTACAAGTGGAACCAGATTTTTAAGAGAAACATTGATGAGGCACAACACCTTGCATGGCTCATGAATCAGTCTCTTAGCTTTTTTCATAGCCTGAAAGATTTACTGGCACATTAGAAAAACTAGGGGAGTGACAGAATTAAGGAAGCAGGAATGTAAACGGACTCAGTTGGGAAATGTCAGTAGATTTACTTTATAGCCTGCATCTAAAACGTAGGAATGATTTACTTCTCTTTTGCTATGGTAGTTAAGTTTCCTCGCCGGGTGGCCAGATGCAAACTCTTCCACAAGTTGCACACAATAAAGACCCATCTAGCCCCTAAGTGATAGCCATAAGCTGAAGATAAGGGAAAGAGGGGAAATGATATTGATTTGCTGGCCAAGTTTAATACTGTATTACTCCTGATCGACGGATATCAAAAGATTATGACAGGTAAGGGATGATTCAGCAAACAGGCTTTAATCAAATTCTTTCACTCTCAGAAATAAGCTCTTGAGGACATTAGGCTCATCCAGTAAAGAGTGAGAACCTGGGTGTCTTCCAGCAAACAGTTTTCTCTAAATTCGAGTGGCGGGACGTTTTTCTTTAAAGGGCACAGGGGAGCGGTCTCTTTAAAATGAAAGGCTAGCAGCAGTGGAAGGGATGTACAAAGTTTTTATCTCTAACAATAACAAGATGAAAATACATTTCCGCACTCAGAACAAACCACCGAACTATCTGGCAAAGTTTCCTGAAGTTTGGTTTCTGCAGTGGACCCAAGCATCCTGAAGTCATCAATTCTGCAGATGTTGTACTGCTAACCTCAAAGCCAAGATCTGGGTTTGATATGCTCACAGGACACAGAGAAAGCAGCTTAAAAGCCTTAACGCATGTGCAGTAGGCGTTTGTATTAGATACAGTGGTAACCATTTACAATAAGATGCAATACACTAACTTTAGTTAATGTGTTAGGTATCATGAACTAACAATGATATTTTTCTTAAACAGAATTTGTTATAGGTTAAATGTAATTTATAATTATACAACTGTGAAACGTTACTTCACGACTTAAAATGTTAATAATGTAAAACATGTACCTAGATTAATAAATTACATTTTAAATATAAACTAATTTTAAATATTAAAGTTATTAAATATTGTATTTATTCTGTAATATTTATCAGTAAAGCTATTAAAGTGTTGTTCAATAATAGTTCATGATACCCAATGCATTAATTAATGTAACAATTTATTATAAAGTGACAGTTACACTTTACATGTACTAGTACATGCAACTAATACTAAACCTATAGTAAGCAAATTTTAATAATTAATATTACTAAGTACTAGTGTAATTACAATGTAACAACATTACCTTAAAATAAAGTGTAATAACGTTCACAAATTAAATCTTATTCTAAAGTGGGTAACACTTTATTTTAAGGTCTACTTGTTACATGTTACATATATTTACTATTATAATAACAATTAATTATACATAATTACATACAAGTAACCCTAAGCCAAAGACTAATCCTAACCCTAACCATACAGTAAGTACAGGTAGTTAATTAATATTACTCAGTACTTAAAGGTATAATTACACTGTAACAAGGACACCGTAAAATATAGTGTAACCCTAAAGTGTTATTAGTAAAACACCAATGTTAGACTATGCATGGTAAAACTTTATTTTACGGTGTCCTTTTACACGCCACATGTACTTACTATTATAATAACAGTAAATTATGCATAATTACATGCAACTAATCCTAAATCAATCCATCATCCTAACCCTAACCCTATAGTAAGTACATGTAGTTAATTAATATTACTCAGTACTTAAATGTATAATAACACTGTAACAATGACACCTTAAAATAAAGTGTAACCCTTTGTATTAGTTTCATAATTTAATATTCCATTAACTTTATGAACAATTTTGTAAAGATTTTTACTCTTTTTAATATTTAAAAGAAACAATGTAACTCACAATTTGGTTATGCAATCAAATAAATTCAAATATATTCAGATTGGTCATAATCTCTCTCTACAATCTCAACCCCACGAAACAAAGCATTGTTTGAAATTGAAGTTGTAGAGGAAACATTTGTTACGTCTCAGTCGTAATGACAATTTGTGGTCGTCATTTTGCATTCCACAGCCAAAGCACACCTTTTTCCCTTCACAAATCAAATTCCCTGATAAGAAGCAGTTACGTCTATTTGTCTAATGATCATTTTCTGAAGGCTTGAGAAGCAGTCAATGAATTCTCAGTTTGAAATGAACTCTGTAAGGTCATGACACAGGATGAAGGGGAAATGGTGATGACAAACAAAGGTCCCAGCACTCCATCGCCTGGCCTGCTGCTGGGGAGGGCCACACTCCAACTCCTGACTCCTCTGGGAGATAACCGGGATTCTCCAGGCCTTCCCAAACATGGCAAATTCCCGTAGACACCTCTCTTCTCTTCTCCTTCCCTGATGTTATCAGGGGCTAGGACCCACTGTGGCCCTTTGTGGCTCACAGCCCCAGTTTCCGTCTGCACACGTGTGTGTCACATTATCTGTCAAGAGGCCAGACGCCATTTCCTGCATATTGGAAGAGGAGGGTAGGGGACAGGAAAGGGAAAGAACACACAGACTGACATCCAGGGAGGGATGAAACAGAGAGATTGTGTTTAGTTAATGTTTCTCGGCCCAGGATTTCATATCAAAAATTGGCTCTAATGGATGGGTAATCCCTCGCTTCAGTCTTCTGAACAATGCAAGCAGGTTTAATGGCCTGTTTGTAAGCATACAATTTATACAGGTCAGAGTGCATGAAGAGATTGAAGTTGGCAAGAACACAGCTAACGCTTTAAAATACCACTACATTTTTGAATATTATTAAGAAAGCCAGTTTTCATTTCAGAGAAAAAAATAAAAAGTAACTGTGAGATTAATATATAGTGAGAAACAAGCCACAACTATGAGAAACAAAATTGCAGATGTAACGGTATATAAAGTCACAAAAAAAAATAAAAAAATAAAAAAAGAAGCAAATATGGGCAAAAAACACAATTGTGATATAAGGGGATATAATGTTGCAATTATGAGAATAAATATAATAATTGCGAGATATAAAAAACAAGAAAAATCTGGAAAAAAAGTTGCAATTATAATAATAGGGGATTAAGAAAAAAACAATTTTGAGAAATAATGTTGAGGTATAAAGTCTAAATTATGTAATTCAGTATAAGTCGCATTGTAAGATATTAAGTCATATTATGAGAAAAAGTCACAAATGCAAAAATTGTCGCAATTACAACAAATGAAGTCACCTTATGTGATTCAGAGATATAATGTTACCAATTTGAGGAATAATGTTATAATTGAAAGAAACAGGATTCCAAATATTATTTTAAAAAATGCTATACATTTACATAAAAACAGCTATACTTCAGTTTATAAACCAATGCATTTTTTTGCCACCCTCATTTGTGTGCTATCATAATTTGTAGTCTGACACATACTCGTCATAACATCTTTGTCTATTTATTAATTTTCCATGAGTTGGCTAACACGAGTTCAAGGACCGCATGTCATCACATGTTAGTGTGGAAAAGTAATACAAAACTGTCAAGACTTCCTGAAAAACATTTCCCTAAATAGAGCCACATGTGCCGTGAGGCCATGGAAAACAAACGCAAACATAGTGTTCACATTTTTACAGAAATATTCAACACTCTGTCCATTAGGTGCAACTTAATGAGCCTTCTGAGCCACGACAGTTAGCTATACTTTACCCCAATAAAAGAGCTATTTCACAGGAGGGAGTGAATGCATTTGCCCCCACCACTTGGCTACCATCTGAGTTACAGCTAGGCCATGATCCGACTCCATCCTCATCCTTGGCTGGACTCAGGGGTCTGATTTCAATGGCTGCCTAAGCAGAGTTTGACTTTGAAGGCTTTGATCCCGGGGCAATGCTATGGCATTTGACTTCTGGTAAAGAAAAAAAAAAAAAGCAGCATGTCAGACCTCCAGGGTCACTGGGATCACTGCTGAAAATAACCAGTGGAGAGCCACGATTTGGGGAATCTAATAGAGGCCTGACATTAGCAGGTGCCCCGAGGTGGACTGGAGAGTGCTACAGAGCAGGTCATTGACCTTGGACCATGGAGAACTTTTTTTCCCAGAAAAACCTGGAGGCCTGACTTCATTTTGCAGCCAACGCTTCCACTGCTGTTTTGAAGCACCCTGTCGACCACTGCCAGCCCCTCCAAAAAATACAATTTTAAGTAAGAAATCTCTTATTTAAAGAAAAAAAGTCCATCAGTTTCCAACTAAAGTATTTTACGGTCATTGCGCTGTTAAATCTGGCAACTGGCAAGAGAAACACCAGAATGGAGGAAGACCATTGACATCAGAATGGAAGCACATCACTGACCAATCAGACATGTGCATGCAATCACAACCAATCAAGCGTCATTTAGCTTCCTTCAAAAAAGATGTGTCCAAAATCACTCCTTTATTACTTCTATATACTGCACTAAGTAACATTCACTACAAAGGGAAGACTGAACAAGTGAGTGATTTTGCACACAGCCAATCAAACATTTATTTAGGTTTTTATTTACATTTTATTGAGAAATAAACTAAAATAAAAATTCTAACAATTATTTGAAATAATTTACATTTTAATTGTGCTAGTTTTATTAGCCATTATTTGTATGTGGTACAAAATACATTTTGAGAACTTGATAACACTTAAAGCCTTTGTATAATGCATTACATAAAAATGTATGATGTAAACTGTAATACTTTATATATTTTCATAAATAAATTTAAAACACCTTGTTTCATCTGATATTGGTTATTTTTGTGTGCTTTATGAATAGACGCGTATATAAAATATACTATAACTGCTTACAATTATTCATGATTTCACAATGCACTACAAGGCTTCAAGTAAAGTGTTACCAACATCCTTGTACACAAAAGATGTGAAAATATAATAAGCAAAGCTTGTTGGCTATTGTGTACCATGTAAAATGCCTTTCATGTAAATGTATAACAACAAAACAAACCGACTAAAAGTAAAAAAAAAAAAAAAAAAAAAAAGACATGGCATACAAAGCTCCTACTACTCTAACTGTATTAGTGACACACCTATCTAATGTGTGGTTGACTCAGTACCACTAATATACTATTAATTGCTGAGATCTAAACAGGGATGTAACTCTAACCTCTAGGTGACAAGCTCAAATGATATGTTAACATAAGCCACCAGCTATGCTACCTAAGGTTACCATTTAACCGAGAAGCAGAAAGTGACACTGTCTTCCCTTACAGAGCCTCCAGACAGTATTCTGAGATTGAGCTGTCACTTTTCATGTGTGTCTTTTTTTTTCTTTCTTTCTTTCTTTCTTTCTTTTTAAACCACAGATTGATTTAAGCATGAACGCATCTGATACACTGCCAAAACCACAGTACAAACCTCAGCCTGGAGTGTAGGCATATTTATACAATGGGGGTTGGTTAAACTTTAGCCTTTTCTCCACTACAATCTCTTATTGCAGTAATCTAAACTCATAATTAGAAGTTCTGTCCTCCTCTGCACATTGCAGATCTGATGCTGTCTTCACAGAAGCATAACTAAAAAGGATACCCTTGTGAAAAAGAAGTACACTTTAACATTTAAAAAGAGCACTTATTACGGAAATAATATAGTTTAAAATAATATACTAAATGAAAACTGAATGTAATGTTTTAGGACACTTAACTGCATGACATTTTCACCTAAATAAAAATGTATTATAGTTTAAATTTATATTAAATGCAATTGGTTGAAATTTAGAGTGTTTTTTTATCCATTTAAGTAGGACTTAAGTACATCATTATATTTAATTTCATGATCATTACTTCTGTTGTCTTTGAAATATGATTACAATTTACAAAGTTAGCATAATGTCTAAAGGGGACCAGTGAAATATAGTGTTACCCAAATCACAATTTTTTAAAAAATAACCTGTAACTTTTGAAAAATAACCACTTTGTTCAATATATGAAAGTGAATGGGAACTGACATTGTGGAGCTCCAAAATGACCAAAAATGTTCCATAAAAGGGGTCCATAAGCTGTAGTTTTGAGTGAAAAACGTTTCTTGGTCTGTTCATAGAGCTCATGAAAGGAGTAGTGGTTCATAAATGACTCAGTTTTTTGAGTAGCATTTCATGAAGGATTCATTATTTGGAGTCAAATCTTTGATCCAGTTCACAAAACCAGTCTTAATTGTTCATTTACAAATCAGACTGATCCAGTTTTACTGACTTATTGATACGGCCGCAACAGTTAACAAATTACCAATGAATAATTTTGGTCACTCATAACTATTGTATGGCTTTAGAACACTTGGGACAGAATTATGGTTTTTGGGTGAGCTATCCCTTTAAGCACAACATTTGGAAGACAGATTATATATTTTGATATGTAATTGGACGGAACCAACATTTCCAGCAACACACATGTGGTGTGCACTAACCTCATGAACTTCGGCCCATTAGTCTGTGTCAGCAGGCCCTACACCTTTTGAGCAACCAGGGCACCATTTGCCATTTTTCACCTGCTTAAGAAGTGAATGACAAGTAAAGGTCTCGGCTCACAAAAACAGAGCCGCTGGTGGTCCTCTTCAAAACACCTGGAGTTGCTGCGATCAATTCATATTACTGAAATAACCCCTGCATCCATGTCTCTCATAAACTTCTCCTTCAGACAACAACTCCACCCCCCACCACCCAACCATATTCCAGCTCCCCCCAGAGCTCTGTGACACCAGCAGGTGCTCTTTGTCATTGGACCTGCGGCACATGCTCCCAGACTCCAGAATAGCAGCCGAAGGGCCCCATCGCTCGTCCTTCAGTGCCCCCTCTTTTGTTTCACACTGTAGCTTCGGCTCAATGCCATTTTTGTTCTCATGTGTCAAAAGTTCACTATGAAATATGGTTCTCTGGAATATTAATTTTAAGTCCCATAAGAGGAACGCACTCAAACGCACATTCAACTGTGTTTTATTCTTTCTAATGACTCTTTGATAAACCTCAGCTAAGAGGAAATCCCATTCTGTAATATGAGAAAGCCATCCCAAGCTTTACATCTGTCATGTACATAACAGAACAAAAAAAAAAGAAAAAAACAAGCAAACAAACAAAACAACAAAAAAAAAAACACTTTCAGACTTATGCCTTACAGGTCATGGAGATAACTCTACTCGGGCCTCATTTCTAATCGTGCTGTGAATGGCAGACATCAGTGCAGTTTGTGTGAGAACATGTTGCACTTTAATGCCATCTGTAACCCAAACCAATACTTCTTATCACAGATGCAAAGCACACAAAAGGGAGAAACACATGCCAGGGAGCTCTGAGATGTCACACATGCAGATTAAAATGGGGAAATGTTACAGCACTGCCCGCAGTGTTCACAAGTATGCTCTGCTATTTCCTGTTTGTATTTTGTATTTTAAGTGTTTTCTGTAAAACTTTATATAGCAGTGCCCATATTACATATAATGCATAAATAGGTAACACTTTATTTTAAGGTGGCCATAATACAGAGTAATTACCTAGTTAAGTACTTAGTAGTAGCTGTTGTACTTACATGAAACAAAATGTACTTACCATGTAACTAAGTTATGGAACAGCCTGTACTTACAGTTTGTAATTATGTAGATGTAATAGGCAGGTACTGTTACACATATGTAACAGACAGAGTCTGTTACACAGTTACTTATGTAACCAAAATATTGTTATATATGTGTTGCAGACTTTATACAACGTAATTATAAATGAAAGTACACAGACATAAGCTACTTAAAATAAAGTGGATCAAGATTGTACATAAGTGTACTTCATGTGTATCTATATTGTACATCTTATCCAGCTGCACTTTAATTTGATTTAACCCACCAGTACACAGCTTAAATATATGTAATACCTTTCTAATTACATTAAAATTACAGAATATTACACAGGCATAAGCTACTTAAAATAAAGTGTATCAAGATTGTACTTAAGTGTACAAGTAGCTGTGTAACAGACTCAGCCTGTTACATATGTGTAACAGTAGCTGCCTATTACATGTACATAATTACAAACTGTAATTAGAGGCTGTTCCATAACTTAGTTACATGGTAAATACATTTTGTTTCATGTAAGTACAACGACTACTACTAAGTACTTAATTAGGTAATTACTCTGTTTTATGAGACCTTAAAATAAAGTGTTACCCATAAGTACATTTAATCTAGGGTGTCCAAACGTCCTCTTTTTTCCAGACATGTCTTGGCCAGGACTTTTAATACATTGCACATATTGTATGAATATTTGCATGCTTTGACTGTTATTTCTCTCATGCCACGATTGGTCCATTATGTGCAATGTCTGCATGTTAGTGGTCAAAATTCTTTTCAGTCATTACCTTCTCTAAGTATGAAAACAACAGGAAAACAAAGCCAAACCCTGGACATTTTAGGCAATTTAGAAATTTCGGCCGAGATTGGCTCCCTTTCGATTTATTCCAAACCTGTAAGACCTTCATTCATCTTCGGAACACAAATTAAGATATTTTTGATGAAATCCGAGAGCTTTCTGACCCTGCATAGACAGCAATGTAACTGACATGTTCAAGGCCCAGACAGGTAGTAAAGACATTGATAAAATAGTCCATGTGAGATCAGTGGTTCTGTCTGAATTTTATGAAGCTACAAGAAAACAATATTTGTGCACAAAGAAAACAAAAATAAATTTATTCAACAATTTCTTCTCTTCCGTGACAGTCTTCGACATGCGTTTACGACAGTACCACGATGAATGCACCAAACTGCGCAGAATTTTCATTTTTTTGGGGAGTGAACTGTCCCTTTAAACTAGAGTCCTGCATGGGCCTCAAATCTAGGCCCTAGCCCAGCCCTGGTCCGAGATGCTCAGGCCCAAGCCCGGCCCTTGTCCGACAGCTTATCAGAATCCTCAGCCCGAGTCCGACCCGAACCCGTCTTTTTTCCCCCCTTCTCCCAAAATACTACTGTTTCAGCTATTAAAATAGTTCAGTTTTGCATGTAAAGGCAAAGTGATTATATTTTGTTTCATTTTTTTTTATTAGGTTAATTTAGAAAAACCTTTGGATCATTTTTTGTTCATTAAATGTAAGTTGTTTTTTTTTTGTTTTTTTTTAAATAATGACCAAGCGGCCAGCAACAGACAGTGAGTTGATTATAGCCTATGTTTGATTAATTTAGTCTTCTCAAATCATCACGACTTGCCTAAAATACAATCTATAGATATAAAACAGCTCAAGCATATCACAATGTTAGTTTAAATGTTTAACCTATATAAATGTGTGCTGTTAGACATATTCTATCTTTTGTGCGGAGAGGAGCTGAAGTGCGCTTTACAGGACATGGAGTCACCAGCGCGATCACTTGCATTGGAAACATCTTAAAATACGCTGTCATTTTTGCTCATAAATGTAAAAGAAATACATCATTCGGAACTGCAAAGGGTCTACTTTTATTTATGTGCACTCACAATATCAACAAAATGTTGTGCTTATATAAAATAAAGAAAACAAACAGGATGCACTTTCTGCAGTTGCAGTCTTGAGCAGGAGCGCTTCACAATGATGAACCGAAACTCAGCAAATATTTGCCTTACAGACTTAATAAATATATTTATAGAAAGATTTGAATTACTACTTTAAAACTAAATAATTCAAATCGAAAACAAAATTCTTTCATTATAAAATCCATAATGAGGAGCTGGCGAGTCAGGAACATCAACATCATCTTTGCGACACTGACTCAGAAAACACAAGTTTATTAATAAATAATTAAAATATCTCCTTACTATTTCGCCCCGACACATTCATGGTAATTACTTTTGCCGGTGTTTTGCGGAAAGCTCTAGCCTATTGCATGTGTTTGAATGAAGAACTCTTCCAGCTGCACTGAAGGCACTCGCTGCTGCTGCTGCTGGCGGAGACACTAAACACCATCCAAGCCGCTCTTGACAGTTGCGGTAGCACGGTCTCGTGTTGTTTCCACACCGTGGCAATTTTTTTTCATCATCATAATTCATGGATGTCTAAAATATAAAAATAGGGAGAAGCCTAAATCAGGCCCAGCCCGCAATTGAGCTATGACGTGAAAACTGGCCCGCAGCCCAGCCCTAGGGGCATAAATAAGTCGGGGCCCATCGGGCCTGGGCTGAAATTCAGGGCTCTACTGTAAACTTCAGGAATTCAATTAGAATTTAAAAGCATTCTCAATTAAATTCTGGTACTGTTACTGTATAATAAAATAAATGTCACAAAATAATTGCATAGTAGAGCTGTTAAATTATAATTTTTATAATTATATGTGTCAACTGATTTAACTAAACTGCAAGTAATTGCTTGTATCATATCAATATTTTTTCTCAACATTTTCTGAGAAAAAGCCTTCAAATGAAGATAATTCAAAGACAATGTGGCAGAAGTACAGTATTTACATACAGTATTTTGTTTTAACCATACAATTTATTTTTTCTAAATATCCTCATGCGTTTTTTTTTTTTTTCCCTCCTCTGTTACTCCTAGTTTGCCCTCTGATTTAATTTTTTTTGTTGGTTTGCTGTTCTCCTTGGAGAACGCTTGTTCCAACACACACGCAAAACTAGGTGTTCTTGTAGCACAAGGGCATGAACATGGACTCCCATTCACCTTGTGTTTCAGTGCTATTTCTCTCACCCATAGTGGCCCCTAAAAATCAATAGAAGTTCAAGATCTAACTGTGTCTGGGGCACAGATGTACACAACTGTGTGTACAAGTTCAGCTGAGGACAAGCAGCCACAGAGGATTCGTCCGCAGCCATATTATTTCCTACATGACAACTGTACAGAGAGCGCGTGAGTGATTTGCTCACTCGGAGAGTAGGAAATGAGAAATTTTATGGCATCTGGAAACCAACACCATTCTTTCCTCCCTCTCCATCCATGTCACTTCCATTTATTTACACCTCTTACAGACGGGCTTCGCATCTGCACTACAAAGTCTATGTAGCCACGAAATAGAGTCTGACCCTTTGGTATTTGCATGCTCCTTTCTAAACACCACCACGGCCGACATCAGCATTCATGAATAATTGCGCAGAACGTATACCCTTGGTTAGCGGTGGGCGGACACGGGAACAGAGCGTGTAGCCACTGCTTTGATGTGGAATTGTAACCGCATAGAGCAAGAGCTCGCAGACTAACAAGCACTCGCAGCCCAGTGTGTATGTCACAGGGGGAGGGAGTCGCAGTGCAGGGCACATTCATCAAAGAGAAGCTGAGCTGATGGAACCTAAGTGCAGTGTCATCACAAGGAAAAGGCTTGATAATCACTCATGTTGGAGTGGGATCTGCACAGGCCAGGGGAAATCAATAGTAGTTCACTGGACAGCAGCCTGGACAAAACAATCCAGAGGGTGTGTCTCATTTCACTCCTGACGTCAATCAGTATATTGTGAACCCTATAATTCAGCCACTGGTAAGAGCCTTGACCTACTAAATACTGGGACACTGATGGTTCAATTACCTACATTGTGATTGTGAGGTCGAATGTTAAAACGTAGCTGATATCTACCAACAAAAGTGCTGTATAGCATGCTATATTTGTTTATCATGCATCTTTGCTGAAGCTGTTAAAAAATTACAATGCCAATATGCTCAAAATAAAATTATAAATAAATTGCACAATTTTTAATTTAATTGTATCATTTAATTCATAATTAACTTATAATACAAAAACATAAAATATCATTTAAAATATTAAAAATAAATTATTTGTTTGTTAAATGTAATCTACGGTTAATATAAAAATTATAAATTAAATAGACAATACAGACAGATACTATAGATCATTAATTTAAAATAATATTTAAAATGATAAAAATACAAAATATTAGTTTATCAAACTCATACTAATGTACCATTAATATTAAAAAGACTGAAAGACTACTGAATGAATGAATGAATGAACATAAATACAGACGTACAGATGGACGGATGGATGGACAGAAAGACAGACAGATATGAATGTCTTAATTTTTAATCTACTTCCTTACATTCCAGTTTGCTACTCTGTAAACTATTGAGTACCTCAATTTAAATTGTTTATAATGATTAAATAAAAATCATACTAATGTACAATTAATATAAAGAAAACTTATAGATTAGCTACAATAATTGGCTGTACACTCATTCAGTACTTATATTTGTGGAGCTCTGATGACTACAAAGACATTTCCAGGAAGAGAATATAGTGAACAACCAATGCTCATTGATTTTTATGGTGTATTCATTCTCGTTTCGATTTTGTCAGTGGAACAGCCATATCTTGTTCCCTGGGTAGTGCACTTACTTCTAAACTAGGTAGTACTAGGGAATGGACTGAGAACCAGATGAACCCTGTCCACTAAACTAAATTCAAGATGAAATAAAAGCATTACACACACTCAATAAAATGGTGTTGTTAAACCCAACATAATCCAGGAGTTTGTTTGTTAAGGTTAATTTGAAATTGACATGCAGCTGTGGGAAATCCCTTTTTAAATGTTATGTGAACACCAAGCAAACACTCCCAATAATGGGAAACCTACATGGTCTTAGAAATGGTCAAAAAATAAATTAAAAATAACAGATCTAACACATTTAATAATCAATTTAACAAAACACTCTCTTTTTCAAGATGCATGATATGGAATACATATGGGACCATCAATCGTTTTTTCAGGAAAAGACTTTGTTTTGGTCATTGAGAATTCTTGTCTTGGAAGAGAGCCATGACTCAAGTGGACTGTACGATTACAAATCTCTCTGAGCAGTACATGCTTAACTACAGCAATGGGAAAAGGTGGAGAGGGTCTCTCCATTCTAAGTTGTGGTTGACCTCATTCAGTTTTGGCTCTCACTTGAAGAAAATAACTTTCATCTTTTCTTGCTATGGCTCTGTGCTTTTAGAGGCAAAAAAGGGAGGCAAACAAAACAATGGCGACCAATTGCAGCCTCTCAAGTTGTCCATCTTAAGACTATTCAACCGAGTCTAAAGAATTTCATTCTGTTTAATGCTGCTATTGAATTTATGTCTTTCCTATTAAGTCTTAATACACAAATTTCCCAAATTACTCTGCCTCTATACAGTACATTCACTACATAGTCTTAATCTACCAGTTTTATGGACAATAGTTTTTAAACTACTTTTAAATGCACTTTTATAATATTTAATTACAAGCATCTTACAAATAGTTTGTTCAACACTAAGTATTGACTGAGTAAATGTTTCACTGTATCAACATAAACATGTGTCCATATGTTTAGTATAGTGTGCTGTTAATCATTCTGCATTTTATTTTTCCGCATATCAATTCAACAGCTGATTCTTCTCTAAAACGGAATAATTCATGAACCGTTTCTCCAAGAACCGATCGTCTTTACGTGCCATAACAGAGAAATCATTCAAAGTAGGACTGTCATGAGATGACACTTTGCACTTCCAATGGGAAACTGCTGTTGCGTGTCCCGTGTTGGCTGAAGACATGACAAAACGCTGAATAGAGAGGAAAAACGGGGAGGGGGGAAAACGGATCAATACTGCTCGGGAAATAAGGTAGAAAAGGTTATTTACTTGACATTGATCCGTTGCCTCGGCGGCAGAGCCGGTCCACTGTCTCTTTTGTTAACCTTTAAGCCTGAGTGTACTCACAAACGATAGGGGAGTCCACTAACAGGTGTAAATTATGGATCGAAGGAGGTCGCCATACCTCTGTCACTGCCTGGTGCCTGTGTACTTACAGCCCTGAAGAAATTTAAACATCAATAGGGATAATAAGGACAAATTTATCACACTCAGGTCCTGAAGTCCCACTGCCAGGTCTGCCCGGCGTCCTGAGCAAATGTTTCTCAATCTTAGCCTCAATTGATTCAGACATTCTTTTTCCCCTCAAGGATGATCAATTGTGACACAGCGCATTTCCTTTCACTCATTGTGCATGGCTCTTTGTCAGGGGGAAAATACAGACCGCTAATTTGTTTTCTTTCTTTTTACAACGTGAATGCCTTAATCATTTTAAAATAAGGATGCAATTCATGGGATTAATCACGTGTACATGATCAGCACAAAGGGAAAATGAAAGGATTTCATTTATTTTCATAAATGACATGATACAGTATATCGCTTTTTGTGTATGGTAAAGGAAAGATTGTGAGATTGTAATATTAGAAACATGATTTGAAGGTAAGTGTGTACTATAGTCAAATATGGAGAAAACAATGCTGCTTCACATATACTATACTTGCAAAGTGGGCATCACAAAGACTGGAACTAAAAATAATCACAAAATAATCACAAATGTGCTATATATGTGATATATATATATATATATATATATATATGTGCTATATATATATATATATATATATATGTATATATGTGTATGTATATATGTGTATATATGTATGTATATTTAATTCTGCTTCACATATAAAAAAAATAATAATAATAATATTGCAAAGTGGACATCAGGTAGACCGGACTAAAAAGAATAAAATATGCACACACATATATATGGCATTAGTTAATTATTATGGTATTAGTTAATTACTATAAAATATTCTTTGTTTTTTTTTTTTGTTTTTTTTGTTGTTTTTTTTTTAGGATGCAGAAATGTTCTTACAAAACATAATGACATTAGAGTGGAACAAATTCAAATCTTCATCGAGTCATTCTGTAATTTACCAGCTAAAAAATGTTTAATTTAAGAAACTAATCTCTCTCTAATCATTTTAGTGTGAATTCCTGGTTTATTGAACCATTAACAGTGGCTTCCATATCTAAATAGCCAGTCATTTCCATTTCCAAAGCAAGCCTCAGGCTAAAACACATCTGAATCAGTCAGAGCTAAATCGAAGTTTTGATCAATCTCAGACCACATAACATGCTAATGTTAGCCATTGAGAACATCATACTAATCCAAGCAAAGGGCATTGGGTTACCTTTATAAAAACACCAAGACATGCCGACAACGGATATTCCTGGCAAGCCCTCCCAAGCAAAGAGTGCTGTAACTCTAACCCGGCTGTTACTAACTATTGGCTGAACGTCTTGCTTGGATCCTTCCCAGCCTTCATCTTCCAACATCCATCATGTTCTTTTTTTGTGAGGGAAGATGGCACAGACCTGATGCATTGGGTGAGAGACTATTTGTCCTTCCATATGTTGGATCTTGTAAGCCGCTGTATGCTATCCTGCCAAATTTTGTCCCGTGCCAGCGAAGGACACATGTTTTTACAACACAAAGTTTGGCAAACGGTCAAATGGCGGACCTGCGATTTAGAGCTTTCCAAGGTTCAGAATGGCTGCACGGGTCACTGGGAGAGATTTTAAAAACGTACAAGAAACACGCCTGGAAGTTCACATAAAAAATGTCCTTTGAAGAAAATAAACAATGAAGTTTAATATTTAACTGTCTGCAATGGGTCTGCAAAGTACATTCTGTGTTTTTCTTGGTCAACAATTCACTTTACAATCTCCTGCGAAAAACGGACACGTCCACGAACACAAAGTTGCAGGAAAAAATATTAGAATGCTAACATGCTTTTGCTTTCAAGAGTAAATGCAGAGATTACCTTGCTATTGAGATCAACCCCAGCCACCCCATTTTGCAATAAAAAAGGGGGTAAAATCTAATATTAAGTGTCAAGGCCTCAGAGGCAGGGAAAGCACTTTGAGTATTCAGTTGGTGTATCCAGGTGATTCATTTTCACGGAGGAAGCAAGCCCATGGGGTGAGGTGACCCCAAGAAGCCAAGAAATTTGTTTTTCCTTTCCTTCCTGCTCCCTTCTGGACTGCCTATATCTCACTTCCTGGAAGTACCTGTCCCTCTCACTCACTCTCAAGGACCCAGCCAATCTCCCTTTGTAAATAGAACTATGTTTTATAATTCTCTCTCTCTCCGAGATGACCGTATCAATAATGCAGGGGAACTGCATCTGTCCGGAGTGATGAGATTATTTTTCTGATTTGGCCTGACAGTTATGGTAATAGTTTGCCAAACAATCTACTCTGGCGACAATGACCACAGATTACAGCTGTTTTTAAAACAGCGTGGCTGAGGAGAGCTCCATGATTGATTGCACATGAAGAGACAGAGGCGGGCAATTTGGCCCCAACATCTCACTTGCTTTTAACTCCGCTGATACTGAAATAATCTCTTTCGTTTATCCGTTTGGGGAAATGCACAATACGAAGGGCTTCGGGTCTAAAATAGTCTGATGGCAACAAGTGTGCTACTATTGAAGAAAAATAGCCTCGTGTTGTTTTTGATAACCCATGTAAAAGACATTATAATGAACTTTGTAAACCTTGGAGATTTCAAGGCCCGCTATGCCTGAAATGCATTCTTTAAATACTTAGTAATACTAACAGTGTGTTCACACTTCAAGTTTTCCCTTTAACCTGCATGTCATTAGCTAATATGCTTTTTTATGTATATTCAATAGGAGATGACATGAATGAAAGAGCATATTGAAGTTAGAGGCTGCTGCGTTGATGATACAGATCAGAGTAGGGTGTTTCTTTAACTATGTGCATTTTGGCCCAGTTGACATTAATAAATATATCCTCTTAAAACACACTTTTTAAACTCTCACTAGTTCAATTTGTTGACTAACAATGTCCAACAGTGTACATACAGTACATGCAACACAGAAGATTTGTCATTTTATGAAAAAAAAAAAATAATAATAATAAATCATAAGCATTTCCACCATATCTCAGATGTTATATTTAACAGCATTTTGTGATGGAAATGACATTCTACATAGAAATAATAATAAATATTAAAAAGGGTTTATGATGATTTTACTCTTAGTTTTATATGTACTATTATATGTAATAATTTATATTTTTAAAATGAATTTTCATATTTTAAGATAGAAATCTTTAATAAAAATATACTGCGACATAAAACACTAATAGGAAATGAAAAACCTCGTATGTAACAAGCGATCATGTCAAGTCATTCATAACACCGATTTTCCTTGAATCTAAACAAAGACATCAACAATTTTTGATGTCTCACTGGCTGTCACTTCCTCTTAACCTCTTTGTCAAAATTAAAAAGTATGCATTCAGAACTTTTGATATAATAAATGTCAAAAAGACAAAATGAAATAATTACTGGAAGGACAATCTGTGACATTTCTTAAACACAAAATAAAAAAATAAAAAAATAAATAAAAAACTTTGAATTTAGTTTCACTATATTTAACAATATACTTCACTATATTGCCATCATGCAATACAAGTTCTATTGTTACAAAGCTTATCCCCGAGTCATCACAGTTACTGACATTTATATAAAGTACAATAATAGTCATTTATGACTTAGTAATTCTTCTGAATCGGCTCAAAGCCCTTGAGGTTAGAGACTATCAAAGACCAACATCCGTTAAAAAAAGGCAATAATCCACCTTTAACTGTGCTAACAAGTCTACCAAGCCCAAGGCCTGTGGTCTAGAACAGGCACTGTACAGGTCACAAAGCAGGTTAAGAAGCTATAATAAGCCACTACAATAATGTGACTCAGGCCCAGTGAATAAAACATGACTGTAATCCACTTCTTGGCCTAAGAGGTCTCAAAACGGCAAGGATGGCACTTGTCAGACATCATGACCTAATTACTTCCATAAA
This sequence comes from Spinibarbus caldwelli, assembly GCA_039654775.1. Classification (NCBI taxonomy): domain Eukaryota; kingdom Metazoa; phylum Chordata; class Actinopteri; order Cypriniformes; family Cyprinidae; genus Spinibarbus; species Spinibarbus caldwelli. The sequence goes on from CM077238.1 coordinate 14,936,424, forward strand.
TAAATGATCATACTTTTCAATTTAAAGTTGCATGCTGTGCTGGGAACTGAAACTGAATTAAAACGAACATCATCGGGAGGTTTGTGATAAATATAGTGTTTAACATCTGCAAAAAAATAACAACAGAAACAGAAAAGAACCTGGATATATAGATTTCCCTGCTTCGTGTCAAGACTGTTAGCATTCCAGGATCTTCTCCCCATCCCTGAATGTTTGTTCTCCAAAACATTGGCAGGTTGAGAGCAGAGAGGCTCATGTTTTATTAATGACACATTAGGAGTAACACCAATCGGCTAATATAAATTTGCATATTTATTAAAAAGAAGACATTTGTGATTAATGGGATTTTGCTATGCTACATGGAAATGAGGTGAAAACTGTTGGTGAGTAAATCCCTGATATTGGCTTTAAGATTTGGCCCTGCTTAAGGTTCTTAAGCATCTACATTCATAATACTAACTCAACTGGCCCTTCAGAACAATATAAAAACAGCACCATAAACTGCCATGCACGGTTCACACAATCACTATGTGGGGTCTCCTGCGAGCCTTGTAAATAAAGACACTCTCACCTGCTCATTATGTAGCCACCCATGCTTCAAATACTGCAGGAGTATCACCGGATTTAGTCTGCGGTGTATTACGCTGCAGATCCCAAGTGGGCTGAGAGAAAGACAGAAGTTGGAGTGGGTTTAGAGGGCCCGTCTGCCATCGATTCAAATCTGTCCTATAAAAGAGTAAAAACAGAAAGAGAGGGGGAAGAAAAAACAGAATAAGAAATTGTCTTGAAGACAAGGACATTGTCAGATAAGTGGAGAAGGGCAGTCAGAGAGCTATTTAGAGCGCCGGTAAATGGCCTTTTTACCATTCCGGCTCCCCCTCTCCGCTCCCTCCTCCTCTGTTTGGGGATGGCATTAGAGACTGGAGACTGACATACATTTTTTATAGCTTCATAAAGTCGTCCAATGACCAGGTCACCCTTCTCATAACTAGGGAGCAGAACGCTTGAAAAAAGCCATTCATCACTGTGAAAGGGCCTGCTTGTCCAAGCGCCTTCAAACATGCACAGAGTCTGGCGAGAGACGCTCAGCGCAAATGCTAACGTACTTCTGCCGCTAATGCCAGATGACCTTCTCACATCTATTAGCAGGCTGGCTGACGCAGAGGGCAGACACGTGCCCCGCTTGTCTCCTGCTAAAATCTCAACCACAAAGATTACAAATACCACGCGTGATTCCACATTTCAGCATAAGCATCATGAGGAAAAGGTAGCAGGAACGCCTGATGTGGTTTCAAATGAAATACACAAATAAATACGGTATGGGGATGTGTCCTTCCGTCTGACGATTTATTTGGATTTTAAGGGAAGTGCATGACATGCCTTTTAAGTATGTCCCCTTTGATTTGGCAAGCCAGAAGGACCTCCAGTACAGAACTGGAACGCCCCTCGCAGAGAAACCATCACACCACCGCAGCCCATTAGTGGGCAATTAGTGACAGCTGGTGGGTTGTCAGGCTGGTAATGGGCTCAAAAGGAATACTCGAGGAATACAGAAAACAATAGAGGGAACACAGCGAGAAAGCGAAACGGGAGCGTTTAAGAAACGGATTATGTTCAAAACGTGCGCGACGTACATTGTGCCTTCTTTTATTTTTGTCTTCCGCACTAGGGGATCCATAGCAGACAAATGTTTTAATTTAGTCGCTGAGGCAGAAAGTGTTTCCAATAATCATGCTGTCACAACACCCAGACGTGAGTGTCCAATCCTGCCAGACTCCCAAAATGTGTAATTATCAGCTCAAAATGATCATGTATAAGATGCCTTATGCTACGGTATTCATTCCAACCTGAGTTGAGTGGGAGTGAATGTGGCGGGTTTAAAGAGAGATCTACTTTTGAAGGTAGAATAAAACAAGTACGCGACGTGCGGGAAACAACAGCACCTGACTGTTTCAAGTCCATTTTCAAATGCGATAGTCCCTTGGTCCATGAAAGGAAATAGGCTGCAGTTCTACAGCATTGTGTCCATCAGATCGCTCAGGCTTTTTCACCTGTTTTTCATTTCAAATGGTGTGGCTGAACTTTGAAAGGCCCGAGAGGCAAGCTGAGGGCGAGAGATATAAGTCCTTTAATAATTTATTTAAGAGGCCAGAAAAAAAGCAGCCAAGGGGAACAAATAGTGTTTCTCCCAGAACCAGAACCCCTCTGACCCCGGCGTGACGTACCTGCAGCGGCCCCGGCCCCATCACATTAGCGAAATTCTTATTTGATGGCATTTTAATATTCTGCCTTGATGACTTTTTAGCAACATTTACTTTCGGTGGTCTCTGGCGCTTCCCCCGGAGGAAATGAAACATGTCAAAACCCATTACGAAAAAATCAAAATTTAAATACCTCGGCCGTGTTAGTAGTAATACACACAATCCCTGCCGCTCAGAGGCAGGGGCGCACAAACACTCATCTGCTTGCCGGCTCGTAATGAGTCTGTTTGATGGGGAAGCGATTTGTGGGTCACCAAGCATACGTTACAGATCCAATTTAACCCTTGATTGCTTGTTCTCTGGAGGGCTGGGGGAAATGTGTTATTGAAATTTAATACCAGATCATTTCTGTTTTTTTCTTCCCGGTCCCCCCGCCCTCTCCTCCCGCGTTGGCACAAAGGTGTGCTAATACGCCTCCCAGTGCAGCGTGGTATCGGCAGAGGAGACTGAGATGCAATGAGGGAGAAGTAAAAGTGCGGCCGATGGAGAGAAACAAAGACAATTTTATGCATGAACGCTAGGCCAGCCTCCTCCCGGGGTCTTGCTAAACACCAATCCAATTAGCCCCCAAAGACGCCACAATGGTTTCCGACTCAATTGAGTTTTGGCTTTTCCATCATGTGATTTATGACTTTTACAATGCTGTTATTTCTGTGGCGCTGCAATCGGCTTGTGCGACAGATATGCCACGTAGCAATTTCACAGACACGCAGACGGCTGCGGGAACAGACAGATAGGATGCTGTAATGTGGCAGCATGCAAATGTCTGCTGGTTAGTCTTTAAGGGAAAAGAGAGAGAAAGGCCGGGCTTTTTACCCTGCGTGACATCTAACAGGATGTGAGGGTGACAGCAGACAACAATGAGAGGAAGCAGTAGTGTTATTAAGTGAGCCTATGTCAAGGGCAAAGAAAGTCAACCACCACTTGACAACGTAACTAGAAAGTTTGTTTTTTTTGTTTTTTCAAGCACCTCCATCTGCCTGTCAGGTGAACGAGTACAACTGCAACTGTTGAAGTGATGAAAGAAGAATGACGGTTAAAGGTGAAGTGTGTAATTTCTTTACCACTAATATCACCAAACTGAACTGCAAAAAAACAAGCACTTCCTGATCTGAAACATTATTTACAGAAATTTAAAAATATTGACAATTCATTCATTCATTCATTCATTCATTCATTCATTCATTCATTCATTCATTCAAGTTTCTGTCATTTCTATGTATTATTTTTATTATTATTATTATTATTATTATTATTATTTAAACATAAATAGTAATATTATATTTCATTCATTCATTCGATCGGATGGATAGATAAATAGATAGATGGATGGATGGATGGATGGATGGATGATAGATAGATAGATAGATAGATAGATAGATAGATAGATAGATAGATAGATAGATAGATAGATAGATAGATAGATAGATAGATTGGTTAATATAGGATATTTAATTGCTCATACTCATTTTACCATATTTTCCCCTATCTAGATTATATTTACTGTCATCTAACTTTCACTGAACACTAATCTTTAAAAACAATAACAATTTTGTAACACTGTTAAATACAGTCTTCAGAAAATCTTAAAATGAATATTCATATTTTATAAAACGGATAGTTCCGGTCCTTGATTCTGATTGGTTGAGCAGTGTTCGAAGCTGTTGTAAAATTACTCTACAAACATACACCTTTGTTTATGTCTGTGTGTTGCTCGGCAATCACTTTGTTGCAACCACAACCGTTTCTGACGAACTACATTGTTTGGCGGAAGAATAATGTTTTTATTAATATCATTACATTTTATTTGCTTTTTTATTTTGTGAAACCTTGCTACATATATGGAATAACCGTTTTAATAATAAATATTATTAATAAATATTAATATTTCACTTTGCGTCGTGCCTAACAACGCCCCTTAGCTGTTATAAATTCACTGTAAACCACGGCTTGTTGGGGCTTATTGCTTTATTATATTGTACATTATAACGATGTTATACCTTTACTATTTAAAACTATATATTTTAGTTTTTAGTATTTTGTTTTTAATGTATTTACTAAAGAGCAAGTATTTTAACACTGAATGTATTACACACTTCTGTTTTAATAATAAAAAAATACATGTAATGAATGACAACACTACAACCTAACCATAGCCCTAACTGAACAATAAAAGTTGCAGAAATTATAACAATAGCAAACTATGACAATAATAAGACGAAGAAGAAAACAAACTATTGTTTTTGAATGTAAACAATGAGAAAAGGCATGCACACAACACGATTAATCTTCTTTCCTGTGTCCTCCCTCTCTCTCTATTTCCTTTTTTCCTGGAAGTTCTAAGCACATCTGTTCTTTTGAAAGCCTCTCTCAGTAAAACATCAAACACTAAGAATCGAGTTTTGTAGTGAGGGACTACAGAAAGTTGAGTCAGGAATATCTCTCTTGTTTCAGCATCCTTTCAGTCCTCTTTGATGATGAATCAAACAAAATGGAAAGTGTTCCTTTTTCCTACACCCAAGCCTTCTTTCCTCTGACAAACCTTTTTGTCTCAATTACTTGTTCGCTATTGTCTGTTTTTCCTCATAAAATTCCATGTGTACTGTCAGACCTTCCCGAAAATTTCTGTGATTTATAACAAATCGAGCAAAACAACAGATTATGATAAAGAAAAGCCTCTTTTCTCAAGCCAAAGAGGAAAATAAGTTTATACTTGGTGTACTCAGCAACAAAAAAGTCTACAAAATGGTTAATCATAAAAATAAAATAAAATAAAAATCTTATTTAAATAATATACTTAATATATTATTAGCATTTGTATGTTCAATAATAATAATAATAATAATAATTATTATTATTATTATTATTATTATTATTGTTGTTGTTTTTGTTGTTGTTGTTATTATTATTATTATCGTTATTATTTTTACTATTGTGTTACTTAATAATTTTACATAACTTTATAACTTAACTTTATAACATAACTCTTGAAAATGTAAAAAAAAAAATAAAATGGACAAACTAATGTAGAAATTAAGAATTAATAAAACAATTATATAACAATGCACTACTATAATACTAATACACTACTTTCTTTTTCTATTGGTCTCTGGAATTGTCAGTCTGTTGTCAACAAAGCTGATTTCATTACTTCCATTACTAGTCATTTAAGTCTAAACCTCATGGCCCTGACAGAGACCTGGATCAAACCAGAGGACAATGCTACACCTGCGGCACTCTCCAATAATTTCTCTTTTTCCCACACCCCCCGTTTAACTGGAAGAGGTGGAGGTACTGGTCTACTCATCTCTAATAATTGGAAATTTATTCCTTTACCATATCTGGGTGTCAATAGCTCATTTGAATCACATTCGGTTACTATTACCTACCCTTTTAAAATCCATTTTGTAGTTGTTTATCGACCTCCAGGACCACTAGGTAATTTTGTGGAAGAATTAGATGTGTTGCTCTGAACCTTTCCTGAAGATGGTACTCCCTTAGTTAAACTTGGAGACTTCAACATCCACCTCAATAAACCTCAAGCTGCAGACTTCCACACTCTGCTTGTCTCTTTTGATCTCAAGAGAATGTTAACTATGGCTACTCACAAATCAGGCAACCAACTGGACTTTATTTACACAAGACACTGCTCCACTGATCATGTGCTGGTTACTCCACTGCACACCTCGGATCACTTCCTACTCACTCTTAACCTCAATATGATTCCTGACACAACACATACCCCTCCACATGTCACTTTTCGATGTAACTTACGCTCACTCTCACCCTCATGGCTATCTGCTATGGTTTCATCTTCGCTTCCTTCCCCTAAACAGTTATCATCTCTTGATGTTAACAGTGCCACTGATACTTTCTGTTCCACTCTGACATCTTGTTTAGACACTTTCTGCGCCTTATCTTCAAGGCCAGCCCGTACCACCCCTTCTGCCCCTTGGCTATCTGATATTCTCCGCGAACATCGTTCTAAGCTCAGGGCTGCAGAAAGGGTCTGGCGCAAATCACAAAATCCTACTGACCTTAATTTATATCAATCACTCCTCTCTGACTTCTGTGCTAATGTCTCCACTGCTAAAAGGACATACTATCACAACAAAATTAACAATTCTCCTAACTCTTGCATGCTCTTTAAAACATTTTCCTCCCTCCTTTGTCCTCCTCCTCCCCCTCCTTCATCAACCCTAACAGCTGACGACTTTGCCACATTCTTCATTAATAAAATGATAAACCTCACTGCATAATTCTCCACACCTCAAACTGTCAAACACATCTTACCAGCAAACATACACACGTTCACATCCTTCTCTCCACTCTCTGAGGCAGAAGTCTCTAAACTCATCCTTTCCAGCCATCCTACTACTTATCCGCTTGATCCTATTCCTTCTCATCTCCTTCAAGCCATTTCTCCTGCAGTTGTACCTGCACTCACTCACATCGTTAACACATCCCTTCACACTGGAGTTTTTCCCTCAGCTTTTAAACAGGCTCGTATAACCCCACTTTTTAAGAAACTCACTCTTAACCCAACTCTTTTAGGGAACTATAGACCAGTTTTCCTTCTACCTTTCATTGCAAAAACACTTGAATGAGTTGTGTTCAACCAAGTCTCTGCCTTCCTCACACAGAACAACCTCCTGGACAGCAACCAATCTGGCTTCAGTGGACAGTGGACATTCGACTGAAACTGCCTTGCTCTCAGTTGTTGAAGCCCTAAGACTTGCCAGAGCAGCTTCCAAGTCTTCATTACTTATCTTGCTGGATCTGTCCGCTGCTTTTGATACGGTCAACCACCAGATCCTCCTGTCAACCCTATTGAGAAAGAACATCTCAGGAACCGCACTCCAGTGGTTTGAGTCTTATCTCTCAGATAGGTCCTTCAAGGTATCTTGGAGAGGTGAGGTATCCAAGTCGCAACATCTAGCTACTGGGGTGCCTCAGGGCTCAGTTCTTGGACCACTTCTCTTCTATGTCTACATGACATCACTAGGTTCTGTCATTCAGAAACATGGCTTTTCATATCACTGCTATGCTGATGACACTCAACTCTACCTCTCATACCATCCTGATGATCCGACGATAGCTGCTCGCATCTCAGCATATCTAACAAACATTTCTTGCTGGATGAAGGACCGTCACCTTCAACTCAACCTAGCTAAGACAGAACTGCTTGTAGTTTCAGCAAACCCATCACTTCATCACAATTTCACCTTCCAGTTAGACTCATCAACCATAACTCCTTCAAAAACATCCGAAAACCTTGGAGTTGTGATTGATGATAAGCTGAATTTCTCAGACCACATTGCTAAAACTGCCCGGTCCTGCAGATTTGCTTTATACAATATTAGGAAGATCAGGCCCTTTCTTTCGGAACATGCAACACAACTCCTTGTTCAAACTCTTGTTCTGTCCAGACTTGACTATTGCAAAGCTCTCTTTGCAGGTCTTCCATCCAATTCCATCAAACCTCTACAATTAATCCAAAATGCCACTGCAAGATTAATCTTTAATGAACCGAAAAGAACGCACGTCACACCTCTGTTCATCGATTTGCACTGGCTACTAATAGCTGCTCGCATAAAATTCAAGGCATTAATGTTTGCCTACAAAACCACCTCTGGCTCTGCACCCCTTTACCTAAATTCAGTACTTCAGACCTATGTGCCCTCTAGAAGCTTGCGTTCTGCAAGTGAACGACGCATTATTGTGCCATCTCAAAAAGGCACAAAATCACTTTCACAGACTTTTTCATTCACTGTTCCCATCTGGTGGAATGACCTACCCAACTCAATCCGAGCAGCTGAATCCTTAGCCATCTTCAAGAAACGGCTAAAAACACATCTCTTCCATCTTTATTTGACCCTCTAACTCTATCACTCTCTATTCTAATTCTATTTTATCTATCTGTCTTCTATTTACCAAAAAAAAAAAAAAAACACACACACACACACACACACACACACACACCCTTGACCCCTATCAATTGCAAATTTACTCTCTAACTGCTACTTTTTCTTTAAAAATTAACACTAGCTTTCTTTTTTCTATATTCTATCTACTTGTTTAAAAAAAAAAAAAAAACCTTTTCTTTTTTCTATATTCTATCTACTTGTTTTCTTGCTATGTGTACTGCGTTAGGCTAACCGAGTTGTTGCTCTTTTGTTGATTTTGATTGCTTCTATTGTCCTCTTTTGTAAGTTGCTTTGAATAAAAGCCTCTGCTAAATAATTAAATGTAAATGTAATGTAACAAACATTACAATATTATTATTATTATTATTATTGTTGTTGTTGTTGTTGTTGTTGTTACTTACTATTTTACATAACTTTATAACTTATAACTCTTGAAAATGTAAAAAAAGGACAAATTTATGTAGAAATTAACATAAATCTAATATATGCCGTAAAAGTATTGTTGTAAATGTTTTATCCAATAACTAATGTTAAGGAAATGAACCTCACTTTAAATTGTTGCAGAGTAATCTTGGAAAGTCGTTCCCTATTCATCATATTTTATTAGGTTTGCTTGTACTGTATTATGCATCTCTAACAACTTGTCAACCTTAGCGTTATTTACAAATAAAAAACATTGCAATGTTTTTTTTTTTTCACTATTTGCTCCTTGCGACTCAGAAGTGGCTGTGAGAGGGAGCGAGCGGTACGCATGGTAGGGCGAGCTAAACAGTGGGGCCTCTAATTGAGAGCTCAAGTGAGGAGTCGGCGAGCTGGCTCACTTCATCCGAGTGTTTGTCATTAGGCCTCTCCACTGAGAGAAAGTGCGCCTGTGCTTTCAGAGGCTGTGGTGGCCCGCTCGTGTGTAACCAAGATTTATGCTAATGGGCCTCTGCATATGCTTATTCCACATATCTATATTAAAGTTAATAGACTGTTACATTGCTTCTTAACCCCAGCCTCCATACATGATTACCTTTTCCGATTTCTTTGCAAAACGCCATATAAACACGGGGCAGGGATTTTTGTCAACGTGTCAGTGGGTTTGTTTCCGGTAGCAGCCCAAGGCTCCCATAATTGTGGTTGGGGACTCTGTCATAAACGGCCGCCTAAAGAGCAGGGCAAGCCATCTCTTCAATGCTGTAATGTTTCCTGGCTGCTGAACAGTCCACTGGATTTATCACCTTGCTACTGGGAGTCTGCACTGCTTACGCACCAGTACGGCCTGCCAGGGAACATGAACGCTTGAAATAGAAACAAATCCTCATGTTATGGCAATTAGACGTTGTTCATCCATTCAATGCTAAGGAAAAAACAACAACAACAACAACAACCAAACAATAATCAAAAATGGACCATAATACAATGCCATTCCAAAATTATATTTGTTTTAAATGGCCATCAATAGAGAAAATTGCTTTTGCCTGCAAAATAACTAGTGTATCCAGTGCAAAATTTTAAGGCCAGGAGTCTAATACTCATCCAGGCCAGGCCATCCCATAAACCCAAAAAATTCTGAAAGTATTAAGAAACTACCATATAAAATAAATTTAAAAAATAATAAATAATAAATAAAAATGAACAAACGAACAAACAAACAAACAAACAAATAAATAAATAAAGTAACTTTTGCGTTTATATATATATATATATATATATATATATATATATATATATATATATATATATATATTTTATTTTTTTTAATTTATCCCAGCTTCATTCCATCTGACCTATAAAGGGAAGAGGTGTGAGGGGCACTGAGGCCTACCCACCTAAAACTGACAAATGAGAGGGAATAAAATATAATAATACCATTTATTTGACTCAATTATTCATTTTTATTTTATCAATTTATATAATTATTTAACGATCCACCTGAATCCTCTCTGTAAAAAAGATAAAAGCGCAATTAACAACTTATAACGCTCTTCTCCATCATTTGATGAAATACCGCTGCCACGATCACTAGAACATGTACACAGCTGTAATAGTGCAAAGTTAATTACGCCAGACAAATAATCGCTGACTTCTGTGAATAATAATCCTAATCTATAATAGTCCTAATTTACATAAAAAGAAGGCTTGTTTGCAATGACTTTCTTTCTTCTGTGGAACACAATATTGTCTTGTGAAGTGAAAAGCCATCAAGTCTTCTATCCATAATATCACTTTCTCTAGTGAAAAAGCTGTCTCTACTGAATCAGGTGAGAAATATGCACAGATCAAGCACTGTTAGCAAAAACAGTTCTAAACAAATATGTTGGTGAATTTTGATCTCAGAGGACAACAAGGGATGGACTTTTCACTGGAGGAAGCGTTATTATGAATTATGGACTGGCATTTTGACCAGAAGTGACAGTTTAAAGTTTAAACGCCTTTATGATGATTTTGTTTCTTACAAACATGCAGCTTTTCATTTAGCACGACATTAACTGATAGACTGGAGTCATGTCGATTAGTTGAGGATATATTGTGATGCTTTTATCAGCTGTTTGGACTCTCATTCTGACGGCACCCATTCACTGCAAAGGATCCATATGTGAGCAAATCTCTTCAGGTGAAGAAACAAACTCATCAACATGTTGGATGGCCTGAAGTTGAGTAGATTTTAAACAAATTTCCATTTTTGGGTGAACTATTCCTTGAGCCAACGTTAACTAATGGGACCTTGTACATATAATGTGGGCCTTGAACATATAATTGTCTGATAAAGTGAGAACTATCCAGCAACGTAACAAGGAGAACATTAGTGGTCTTGTGAAGGACAGCAGGGCACAACACCGGGCAGAGTTTCCCCGACTGTTGAACAAAGCCTCTAGAACAAGTGGTGGCAGTTCCAGGAGCCAATCTCCTTCAGCCTCTCTCCTCCCCCCATTACAATCCACTTTGCCAGGCTCTTGACTTACAAATTGCTGCTTTAGACTTGGTTTCATTGTAACAGCTTTCTTGGGAGAGAGAGAGAGAAAAAAACGAGCACAGAAAGGACACTTATTTCTCGGCGCACTACAGTATCGCAGGGCCTCAGCTAACAGTCAGCGTATTGTTCCGGCCTGTCCCTCGGAGAGACTGGCCACAGCGCTATCAATAAGCTCCCTCTCTGTTCGCTTCCCTCCCCATCTTTTCTACTCATCGACTTGGCTGGCTTTCAAATAAGAGCCATGAAAAAGTAAAATGCTCAGGACATAAGCCCCTCAAAAGCTCTGCTTAATTCCTTCTTTAATATGTCAGACAAAAATATCAGGGTTCTTTAGCATGCCAATGAGAGTGCTAAGAGAGAAGTGTTCCCAATGGAGCGAGAACAGGGAGAAGGGTGACTTGATTCGGGAATAAAGTGCCTCTGTGTGCTGTAGGGCTTCTGAGAGCGGGGGGTGGGGGGGACCAGAAAGAGAATAGGTGTGTGTGTTAGTGTGTAAGTGTGTGTTCTCTGGGAGCTTTACTCCACCGTCTTCGGCAGACGTAGACACTTGTGCACAAAGACACACGCACTTGTCAAGACTTCAAAAAACGGCCATGTACATCTCATGGAAAGTCAAGGCTGAGTCATTGAAACAACTGAAAACCACTAGCAACTTGAAATGTCAGAGACCGCCACCTGTTACGAGTGTAAAAACACGGCTTTATGAATTCTGATTTAATTGAAAATGGTACTAGCAGCTGAAGTGCTACTACATTCAATAGCTGAAAAACATTAGCTAGATGAGTGCTAATATATTGACTTAATCGTTTTGTGTATGTGTGTGTTATATACTTCATTTAAGCACGTTATTTCCATAATTGTTCTATAAATTACATTTTCCACTACATTGGCTTCAGATGGATAATTAATTTCTGACTTTAGCCTTTTTTAATTTTCATTCTCATGCAGAGATTGCTGAATACCACACTGTTCTGCTGTCTATCACAATATCAGTCCACCTCAGCTAAAGACGCTTGAGAGTTTGCCCCGACCTCTTCGATCCAAGTCTAATAAACAAATTGCATTACTTTGAGATGACGCTTGAAATGTCAGGTATCAGCCGTGTAGCGCACCTGACCGCAAAGTACCGTGGGATTTGTGGTCATCAACTTGACTATTAGTTTCAGGCTCAAACAGTTCCACTACTGTCGGTTTGCAGTCGTATATTGCTTGCAAAACAGGAAGACACATTCCCATGATCTGACAAGCATTATATTATTGGTTGGCTTCATGCAGCTTCTGTCAGTGAAGGCATGCATTATTTTTTAACAGTCAGTCAGGGGGAAAAATAGAATAAGTGCTTTTCAGGATTAAATAACTACTGGGTTCACAAACAACTGTATAGAAAACAATTAAAAACTACCCAGCACTGGGTAAAATATGGACAAACCCAGCGATTGGGTTGTTTTGACCCAGCAGTTGGGTTACTGCCCAGAAGGTTGGGTTAAACATTTAACCCAACTGTTGGTTGAAAACAACTCAATCGTTGGGTTTGTCTATATTTAACATATTTAAGCATTTTTTTAGAGTGTAGGAAATTTTGTAGACATTTTAAATTCAAAATTTATATTTCTCTAAATGATTTGTCTAAACATTATTCAGAAATAAACTGTGAAATTCCAATTCAGTTTGAATTGTCTAAAATTTAACTAAAATTTTAACAATAATTAATTTTATCTAAAAAGGATGGTTAGTCAAGGCAAATTTAAAAGAGAACTACAAAACCTTTAAAATAAATAAAATTTATTTAAAAGGCATTTAAAGAGGTTTTATAGGCTTTACCATAAGACCAATGTCAAATTCCAATTCAACTTCCTGTGGGGTGTGGCCTAATCAATTCAAATTCCAACTAGGCTGTTTTTACAGTATTTGATCAAAAATATAGTAAAAACAATAATAATGTGAAATATTATTACAATTTAAACTAACTTTTTTTTCTATTGTAATATATATTTACCATGTTATTTATACCTGTGATGGCAAAGCTGATTTTTTATTTATTTGTTTTTTTTTTTGACAGCCATTACTCCAGTCTTCACTGTCACATGATCCTTCAGAAATCATTTTAATATGCAAATTTGGTGATCAAGTATCATTTCGTATTACAATCACAGTTGAAAACGGTTGTGCTGCGTAATATTTTTGTGGAAACCATTATACATTTTATTTCAGGATTCTCTGATAATAATTCTCTGATCTCTGAACCCAAATTTTAGAACAGTAGTTAATTTCACATAAACTGCCTCTTTCAGGACACACAAAAACAAAACAATTCCTGGTTGGTCTCTTTATATGTCAGCCAGTCTCTTCTCTTGTGGAACAGACCTCATGTTGTTTAGTAAAGGTCTGGCAATGCAAGGCTAGAAATATAGTCTTCAGTGAGATCTGTAAATTTAAATAATGAAAAATATCAAGTAAGACAGCAACAGAGACACACACAGAGAGACTGTCAAAAGTCTCTACAGCTCCCTCTCAAGGGTTAATGACTGGCTGGACCGTCTCCTCAGCGTCGCTCCATCCAGATGAAGCGCGACTGCTGCATTATCATTTCACAAGGCAAAAACAGACGGCGACATATGCCCAGAACCGTCCTTTAGTTTTGGACTCAAAAATATTCATCAAAAAGGGCTTGCTCTCCCATGAGCTTGCTGCCATATGCCAGCAGAAAATGTCACCAGTGAAAGACATATTAATTCACCAGTTTCAGAACTCCATTTGATATTCATGCCTCCCAAGTATTCTGACCCAGATTCACTCCTGTGGTGTTAGATCCTGTTCGGCACAGAATAAAAGACAGCTGTTATCATACCTTGCCTTCTTTGTGTGTGTGCAAGTGCTGCACACAAGCATGTATGTACCTGTGTGGGTCTTTATTGGATGCACTGGGGTGCATTTTCATGTCACAAATAATGAAATTAAATTAAAACAAATAATAACCTTCCTCTTAACTTGACAAATCTGTATAATGTTTTACTATAAATAACAAGCAATGATAAATTTGCCATTTAAAGATTGTAATAATGGTAGATGAGATTTTTTTTTTTTTTTAACAATCTAGTCCACTTCACAAAGATAAACGGCACAGTTCATTAGTGTTAATTGTAAGCATAGCTATACAACTCGCAACTTCTAAACTTAAAATTGCGAGTTTACGCAGTTCTCAGTTTTTTTTTTTTGTTTGTTTTTTTTTGCAATTCTGATGATTTTTTTTTAAAGGTAATTACAACTTCTTCATTTCACAATTCTCACTTTTTTTCCACACAATGTATGAATTTTATGAAAAAGGTCTGAATTGTGAGAAAAAAAGTCAGAATTGTAAATTATGTCACCAATTACCTTTTTTTTCAAAGGAGGAAATACGCTTATATATATATATATATAGCTATCATATTAGCTAAGATAAACTAAAATCAGAGAAAGCTAAAACTAATTACACTACAAGCTACGTGGCAAAAAAAATTTGCTACGTTAGCCTTTTTTTTTTTTGCATAAATATTACATATTAAAAAATAATAATCAGCAATGTCCGACACACATTTACTTAGCTATCTAAATGGGGGCATTCCAAAGTTTATTGTTAAAAAAAAAAAAAAAAAAAAAACAGATGCAAAGTGTATACTGCCAAAATCTATCTACAATCTAACTGATCAATTCATACAAGAGAGCTGACTCAAAAGAGCAATTAATTTGCCAATACAGCATTGCTAGTTCTGATTCCTAAACAGACGTTAGGAAAAATGTGCACACATCTCAACTGCTGAAATATCAGGAGAAATAAAACTGATTCAGGAAAAACAGATAAAATAATGCTACACCTCACTACAGAGGAATGTAGTTAAACTAACAGCTTTGCAACTGAAAAGCTCCAATTTAAAAACTAGTGAAGCTAACAGTTTACTACTGGGAAATGCCGTTAAACTAATAGCTTCACCATTTGCTACTCTCCAAAATTGTCGTTCACTTTCAGTGAAGCCACGCTGTTTTTCTCGAGCGCTTTTTTCTCGAGCCTTTGTTTTTGTTTTTAGTGTCAGCGTACTGTAATGGCAGGCATTGAGAAAACAGCTCTAAAATCCCTTCCATAGGATTAGCCGGAGTTCCTGGGAGGGATGCACACTGGATGGGAGAGTACACACAGGTTATTCATCCCATTTTAAACAGCACTGGCAGGAGCTGAGTAAATAATGCTGTTTGTTACAAAGTGCTGCTAACAGGCAGGACTGTAAACCTCTCGAATCAAAAGAAGCAGATAATGTCCTTCAGACAGCCGGGGTTTCAAGGGTTAGATTCAGTTCAGTGACTTCATCGGATGAAAAAGTGTCTCTATTCATCAGCTCACTTCATTTTTCCCTTAGCTGCACGTAACATAAAAATGTTCTGAATCAATCTCCGCATGACTCTGCTCCCCCCGATGCCCACACACAAAAAAAGGGTCTTGTTTTGGGTGTCAGTAGGCTCATTGAGATTTCAGAGGGCCACCAGCTTCGCAAGGCCAAAGGGTCCTCCACAATCGACTTCATTAATCTAGCATTTCCGCAACCCAGTCATGAGTTGGCGTTATATGAACCTGCCTTTCAAAACCGAGGCGCAGTGAAAGCGGCTTGACCTAACACCCGGCTGAACTCTGCCTGAGCCAAATCCCAAAGTTCAGCCACACAACAAAAAAGCCCTCTCTTTCTTTCCCTATGTAAAAACACAGATCACCCCGTGAACCTGAGAGAGAGATGAGAGCGAGAGAACGAGAGACAGCGAGCTCCGGAAGACTGTTGTCGGAGTGAATTACGAACTGTCATACGACACCTGCCACTGTGTTCGCTACCTTTCTCACCTCACCTGCTGGGCCGCATGCTTTGTACTTGGCTCTCGCTAGCTTTCATACATAGTGCTTTCCGACTGGGAGAAATACAACTGATCTCCAATAGAGGGATTAGAGTGTGCTGCCAAGCCATTACGTCATGTTTCGCCTGGTAAAAAGAGAGATCACAGTGACCTGCCAGAATGTGTCAAAGCATTTTTCACTGCACTCCAGGGGAAAACTAAATGCATTTGCACAAACGGCAGATATTACAAGTCTCAGATGCATATTTGTTTATCATACCTTTTATAAAGAGGCAACGGCTGTGAACTTCAATAGTTCATTTCATCGACAAGGGCAACAGCAGGACAAGGGTCGGCACACTTCAACAGAAGATTTAAGAGGACATGCAAACAGGCTAGAAATACTTGTCAGCTCTCATCTGACTGATTTCAGTTAGTTAAATGAGTTATGATGTAAGGGACACTCAGGGTCATGCCCAGGCAGCAATAGAGCATCTTTTTCTTGCTAAATAATTCAACTGAAATGGAAGTGCTACAACCAGTTGCTTTGCTACTTATGCATTATTCAAGCAATTCTCAACTCCAACGTCCAAATACAGTGGGTACGGAAAGTATTCAGACCCCCTTAAATTTTTCACTCTTTGTTATATTGCAGCCATTTGCTAAAATCATTTAATTTCATTTTTTTTTTTTTTTTTTTTTTTGCAGATTAAAAAAGAAAAACTGAAATATCACATGGTCCTAAGTATTCAGACCCTTTGCTCAGTATTTAGTAGAAGCACCCTTTTGATCTAATACAGCCATGAGTCTTTTTGGGGAAGATGCAACAAGTTTATCACACCTGGATTTGGGGATCCTCTGCCATTCCTCCTTGCAGATCCTCTCCAGTTCTGTCAGGTTGGATGGTAAACGTTGGTGGACAGCCATTTTTAGGTCTCTCCAGAGATGCTCAATTGGGTTTAAGTCAGGGCTCTGGCTGGGCCATTCAAGAACAGTCATGGAGTTGTTGTGAAGCCACTCCTTCGTTATTTTAGCTGTGTGCTTAGGGTCATTGTCTTGTTGGAAGGTAAACCTTCGGCCCAGTCTGAGGTCCTAAGTACTCTGGAGAAGATTTTCGTCCAGGATATCCCTGTACTTGGACGCATTCATCTTTCCCTCGATTGCAACCAGTCGTCCTGTCCCTGCAGCTGAAAAACACGCCCACAGCATGATGCTGCCACCACCATGCTTCACTGTTGGGACTGTATTGGACAGGTGATGAACAGTGCCTGGTTTTCTCCACACATACCGCTTAGAATCAAGGCCAAAAAGTTCTATCTTGGTCTCATCAGACCAGAGAATATTATTTCTCACCATCTTGGAGTCCTTCATGCAGGCTTTCATGTGTCTTGCACTGAGGAGAGGCTTCCGTCGGGCCACTCTGCCATAAAGCCCCGACTGGTGGAGGGCTGCAATGATGGTTGACTTTCTACAACTTTCTCCCATCTCCCGACTGCATCTCTGGAGCTCAGCCACAGTGATCTTTGGGTTCTTCTTTACCTCTCTCACCAAGGCTCTTCTCCCCTGATAGCTCAGTTTGGCCGGACGGCCAGCTCTAGGAAGGGTTCTGGTCTTCCCAAACGTCTTACATTTAAAGATTATGGAGGTCACTGTGCTCTTAGGAACCTTAAGTGCAGCAGAAAATTTTTTGTAACCTTGGCCAGATCTGTGCCTTGCCACAATTCTGTCTCTGAGCTCTTCAGGCAGTTCCTTTGACCTCATGATTCTCATTTGCTCTGACATGCACTGTGAGCTGTAAGGTCTTATATAGACAGGTGTGTGGCTTTCCTAATCAAGTCCAATCAGTATAATCAAACACAGCTGGACTCAAATGAAGGTGCAGAACCATCTCAAGGATGATCAGAAGAAATGGACAGCACCTGTGTTAAATATATGAGTGTCACAGCAAAGGGTCTGAATACTTAGGACCATGTGATATTTCAGTTTTTCTTTTTTAATAAATCTGCAAAAATGTCAACAATTCTGTGTTTTTCTGTCAATATGGGGTGCTGTGTGTACATTAATGAGGAAAAAAAATGAACTTAAATGATTTTAGCAAATGGCTGCAATATAACAAAGAGTGAAAAAATTATGGGGGTCTGAATACTTTCCGTACCCACTGTATGTGACAAAACATTTTATTTTTTGAATATTTTTTGAAAAAAAGTCTCTTACCATGGCTGCATATATTTTTAGCAAAAAAATACAGTTAAAAAGTGTAATATTGTAAAATATTATTCAGATAATAAATAACAAAATAATATTGTGAACATAATTAATTCCTTTCATGGTAAAACTAGCAGCCATTACTCCAGCCTAAAATTCTGATGTGGTGCTCAAGTAACATTTCTGGTCACACTTGATTTTAAGGTTCAATTCTCGTGATTAACTTATTATTTGCCTCAGTAAACTCCTAACAGAGCTGGATAGATTACTTACAATTTGTAGTCCATTACTGATTACAAAAATTGTAGTTTGTAACGTAAGCCATTACATTACACATTTTAGGTAATATGATCCAACTACTTTTAGATTACTTTTGAACTAATTTGTTTATCACATTGATTTGGATAGGACAATCTTGTTCCATATTGATTAAAAAAATGCAAACAGTAAGAAAATATATTCCATTCATTGTTATTATGCCAGTGAATATTATAACATAACATAAAGTGCATTAAAAATTACATTATATCAAGGTTTCCCAAACCAGGGTTTGTGAAGGAACTGCAGGGAATGTATACGATTAATGAACAGCTATTAAGTAATTTAATAAAAAATGTAAAATTAAAATAAATCAATTTGTGCATTTTAATGTGTTTTCAAAGATAAAAGTCTTCCAAAGGCAGAAATACATGGTTAAATAACATAATTCAAATAAAAATGAATGTGTTTGTCAGTAGCTGATGCAATGTTGAAACACTTCTTAAAGCTGAAATGATTTTTGCAATCAAATGCTGTGTAGCCACCTGACTAGTGACTGGTCTTTGTGTGAATGTCCATAGATCTGGAAGACTTTCTGAGTGTACTTATACTGTATTTTTATATTAATATGTATACTATATATTTATATATAACATACTATATATTTATATTGTTATGTAAACAATAAAAAAGTAACTGTAGTCTAACTAAGAGTATTATAAAATGTAACTTAATCTAATTACAAGTACTTATTTTTTTGGAATCTGATTACATAAACCAGATTACATGTAATCAGTTACTACCCAGCTCTGACTCCTATTTACTGCTTATATATCGTTAGTAAGGTGGTTGTTAATTTTAGGTATTGGGTAGGATTCGGGATGTAGAATATGCTCATGCAGAATATGTGCTTTATAATTACTAATAAACAGCCAATATGCTAATAATATGCATGTTAATAGTGAGAATTGGTCCCTAAACTAAAGTTCTTTTCTTATTAATATCAATGTTGAAAACAGATGTGCTGCAATATTTTGTCAAAACTGTGATATTTTTTCTTCAGAATTCTTTGATAAATTGCTTTAAAAAACAAACATATTATATATAGATAGACAGACAGACAGACAGATATGTATCAAGTATGCAGTTAGCCACATTGTCATTTTGGTTCTGTTATTCAGATTCTGATTTTGCTGTATCCCTTTGCTGAATTTCACCTCACTAATCCTTCTTTCTCACCGATGCTTTCCTTTTTGCCACAATGCCACACTTTGAGCCCGTTTAACCCTGTTCCATCTGGCGAAGCATTAGCACAAGCAATCACATCAGCCCAAACATACTGTAGTGAAGAGATCCCTCATAAATATTGTTTTCCCCTGGCGACTAGTTCAGACAGAGTCACACTTTAATCAACCCACGGTTTCACGTCTGGACCAGAGAGAGGAACCGAGCGTCGTAAGAGGTGCACGGTGGAAATGGCCACGTCTCATCTAGAGCTCCGAGGCCAAATATTACTACATCACACCGCAGGACACTTACCTCCTCATACATCCCTCCCCCGAGAGGATTTTACACTTCAGCTAACAGCATGATTTGGAGGTATACCAAGCGCTCGACCTCGGGGTTACTGAAATCTACAACCGAGCAGGATAAGCATTCTCAGTTAGAAGAAAGAGAACGAGCGAGGGAGAGACAGAGAGACAAAGACCCTCTCTCTCCATCACACACACAAGCACGCTCACCCTAATCTCTGTCATCTAAAGAGGATGATCTTATTTCAAGACCTATCTGAGAAACTATAGTATTTTAATGCAACTTGTGTGGTCTCGAGGTCTTAAATATCTCCTCGCCACAAATTTGTAACAGAGGATGTGGACGATCAAGTGTCTTCTGATGTGAGGGCTGACATCCAAACAAACCGAAGACTGTGCCTTTTAAGGTCGTATGTTTAAATGACATCCCATAACCTAGTAAAATCAAACAATGTTCATTTCGGGAAGACTACGTTCCATTAATCTGGGATTCCCCATTTTCCACTTTAATATCGCTCGTGTCTGAACTGGGCCAAAGGCCATTGTAATCTCACAAATGAGCAGAACACACTTGCTCTTAGTCAGCAAATTGCATTGTTTTCACCCCTCTTCCTGCACGATTTTTCGAAAGAGGTGTGAAAAGATCATTTAGTGCCTCAGAGGGGAGGCTTCCTCCAATATCCCCGTAACAACGCGCTCCGCCTGGCCGATTGTTCTTTGCGTGATCATATAAAAAGATTCGGGAAGTGTCACTGCTTTTTATATTGTTGTTGTTGTTGTGTTTTTCCTTTGCTGAACAATGGGCTTCCAGGACAGAGTCCCCTTACGGGCTGCCAGATCCCCGCTTACCGGGTCTCCAACTCCCATCCCGCCTCTGCTATCTTTCTCTCCCCATCTGGCCCAGGCCCACTTCCCCGACCGGGATCCATTGTGTGATCCCAAGCAGCACGCGCAGGGCCGAGGCTAGCCCAAACATATTCACTTCACTCTCTGGAGGACTGCCAATGGACTCACCTAGAGGTGAAGTATGTGACATTATGGATTAATTATAAAGACGTTTTGGAAAGCCAATCTAGTTGGTTCAGGTAAAAAAAAAAAAAAAAAATGTGCTGACTCCAATAAAGGGGCACAAAGCTTTATTACTCTCACACTCATATTATGTCAATGCATTTTTCGCACTTATGGTTTTGTAATTAACTTAAAAGTTTGCTAGAGTTGTGTTGTTCATTTCAAAATTAAATAAGTGGATGCACACTTTTAAAAATAAAGGTTCTTTATTGGCATATATTGTTCCTTGAGGAACCTTTAAAGGGACAGTTCACCCAAAAATGAAAATGTGGAGGAGGAGAAGAATTGTTGAATAAAGTTATTTTAGTTTTCTTTGCACACAAAACGTATTCTCATAGCTTCATAAAATTTCAGTTGAACCACTGATGTCACATGGACTATTTTAATGATGTCCTTACTACCTTTCTGTTCCTTGATCATAGTAGGACCCTTGCTGTCTACGGAGGGTCAGAAAACTCTCGGATTTCATTAAAAATATCTTAATTTGTGTTCCGAAGATGAACGAAGGTCTTACGGGTTTGGAACAACATGAGGGTGAATAATTAATCATTTTTGGGTGAACTATCCCTTTAATATCCATGGAAGGAACTTTTCATACCACAAAAGGTTCTTTATAGTGGAAAAAGGTTTTTAAAATGTTCTCCATACTAACAAAATTATGGTCTCATGAAGATCATTTGACATTACTGGAACCTTTTTGTTGCACAAAAGGTTCTTTACAGTGGAAAAAGTTTCTTTAGATTATTAAAATGTTCTTCACACTAAGAAAAAAATGGATTTTTAAGATTTTTTTCACTGAAAGGTTGTTTGGGGAACCCAAAATGGTTCTTCTGTTGCATTGCTGTGAATTTTGGGAAGCTTAATTTTTAAGAGTGTAAGGGAAAAAATGGTTATTTTAAGAACTGATCACTGAAAGGTTGTTTGGAGAACCCAAAATGGTTCTAAGGCATCACTGTGAAAAACCTCCTTTGGAACCTTTATTTTCAAATGTGTACTGCGTACAATTTTCCTTGCTGTACACAAAAGCCACTCTTGAACCTGTTGCATTTCATTACAAGTGTACATGTTTGCGTGTGTGACCTCTCGCACCTCTTTGTATGCGTCCCTGGCGTTGTCTCTTTGGTGAACTGCCGTGTGTGCATTTGTCACCCCCGCAGGAAGGAGGCCTGGAGTGTGTGTGCTGTGGACGCACCCCCTCTGGCCGAGGGAAGTGTTCCTGTGCGGCGGCCTCTTTGTGGCACGCTAATCGAGCTTTCCTGTCAGCCGGCAGAGTTGTCCCTATGCACATTGCACTACGTGAGACGGGTGGACTCCACCACTCCTCCGGGAAGTTCTGGGATCAGCAGATAACAGTACTGCTCCCACCTCTGACATGCCGCCACTGGGCGGCCCCATTCTCTCTCTCTCTCTGTTCCCCTCCGATCTATGTGTTCTGTGTCTCTCTCTACCTTTTTGTGACCTTCACAAGCTCTTTCTCTATCTTTCTGTGCGCTTCTTTATTTTCACGCTCTTGCTATCTCAATTGTCTTTCTACTGTAGGCCCGTGTCAAAGCAATGCCCCCCTCCAGTACTCTATGCAAGGGTCATTGTAACCTCACAGTTTAGCCTCTCTGTCATTTTACCCACACATACTGTTGAAGCATTGATTTTTGGATGGCATGCTCCATAAGCTTTTAATGAGCTTTGCTTGCTGGGCTTTGTGAAGGGAAGCACATTGTCACACATTATCACCACATGGAGGAAAGCACAAGAGGTAAATGCAACGCAATCCAAACCAAAGCACTAAGCTAAACTAATCATCATTGTTATTATTGTTATTATTATTATTATTATTATTATTATTATTATTATTAAAATTCTGATAAGTAACATGCTTATAAACACTATTTTATTAGGTATCATATGGAAGTAAGATGAAGAACAACTTTTCAGTCAGTTATGCTACAGATATGCTGCATTCATATACACTTGCAGAATTAAAAATGTCAAAATAAATTTGTAATAAAAAAAAATACATCTCAGTGCTGAGACCTCAAAGTTAATTTATTTTCTTATAATTTCCTATAAATAAATAAATAAAGAAAAATCCCTTATTATTTGTTACATATACAGTCAGGGTATGATTAATTGTGTAAATTTATCATCACATTATTTATTAAAACAATTCATTTTAATAAATTAAATAATATACGCAATTATTATAAATAAAAAATGGCAGACAAACCCAGGAAAGGAAGGGACAATTCTCCATTTTTCCACTTCTTTTTCAGCCCACATGCCTCACTCACCATAAGAGCTGGATTATAGGGTGTAATGTCCGTGACACATCTACACACCTTCCACACAGAGTCTTTTAGTTCGACATCTCCATGTCTTCTGTGGAGTGCGAGACCAATGATTAGAAGAGAGTACACATACTCCCCCTGGAGCTACTGAATCACCTCCACAGCCTGTCCTGTATGGCTCTATTCCAATCTAATCGGATTGCCGTACTGTCCGTGAAAAGTGGCCTCCAAGGACCCCCCATTCTCATACTCAAAGTCTTTTTTAAAGCATCTCAACAGACGCTCCTTTTTATCCCTTTAAATATTAAGGTTATTTGAGCGTTCAAAGATTTGTCAGGAGGGATTCTTCAAGGACTTCACTCCTCACGGTGAATCATGCAGGCTTTGTATGAAGATGAATATGAACAAAATGCAATCATATAAATTGCTCCCACAGACATTTGTCTCCTGTTTAAGTGCCTCTGCTCATATGGTGGTTGAGGGGGAAAAAATAACATTTTATTGTCAAGTCTATTCATTCTACACAGTTGCAGACTGAAGTAAGAGCAGCTTTGGTTGCGCTCCCTTTCCAATGATGTGAGGTCCATAGAAGATGGCTTTGTTTCCTGTTATAAAAGACTTGCTGATTTGACACAGTCTAGAGTGTCCTGCATTGTTCCAATGAGAATTTGTGAGTGCATTCTGTATATATCAGCTCACCGTAAACAGACAAAGATGCTGTTGATGGAGGCCACTATGAAAAGACTCGCCTTTTTCTCCAGCACATTTTTTCATAGTCGTTCAAAGCTGGTCATCTCCCCGTCTCTGAGGATCATTATATTTCTCTCCCTCTCACCACCCACCTTTATAAATGTCAGACAGGAATACATTTTATTTGAACTGATATCGCTCCTTGAAAAGGTACCGCAAAAGTTTTTCACCGTTGTGTCTGCTTCCACTAATATGATTTGTCGGGCAAATTGTGTCATTAATCTGTTTCTTTTTGACAGCGTGAGTGAGGGGTGGTGGAAATAAGGACCCCAAGAGCAGAAAGGCCCTCTTTCTGTCGTCGGAGAGAGGTCGGTTTGGCAGCACTCTTCCTTTAAGGTAAACATTTATTACTTCAGGGCTGCCCGACGAGCTGGAGGCAGTCACTTCACAGGGCTGTAAATGTCATCTTCCCTTTGACATGTGGCTGACAAATGAGTCCAAGCTCCAGTTGCCTGGGAGATCTATCAGCCTTCTTCTTCTCCTTGGCTGGAAGCTTAAAGTTATCAGAGCTGCAGAAAGAGCTCCACAGGTCCAAGATCAGCCGCCGACCGGAGGGCATTGCAGTACCTCATGGTGAATGCGTCTCGATGTGTAGACAGGTGAGAGAGGTCGGTCATCTGCCCGTGGCACGTTTTCTTGAGTGCAAAGTGAGAAATGTTCACATAAGCAAATAAATTTGAGCGGTAAAAATGCATACACACACACACACACATACACATTAAATGAATAAACACACATTGTAAGGTCTGTTTTGGGTTCTGTGTCATGTTCTTGTTTTCATGTCTTTATATTTATTTGATTTGCCATCTTCTACCTGAAGAGAAAAACCAAGCCCATCTTTGTTGTCACCACGCAGTTCTTCAATTTGTGACTGAGGTTGTCTGTGTAATGTTAAGTGATCTTGAGGCCCGGTTGACGTCTACTGTGCATTTTTAATCTCAGTTTTTTTTTTTTTTTTTTTCCACACATTGACAGCTGTCCTATCGCACACTGTCAACTTATCATTCAGCGATTTTGTTTGCTTTTGACTTTGTTTATATCAATGTCAGGTTGAGGTGAAATCCTTGACCATCCAATCAGGTGATTGATAGCCCTTGAAAGAATTAGCAGGTGTGTAATTGTCCCGGTCATCACTTCCTTTGTTGTCAACGTTACTGTTTTTGGAAGAGGTCTTTAGACTCGCTCGAGGTTGAGTCTGGGAAATTTGTGGCGGTATAATGGGGTGGCACCGCGCAGCTTGCTGTGGGTTCTGACCCGGACCAGAACACAAGCCGTCAGCTCGAGCGGAGGCACTCCAGCAACTGTCTTTCAGCACCATTAATCAGACTCACAGAGGACCGCCTTCCCGCCAGATGGGGAAGCTCTCCAAAACCCAAGAAAAATAAGCAGACTAATTAATTCTTATTGGCACAGGGCAATTAGATGGAAGGTTGGCAAGAGAGAAAGAGAGGAAAAAAAAATATGATGTCACCTTTAGTTGGGCACCAAACTTGCAATACATTAGTGTGTCAAAGCTTGGGTTGGTTAGGGGACGTTTTTCACGGCCTCAACTGTATGGGGATATGATGGGATGAGAGAGAGGAGAAAACACTACAGATAGAGGTTAATGAATGATAAAGAGGCTGTTGCACTAAGGGATCAAGACTTTGACATTCTGAGTCCAGCAATTAAAAACACAAGCAACAAAGACTGTCTGTGCTTCACACACAGCTTTCCTCGTGGATGCAAAAGACCACTGAAAAATAGGCGAATCAGAACATAACACCGACTGTGACGTTACAGTCGGGATCATTACTAGTTATGCCCCCAACATTTGCACATACCCACCCATGTTCTAGGTCAGCCGAACATGCACAGCCGAATCATCAGAATTTCTGCAGGTATTGTGAAGAAACAAGCGAGGATAATAGCAAAAGTGGGAGATCATGGAAATAAATGTTATGTTCCAGGCCGTGCAGGGGATGTGAAGTGCAGGGATGGGTTGGTGTCTGTATTCAGAAAGGCACAGAAAGCAAATAACGCGTTCTAATAAAATAACCCGAGCCACTAAAGGGACAAGGTTAGCTGCTAGCAGTAGCCTGTTACATTACAGTACATAAGATTTCACTTACCACATAAACAGAGTAAGGAGAGATGACTGAGGATGATGGCGAATGATTTACAGATCCTGAGCACCACTGACAACCATCTGATCTTGTAAAATGTGTGGTAAGTACTGCCGCTCCATAGTATAAACACAGTACGTGCGATCGCAAATCTCGAAAGTGAAAGTGAAACTAAAAAGCGATCGTGCATTCGAAAGCAGTTTCAATGCCCAGCATATTAATAGCGGCTCCCTGATGCCTGCATGTTATATACAGTATAATTACCCAATGATTTAACTGTGCGAGAAAGTATTGAAATATATATTTTCCCTGTGTTTCCTTCCTGCTGTGTGAGCTACTGAAATGAGCCGCACTGTGAAACAGCCAATCAGAGCAGAGATCAACATTATTATTCATGACCCTTCCAAATAAGGTTATAACAGA
The DNA here is from genome assembly GCA_039654775.1 of Spinibarbus caldwelli. NCBI lineage: Eukaryota > Metazoa > Chordata > Actinopteri > Cypriniformes > Cyprinidae > Spinibarbus > Spinibarbus caldwelli. The sequence continues at coordinate 14,963,051 of CM077238.1, forward strand.
CCTTTTCATTCTAGGGAGAAATCCTAGGGCTGTAAATGCACATGTAAAACCATTTCTGGAGAATTTTTTGCCTTACCTAAGCCACATACCTTCTATGTAAATATCAGAGAACAATTTAAAATATTGTATCAATGCATTCTATGGCACCTTTAAGTATTTTTTAAATTATTAGTGCTTTAATGAATTTCTCCTTTGCTGTCATCTAACGCACACTTAAATTAATTATAAAAATAGAGGAAATGAGCATGCACAATTAAATATCCACAGTGAATATATCCAATGTTGATGCCAAAAAATATAATCTACAATAACCAATATGGTACCAATATCACTGTTGACACTCCTGCTACAGATTAAAGGGTTAGCCTGTAGCCCAAAAATGAAAATTAAGCCAGATTTGGACGGTAATTGTTTCTCATATGGACGTCTGTAAAAATAAATTTACATATCACCTCAGTGATAAAACTCATGGATTCGGATGGCGATTTATTCACAGTGGAGGAGTGAGTTCTATGACCCTACGAACCCGGGAACGTGCTGCTCACGTGGCCAATCACATGATTGTCTGCTGTAAATAAAATGAATTTTATTTACAAATTTGTTCATATTATTGTGTAAAATGTATTAAACAATACTTATTATTATGTAAAATGTATTCTTATTATTCCAAGCATATTTTATAATATATAATTCTGTTTATTATTTGATTAGCCTAGTTAAATTTCATGTTTAAAAACGCTATAGTTCACAGATAGCATCACAGATCTGGAAGTTATTTGTTATTTACATTTAAACCTATACCTATAAGCCTATAATTTTATTAGTTTGTTTTTTTTTTTTAATAAATTAATTATTCGATCATATAAGTGAGTTTGTAGTACTGTTTTGTTGTTGACCATTCAATCAATTGATACCGAATTGCCACTAATTCGAAAGTGAAAGTAAAGTGCGCACAGTTTCCAGCATTTCAGAAATAAATATACATGCAAATTACAGCGAAGTACCGTACGGTTTTCGGCAGTAGTCAAAAAGGTATTAAACATGGAATTTTGAATCGATTTCTTCTCGTAAACTCAGAGATGTGGATTCGGACGGCAATTAAATTACCACACGACCTTGGTGTTCGTCAAAAAACAGTAGGTAATTTGGCCAGGGATTTTTACGGAGGTGGTGGGAGATAAACACCGACATCCTGGATTCGGACGGCAATTAATTCACCGACTACCCCCTGTAAATTGTGAAAATCACTTACGTACCCATGAGAAAAAAAACTGCCGTCTGAATAGGGCTTTAGCCTGTGATTTACTCACCCTCGAGCAGTGATGGGAATAACGGCGTTACTAACGGCGTTATTTTTTTAAGTAACGAGTAATCAAACAAATTACTGTTTCCCCCGTTACAACGCCATTACCGTTACTGACAATAAAATGTGGCGTTACTATAATTTATTATAAAATTATTATAATTTTATTTTTCAGTTCATATGAATGGATGTGCAGTGTAGCTGTATTTGACGTACCGTAAACTGTAGCATGAAGGCGCGTGGCTCGCAGTCGCTTTGTCTCACACGCGCAAAGAAATATACAGAGCAAGAGAGTCTTTCAAAACCTGCAGAATTGACACGCTACATGTAAACGATATTCTTTGTTGTATTTTCCTGTCAAAATAACGGAGTTCCTTTGGAATTCTTCAGCTTTTAAGAACTGCAGGTTTCTCTGGTAGTGGGCGGAACTAATGCACAAACAATCTCATTAGCTGGCGCTCACCTATTATCGTCCCTGTTTTGATTTCAGCAAATCAATTCGAGCGAACGCAGACTACGTGATTAATATTCATGAACCCAGCAGCTCATTAATCCTTAGTACATTTTATATTGTTATTAGTAGTATAATTTGTAGTAGTTTTGTTATCTTATCAATTTTTTCCCCCTTTTTTTATAGAAACACTAAATGATAAACAATATCTTAAGAACCACCACCAGTCCTAAGTTCAGTGAAAATGACAAATATGCATTCACACTTGGTTATTCTAATTACTAAAGTTCTATCATCATATTATGCTAGATTATCATAATATCATATTATAATGCTTGACTGACTGATGCTAAGTGTCAGTAGATAAATAGTGTATAATTTATTTACAATGTTTTATAATAACAATTTATTCTATTTAGTGTCCATTTCATTCATTTAACATTTAATATTGGGGGCATCCAAGTTATTTGACATTTGAAAATTTTTTTGAAAAGTAACACAATAGTTACTTTCCCTGGTAATTAGTTACTTTTATAATGATGTAACTCAGTTACTAACTCAGTTACTATTTGTGAGAAGTAACTGGTAACTATAACTAATTACTTTTTTGAAGTAACGTACCCAACACTGCCCTACTGCATCCTAGGTGTATATGACTTTCTTCTTTCAGACGAATCCAATCAGAGTTATATTAAAAATTGTCCTGGCTCTTCCAAGCATTATCATTGCAGTGGGTGGGTGTTTCTGTTTAACAGTCCAAAACACGTCAATTAAAGCGCACGCATCCATAATAAAATGTGCCTCACACGGCTCCGGGGCGTGAATAAAGTCCTCCTTTAGCGAATCCATGCGTTTTTGTAAGAAAAATATCCATATTTCAAACGTAATAAACACTTTTCTATCACTTCCGCTATCTATCATACATGGAAGCCGTTCCGGGTGGATGACGTAGGATGTATGCATCACGCGCACACCTCTGAGATATGCTAGTCTCGCGAGTTTGTTTACAGGAGCAAAGGAACCAAAGTTTCCTTACTTCAGCAAAGTAAAACCAGTCTCCTCTTGGCTTATATCGAAATCCTCCTACATGGTTCTTTACAAATCCTCGGTTTTTACTTCTAATTCATGACCGGCGTTTTCTTTTCTTTTCTCTCCGCATTCGTCACTAGTCACGCAACGCCAACATCCTACGCCATCCGCCAGAACGGCTTCCGCATATGACAGTTAGATAAAGTGAGAGAGAAGTGTTTATTACATTTGAAATATGGATATTTTTCTTACAAAAATGCATGGATTCGCTACAGGAGTCCTTTATTCACACCCCGGAGCCATGTGAGGCACATTTTATTATGGATGCGCGCACTTTATTTGACATGTTTTGGACTGTTGAACAAAAACACCCACCCACTGCGATGATAATGCTTGGAAGAGTCAGGACAATTTTTATATAACTCTGATTGGACTCATCTGAAAGAAGAAAGTCATATAGACCTAGGATGCCTCGAGGGTGAGTAAATCACAGGCTAATTTTCATTTTTGGGTGAACTAACCCTTTAATGCCATATAAATGTCAAATTAGTCTTGCACATATTAAAACCCCTAACAATTTCAACAAACATAACTTTCGCACTTGCAGAGCAAACATAGGTATAGCCTACCCACTATTTTCAATATGATGAAATAATTGAATTTGACCAAGACCATAATCTATAGTCTTGCAAGCAGTATTGCCCTTTGAGGAGCCAAAACTTAGCCAAATCAAAGATACATTGGTAACAATATCAACATTGGACTTTGAAATTATCTAGACTCCTGCTATTATGTTTACCTGCTAAAATCAAAATATCTGGTGCAAACTAGAATGAAACATCTAGTCAAAGGAATAGTTCACCCGAAAATGAAGAAATTTTGAGAAACATTACATTGCTCGCTCACCAATGGATCCTCTGCAGCAAATAGGTGCCGCCAGAATGAGTCCAAACAGCTGATAAAAACATCACAATAATCCACAAATAATCGATACAGCTCCAGGCCATCAGTTAATGTCTTGTGAAGTGAAAAGCTGTATATTTGTTAAAAAAAAAAAAAAAAAAAAAAAAAAAAAAAACATTAAGGTGTCTTAACTTTAAACTGTCACTTCTGGAAAAAAAAATACCAGTCCATTATCCATAATAACACTTGTAAACATTGCTTGATCTGTGCATATGTCTCTCCTGATTCAGAAAAAAATTACTTTATTAAAAAAAAAAAAAAAAACTGTGTTAGTCGGAAGCAATGGTTTTTAAGTTTAAAGCATCTTGATGAATTAGAATTTTTAAAAACACAGCTTCACAAGATGTTAACTGATGGACTGGGGTTGTGTGGATTATTTGTTGATTATTGTAATGTTTTTATTGGCTGTTTGGACTCTCATTCTGACGGCACCCTTTCACTGCAGAGAATCCATTGGTGAGTAATGCTACATTTCTCCAAAACTGTTCTGATGAGGAAAACAAAAATCTTGGATGGCCTGAGGGTGAGTAAATTTTCTGCAAATTTCCAATTTTTGGGTGAACTATTCCTTTAAAACAATAACTAAAGTGCTTTCACAAAACACCTCTAATATTAGCCCATTAGAAGTTTTGTAAACTATTAGTCCAAACACCTCAAAACTTTGTTTATTAGAAGGTAATGTAATTCCATATATTTAGATTAATTACTAAAGCAACTAGGGGAAAACAGAAAGAACTCGTGCGCTTTTCATATAGCACTACATTAACAACCTCTTCGTTTAGTGCTCCGGTTAGGTAATGTGAACTGGCTTATCTGATGAGGTAGATTTCAATCATTAAGATGCACTATTAGCAAGAACTCTATGCTTTATTACAGTAATGTTATGCTCGTATTTGCATTCATCCCTTAGGACTTGCTTTGTGCACTTGGTTTTGTCCTAAACAGAGAAATTTTGCTTTTGGACAGAGTCATTAAAGGAAGAAATTACATTTGCATCCTGTGTAATCAATAAGAAAACTCGAGGGACTGTACAGCTCATTCCTTTCAGCATTGTGGAGATTCATACTAATTAGCAGCATGTAGGCTACTCTTCATATTTCCATATTGTTAGCCATGCACTTTTTATTTCTATTTATTCATTCAATTCTTTATTTATTTGAAATTCATTAGTTCATAAACACATTATGGTGCTGACATGATCATTTTAGAACCTATTGTGGTTTTAAACACGTATGAGCCTCAGAAAGCAATTAAAAAGGTTTTACTTTACAAATTTTGTCAGTTTCTGTGTCAAAATAAGTTTAATGACGATAAACTGTATTTTATACAGTGTATTTGAGCTGTGCACACAATCTATCCTTCATCCACAGGCAAAGTGGAGTGTGATCTTCTACTTTCTGGGAATAGAACACAAAATTCGGTGGGATAACCGAGCCCTCATCAGTCATGAGCCCAGGTCAGCAGACAATAAGAGAAACCCATTTCTCTCAGTGGATGCCTGCCTCCCTTAAACTTCACTGTGTCACAAAGTCATATTTAATTCAAGCTTAAAGCTTTCCTTCATGATGAATCACTGAGGGGCTGAAGGGATGATATCTTTCTTCCTCACCTTTTTTCTCACCAAGACAAAGACCTTCAAACAGATTAGGTCAGAGCAAAAAAGGTTACACCCCATCATGCAACAGTTTGTGCGAGACCCTGCATTTGGGGATTGTTATAAAGGGTATTTCAGTTTACTAGGATGAACATTGAACGCTAGCAACTAGAGGTCAATTCACACATATTGTGCACCTAAGGAGCTGACCGAAGTCAATGAAGAACTCTGAATGTAAAAATTTGTGTACATGAACGTTTTATATATTAGGGGTGTAACGGTTCACAAAATTCACAGGTCGGTTCGATACGACACAGTGGTGTCACGGTTTGGTACGTTTTCGATACAGCAAAAAGAAAGAAAAAAGTAAAATAAATAACTTAATACATTTAAAAAATTATATACTGTATAATCAAAGTTTAAACCTAAATCTGCGGAGGCTTATTTCTGCCATGAAAATAAATAAAAAAATAAAATAAAAATTTGCAATTGTGAATTTTTATCTAAAATTTCTGACTTTTTAATAATAAATTTACAAAATTACATATAATCAAGATGTAAACCTAAATCTATGGAGGTTTATTCCTGCCATGAAAAATAAATAAATAAATAAAATGGGGTTAAATGGGCTTTTTATCCCTCTCACATAAACACAATTGTGAGGGGAAAAGTCAGAATTGTGAGATAAAATGTCAAGTTTTTTTTTTTTTTTTTTTGGTTTCGGCAACAACCTTCTATATAATTCAAATTTATTTTCTTTTTTTTCCCCCTCAATAGCTTAATTGTTCCAGTTCTTCCAGTTTTTTCTTAAAATACACCTTAAAATATATATCCCATTGGTATGAAAGCCAAAAATACTTGGGTCACCATCTCCAGACACTGTCCTTCATGAAAACACAAAAACATGTTCTTCAGTCCCAGCTGTAGATGTGAGGGAATCTATTATTCCTCTAATCCCGCCGGAAAAGAGAAAAGGGCTCCCGCATCATTATTTTGCTTCCAAATGTAACTGACTTTGCCACACAACCCTAATTTGCTTGCCGTAATTATAGGTCATGCTCTCCCTTTGTAATTTATAAAACCTTTTGTTCTTATCAATAATGAATGGGGCTTGGACGATTCATGCCACTATAATATTTTGATATTATGAAAATGCTAATGCATCAGGGACCCCGAGCCTTATCGGCCAGGTCTGATGCTCTATTAAGCAGCCGGCAGAAGAAGTCGGACGCAAATTGCTTATGTTAATGCCCCTGTTGTACCCAGACAGGATGAGGAGTCTGCAATTAATTTCTTCCAGGCGGCGGATGGACAGGCAAATTTATTTTCCGTCCTCAGACCGGTGGCTCTCCCCCCCCTCTCCCTCCCTCCCCCCTCCCTCCCCTTCCCTTCTTTTTCCCTGGAACTTGATGGAGAGGAGGAAAAAGAGAGGGAGCGAAAGAGAGAGAAGAGCGGATCCATGACCTAATTGAACGGCGCTGAAACACGAGAAAGAGGCAGCAGCGGGAGAAGAGCAGCCGCATCTTCATTCATTCCGTTGACAGTGTTTTCGCAACTTAAACCTGTTTTATTAATTATGTTTGACATTTCCCTAATTAGTTTCATTTAAATCACATCAGCTCCTAGCAGATGATTGTACCGTACATCAATTCACCACGGCCTTTGTGAATTAGTGAGAGAGGGAGAGAGCTAAGGCCTTGTATAATTACACAGAATAGGTAATGCTGAGGAGTAAAGCCATACATTAGAACAACTGGATTTCTGCACAAATGAGCTACACCTTTACTGGATCGTTTTCATCTATTGTTATGTTATTCTATTATGCAGAGCAGAACTGTACTTGTGTAGTCACTGACACACTTCAGTGGCACTTCATCTCAATGAAAGGGTGGCTTTGCATGCAAAACACCTGTTTAACTTCCTATTTTCTCAAGAATATGAAACTATAACTCTTTACTAGCATATCTGGGATATTGCACTCTTTATTCTTAAGAATGCATCTGATGTATTTTTTTATGTACAGTCTACTTAACTTAAATTAGCATATAGTGTGTACGGAATTAAACTGCACAACTAGTTGTTGATGCAGTAATGTCACCTTCGTTTGGATGACATCTTGTATGAAATACAGTGCACTGCTATAAAACAAAAGAAAAACAAATCTCATCGAAAAACATGTACCTAACATCATTCCAGGCATCAACAGTAAGGATGTTGTGAGAGTTTTGTGTCAATAAATATATATATATATATTTTTTTTCAACAAAATTGTTTATTATTATTATTAGTAGTAGTATTACTGTTGTTTGCTTGTCTGTTTGTTTACTTTATTTATTTATTTACTTACTTGTTTGTTTGTAATTGATTATTGCTATCAAACAAAAGAAAACAGATGTACCTTACCTCATTCCAGGTGTCAACAATAAGGATGTTGTGAGAGTTTGGGGTCAATAAATATTGTTTTTTGTTTTGTTTTTTTACAGTTTATTATTATTATTATTATTATTATTATTATTACTGTTGTTTGTTTATCTGTGTTTGTTTATTTTTACAATTTATTTATTTATTTATACTTGATTGTAATTAATTATTTTTAATGAAAACTATAGATATTGTATACATAATACGCACATTAATAATAATAATAATAATAATAATAATAATAATAATAATAATAATAATAATAATAATATTTAAAAGTTTTCACAAAATTGTTGGATCTTGCATTTAATCAATCAATAAATCAATAAATCAAAATCAAAGTAATAATAATAATAATAATACCTTTTTTCTCCACAAATTTCACCCAAAAGCCCTGCATTCTGGTGCAACCCATAAGCCAGAGAAAGCACATCATTTAAAAGCAACAACTTAAAGCTTACTAACAACTGTCGGATATTAAAATTTCTCCAATCATGCATTTCTCAAAACTAATCATAATTATGGGAGCTACTCCCCAAAACGTTAGTGTGTATGTTGATATGTTCTCAAAGTTTCACATCTCTTCCTTATTAATGTTGGTAGTGTACACAATTACATATTTATTGTCAGTTATGGATTTAAGACAAGTGCTAAGAGGCAATTCATGTAACACTTTATTTTAAGGTGTCCTTGTTACACGTTACATGTACTTACTATTATAATGACAATAAATGATGCATAATTACATGCAAGTAACCCTAAGCCAAACCCTAATCCTAACCATATAGTAAATACATGTAGTTGATTAATATTACTCAGTACTTAAATGTACAATTACACGGTAACAAGGACACTTTAAAATAAAGTGTAACCACAATTCACAGACTGCATGTTATACCACAAAATCTGAAAATGAGCATGTAAAAATCTGGTGAATCCAAAAAAGCAAACATTCTTATCTAGTGAACAAAAGCACCTGTGATCCCCTCGTGGGTCAATAATATATATTTTCTCTTATTCCATAGCAATGTTTACTCTTGAAAGTTTTACATTTACTAAATTTAGTAGAAACCCCTTTGAGAGAGTAACCATCCAGATTGTCACCGGTATGTTTGCCTAAGATACCTTGGGTACTTATTAAACTATCTTGCTTCCCCACATTTGGTCTTTGAGGTGCAATCCAGCATCAACAGATGGGAGCACAAATGGGCACAGTGCTACAAATAACCCTCCTCAGAAAAAATACACTTTTCTCTTCAGAGAGCGGCATTTCACAAAGAGAGGCCCGTAAACAGTTGACTAATTGACACTGCTGTTGCCAGTCATGTGAACGGCCCTACATTATGGTGCAATCTTTCCCTACTAGAGGGAAAAGCACAGCACTATTTTTATCCTGTCTCAACATCAAAGGCTGCTTCTCTCAGGGACCCGGGGAGACAACATAACTGTGCCCTTAATGTTCATCTTGTTTAAGCCCCTTAGTGAAGCCCTTGGTGGAGCAGGCTTCTCTAAAGCCCCCATTTTTCTCTTCCTGTCCTCTTCCTCCCTCACCTCGCCACTCACTGCTGTCTTTCAGAAACAGCGCTCTCCATAACTGAGACCTGAGGACAGAAGCACTTGGAGTGATTAAAGTGGGACCGTGTCCGAAACTATGACTCTGTTCCAAACCTAGTGAGCTGCCTCACTGCCTATATAGCCAGCATCTTAACCATCATTGAAGCTCATAAGTGAGTGATTTGGAATGCTCTGTATAGATAGCAACTCCAAACACCACACAAACCAAGGAATTCTACACTGATTTTTAATGTTTTAAAGTTAGCATGCTGCTAAACTAAAACTGTGATTAATAAGCAAAAATAAATAAATAAAAAGATAAATAAATAGACAAAAGTACACAGCACATATAAAATAATCCAATTTAATCTTTGGTTTTAATTAACTATAATATATATAATAATTAAAACCATAAAAACTTTAATTAACTGATATAAAAAAAGATGATAAAAAACATGTTTTATTCATATTTCATTTCATATTTTATTTAGTTCATCTTGTATTAAAATAACTAAAACTAAAACGGAAATTTAAATAATAACAAAATGCATACATTTAATATAAACAAAACTAATAAATATGACGAAAACACACAATTAATTTAATAAAACTTTAACTAAATCTAAAATAAAAATTCCATTACTACTTTATTTTTGTGCTTAAAAAAAAAAAAATAAAAAATCACAAATATTTTGGGCAATATTGAGATCAATATCGAGATTAACATGTATTTGTTGAACTTGAAATCAACATGCAGTGGATTTTAAACATAATTCAAATGAAAAAAAAAAAGACATTGCAAATTGTAGCTTTATAAAGAAATATTTTGTATGATTCAACATAAAATGTATTACACATAAACATGTAGGCTACAACAGCCTAACATAAACTATGGAACATAAAGGAAGATAATTTCAGAAAAATCTCAGTATTTTTTGTTCATACAATGAAAGACATTGGTAACCAAAACAGCTTTGTTACCAACAGTCTTCAAATACCTTTGTTTATGTTCCACAAAAGAAAGGTTTGAAACGACATGAGAGTGAGCAAATGATGACAGAATTGTAATTTTTTTGGATGAACTATCCCTTTAATGTTTATTATTATTATTATTATTATTATTATTTATTTATTTATTTTTAGGCAGCAGCTATTTGCACTAAGTGCAAATAGCATATTTTCTTAGCGATAGATACTATTTACACTAAGTGCAAATAGCAATGGATTCTATTAACACTAAGTGATAATATCAGTATTTTTTAACGATATGCTATTTACACTAAGTGCAATCAGCCATAGATTCTATTTACAGATGTTAAAATAGCAAGATTTTCTGCTATTTATACTACTTATTGCAAATAGTGGCAATTATCTGCACCTCAGTATTGTAGTACATTATAAAACAGTACGCAATAATAATGTATTGAGTGTAAATTATAATTTTAATTCAAATTTTTAAATGGATGCCAACTTATTGGGTCAATAAAGCCCTCCCTACACCTACCCTATACTTTATTTTCAACTTTTTGATTATTTTCTTATTTTTTATTGAAAATAAATGCCTTTCCGATGCGATATGAGATTTGAAAAGGGAGAAAAAAAAAATGGCAAAAGATGGGTTCGAACTCGAGTCGGTCACGTCAGAAAGCACACGCCTTACTCTTTATGCCACTGAAACTGATGTGTAATGTGCATCTTTTTTCAGTCTTGACTGTCCCAATCACACATTTGTGGGCGGAGTAAGTGTAAATAGTTTCTGCCAACAAGGCGGGCTATTTGCACTTAAATATACACTCCGTTATTTTTATGAAATGATACACTAAATAAGACACTAAAGCTCCCAGCAGGTGGCGGTAAATGTCTTTATGAGTCATTTATTCGATTCGTTCAAACGGCTGATTCATTCAGGAATGAAGTAAACGGCTCTCTTTATGAATGGGGCTTTGAATCATTGGTTTACACGATTAGTTCAAAACGTAGATTCATTCAGAAACTAAACACCTCTTTGGTGCTCGGACACGCACAACAGTTCTGCTGTGGCTTTATAGGTCATATTTTCTCAACAAAACTGTTGTTATAAAATCACGTTTAAACTCATATGCGAGACAAACAGCACTCGTGTAATACTGCTCTCCCCGCTGGTGTGATATCATATATAAATATGAGACAAAAACTCATACAGGGGCATTTTTTTGCACCAACATCTTGAATTTTAGGGCATAACTGTATTTATGGTTAAGTTGTTGTCTTGCATCATATTTGTCAACAGCCAACTGTATGAAATGCAAGGTGATGTACAGGTCTGGGGATGGGGACAGTGCATTAACTGCCTTAAAATATTTTAATCGCGTTATTCTTTCGTAACTAACTAAGTTAGCTGTGTGTGAGTGTGTATATGTATGCATATGTATACACACACACACACACACACTATAAACATTATAAAACATCTGCCAGCTCGACACATAAGTTTATTTATTTCTAACTAACACTTCTCTCATCCTGTCTTCCATCTTGTATTCAGTTATTTATGTATATATGCATGTATGTATGTATGTATTTTATTTTTCTCTCCATTGAGCTTATCACAATCCATTCTGGGATTGCCCTCTCTAAAGAAGCTGACAAGGTTTTGGAATGGAGTAAATGTTAGTGCACAAAATACAGTGCCTGTTGAACTTGAACAGTGTCTCACTTTTATCATCGGAAAGGTGAAATCAGTGTCCTTCCTACTCCCGCTTCCCCTTATTAGACTCAGTCCAGGGAGAGAAGCAGCAGCCAGACTGATTATGGGGCATTACCTGCTTCCCTTTGATTAGGGCAGGGCACAGAAATGGCTGAACGGATAATATGTCTCAATCCAGGGTCAATACAGTGCATTGATGAATTGCTGATGTGACCCAAAGACTTCAAGCCTAGCTAATCACTGCTCAAAGGCCACTCTATTAATGCCAGTCAATACTATGCTGAAGAAAGTCAAAAGAAAAGTCACCTGTTGTACCACAGAGAGCCGCTGAACTTTCCCTTCCTGACCAATGATGTGAGAGAGAGCTGCCATAAGAACTAAAAAAAGAAGCATATATTTCATCTTATGTAGTAAATGGGTGTTGATGGAACATTAATAAAAGCCCTTGTTTTTGTGTGTAATTTATAACAGGTGTAAATAATGAGAGACTTGTCAGTGTAATGTGCAAAAGTCAGCACTTTAGGAATTGACTCTTCCCCCCTCGGCCGCCAGCTCTGTGTGTTTTCACGATTTTAGGACGCCACACAATTGCAAGCTCATTCAGAATCAAGGCAATTCTTTCAGTTTTAAATACATAATGGAAATGTTCGAGGGGTTCCTCATAAAAATTTATATCTCAATTCTCAATTCTAATTTATAGCCCTCCCTCCAGGCACATATTATTTAAACATTAATAAAGGTCCTATACATCAAAAAGCTTCAGGTTTCACTTTTGCTTGCATTCACAGTCATGCATATTACATATGGTGAGAGGCCTCGGCAGCAGCCCGTCTTACAGCAATTATACATCCAATAACAGACGGATTGATTGATTGATGGATTATGTCTAAGGTTTTGTATTCAATCCACTTAAATTTTAATGACCTTTTCAACACCCCTGCTTAATGCCTTATATGTTTAGATAATACTCTTTATGCTAATTCTCTAATTCCATAAATTTTAGATTTTTCCCCATCCATCTCTTTCTATGTCAGAGATGTCCAAAATATCTGCATCGTGATATGTGATTAAAAGATCAGTTGAATTATTCATTCAGTTCAGAAGGTATTTGTGATTGATAGAATTCTTGGAGAGTCACTGCGAAGGAAAAAGTTAATGTATAATGATAAAGTCAAGATGTGAGTTTGTACATCCTGAAAGGTCACCACATCTAATAAATAAAATAATGACCTATTATCTAAAATGAATTTAATTGAGCTTTAGTGATAACTATGCAAATATTTGGTAACTATATAATGCTTATTTCTCATGGCATCTGAAGGAGCAGTTAAAATGAGTAAATAAATCCATGAATATGCTTTTTTTTTTTCGAATTATGACTCAGTCACACGCCATTTTTTCCCACCAACCGCCACATTGCACTGCAAAAAATGACTTCTTAATGAGTTTTTAATTAGTCTTTTTTTTACTTGTTTTTCAGTAAAACATCCAAAAAAAAAAAAAAAGATAAATTTACTTGAGAAGCAACACTGCATAAAATGCTAAGACTTGTGTGAAATATGCAATATGTTAAATTTATAATATAGAAGTAAATGTATAGAAAATATTAAACAAGTGTTGCATGCATATTTTTCCCCATCATTTTAACTGCAAAATTAGACAAAAATAAACAATATGACTTTTCATTCTCATTTTTCATTGTATTAGTGTGCATATACAGGATTGTGAAACATGAGAGTCAGTGAAGGAGACATCCACGCTGCCCTCAAAAAAGAACAAAATCATATTTGTTTCAGTTTTCAGACACGAGCTCAGAACATTAGATGGAGCGAGTTTACAAATGGACAGCAGTATGATCATCAGTAAATGCCGTTTACCTGTCATTTCACCCACACTCTGCACAAAACCACATAAACAGATTGTTTCCTACAGGGGTCTAAACAAACACTAGAGTGGTGATATTTGTTTTTACCATTCTCATTCCCTAATGTCTGGTAACCAGGGACGGTAAGTCATAAGACATCAGCTTGACTCTATTAATTACCACCTGATCCTTCCTTCCTGGATAATTAGGTACCCATTAGTTCTAATCAAGTAGTTACTTAATTATTGCAGTAATTAGTCTAATGGTCTAGCAAATTGAAGCTTTATCACTTTTGGATACTTAATGTTCTTGGCAGAGTGCATCACAAGTGTCAAGGCTCAAGCTTCAGCAATCAAGCGGTGGAGAAAGAAAGTTATTAGTGTAGCGTAAATGCTCTGTGAGATTTATATGGCGAAATGTGCTCGTGTTTGAAAAGGGGAAAGTTGAAGGATGGGTTCACCCATGAAGCAAGGAGGATGATACACGGGGCTGTGAATATCCATGCTAACCAACCAGAAACCCAAGCGGGGAGGTTGGGTAATTTGTGGTTTAACACAACTGTCTCACTTTGTTTCGCCATTATTATTTGCCTACCACACATTAAACTCATATGGCTCACAGTATCAGGTGTCCTGGACAAAAGCAAAATACTTAAATGTAATCGAACAGATTTTTATTAAATACACAAAACTTTTTTTAGCCAAACATTCTGTTCGATTTCTCATAGGAGAAACAAACATAACATCTGAGTTTTAAGACACTTGTGCGTAAGCTCCTATGGTCTGGAACAGTATACCGTTCAGCTCTGTCATTAACATTTCAATGGAAGCACTCCGGTGCTCACGCTTAATTACTCCTGGGTATTTTATAAGACACGGTTGGAAGGTATTGATCCTCTCTATTGGAGTATTCAGCTCATAAACACAGCAAGCTTTGAGAGCAAGGGCAGCTCTATCAATTCAAAAACATGACAAATACATTGGGATGTATTTGTCATTTATTGCACTGGAAAAGCTAAAGGCAAACTGATTCATTTGAAATGACTTAAGCTGTCTGATATTTTGCATGCATTTAAAAATTTTAATTACAAAAGATTTTAGATCAATAAACTTTTAAATGTTTAAAGTTTACAAAAAAAGATAAAGGGTCAATGACAAATAAGGTTGACAGGGTCAATGAAAAAGCTACTTCTTAAAAGTATAATCTTTGTATTCATCATACCTGTCATGAATCTGGTCCATGGACCTCCATTTGTTCGCCACCAGAGGTCACCCTACCATCACATTGACTCTCACACCACACACTACCCCGGACTTCATTTCCCAGCGGCCATTTCCCTAATCACATGCTCACACCTGATACCCATCTCGCAATCACACACGCTACATAAGCCTTGGACTTCCTCTCTGTCTCTGCCGAGTATTGTACGCAAATATCCTAGTGATAGCTACCCTACGAAGCCCTCTGAGTTGTCTTAGTCTTGCCTTGCCTGTTTTCCCGTGTTTTGATTTCTGCCCGTGTTTCCTGGATTAACCCTTGCCTTGCCGTTCGGACTCTGTTTGCCCCTCGTTTGGATTATTGCTCTGCCTTGCCCCGTTGGATATCGTTCGCCGATCGTCAACCCACGCTTGCCCTAGGATTACTCTTTGTCTTGTCCCTGCCATACCCGTTTGCCATTGTGTCGACCCTGCCTGTATTTATGACCATGTCTTTAAATAAAAGCTTGCATATGGATCCGCACGTCTCACGTCTCATCAGCCCCGTTACAGAATACTCGGCCACACGAGGATCCAGCGGCTTTTCGAAGGAACCCTGGTCAGGTATGGACCCATTCAATCGACTGCTCAATCTGCGACAGGGGAGTTTAGCCATTGAGGAGTACGTCTCACAGTTCTGTGAGTTATCTAATAGGGTGCCTTTTGATGAGGTCGTACTAAAAGACATTTTTCGTTTTGGACTAAGTGAGCCCATAAAGTCATGGTTACCAGAGGGGAAGTTTCATTGCAGTCTAAAGGACTTTATAGACTATGCTTTTCGTTTACTGTGGGTGTCGCGGAAGAGGAACGCGACACCGTGTCTGTGAGTGAGATGGCGGGCGTAGCAGAGTCTGTTCACAAAATGGCGGCCGTAGCAGAGCCTGTTCACATAACGGCGGCCACAGCAACACCCCGTCATGCCATTGCTGCCAATCACGAGTCAAGTCACGTCTCAGCTGACCTTCCAGAGCCTCTTCACGTCTCCGCTGATCTTCCAGAGCCTCTTCACGTCTCAGCTGACCTTCCAGAGCCTCTTCACATCTCCGCTGATCTTCCAGAGCCTCTTCACGTCTCAGCTGATCTTCCAGAGCCTCTTCATGTCTCCGCTGACCTTCCAGAGTCTCTTCACGTTTCAGCAGATCTTCCAGAGTCCCTTCACGTCACCACTGACCCTCCAGAACCACGTCACGTCACCACTGATCATCCAGAGTCTTGTGACGTCCAGTCCGTCACACCCAGATATTCAAGGTCAGTGCTTCGATTTCTCAGTCTGGTATCCAGTGTGAGGGATGCAGCACTGGTGTCGGCACGTGCAGCTGGTATCCCCAAACCAGCTCACTTTAACCCTCCTGTTCCTGCTCCTATTCACCTGTCCGAAGCGCTTCCCATGATGGGGATCGCTTTATGTTGCATTTGGGCTGCATATACCACCACAGAACTGCCCCAGGCGATGGCACCCGCTGCAGCTTCTCCAGAGGAGGTGGCACTTGCTGCAGAACCTCCTGAAGCAGCGGTGCTCGCTTCAGATCCTTTTATGGTGGTGGCGCCCAGTAATGTACTCTCAGCCTGTCGTGTCGTGGTCAAGGAGACGGTTGCCACTGTAGAACCTCCGGAGGTGGCGGCAACCGCTGCAAAACCTTCAGAGGAGTCAGTGGTAACCACCGGTGAACTTTCGCCCTGCCCCGTCACGGCTAAGGAGGCCGTCTGTGAACTCTCGCCCTGTCCTGTCATGGCTAAGGAGGCCGTTTGTGAGCTTTCGCCCTGTCCTGTCATGGCTAAGGAGGCCGTCTGTGAGCTCTTGTCCTGCCCTGTCACGGCTATGGAGGCCGTCAATGTATCCTCGTCCTGTCCTGTCACAGCCAGAAGGGCTGTCCCTGAACACTCGTCCTGCCCTGTCACGGCCACGGAGGCCGCTTTTGAACATTTGCCCTGCTCTAAACCCGCCTTTGAACTCTCACCCCGTTCTGAACTAGCCATGGTGGCTGATTGTGAACTGCCTACCCGCTCAGTTGCCACTAGGAAAAATGTGGATAGACTTCCCATGTTCCCTGCCTCGATTCTTGGTTCCGTACATGTTCTCTCTCCTTCTTGTGTCTCCAGTTTTCCCTAGGTCCCAGTCTCTGCTGTGGGTTCCTGATGCGTTGTGGTGCTCTCCTGATCCGTCATGCTGTTCTCCTACTCTGCTGTGGAGGTCTCCTGCTCTATCTGCTCTGCCGTGGTGGGCTCCTGCTCCGTCTGCTCTGCTGTGGAGGTCTTCTGCTCTGTCTGCTCCGCCGTGGAGGTCGTCTGCTCCGCACTGGTGGGCTCCAGTTCTGTCTGCGCTACCCTGGTGGGCTCCTGCTCCGTCTGCTCCGCCCTGGTGGGCTCCTGCTCTGTCTGCGCCGCCCTGGAGGAATTCAGCCTCGTCTGCACCGCCCTGGAGCGCTCCAGTCCCGCCTGCTCCGCCTTGGTGCCCTGTTCTGCCTCGGTCCTCGACCTCTCCACTCCCAAGTGGACCTGGCCCTCCGTCCCTCCCTTTGTTCCGCCTCCGCTCCACCACCCTCTTGGATTGTGTAATGTTTGGAGCGTCTGGAAGCCGCTCCTTGGGAGGGGGCTATGTCATGAATCTGGTCCATGGACCTCCATTTGTTCGCCACCAGAGGTCACCCTACCATCACATTGACTCTCACACCACACACTACCCCGGACTTCATTTCCCAGCGGCCATTTCCCTAATCACATGCTCACACCTGATACCCGTCTCGCAATCACACATGCTACATAAGCCTTGGACTTCCTCTCTGTCTCGGCCGAGTATTGTACGCAAATATCCTAGTGATAGCTACCCTACGAAGCCCTCTGAGTTGTCTTAGTCTTGCCTTGCCTGTTTTCCCGTGTTTTGATTTCTGCCCGTGTTTCCTGGATTAACCCTTGCCTTGCCGTTCGGACTCTGTTTGCCCCTCGTTTGGATTATTGCTCTGCCTTGCCCCGTTGGATATTGTTCGCCGATCGTCGACCCACGCTTGCCCTAGGATTACTCTTTGTCTTGTCCCTGCCATACCTGTTTGCCATTGTGTCGACCCTGCCTGTATTTATGACCATGTCTTTAAATAAAAGCTTGCATATGGATCCGCACGTCTCACGTCTCATCAGCCCTGTTACAATACCATTCTAAATACCAAATAAATAAATATTATTTAAGTCTAAAAATGTTACAGAAACTTGGTGCTAGTCTTGCTTTCTTGCTTTAAAACATTGTAAGTAATAGTTTAAAAGGATTAATAGTTAAACATGTAATTAACTCAATTTAAAAATGAAGTAATATATATGCATTCATGATATATAATATATAAAATATTATAATAGTAATTTTATTAGTTTTTCCATTTATGCATTTAGCAGACACTTTTATTCATAGCGACTTACAGTGCATTCAGGCTATACATTTTTTTTTTTTTAATCAGTATGTGTGTTCCCTGGGAATTGAACCCACAACCTTTTGCGTTGCTAACGCAATACTCTACCACTTTATAAGTACTAATTAACATCCAATATACTAGTAATATGCATGCTAATAGTGAGAATTGCCCCTTAAAATGTTACCATTATTATTATTATTATTATTATTATTATTGCATTCATTATTTTTTAAAGAGGTCATATGGCGCAATTCCATGTATTCCTTTCTCTTTGGAGTGTTACAAGCTGTTCATGCATAGATAAGATAGATAAGATTAAAGCCAAGATTAAAAGTTAAGACTCAACCACACCTTCCTAAAATGCCTCATTCAAACACGCCCCTACAAATCTATGTCACTGTGTTGGAAGATTTGCATAACACCACCCAAATGTACACGCAAAGAAAGAAGGCATAACTTATTTTCACTGTAGTATTGTTGTCGCCACTACCATGTCGCGAAGACGCTGTGTGTTTCCAAATATGGTAAGGGGCGTAACATTTACGTCACACGCTTGAGGTATTCGGCGAATCACAATGACGCTTTTCAGAATGATGAGCTACGTAAAAATCGACACATTTCAGAAAGGCGGGGCAGAGAGGAGCAACAATAATGTATGGTACTGTATGTGGAAAATAATGTGTTTTTGAACCTTAAACTGCGTAAACACATTAAATTACACCAAATACACAAAAATAATGTTATTTTTAGCATAGTCATATGACCCCTTTAATCTGAAATACCAATCTCAATTTACAAGATCTGCTATTTAAAAATAAATAAATAACCCTAAATTAAATATCCAATATCCTCAGATACATAGACAATGAAAAGATGGACCACTTTTCATGTGTAATTTTAAATAAAGACAAAAATGTAAATAGTGTTCCAATATGTCTGTACCAAAAGAGATAAAAAGCTGAGTATTCATAAAATAATTTGTAAGTGGATTTCCTCACGTATGAGTCTGACTGTGATGAGACTAAGAGCAAGATCTGCTGTACAAGGTGATCTCAGTGTCTCATGTACGGGCAGGGCTCTGTTGAGCTCCAGTGCGAGAGGGAATGGGTCGTCTCCAAAGCACTGCAAATTGAGCCCGGCTTGTCTGTCATCACCTCCCAATTAGCTCCCGTTTACTGAGTCTGTTGGAGACAGAGCATGTTGGCAGGTGAGGAGAGGTGTCTGAGAGGTGCCAGTGCCAGCCTCCCAACTCGACTAGAATTGACTTATGACCCTGGCAACTGTATGACCCATTCACCCCCACTCCACATATAAACCCCTCCTACAATCCACCCTTCACCCAAGCTTGTCAAGCCATAGCTAGTAAGAAAAAGAGATAGCCGGGGTAACCTTGAAACCCTGCAAAACATCACTGCAGTGCTTTCATAGCTCAATGGGAAAGAACAAGGGGGCTAATCTTGTAATCTCAATCATTTGTGACGGCGGTTATTTCTGGGAAGGAACGGTGCTTGGAGGGGATCCGTGCATTCCCTGTGTTCATTTGTCAACACTGTGGATGCAGATTATTTATGTGTCATTTCATGTCACTACGTAACCGCGTTCAGAGCTCGGCCAAGGGAGGCTCTCCTCCCTTCTGCTTTCAAGGTAATACAGGAATTTCGACATCCATTCATTTCAAAGATAATGATCTCCGGCTTTAGTGACCCTTGAAACTTTTAATACGCTGCTAATAACACGTTTTTACAAGGTTCTAATGCGCTATTAAGCAGTAATGCGGACAACGGCGGCTGGAACCTGATTAAGGCTTAGATAAGCAAACAGACCGGTCCGATTGTCGAATGAGGTCAAGAGAGAGGGAATACAATGCGGGAGCTGGAGTGCATAAATATTGTTCTCTGTATTTTCCATGACCATTTGCAATAGCACCTCTGAACTCAAAGTTGGCTCTCTTTAACTTGACCTAGATGTCACATTCTGAAGAATCCTCCTCCAGATGCCTTCAGAAGAAAAAGGTTAGAATAGAAAAAGAAAGCCCACTCCTTGCCATATGACAGCGGCGTGCGAAAAACTGACATGCAGAGTTTTCAAATTGGGGCCTGGGGAACTGAAGCATAAAATAACTTCAATCTCACTGGCTCTCTAAGGAATAGAGCAGAGGTGCGACCAACAACAACACAACAACAGCAAGGCAGGAAGGGGTGAAGGTAGGAGTTATTAGAGGATAAAACTCGCCTCTCCATCTCACTCCCTCTCTCTCAGGAACCCCAAGGATGATCAATGGATTTAGTCAGAGGGATATTCAAGCAGAAAATTGCTGCCTTTTTGCTTTTCTTTGAAGTATTTCCAGAACACATACCAAAGCCCCAGTCCACCCAGGGTTGAAAATAACAGCACAAGAGCGGTCTCTAAGAGTAATCCTGAAAAGAGAGAAAAGGCAGGCAGAGGAGGCTGGGGGAAGCTAAATGTTAAAGGAGGTGGGTGAAAGCTAGATTGAAACTTTGCAGGTATAAAATTGAAGGCAGCCAGCTGAACGGCCACAGTGAAAACAGGGGCTTTATTTTAGTTTTTTCACCAAAGACGTCTCGGGCTGGCTTCACATCTTGCCCAAAAACAAAAACTACATTACGACAAACTACACATTGATCACTTGCAATCTATTGATCACCTCGGAGAATGAGCGGTAATGGGATGACCAACTACAACATCCCGAGCACGGTCATGAACACTTCATGATGAGCCGTTAACCACAAAACCAAATTTAGATCCCCACGCTCAAGTTCTGTCCTAGTCATTAGACGTCCCATCTTATTTCTGATATCTATCCATCTGCGTCTGTCTATTTGCCTGCTAGAAGACAGATTTGTTGAGGGATGGATGTTAAGTACAATCATGTACAGCACAATTCAAGTTAATCAAGTCAATAAAATCATAAAATAAATGCAATCAAATGGGTGCACGATAGATAGTTAAGTGAAAACATGTACATTTGAAAATAATACTTTTTGGTTGCTTTGCATTACATAAAAATTGCTATTCCAAACACATACACATCTATCCACTCTCAATCTACATGTTTGTACATCCAGAGCATGACAGAGCAGTCAATTATCAATAGATTCACAACTGGCCACAGTGTTGCTGTTCAACACTCAATATTATGGAAACTGGTTTAATTTGGTCAGATAACAAGGACTACCATGGGGCTGAACTTTGTAAGATTATCAAGTTGACTAGATTAATGTGTGTAACTATATCCTCTCAGCAGCCCACAATGAGTTCATTAATTGTTGAAAGATGATCATTTAAAAGTTTGCGCACACCGCTTTATGAGTGGATGGGAAAGCACTCACTTAAAAAATAAATGGCAGTTTAATGCAGTAAGTGTCCACCAATTAAAATACAGCACTCTTACAACAGAGAGCTGACTTAATGAAGATGCCAAAAATCCTTTAATTGAAGGACACAAAGCCCTTGATGGGCAAAAACCAGTCATTTTTAGCCTTATTATTATTTAAAATTATATTCATTGCATTATATACATTTTAATTATTTTTTTGCCGCTCAAACATTTAGTCTGATTTATCGCCATTGTGTCGACCAGAAGCTCCATTTTCAGGGGTGAAAGGCTCCCCCATAGCAGCACAGTCAAGTCCTTGTAGTGCTGAAGGTGTTCTAAATTGGGAAAAGCCAAGCAGTGCCAATGTGAGGTTGAAGCTCTGCATTGGCCAGGGAACTCGTGTGCCGCCCTTGGGGGCCGGCATGGCACTGCACATCTGACAGCGGAAGCATGTGGCATGTGCAGGCCGTTATGGATAGAGCTGGGCGATGGGGGACTTCGCTCCGCCGCTCCCTGCCGTGCTCGCTGACGGCCTCATCCGTTTCTCCAGCCCTGCCCTAATAGATCTGCAATGCCTTCCATTCCAATTAAAAGGCCCGGACGCCCTATTTGTCAAAGGACGGAAGGGACAACGAGAGAGGGGTGCTTAGCATTAGTTTTTGGAGTAATTGCCAGCCAAAACGTTGCAAATGGGAGAGAAAGGTTAGTACTGTAAAACTGGACCGCGGGTGATTATTTCTGCCTCTTTTTTTTTTTTTTTTTTGTGGTTTGGCTTGGCTGAGCTTTTTTTTTTTTCGGTGAGCTTGAGCTCATAATGTAATTTCACAGCAGTGCAATCACTGAGGTTTGTAAGTGTTTAATTTTAATTAAAGTGTGAGGAAATAGCTGGAAGACATTTCACCACAAAATATCTTGCACTCGGGGTGGAAGAGTTCATGTTCCCCACTTGAACTTCTGAGGGAAAATCTGTACAACAGACATACTGCACAGTATCTGAGGAAACCAGATTCTGTGGGTGACCCTAGTATGAGAGTGTCAATTTAACCATACACACGTAAATGCCATTTATCATATGAGTATTAAGTTGAATCTCAGTTTAACCAAAATAATATAACTGCATAAAGAACGCAGAAAAGATGGATGACCGCACTAGCATAACTCATGCACATATACCCACAGGAGAGGAGCAAAGTTTATTACTTTTTTCCTTTTCTTTTTTGTTATGTGTGTTTCTGTTCATGTCGGTGGTGGGGGAATTTCTTTCTATGGTTTAATTCAACAATAACATTTCCGATCAGGGTCTTGGGCATCTCAAGGGCATTCCTGGTGAAATTACTGGGACTCTGCACCATTTATCATAGCCTGACATGTGTCATGTTCCAGACTCCGGTGTGTAGAGGTTACAGCTGAAGACAGCTCCTTCTTTGTTGAGCAGCCATCAAAGACAACATCGCTTATTTATAAAAAAATAAATAAATAAATAAATAAAAAAAGGCAATGCAAGAGTTTAAAAAACAGTTTAATCCTCCAAAATAATTAAAACTGTACTG
Organism: Spinibarbus caldwelli; assembly: GCA_039654775.1. Taxonomy (NCBI): domain Eukaryota; kingdom Metazoa; phylum Chordata; class Actinopteri; order Cypriniformes; family Cyprinidae; genus Spinibarbus; species Spinibarbus caldwelli. Next base: position 14,986,457 of record CM077238.1, read on the forward strand.
TACAAATAAAATACTACCTCAAAATATAAAAAAATAAACTAAGTAATGAGCAAAATCTAACAACATTCAAGAAGAACAAGCACGTGTCAAGCACCCTGTTCAAGAGATGGCAAAACCTTATTTCTGTCATGATTAGAATGCAAGTCTAAATACTAGTGAAGTACAATCTAAAACATTATGCATGTTTTTAATCTGCAAAAAAAAGAAAAAGTTGTGCATGTTATAGGTTTAATTGTTGTGGAGAGCCATAGTCTTTTTTGAGTCTCAGTGATTTATTTAAATGTCATTTTTAAGTGTTATTTTTACCACTGTGGTCTATTAAATGGCCATTTGTAGTTGTAGTCTTGGATTATGACTGTTGGCTTGTTTAGTCACAGTAATGAGCACTAGAAAATGTTTCATTGAAAGGTGCTATTATTGCTAATACACTTACAACACCTCTTGGCATTATTCTTGAATAATGGAGCACTAAATAATCCCTACCGGCACATAAAATATAACACTATTGTGTGAAGGCATGGCAGTTCAAGAACAGCCTGCCTTGCAATGCATCGATTGCTGTAGTCTCACACTGGCATTAGAAGGGGCTGGTTTAGGGGCCGAGTCAGGCCATCCTAACGCTTCATTTGGAGTTCTGGAATTGTTCCCGCTCTGCAAAGCTTTGCTGATGTTTTTCTTTTGGCTGTTATAAATGATAATAATTAAAGGAAAATATACAATAATTAGTCACACCAGGTTTTTCCATCTGGTAGTACCTGAAAGATGTTATCACTGGTGTCTCAGAGAACAGGACTGATACGAGTTCAATACAAGTTAAGCTCTAGTTATGAAAGCATTGTGGCATAATGTTGATTATTATTAATTAATTTCCCTTTAGTTGGTTAAAAAAATGAAAGTTGTGGTTACAGTAATGCACTTAAAATGGAAGTAAACCAGGCCATCGCTTTAGAACGTTTAAAATGATAAAAAGTAAAGCCTGTATTTTTATTATAGCACTTCCACTATGTTGTTATTTGCACTATAAAGTCATTGGCAATACATTTTCTTGATAAATAAACCTGGTCCACTGGCCCTACTGTAACTTTTTTTTTTTTCCCCCTGACCAGTCAATATTTTCTGTTGTGATCAACATGCCAACATTCCATACACTATACTGCCAAAAGTATTGGGTCACCCCCTTCTAATGAACAGGTTTGACTACTTTAGTAATTTCCATGAGTACAAATCTTAATGTTTAAGCATATAATGATATTCTAGGGAATTGTGTGCTTCTAATTTTAAAGCAACAGTTTGGACAGGACCCTTTTCTATTCTAACATGACATTGCCTCTGTGTATAAGGCAAGGTTCAAAAAGAAATGATTGATTCAGTCAGTGTGGAAGAACTTGACTGGTCTGCAGAAAGCCAAGTCCTAATCCAAGCTGAACACCTCTGGTGTAACTTTAAATGCAGATCTTGAGCCAAAAACTCATCACCAAACACCAATGACTTGCACATATGGGTACAGTCATTTTAGACATTTCCAAAACTGTTGCAACAGAGATGGAAATACAATTTTAAATGCATTATGTTTCCATCTTTGTTGCCACAGTTTTGGAAGTGCCTTTTTCTGTTCTAAAGAAGGGGGTGTCCCAATACGTTTGTCCATATACTGTATGTACAAGTCATTGGTGTTTGGTAAAGAGTTTTTGGCTCAAGGTCTGCATTTAAAGTTACACCAGAGGTGTTCAGCTTGGATTAGGCCTTGGCTTTCTGCAGACCAGTCAAGTTCTTCCACACTGACTGAATCAATCATTTCTTTTTGAACCTTGCCTTATACACAGAGACACTGTCATGTTAGAATAGAAAAGGGTCCTGTCCAAACTGTTGCTTTAAAATTAGAAGCACACAATTCCCTAGAATATCATTATATGCTTAAACATTAAGATTTGTACTCATGGAAATTACTAAAGTAGTCAAACCTGTTCATTAGAAGGGATATATATATATATGTATTTTTTTTTTTTATTCATGAGACTGCAGTTTAACAGCTTAAGTACAAGTACACGATATACTATGCTGCTCATATACACTATAAAAACATTTTCTAGAATGTATTTTGTATATATGTATTTATTTATTTATTTATTTATTTATTCACGAGACTGCAGTTTAACAATTGTAAAAAGTACAACTACAGAATATAGTATACTTCTCATATACTCTATGATATACAATTATAATAAATGTTTTATTTTTATTTTACACTGGTCTGCAAATTATCAGAACAGGAAATTATAATTAATTTTCTAAAATATATTCAGTATGTTTCCAGGCTGTGCTTCAGCACTCAGGTGGTGGCAGCTCAAAACATTCTAGTCACAACAGGTGAGAAAATCATTACTTTTGTCAATGGTGTCCAAGTGATCTTGATTGATCTGAGATGTCTTATGTTGTGACCAGTCACTTTCTTCATAGGATTAATGAGACCCCTCCAGTCTGTTCAATACACGTGTCAATTAGAGACTTACAATGGCGTTACAGTAGCTCTCTACAAAACATTCTGATCATCTTCAATCAGTCATACAGGCATACATTCAATATTAGTTTATGTAATATCAATATCAAGGGAGACAAAACAGACAGTGACACTACATTTGTTATTTATTAAATATTTTCTTTGTTTACTAACTATACTGTATTCCTTACCAATTTTTGGTATAGGTGTCAGCGGAACACATGCATCTAAAGAGCACTGCCATCACTAATAGTCTGTAAGAAAATCAAAATTCATAAGTAACGAGCACATTACAGCTTTTCACTCGTAAAATGGCTCCTTCTCCTAGTACTAAGTGATTTTACACTGGCCCACCTTCAAGAAATGAATGTGATATGTCATTGTTTAGGAAGTGCATCAGTAATTGCTGACATAGTGAAAAGTAAAATACTACCAGGAATTAGTGTGGGGAGGTTAGGAGGCATATAAAATTAATTAATTTCACCAGAGCATTATTTATAACTTAATATGATATAGTGGCACATTTTAGAATAGCACTGTATATGCACATTTTGGAGATACTAAAAGACAAATGACTAAATATGCATAAAAAGGGGCCTTTTGGTGATGGAGACATGTAAAATAAATTACAGATGTAGCTTCTTATAAATGACTAAACGTGGTTTTAAACATTGTTTGGAGCATTGCCATGGTGACCAAAGCTTGTCTAATATCTTTCTCTACGAACAGCTCATTACACGACACAACAACCCTTTTTCAAAGTGCTGAGTGCCAGATTAATATATATTAGGAATTGGTGAGGCAGCCCTCATTGTGCTAAGAAGAATGGAGGAAACTTCTCCCGGGCATTTACATGTGCATTCAAATTGGCTGTCATTGCTGAGAGTGACAGCTTAACAAATGCTATACATCAGATTCTCGCTTTCTGACACAGACACAACTTGTAATCATGCATTTTGTCAAGCAGCCTTTCTTCAGGAAAATTAATTAATAAAATAAATAAATAAATAAAACATATGATACAAAACAAAAAAATGTCAACCTAAGTGGATCCAGGTGGCTTTGATTTTGCATGATTTTTTTGTTTTTTAAATTAACATGCCATCAATGGTATTAATGCCCTAATCCAACACAGCAGAGGCGCAGAGAAGTTAAAGTGTATGTGTGTGTTGGAGGGCTGTGTGTCCAGCAATGCCTGTTCATGATTGAAAGATTGCTTGGGCTCAGGCTTAGGGGGGATTTAAGCTTCTTGAGATCCGTTCTTAAATTGCTGGCAGTTTCTCTTTGTATATCTCTTTTTCCTTTTCTCTTCTCTATCTGAAGCTTATATGTACTTTAATCTCAAGTACAAGAAGTGGCTTTGGTAAGAAAACAGACGCTTCACAAAAGAATGACTCAAAGAGAAACTAAAAAAGAACAGTGTCAGCTTTAGCAAAGACATGACTGTAAATCTACCACAACAATAGTTGTTTTGATTTTAATAGTTTTGTTTAATTTATGTTTAATTCCCAATAGTTTTGTTTTCCTTTTTGGAATGACGGTTGCATAAAAAAAAAAATTATATGGCCTGTAATATAAGCCCTAAATTATATATTAATATAGGAAGATACTATATATATATATATATATATATATATATATATATATATATATATATATATATATATATATATATATATATATATTGTATCTTCCTATAATAATATATAATTTAAGGCTTATATTACAGGCCATATATTTTTTTGTTTTTATGCAACTGTCATTATATATATTTATATATTTTTATTTTTTTTCATGAAAAAAAATCCATAATTTCATTATTGTTGCTATCAAATATATATATTTTTTTATTTTTACAATACAAATATTTTCAGGGTTGTATGTAAGCGTGTCAAAACTGCATCATCTAATGTCCTGTAATGCACCATTCTTAAAATCTCTTCACACAACTTCACAGACCATGGGTTTCCTTCTCTAAATAGCGGTTGTGTTATATTAGCAGTGCCATGTGTCTTCAGTGCCCTCTGCAGCCAGAAAAGGTGAGTGCATGGTTGCACTAAAAAGATATTATTATCCTTGATATTGCTAAATAAAAGACTGACTTGCTTTATCTTCATGCCAAAAAAATGGATGAAAATTCAAAATTTTGAATTAAAAAGTGTGATTCATTTAAGGTCGAGCCTCTGTAATGTTAGGGTAAATATCTGAGACTACATTTAAAAAGCACTGCTCTGCGTATATTGGTGTGGTCATCTTCTGTTTTAGTAGTTCACCTCTCGCTGCCCCCTCCTTTTCCACTGGACCATCTAACATCATAATATCAGCTGTAAACCCACTGACCTGAGTCTTCTGACAGGTGATTCCATATATCTCACAAGCTTGTTCGTAACTCCTCTGAGCAAACCCCATCAGATCCTCAAGCCTGTGTTTTTTATATTTTTTACTGTTTCTTTCTTTAGTGTGTGATCTGATCTACTGTATTCTTGTAATAGCCTTGACCTTCACCTACGATTCTCTTTACGTTACTGTGTAATGCCATTGAAAGACTTGATAATGACAGTGTAAACAACTGCGCTGCACTGACATGAGGTCATAGATAACTTAACCCTACCATCTGACACCACGGCTTCACAAATTTACTGATTCTGCAGACTCTCAAAATCATATGTGGAATGAGGCATTAAATTTAGTGTACACAATTTTAAACAAAGGTTTAAATAATTAAATTAATGACAAATAAAATAAAATAAAAAAACACAGCCAAGCACAGAGCCTGCTGACCAGCACATAATGAACACAAAGAGGTCTGTTTGTTGTGAAAGACTCTAATATGGTGAAAAAAAAAAAAAAAAAAAAAAAACTTTGAGAAATGTGGGCTTGAGAAAAGGTCAAAGAGGTCATTTGCACCGGATTCCCACCTCTCCTCTGGCACATCACTCAAAACAGATTGGGATGCCAATCATGCACACAGCTGGCGTCATTGTCCTACTGCAGGAAGACATATCTCTCTTCCACACTCACGCACACACTTCTCTGCTCAAGTTGCCATAGTAACTAATATATAAGTCTGTTTTTACTCCTGTCCTGCATTATATGAGCTATCACTTGTTGAGTTTGCCGATTGTTTGACTTTGGCAAACACTAAGCAATAGTGTTGTTATCACATTTATTCAGCCCACTGATACTAACAGAGAATTACATAGTGAATGCTGAAAATGTAGCAATTGCTATGTAATGTAAGACTATAATTTTTAATAAAGTTAAAAGAACTATAGATAGTAGAATGACAGAACAAATAGACAGAATGTTGATAGAATGATATAACAATAGATAGATAGATAGATAGATAGATAGATAGATAGATAGATAGATAGATAGATAGATAGATAGATAGAATGATCGATAGGACTATCGGTAAATAAATGGATAGAAGGATAGATAGATAGAATGACAGAGAACGTTAGAACGACAGAACGTTAGAAAAATAGAACGCCAGAACGACAGAAAGATAGATAGAACGATAGAATGACAGAACGATAGATAGATAGATAGATAAATAGATAGATAGATAGATAGAACAACAGAGTGATAGAACATTTGATAGAACTATCAATAAATAGATGGATAGAGGGATAGACAGAACGACAGAGAACGATAGAACGATAGAACGATACAGGCAATTCACCCCCAATCCAGAAGGGGGCGCCCGCAGTAATGCAACGCTGTTTGATAACCGCCAGCAGAAGAACAGGTGAATGCCATGAGTTGCCCACTTGAAAACAAAGCCCCCAGACAGTGACCAGGTGCTGATTCTGAATGCATCTCTCATTGACAAGGGAGTATACTTTAAAGGCTTGCGCACTCAACTGTTTGCGAAATGGAGCTGTGAGCTCGTGTATCCTACCTCTCTCATTCGGCACAAATCCAAATATTCCATAATATTTCCATATTTGTGATGTAACGTTTCTGAATGCTAAACTATTATTTATTATGTAAATTGTAAGCTTTGTACTTCAGTCGTGTTCCAACAGTGACACAGAGGCGGGCGCGCTGATGTTTGGTTCAGTGTATTTTATTTTGATAAAGTAACGTTACCAACTGTGCTGTCAAGTTAGCAGTGCTGGAACTGATGTGTTTTGTTTGTTTGTGTGTGTGTGTGTGTGTGTGTGTGTGTGTGTGCTCCGGCGCGATCACTTCAACTGTTTCCTTATACCAGCAGAATCAAAAAGCAGAAAAATAAAGAAAACAAATAAGATGTCGCTTTCTGCCATTTGAGTTTCCTTTCTGTGAACAAATTAAGCGTGTCACAAAAATTAACTGAAACTCAGCATATATAGGCTACGTTACGTGTCGCACTGTTTTTTCCCCTTCCCAGCAGGCACCAGACGTCTATGTAACGTCAGGTTGACGTTGGACATGACGTCGGACAGACGTTGCATTTTGGTTGAAAATGAAAATCGGGTTGACGTCAATATTTGACGTCAATTTGACGTTGACTTAAGGTTGGATTTTGGTTGCACAACCTAAAAACAACAAAATCTCAACGTCAGCTGACGTCGGTATTGGACATCAATTTAACATTGACATTAGACGTTGAATTTACGTTGAATTTTGGTCACCCGACGTCGCAACCAAAATTTAACCAAATATCAACGTCTTATGACATTGTGTGCCTGTTTTGTGCCTGCTGGGTTGTTTATCTGTAAACTAAATCAAATATATTTCAAAAATTTATTCCTTGTATGTATATATATACTGCAGATTTTATATATCGTCGCTGTCGGGCGGAAACCTCCTATGTCCAAATTTTGTCAATTTCATATTTTTTCACAAATCGATGCTATTGGTCAGTCCCCACGTGGGTCTGTTATTTTTACAAATTATTAACCAATCTAAAGTGTTGAAAATAGCTTGAGAGCAAATCTCTTAACTTCATTGGACACTTCAACTGTCTGAGAAGTCTCGTAACTCCACCTCTTCTTCACTCCGTGGGAGCCTCGCGGCATTATGGCTCCTCGAGATTGAAAGTCGCAACGAATCTTCGTCGAGCAACACGTGCTCTGAGGTAAATGAGTTTAGGAAGATGTATGTAACCACAGTCGTTAGCTTTGGTTAACTACTGAAGCCTTGTCTCTTGTCAGAAGGCTCAACTCGACCGCAGACTTTGATGAACACTGCTGGCAGCAGAGACGTCTGTGTCCGAACCATTCTTATCAATGGCAGCGTAATCTCGTATCTCCCTGCTCCCAAGTCATAAATCTTGTGTCTCCGATTAAACATGATTTTGGGGAAATGTTGTGTTAATGTTGGTACACAACAGTATATGATAGCGATATAAGGTATAATACCAACTTTAACAATTCAGTGTTTAATAACTCAAAAAAAAATGCAGTTTTTTTAATTTCCAGAAAAATAATGGTTTTGGAGATGCGAGGATTCCGCCCGACAACGACGATATATAACATAATGTAATAATATTTAGTATTTTCACATCTAGGTGGAAAAAATTGTAATTTGTACTACTGTCTGTTCAAAATAAATGAAAAGACACCGAGCATAGTAGATGAACCGTGACCCCCGAACCGAGGTACGTACCAAACCGTGACATCTGTGTACCGTTCCACCCCTAATAGATAGATAGATAGATAGATAGATAGATAGATAGATAGAACGATAGATAGAACGATAGATAGATAGATAGATAGATAGAACGATAGATAGATAGATAGATAGATAGATAGATAGATAGATAGATAGATAGAACGATAGATAGATAGATAGATAGATAGATAGATAGATAGATAGATAGATAGATAGATAGATAGATAGAGTTTTCTGGCACTTCAAGAGGTGGTAGAGGGAGACATACAATACAAAGAAGCATCAGATCAGATGAAGCAGATGTTGTCACTTTTAATGACATCATTGATTACCCCAGAGCTTTGTCCAGTTCTCTCTTTCACTGGGTTTCAGAGGCTAGGCCAAAAGCAAGAGGCTCAACTACAGAGTCCCCATAGAGCCTCCACTCTTTAAAAACTCCTGCATGAAAAGTCTTTCAATGCAATGGCCTTCACTATATCCTTTGCCTTTTGCTCTGGTTCTTTTCCCATGCGCCAGACACCATTCTCCCAACGGAAGACTTCGGCCTTCTCTCTTCCCAGAAGCCTGCATACCAGTGCTAATGACATTACTGAGCGATCAGCCCAGAGTGGAGGTTGCTGATGTGTCATTAATAGGAATTTCCCATCTATTATACCTGCTCCATTAGGCACAATTTTGCATACATCTACTCCTCCCATTCAAACCTGCCTGATAACACTGATACTGATGTCATCCTTTGTTACGTGCCATTATTCACCCAACGTCTGTTTTCTGGATCTATCCTTGAGGCAGTGGTCTATTCACTTCCTTTAGACATGGTAATGCAAGACTGAACATTCTGTTTGGGAAAAAAAAATCATCCATTAAAAAAAGTTTGATTCTCTGAGACAATAATGCTTGGCACAACCAGATGAATATACTGCAGCTTCTTCTTTAGTCCGATACGAAGACAATTTTCCATGTGGAAATAAACCTAGCTCACTTCCGCTGGTATCTGACAGGCGCTGCCAGTGTCCCTGTTCCCCTGCAGGGCCCACAGCTAACCAAGCAAAACAAGCCCCACTAATCTGAGAGAGCCTTGACCTCTGTTCATGATCTTTGTCACTGACAACTCCAGGACGTGGTTATTACAGACATTGATAGTAATTGGTTCTTCTGGTATGTGTGCTGATTATTCTTTTGCCAGGCAGCTGGGTCCCTGGAGCTGTGTCAAGTCATCTGTGCCCTTGGTACAGTGTACACATTCCACCTACACACCGCCTTCCGCTCATCGCCATCTTGCCTCGATCCAGCTTATCTGGGTTCAGCAAGTCAGGTGGAGATAACCCGGGCACAGGCGCGGTACATGTGTCTTAAACTATGCACGTAATTCAGCGAGGACGGCCCACCCTCAGAGCTGCATTTCCTGTGAGAGTTCCCACCGTTTTCAGTCTAATATCCTGTCCCTGACCATCGGATCACAGCAGAAGGGGAGTGCTGGAGAGGTGTGAGATCGCTTAGCTAAAGTAAGTGTGGTTACAGTTAAAATAAAAGACAACAACATGACAAGGACAATATTGGGGAATGAAGGAATAAATAAATAGTAAAGAATTTTAACTAATAAAACAATAATAAATAACTTCTGAAAATGAATTATGAAGGACCATGCGACACTGAAACCTGGAGTAATGGCTGCTGAAAATTACATTTTGCCATCAAGGAATAAACTATTTAAATTATAGTCAAACAGAAAATCGTTCCTTGGAATTTTAATAGTATTTCACAATATTATTGCATTTACTTTTAATATATTTAATATTACCTTATACTGTACTGTTATTTTGATATTAAGCCTTGGTGAGCTTAAAAAAAACTTCAAAAACATCACAATTAAAATTATTCTAAACTTTATTCCAAACACACACACACACACACACACACACTTATTTATTCATTCATTTATTTATTTATTTTGTCCAGTGCTGTATAATATATATATATATATATATATATATATATATATATATTATACAGCACTGGACAAAAATAAATAAATAAATAAATAAATAAATAAATAAACAGTACATACGTACATACATACATACACACACACACACACACACACACACACACACATATACATATATATTGCCATTGTCTTTTTTTATTATATGTTATTTTAAAGCCAATAAGGTCCAAACAACAACAATAAAAAAGTAAATAAATAAATAAATAAACAAAAGATACAGGTTCAGAACGATTTTTGGGGTTAACTATCCCTGTAAGAATTTACTGTCCTGAACAAGAACAGTTGATTGTTTTGGTCTTGGAAGCGGGGCTTAGAGATAAAGAAGATCTAATGGAGGAGCCTGCTGACAGGTACTGATGGAGATTTAGTTGGTTCCAGCAGTGTTAGTTGGCTCTATTGAGAGAAAATGTAAAGAGGGTGCATGGGTATTAGAAGTAAAGTGTAGGGTTTAGGGCTCGTTACATTTGACTGTGTCCATCCTCGTGGCCAGAAGCTGATCTAATCATGCCCTCCATCCTACCCCCTTGACTTACCCTTCAAACAACCCCTGCCCTATCCTGTTCAGCTGTCCCAAGGGTCAATTCCTTGTCCTGGAGCTAAAACAACAGGATCACAGCCATGGTGCTAATACTCAATAGACACTGACCTACTTTGCAGGATTTGTGTTGGGGGAAAATCCCTGATCCACTGCCCTAATGCCAGCGATGAAAGTGATCTAATTGTCCTAACTGCTCTGTTTAATCTGAAATCATGCTCATGTTATTAATTTCCCATTATGGGAATGCGGCTCTGCCGATGGGATTAAAAGAGTCGTCCTCTCTCTCTCTCTCTTATTTTCTCCATTCCGATGACCTCCGCGTGCAAACGTGCATGCTTGAACCATCTGGCTGTGCAAGAGCTCACATCCCCTATTTGTTTGTTTGAGCATGTGCTTAGTATTTGCTTCCACTGATCTCTCATGACTTTTCTTCATGATTTTGACGCTGACACCATTCGCCTACAGTTCAACCTACGTTTAATTCAACAGTTGTTATGTAATATTCACCTGGATTGTATCTATTGTACAATCCAATTGTTATATAATATTCACCTTTCTTTTGCAAAAAATAAAATAAAATAAATAAATAAAATAAAATAAAAATCAAGGTCTCATTGATCAAAACTATCTGCATTATTATTTTCCTTTGACAGATTGAATAAAATATTAGCACCAAAGATGCACTACTCTGCATCTTATACTCAAATATCTAACTGTCTCATAACAGCAAGAGCAACTAATAACAAATATGTGAAATGCAGTGGATTTAAATTCAGTTTAAACAGTCCATCTCCATTTTCCAGTTCATTTCATGACCACCAGGGGGCACTTGTTTCCCCAAACTTGAGTTTAAAGATACAAAAGACATTCATCTTTGCCTGAACTTAGCAAAGTGACTCATTTGTGCAATAAACACTTTACACTAAACTGCCATATGATACATTAAAATAACTACAATGTTTAAAACAATTAAAGACTGACAATACAATACAACAGATACTAAAAATGACCAATGTGCACTTATTACTCAAAATTAATCCAACATATTTTATATTTCCTTGTTTAGATGTGAAAATCACAAACTATTAACACCTGACAGCAATCACCTTTATATTTGTAATTTAAGGCTAAAGATAAATATCACAACTCATTTAAAAGAAGGAATAAACAGATGACAACACTCAAGACATCAAAATTTGTTTTGGGAACGAGAAAAGAAGAAACCTGACTTAGAGCAGTATGCTGTTTCTTCATCAACAGATGCCACAATCCGCGCTGCCAGCATGAACATCCACGCCAGCCTCTCTCTCTCTCCCTGTTAGTACATGTTTTCCTATCAATCCATCAGAGTAATTTTGTATATGAAAGGCGAGAATTCAAATGGCTGAATAAGCAAAAAAAGAAAAAAATCCTTATGAACAAGACTCTTTGAGTGCGTATCTAATAATGCCAAGCTGACATGCAATACATCATATTACCCATTAGCAGTTACCGGGTAAAAGAGGAAACAAAAATCTGCAGGCTGTTGACAGATCAAAAGACCCATTTGCATCGCCTCGTGGTCTTTTCCATTCAATTTTACCATCACAGTAACAAATACTTCATAATGCTGTGCACGGGAAAAAAAACAAATCACTATACAAGCTCAGTTTTCCACCTGTGGCTTATTGGTTGATGTAGCTGCATCATGTAGTGGCAAACAGATTATAAATACCATATGGTATACAGCTAAAATGACAATAAACCGATAGTAAAAGTTAAAGTTCACAGAAAACTGAAAATTTTGTCATCATATACTCACTTTCAGGATAATCTATTTTTTTTTCTTCTGTAGGAAATATAACTATAAATATAGGAAAATAATATAAATAATAGAATCAAAACTTAAATTTGAAAATATTATGAAGTTTAAGCAGTCTTCAAACTAGAAATGGGAAAGATTTTCAAAGATGTAAAAAAAAAAAAAAATTAATTCAATGTGTTACTTACTAATTCTTTGTAATTATTTGTGAAATTAACTTGGAATTTCTATGGAAGCTTATGCCACAGGACAATAAATAAACAAACAAACAAACAAATAAATAAATAAATAGATCATTGTGACTTTTTATCTCACAATATGGAGTTTTTCCCCTCACAATTCTGAGTTTTTATCTCACAATTCTGCCTTTTTTCTAAAAATTTTGAGATTTAAACTCAGAACTGCAAGATATAAAAATTGAGATCCATTAAAAAAGTCAGAACTGCGAGAATTGCAGAATATGTTAACATAGAAAAGTCAGAATGAGAGTTATAAACTCAGAATTACAAGAAACAAAGTCAGAACTGTGAGATTAAAAAAATGTAATACCTTATTCATTTTTAATTCCATGGCAGAAAAAAAAATTGCAAGATGTAAATTCAGAATTCATTGAAAAAATAGTCAGAAATGCTATTTAAATAAAAAATCTGAATTATGAGTTGCAATTACTTTTTTTATTTTTAATTCCGTGGTGGCAACAGGCTTCTGAGTGAAAATCGTTTCTACACCAAACACTTTCTCAGTATTTTATTCAAAAGTAAATAATAACAGAACTTTAATTTTTGCTATGCACTACTGAATATGAGCACCAAATAAAGTGCTATGGCCCACAGATGACCTGTTGCATCAAACTGAATCAGGGTAGTAATGAGCGAGGGTCCTAGTCATACCCAAATGAGTCATAACTTAGCTGGACCATAAGACAAAAAAAAAGAGGGCATCTGTCTCTAAGAGTTCAAAGACAGCCGGAGCAGAGCTGAGGATTCAAAATACTGCACAGTGATTCAGACTGTATCTTAATGCAATCCTTGCCAAAGTACACGCGATCCTCACCGACGCCTGTTTTGATATGTTCAAACATCATCTAATTGCTTTATTAGATCAATTCATTCCATACCTCCTCTAAAAGCTGTGGGAATTCTCCAAATACCCCATACACACAAAATAGAACATCCTTTTGCATAGAACATGACCAGGTTCAAAAGTTCAAGCCAGTCGCATTGGTGACTGTCAGAAAGAGCTCTGTGATCAGGCAGCTGTACATGCACTCTTAAAAGATTCATAAAACCACAACTGCGCAAAATGTACGCACGAGGATGACAAGTTTATGCAAATTCAAAGTGCAAACACTGTGGTGTGGAAGACTGTTCCGGTGCAAATATGGCTTTTAGAGACGAGCAGCCCTGCCGTTCAGGTTAAGGTGGTCCTAAAAAGACCCCTCTAGCGCAAGTTACTCCAAGGACCTATATTTAAACCTTGTACTTTTAGGTTCAAAGAGCAATGCCCTTAGAAACTTGGCACCATGAATTATTTGCGAGGGAAAAGGCATGATGCATCTTTTAACATGTGCAGTCACTTCAGAGTGCAAAGCCTACAAATGTCATGTCCTCTTAAGATCAAAAGTAATTGGTCAGGCTGCACAACAAGACACAGGGGTAACAAGGCAGTTTACTAGTGTAACAGACTCAAATGACATAGTGTGAGCGCAGCAATGAGCTAATAGACCTACTACAAGAGAGCAGCGTTTTCATTTCTATTTTCTCTATTTTTATATGTACATGTTATATATTTCATGATGTTTTTATTCAGGTCTAACATCAGTGAATGTGCTGTAAAAATGTGTTGTTTAGAGAAAATGAAGTAAAAATTTCATGTCAAAGCAAAACAATCCAGATTTTATGCCAGTATGTTACCATTGAAAAAAACCAAGTAAATTATATATCTAAATATTATCCACAAATTATTAAATGAGCAGTTTACCCAAAAATGGTAGCTGTGGGGTAAAGTGTGCCAGATGATTCCGTGTAAGCTGTGTAAGTAATAGTGTTAGCAAAACAATGATAGATGATAGATAGATAGATAGATAGATAGATAGATAGATAGATAGATAGATAGATAGATAGATAGATAGATAGATAGATAGATAGATTTATGTGATCCTATATCATTATTTTGTTCTTCCTTATTTCAGTTGATCTCAGACATGCTTATATAATTAGATATATTCGTGTAACCTCTTTCTCATTTCTCCTTGCCAAAATAGTAGAGGCACAGTTTATGCCACTGTGTTTGAAAAGAAACGGCAATGCACACACAATGATCTGAAGAGAGACAGAGAAAGAGAGGGAGAGAAAGGAGGGAAACAGAAATACAGATGGTTCTTGAGGTGTTGACAGTTGTGTAAGTCAGTGTTCTGGGTCAGGTCAGAGAGGATCTGGAGACCACAGAACGGGAGATGTGGATTGGGTCAGTGAGCAAGACTGTCTGGTAAGAGGAAAGAAAAGGAGGGGTTTAGGAGGGGGGTTTGTCTGTGATGTCTTTCTGTACCCTGGAAGGAGGTTAGCTGCAGAGGAGCAGGTGTTGCCCTCTCAGTGTCCATAGCCAGCAGCGCTTCAGCATTTCAGCACCGCCCCGAGAACCCAACTGTCATCTCTGATGAGCCGGTGTCTCCGTGCTCCACACGCTTCTCACTTGGTACCACAACTGAGTCCAGCATAACTATACAGAAAGAACATCATCTTTGCTTAGATTTAACATAGTAGTTATGTTAAAACCACACACAACCTACACATTTTCATAAATTCTACACTTATTGAGGGCAAATCTGTCCTATTTATTCAGAATAGATTCAAATGTGGTAAAACTTCAAAGATCAAGTGTGGAGGTATAATTTGCATATGTAACTAATAGCACCAAACAGAACAGCACAAGTAATGGCAAGCTCAAATTCGAACCACTGGTTGAGCCATTGTTGTTAGATCCAGCCCCGCAAATGGCTTGAAATTCAGTTTGATGCCACTTGAAATCAGCCACATCAACTTTGAATGTTAAAAGCTGAGCTAAGAAATATTTCAGTTTTACATTTTATTAAGATAGCATTTACTCACCCAGAGTATCTGTTGTATACTATACAACAAAATGGACTTTCAAATTGTGTGGAAATCATCCTGCAGGCACTGTGTGGGGATAATTATGGCTTAAAAGAATAGTTCACCCAAAAATAAAAATTCTGTCATTAATTACTCACCGTCATGTCATTCCAAACCTGTAACACCTTCATTCATCTTCGAAACACAAATTTAGATATTTTTGATGAAATCCGAGAGCTCTCAGCAATGCAACTGACACGTTCAAGGCCAAGTAAGGTAGTAAAGAAATTGTTAAAATAGTCCATGTGACATCAGTGGTTCAACCGTAATTATATGAAGCTATGAGAATACCGTTTTGTGCGCAAAGAAAGCAAAATAATCACTTTATCCAAAGATTTCTTCTCTTCCGGGTCAGTCTCCGCCACCATTCACAAGAGTACCTCAAGAAGTATTCTCATGGCTTTATAACATTACAGTTGAACCATGATGTCACATGGACTATTTTAACAATGTCTTTACTACCTTTCTAGGCCATAAACGTATCAGTTGTGTTGCTGTCTATGCAGGGTCAGAAAGCTCTCAGATGTCATCAAAAATATCTTAATTTGTGTTCCAAAGATGAAAGAAGGTCTCACAGGTTTGGAACGACATGAGGGCTAGTAACTAATGATAGAATTTTGATTTTTGGATGAATTAGCCATTTAAGTAGCCGTGTTTGGAATACATAACCTGTCGATAGCATGTGATTAAACTAGCAAAAATTTGCCTGTCATGAACATATTTAAGGATGGGGGGTCGATTGACTTGACCAAATTTCATGTGAATGCATGATTTCTGGAAAGCATAATTTAAACAAACACTTTTTAACCCTCAATAATAAGTAAAGCTTACAAAAATACAATATTAAGTACACTGATTCAATGGCCATGATGCTGCTGACTGTGATAATATCCTCATATTATGTAAGAGTACAATAATCAGAAAGAAAAACAAAATAATCCTCCAATAATTAAGACAAGAAAGTTGCAGAAAGATGTGTACCTAAGTGCTGCCATCATTACATTCAGGGTGAAATGGGGTTGTTTTGTTTAATGTCCTATTCTGACCGCATCCATTATAGCGATAAAACGGAGCAGTGTCTTCTGACGTAAAACTCAGAGCAGAGGGAGCAAAAATAGTATGACTGAGGTCAGGCATCTCCAGTCACAGACACATTAAGCAATGTGGAGCAAGCTGTGCTGAGAAACATTCTGCCTTCTCAAAGATTAGTGTAAAAAATAAAAGAACAATATTTTGCTTATTCCGTGTAAACAAAAACTAGGGCACATGAGGATGGTGTTGTCATGCAAGGCAACATGCAAAGAACACCCAGAAACTTCTATGTTCACCAATTAGAAACGTGTATGTCAGTAAGAAAGGGGTAATATGCATTGTTTTCTGGTTTTTAATTGTTTGTGTAAAGGACATTAAATGATAAGCACACCAAAAATGTAATTGTAAGAGCTGTGTGTGTGTGTGTGTGTGTGTGTGTGTGTGTGTGTGTGTGTGTGTGCACGTGCGAGGCAGGAGCAAGGCAGCTGTCAGGCTCTCGTCAGCACAGAAGTGGGTTACAGGAGCTTACATGACCCAGACATGCGAGTCACCCCCAGGGTCAGGGGCCAGTCAGGCATGGCAAGCCAGCACCAACCCCATTCCGCCAATCCACTGAAAGGATCTGTAGAGGGGCCTAAAGGGCCCCAAAGGGCCAGTACAACACATCTTAGGATACACACACAAATGGCGAGAACGATTCCTTATTACACTGTACTGTATAAAGGCCGTTCACACTTAGGGGCTGTCAAGATATAAGATTTTCACTACATGATTATTGTGGCCAGAAGAATTCACAATAATATTACTATTGCAATATATAGAAACTTTGAAAATAAATAGCGCTATCAATCAAATTAATCTTTGTTTATTTTGAGTTGAATTACGCTCAAATTCTGTGTATCATACTTAAAATATGAATATAAGGGAACACTTATAATCAACATGGAATCAAAACTGACTCTGTTAATGCACATTCATGAAAAAAAAAACAACAACTTTACAATCCTCATGCTAAAAGACAATCCCCAAACGGTTTCAGCCACACCTCTCCAGCATCTTGTCTACTGTACTGTAAGTCCTGTATCATGTAACAAGCTGCAAAGCAAACCCTGAGATTGTGGGGAGGTGCGTTCTCATCTGTTTTTGGCCCAAAACCCTGTAAGTACTGTAGTAGGCCCAGTGACTTGAATTTTTACACTTTGAAAAATGAGGAATATTGCAAGTCAAAGCAAGTCAAGTCAATGTTGAAAGCATTTCACTTGCCAAAGCTTTCACATACTTTTAACTTTTTTCTTTCTTTCTTTTTCTTTTATATGCTGGATTCTCTGACTATAATAATAATAATAATAATATTAATCATCATCATCATTAACATACAAGAAATATTATTTTGAGTATCATCAAGGTATCATGCCAAAACAAATTTCCCCATAACCTGGCTCCATTCTGGTGTGTAAGCTTATTTTCACAATTCAAAACCAAGTCACACTTTACTTATATATATATATATATATATATATATATATATATATATATATATATATGTATTAGTGCTGTCAATCGATTAAAAAATTTAATTGCGTTAATCACAGTCAAGGACTGTGATTGATCATGATTAATCGCAAATTTAAAATACTAGGATTTACCTGTAAATGTGTTGAAATGAAATGCATGACAAACTAGTTTAAGGAAACAGAACCTTTCACACCTTCGCCAGGTATGAGACATAATCCTTATTATTTTATCATTATTCTTCTGTTTTTATTCAGCCATTATCAGCCTTTAAACTGGCAATACAACGTTTACCAAGCCACATCGCTTCAATCCCAGTATACATTTATCCAACTATTATCAAAAGTATTTCTAAATAAATACAAAACAACATTTTCTTGCGACCTTACGTGAAGTATTATGACAAAATGCATTATGAATAATTGGACCTGTTCTGCAGCTGCATTAGAGCTAATATTAGCATCATGCTTCATAAGAAAATTTATGAGATTAATAGTACACTTTTACTCAGAACTCACTTTAAACCATCATTGAGTGTTTGTAATAACTTCCTTTTGCGATCACATGTGGAATTTGGTCTTTTACTGTTGTTAAAATATGCTATTTATAGCCTTTTATATCGCTGCACAAATTAGCATTTCAGATGTACACGTTCATCTTAAGAAAATCACATACAAACCATATCCTATCGTAATCGTGTGTTTATTATCTTATATAATCTATAGTGGCTGTTGTCATGTTTATTTCTGCTGTGTAAAAGCCTTAACATGTGCTCTGTCTGAAACTCACGTTGTTTGTGATGTTTACAGCCGCCTCTCTGTTCTTAAGTTGCCAGGGATACATTCCAACTATAATACACATTAGTAAAAGGATCTATTTTAAAAATCCGCGGCTCAGTAATTTTTCCCGCGACTGTATTTTCAAAATAGCCCACTTCTGCCGTTACCCTGGCAACACTGGTTCACTGTAACCTCATCACACAATGACAGATAACCTTCCGCGCTGCGATGACGGGAAGAAGTTGGGGTCAAACATTATCACATGATTAATTTGCGTTAAAACGCGTTAAAAATTTTAGATTAATCGCATGCGTTAACGCGTTAACGTTGACACCCCTAATATATATATATATATATATATATATATATATATATATATATATATATATATATATATATGAGATCAGTTTGGTAAACATAAGTACATAAGTTTGGGATCAGTAAGTTTTTTAATGTTTTTAAAGACATTACTTATGCTCATCAAGGCTTCGTTTATTTGATCAAAAATACTGGAAAAAAATGTAATTGTGTGAAATATAATTGCAATTTAAAATAACAGTTATATATATATATATATATATATATATATATATATATATATATATATATATATATATATATATATATACACATATACTTTAAAATATAATTTATTCCTGTGAAGCAAAGCTGAATTTTCAGGATCATTACTTCAGTCTTCAGTGTCGCATGATCCTTTAAAAATCATTCTAATATGCTTATTTATAATCGGTTTTGGAAACAGTCGTCCTGCTTAATATTTTTTTAGAACCTGTGATACTTTTTCAGGATTCTTTGATAAATAAAAAGTTAAAAACAACAGTGTTTATTCAAAATAGAAATTTGGTGTTACAATATTCAAAAGTTTGGGGTCAGTAATTTTTTTTTCTCTTTTTTTAAAGAAAATACTTTTATTCAGCAAGGATGTGTTAAATGGATAAAAAGTGATAGTAAAAACTTTTATTAAAATATAAAAATATTTTTTTTAACCCTTTATTCATCAAAAGAATCCAAGAAAAAAGTATCACAGGTTCCAAAAACATATTAAGCAGCACAACAGTTTCAACACTGTTAATAAATAAGCATAGAATGATTTCTGAAGCATCATGCGACACTGAAGACTGGAGTAATGGCTGATGAAAATTTGGTGCTGCATCACAGAAATAAATTATATTTTAATGTATATTAAAAATAGGAACCCAATATTTGAAATTGCAATACTATTTCACAATATTATAGTTTTGTTTTTTGTTTTTTTTTTCTGTATTTTTGATCAAATAGATACAGCCTTGATGAGCATAAGAGACTCCATTAAAAAAAAAATAAATAAATAAAAACATTAAAAACCTTACTGATCCCAAACTTTTGAATGGCAGTGTATTTATGTATATATATTCAATAAATATTCACATTATGGAACTAAAATGGGCTTTGAACAGCATTTACGTTTAACTTTAAACAAGACTTTGTTTTCAATCTATGTGCAAGCTGTTATTTATTTTATTTTTTTTTTAGCAAAATGGTTAAATGTTTTTCCGGTTTAGTAAAAATTAACTGCAGTTCACTTACAAATTTGGTCATGGGAGGTCATGAGACATCTGACAACTGTGCTGTCCTGAAACGAGAATTTTCCTGTTGATTGCACAGCTCTCTATTCTGATCCATAATGGTTCAGACCAAATGCCCCATAGCACTGAGAATAACTTTGTTAATTATTGTGCCCGCTGTTCAATTAACTATGCAATAGAGATCACTGCCAGAGCTGCTGCTGATAACAACTATCAGTCATTTGGAATTTATAGAAATTCATTAAAAATGCCGACACCTGAGCAGATTTCCAAATGAACCCCCAGGGACAAACTCATTTCCTCTCTTCTTCGTTTTTTTTTTTTTTTTTTCCCCTTCATAGACAGCAGCTACATTCTAATGCTCCCACACACACTCATTTAATTCACAGAGTGGGTTGTACATGGAAACTTCAAAAGCAAATAATAGATGTTATTTTATTCATCCTGTACACAAAGAGTTTCACTAGTCTATCACTGCATCTCACATTTGGTTTCATAAAATCAAAAGTATCCCTTAATGGTTTATTGAACACAGTGTCTGACCATTCAGATTCAGCCTCTAGAGAAACTTCCGCTATCCTCTAAATTTTTATCCATTTTGATGGCTTCATTGAGGCAATAACAGGAATTCCTGTGTATTCTGTATGGCGTTTTTATGTTTCCATGGATACAGAGGACAGACCGTTAAAAAGCAATTATTGAGGAAGACAGAGTGGAATTCACCCCTTTGTTAAGATTTCATAACAGCTGTAATAACACTGGCCGCCACGCTAATATGAAACTCCTGAATGAATCTGCCTCACACGTATCCGCTCTGCCTCTCTGACGACAATATACTCTCTCAGGTGCCAAATCAAGATCTATAATAAATTTTCTGTGTTAAAATGGGCCTCCTATAAAAAAGACATGTAGGTATGCTTTTTGGTTGTCTCAGCTTGTGTTTTTGATGTTATGTACAAACAGTTCAGAAAAGAGAACAGCTTGAGGTATATCCTATCTGATCCCATCAAATCAAATGTGTATCCAAACTGAAATAAATGAGGTAAGTAATCTCTCATCTCCCTCCGGGAAGTAATCCCACCCTCATATCTATCACCTACCCATCCAAAATTCTCTCTGACTTTTTGGAGAGAAAACTGTACATTTCTGTTATACATTAACCTTTGAACTCTGTAACTGTTACAAAAATCATTCTTAATAAATGTTAACAGAAATAACTTAAATGTTTACATGAAAATTAACAAGATGCTAGGGTGAAAGTAAAGAACAAGGGTGTCAATTTGAAAATTTTAATATATTGATTATGAAGGTATATTACAAAAGACTAACAGGATAGTAGTGATATTAAGGACACAGGAACAATCAAACTGGTTTACCAAATTGAACAATTTTCCTACAAAAAAAAAAAAAAAGAATAATAATAATAATAATAACATTATTTAGTTATTTAGCAGACATTTACATTTAGTTATTTAGCAGACACTTTTATCCAAAGCGACTTACAAAAGAGGACAATAGAAGCAATCAAAACCAACAAAAGAGCAACAACATGCAAGCGATATGACAAGTCTCGGTTAGTCTAACGCAGTACACATAGCGAGTTTTTTTTTTTTTTTTTTTTTTTTTTAAGAAAACAAGTAGATAGAATATAGAAAAAAAAAAAGAAACAGTGTTTTTTTTCTTTTAAGAAAACAAGTAGATAGAATATGTAGTACATAGAATACAGAAAAAAATAAAGCTAGTGTTAGTTTTTAAAGAAAAAGTAGCAGTTAGAGAATAAATATGCAATTGATAGAGGATCAAGGGTGTGTGTGTGTGTTTTTTTTTTTTTTTTAATAAAAAGAAGACAAATAGATAAAATAGAATTAGAATAGAGAGTGTTAGAGTTAGATGGTCAAATAAAGATGGAAGAGGTGTGTTTTTAGTCGTTTCTTGAAGATGGCTAAGGGTTCAGCTGCTCGGATTGAGTTGGGCAGGTCATTCCACCAGGTGGGAACAGTGAATGAAAAAGTCAGTGAAAGTGATTTTGTGCCTCTTTGGGATGGCACATTAATGCGTCGTTCACTTGCAGAACGCAAGCTTCTAGAGGGCACATAGGTCTGAAGTACTGAATTTAGGTAAAGGGGTGCAGAGCCAGAGGTGGTTTTGTAGGCAAACATTAATGCCTTGAATTTTATGCGAGCAGCTATTGGTAGCCAGTGCAAATTGATGAACAGAGGTGTGATGTGCATTCTTTTTGGCTCATTAAAGATTAATCTTGCAGCGGGATTTTGGATTAATTGTAGAGGTTTGATGGAATTGGCTTGAAGACCTGCCAAGAGAGCATTGCAATAGTCAAGTCTGGACAGAACAAGAGCTTGAACAAGGAGTTGTGTTGCATATTCCAAAAAAAAAAGGGCCTGATCTTCCTAATATTGTATAAAGCAAATCTGCAGGACCGGGCAGTTTTAGCAATGTGATTTTATATATATATATATATATATATATATAAGCAGTTCCAAAAAAATAAAGTTCTCTGAAGAGCAAAAATTCTCTCAAAAGGAAACTAATGCTAAATACATCCAATGGCAAAAATAACAACGGAACACAAAGAAACAAAAGGACTCAAAAAACATACAGAGAAGCCAGAGTCACCAGCATAGTTCAAATAACCAAGCAAGAGTGACAAAAAGAGGACAACATAAATAGGGAAACAAAACTAGTCAGGGCTAGAACTAATAATCCTAATTAGCAGAGACAAGGAAACTCAGGAAAAATAACGCAATCAAGTGGCGAATCTAAGGCATAACAGAGCACAGAACCTGACAATATTAGGAAATAGATTTTTCCCCCCAATAAATTGCCAGTTAATAAAAAGCAGAAGTATATCAATTCCAAAGACTCCTAAAATGTAACATTCTGATATTTTTAGGGAAATATATATATATTATATATATATATATATATATTAGAAATTAATATATATCTTGCATATACATATTAAATACACAATATGTACTGTATATGACTGGTATATATGATAGGTGCTTTTCTTATTTATTGCACTATAGGCTTTCCCCTCCTCCAGCTCTTTTGAAGACAACACCTGAACGCCGTGAACCCTACCTCAGAGTGACAGTCACATAAAAATGCATTAAAGTGTGAAATAGGAACAAGGCGTGAATGGAGGTTTAACCCCAAGCTACTTCTGAGCACCCTTGGATTATACAGATAAGAACATCAGCTTTTCTGTTGTTGCTTTTCTTTCTATTCTACTTTTTACTGGTTCGTTTTGTTCTGTTTGCACAAGGCCAATAGAAAAAAATGTGTATATTTGGGGTGGATTGCGTGGGGGCTGATGAAAGAATGGCAGGGTTAGAGTGTGAGTGCATTAAACGGGCATGCCTACCTCTATTCTGCAATCAGTCTATTTTCTATGTGTCTTTTAGCAAGCTCACCTCTCACTCCGCACAAGCATGTCTAAGCAATGGGGGATGACACTGCTGTGCACCTGAGTGCTCTGTAAAAAAAACATTATGTGCATATGTGCCGCCATCTACAAAAGAGCTCCAACAAAGACGGTGATATCTGGGATTGTTCCGTGATCACAGCAACAACAAAAGACATCAGTCACGCAAGTGACAATAAAATTCCCTGCGTTTAGTCTGCCATATCTAGTGAAAATTTTCTTAAAAAACGTACTGTTTTATATATATATATATATATATATATATATTGATTTGATTGCATTTCAGCAATAAAAAGCACTGTTGGTTCTGCTAAGGGTCTCAAGCTGTGCTCTTTCAGGAAGGCACGATGCAGTGAATTGGACTGAGACCCTGGCTTGTGTCAAGTCAATGAGACTGAACACATTAAACTGATGAGAGTGTACTTAGACAGGTTAGACCTCACCAAGCGTTTGCTCCCTGGATGCACTAAATCAATCAATACATCTGCACGAATCTACAAAAACAAATTTGACTGCATGTCGTCTTTACTTTAATAAGTAAAAAGTATAAATAATAAAGGATATTATTATATTATTTATTGTTACTATTCTATGTATATATATATATATATATATATACACAGTGTGTATACGTATATATATATATGTGTGTGTGTGTGTGTGTATGTATATAATGTGTGTATGTATATAATTGTGATTAATCGCATTCAAAATAAAAGTTTGTTTACATAATATATGTGTGTGTACTGTGTATATTTATTACGTATATATAAATACACGCACATGCATGTATATGTTTAAGAAAAATATGTTAAGTTTATACATTTAAAAATATTTTATTAATTATATGAATATAAATATATACATGGAAATATTTTCAAAATATATACTGTATGTGTGTGTCACACCCCTGGACTGTTTTGTTGTGGTTTTTGCTCCCCATGTGTTCCCTGTGACCCAGTTTCTCCCCAGTCTGATTGTGTTAATTTGCTCCAGGTGTGTCTCCTTAGTTCTTTGATTGTCCTGTCTTTAAAAGCCCCAGTCCTTTCAGTTAGTGTTTGTCGGTCTTTGAATGTCTTCTAGTGTTCTATGTTCCCTAGATGGATTAAAGACTCCCAGTTTGTGAATTCTCCGTGTCTCCTCGTTCCTGGCTCCAGCGTTCGTGACAGAAAGACCGACCCAAACAGTTACCTCCGTGTCCTCCCTCCGTTTTGTTTTCCGTTTTCAATCAGTGTTTTTGTTTCCGTTGTGTTGCCCCATGGATCCCTACGTCCGGCCCGAATTCCTCCTCCTCCTGCTGGAGCAAGAGGACCGATCTCTCGAGGACCATACACGACTTTTCCTGTTGTTAGCTAACGCCACCAGCTACCCGGACGGCGCGCTCTGCACATTCTATAATGCAAGCTTGAACACCGCGTGCAGAGCGCTGTCGTCCGAGGATGGTCCTCGAGAGGATTTCGCCGCCTTCGTGGAGTGGACACTGGCGAGGCACGGATCCCCGTTCACCGTCTGTGCCGAGGGGGATCTCGCCAGTGCCACTCCTGACCCAGAGCCCAGCCCACCAACTCCCCGCAGTGCGGAGCACCAGCCCGAGCCCACCGATGACGGAGAGCCATTTCCCGCTACGATCCACGAGCCAGCGCCAAGCCGAGCGACTGAGCGGAAGATCGTCCCGGAAGTTGAGCCCAACACGTCAGATCAGGTGCGAGAGCTGATCATGTGGGAGCCAGCCGTGGACGGTGTGAGCGCGGAGTGGAGCTCCGCCCCCTGCACCGCGGCTGAGGGTGAGCTGATGATACATCTGGGGCTGCTAAACTTTGAAGGGGATCTGTTAGACTGGGAACATGATCTGGAGGTCGACGCTTCCCCTATCCTCTCTCCGTCTCCGCTGGTTCCAGCCAGCTCCGCTCCTCCCGAGCGCCCCCCTGTGCCCGCTTCCCGAAAGCGTCCTCCAGAACCCGCCCCTCCAGAGCGCCCCACAGTGTCGGCTCCCATTCCTGAGTTAACCCCTGGAAGCCCGGAGGATCTCAAATGCCCACCCTCCCACCCGCTCCTGCCTCCTCCACCGCTGTCGTCTGGCAGCCCCTCTGCTCGCCCTCAGCCCTCCATCAATGCGGTGCGAGCTCCGCGGGTCTGCCATCCTCCATCGCCGTGGCTGGAGAATCCCTCACCTCCACCTCCAGCCTCCGAGGCCCAGACTCCACCTCGGTCCATAGACCCAGCGGTTCCACCTCGGCTCCTAGCTCCCTCGCCTCCACCGTCATCCATCGCTCCACCAGCTCCACCAGGCTCCCTCGTCCCTCCGGCTCCGCCTTGGTCGGGCGTCGACCCGCCATCGCCTTGGGACTCCTCTCCTCTGGCTGCGCCTCGTCACTCCATCCCACCGGCTCCGTTGGGCTCCTTCCTCCCTCCAGCTCCACCTTGGTCCTCAGTCGCTCTGGCTCCGCCGCGGATCTCTGGAGCTCCGCCTCTGCCTCGGTCGCCAGAGCTCTCGGCTCCACCCTGGCCCCCCGGATCCTCGGCGTCACCCTGGCTCGTCGGCTCTCCGTCTCCACCTCGGGCTCCTCCTCCACCTGCTCCGCCTCCGTTGGTCGGTCCCCTGGAGTCGGCGGCCATTCCTCCTCCATGGCTCCTCCCTCCGTCGGCTCCACCGTGGGCCATCATCATGGCTGTGGCCTGGGTCCTGCCAGGCTCCTCCTGCTCCGAGTCCCTCCTGTCTCCTCCCTGGCTCCTCCCTCCTTCGTCGCCTCCCTGGTCTCTGTCTGCTGGCCCCCTCCCGGTTGTCCGTCCTCCTCCTGAGCCGCCGCCATTGCTCCCACCCGTTCCACCCCCCTCTGTTGTTCCACGGTGCGAGGACGCACCTTCCGGGAGGGGGGAGTAATGTCACACCCCTGGACTGTTTTGTTGTGGTTTTTGCTCCCCATGTGTTCCCTGTGACCCAGTTTCTCCCCAGTCTGATTGTGTTAATTTGCTCCAGGTGTGTCTCCTTAGTTCTTTGATTGTCCTGTCTTTAAAAGCCCCAGTCCTTTCAGTTAGTGTTTGTCGGTCTTTGAATGTCTTCTAGTGTTCTATGTTCCCTATATGGATTAAAGACTCCCAGTTTGTGAATTCTCCGTGTCTCCTCGTTCCTGGCTCCAGCGTTCGTGACAGTGTGTGTGTGTGTGTGTGTGTGTGTGTGTGTGTGTATTTATATATACATAATAAACATACACACATATTTTGTAAACAAAAACTTATTTTGGATGCGATTAATCACAATTAATTGTTTGACAGCACTAATATATATATATACATACAATACATTTAAATAGGATTAATATAATTATATATTTATATATAAAATCATAATCGTATAAATATCCTTTGAGTAGATTGTGGACTGAAAGCATGGATAACAAAACACATGCAGGACACATAACTTAATTTTAGTTCCGCTTTTTAATTTGCTTTGAGATGAATTAGGATTAAGAAGCTTTCCTGATGCTTTCTCTTAAACATTTGCATTAAAGCGGAGTGAAAGCTGAAATCAAACCATTTAAACACCCTTCTTCCCACCTCAACTACCCAACTATGAAAGTGTGTCTATGGGGGGATATAAGAATTCTTTCCTAATTAATTCCTCTGCCCCACGTAACCCTCAGACTATTCGTAATCCAGAAGGGAACATCTTTATTGATCTTGGGAACGCTTGAGTAGACTCCCAATGCTTATCTCAGCATAAAAAGCATCTCTTGTGACGAGCCACAATTTAATTAGATGACAATCACTGTTAACAATGCACTGCCGACATCACAAAATTTGCACATTGGAGCTGGCAGTGATAAATTTCAGCTGCTCGGACAGGGACAATTCACATCCCTGAATTAACTCATTCCATATGAGCAGGAATTTCAAAGGAGCACTGCAGATATTGTTAACTGGGAAAAGAACACACAATCATGTTCCATACACAATCTGTTAAACTGGAGCTGCAATTAAAGTTTACCCAGCTATAGATAACAGACCAAACTCTTGGTATTTTATTAATTCAGGCTGCAAATGATGATGGTGGATGGTGAGGTTTGTCTGTTATATCAAAAAAGTAAGGAAGGTTTTTTAATACTGCTTGCAATTTGATTTCTTATCCACAAGAGGGCAGTGCATGTGATTTTCTAATGCATTGAAAAAAAGACTTTAAAACAAAGCATATACAAAGAAAGATTACAAATTCATTCATATATTATTATCACAATTATATGCGATATCTAAATATATTTATTCAGATATGTAAAAACTGAATCTCAGCCTGCACTGTTATTCTTGCTCTGAATCTAACCATTTTTTTCCCTTTCTTTTCCCTTTCTGATCTTTATTTACGAGAAAAAGTTAATTTACTTGAAAGTGTTGGGAAAAAGACTACATTTTCAAATAAACAAGGGCTGTTTTAAGCCGTTTATGTATGATCAAATCTATTTTTTTATAAAAATAAAAATAATAAAACTTAAAAAAAAAATGTTGAGAATAATAAATAAACATTTTACACATCCTGCTCATACTTCAAAATATTTTAAATCAAGGACTGCCCTCATTTTAACATCATTTTAAATAGTTATATTCACCTTTATAATTGTTTAGTACCCTGAACCCAAAATATATGATACTGTCAAACACAGAAAAAAAAAAAAAAAAAAAAAAAAATATATATATATATATATATATATATATATATATATATATAATCTGTCAAGTGCAGGGATGCCTACTAAATATAATTCATAATGAGAAAAGTTACATCAAGAAATGATGTGCTATACGGCCACATCAGTTGTCATAAACACCTCCCAACACTTTATATTTATAAACTCATTAAACTATGTGCACACAATCTTTCATCCGTAGCGATGGGACATTTTGGCAAAAGCTTTTTCTGGTCAAGTGACTCACAGTCTGACCACACATTACAAATTCTCAGCCCCCCAATGGCTGGCACTAAACACGCCACTGTCAAAAAAAAAAAAAAAAAAAGAATGAAAGAAAGAAAATTGTCGAGCCACGGTACAGTATTTTTTGGAAAGCGGGGCATAGGTGAAGGCCAGGGGCTAATGGCAATGAGGGATTTGTCAGTCATCCTAACATTTAATAATCCCTGGCTCTCCATTTTCTGCTGTTTGTTTATATTAACCTCTGGTTGAACCCACTTTAGAGGCAGCCTCTGTGCCAGAAAGTTCACTGAACATTCAGCATGGAAGCGGAGAACATGTCATCTCGAATCTATTAGCCCACAGGGGAGATTGCAGCAGTCCACGCACCACACACACACACACAACTCACATACACTCTAGGTAAGCTGCAAACCCTCACATTTTCTTTACTGATGGCGCCTGTAACTGAGATTATTGCATGCAATGACCTGATTCTGACCTCCCTTTTTCGCTCATGCTGAATAATCCTATTAAACAATGCAGTACATATAACAGTTACTGCTTTCTACTGCATTCGGTGCAGTTCTCTTGTGCCATCACTATGAATGGGTTTAACGGACCTGCTTTCATTGCATTTGTTGACTTAGTAAATGAATATGATCTCATATGGCTATAGGTAAGCAATATCTTTCGAGAGGCACCTGGAAAGAAACGCTTGGATTATGAAGCTGGAAAAAACCTCTGGATACCTTTCATTATTCTAAGACGTATTTCTAACTTTTATTTATTTATTTATTTATTTATTTTTAGAATATATGGCTGTATGTATTATTGCTGCAGTGAGAACATAATACAGCAGATAGTGTCTTGCAGATTTGTATACTCACCATTGGGTGGTGATAAAGAGAACAGGTAAGCAGTAAAGCAGTATCTTTCGAGATGCACCTGGAAAGAAACACTTGGATTATGATTAAAATAAATAAATAAATAAATAAAAATCTGGATTCCTTTCATTATTCTAAGATGTATTTCTAACTTTTTTGAGAGTATATGGCTGTATGTTTTAATACAGTAGTGAGAACATAATGCAGCAGACTGTGTTTTGTAGGTTTGCATACTCACCATTGGGTGGTGATAAAGAGAAGACACTTCAAAAATATCTTCTTACATCCTCAAGGTGGGATGTTTGCTGATCCAAGGTATGTATGAGAGTTGAGGTGATTTTAACAGATTACAGAACAAACACTTTATCCTGTCAGTACAAAAATGAGTGTAATTTGCTACCTGGATCTCAACTGGAAAGTCTTGTAAACCATTTAATCCCAACAAATTAATCTATGTCACTTTAAAAACTATGTACATATATTTTTGCACTTGTATGCATGGATGTTTATCAGTAACACTGTATATTACTGTATATCAGTAACATACATACCATGGTACTTCATTGTAAGTGAAGCCAGTGCCCAAAAAGATTTGCATACATCAGAAACTTCTGTTCCTTTGTGATGGATACCTTTACAGAAAGTTGTGGACATGAATACAGTTACAAACATAGTGTATTTATTACGTAAAGACCGAAACAATGCAGCTAAATTAATATACTTTTGTGTTGTGAACAAATGGGGACATAATAACAAACCTTTCATTAGTTCTGTGAAAAGTTCTTTGTAAGTTTCTAGGGGTCAGAAACAGTGTTGCCAGATTGGAAAAGTCCAAGTATCATACCAGAAGCTCAAAATGATCGTATTTGGAAGAAAATTATCGTACATGAGTCAAATGTACAGAATACAGCTATTTATCTAGACCAACAACTTTTTGACACGACCTGCAAATTACCACAATAGATAAATAACTAGGCGTACGTAAGTGGGAAGGTTCAAACTCTAGTTATCAGAAGCCTGCGTGTTGCCAGATGTTGAGGGGGTGCGTTTGCGGTACGGATTTGATGCCGTCATGTACCGCAACATAGTATGGAAGCCTGTTTCCGCCACTGAATAAAAAATAAAACAAGGTAATTGTGACTTTTTATATCACAATTCTGACTTTTTTTCTCGCAATTGCGAGATATAAACTCGCAATTCTGATATAAAGTCGCAATTGCGAGATAAAAAGTCAGAACTGCGAGATATAAACTTGCAATTGCAACTTTTTATCTCGCAATTGTGACTTTTATTTTCTCGCAATTCTGACTTTTTATCTCGCAATTCTGACTTTTTATCTCACAATTGTGACTTTTATTTTCTCGCAATTGTGACTTTTTATCTCGCAATTGTGACTTTTTATCTCGCAATTGTGACTTTTTTCTAGCAATTGTGACTTTTTTTGTCTCGCAATTCTGACTTTTTTTTCTCGCAATTGCGAGTTTATATATCGCAATTCTGACTATTTTTCTAGCAAATGAGAGTTTATATCTCGCAATTCTGACTTTTTCTCGCAACTGTGAGTTTATATCTCACAGCTCTTGACTTTCTCGCACCATAGGAAACAACTCTCCGTGTAAGGCTTTGCAGTGCTTTGTTCAATTGCCCTATCAAAATGAACTAGATGAATGTTGCGTCCGAATATGATTTTTGAAATAATTTTTTAAAATAACATGATAGAAGCTGCCTCAAACTCAGAACTATAAAGAATTGAAGAATTTTGTGTCTGAAAGCTGTGCGCGCCGTCCCCCCTCCCGCACCCTGCAGGGCGGTAATGGTAGCCTACTGTCCAACCGCGAGCGCAAAACACAGAAATTGATAATAATGAGTTTTTATGTTTGTTCAAAAATAATATTCGGACGCAACAATTGCGAGTTTATATCACGCAGTTCTGACTTTATTTCTCAGAATTGTGACTTTAAATTTCACAATTATGACTTCAATTCTGAGAAAAAAAAAAACTCAGAATTGCGAGTTTGTATCACTCAATTCTGAAAAAAAAAAGTACGAATTGTGTGATAAAAAGTCGCAATTACCTTTTTTATTTTTTTATTCAGTGGCGGAAACGGGCTATTCCATAGCCTTCTGTTTGATGTGTGTGTAATTCATGATTGCAATGAGGCAAACAACATGAAATGTACTCGTATTTACTTTCCAGAAACCAAGATGACACATAGGCCTGCTGAAGTAAAATCACTGAATGTGATTCTTGACAACAAGCAGAGAGTTGGTTACTGCTCTGGTGAAGTAGTGTCTGGACATGCTTCTCTCAAACTCTCGGAACCCACCACAGTCAAAACCATAAACGTATTACTGAAGGGATATCCTCAAGTGAGTGGGATGCATAAACGATCCTGCTGTTCCGTAGAGAAATGCCTCTCTTTATCCAAGACACTTGTTGCAACAGGTAAGTCAGCAATGTAAGCTGAACATCTTTTACTCATTAATATTTGTGATGATCGAAGTGTGATAGGTTGAATGCCTTCAAACCCATTAATTATTGTAGTACAATTTGATTTATTAATATTTGATCAGGTCCCCAAAACCTCATCCTTGATAGTGGCACATATGAGATCCCTTCTGATCTGCAGCTACCTCAAAGTTAAGTGCAAATGTTTGATTTTTAGCATGTTAAGTAGGGCCATCCCAAGCACAGGACTGGGCCCAGTTCAAGTTAGAGGATGCAGGACACCCTTGGTCAATTCAGATTTGCTTTCTGAGGGCTTTCTACACAGCGCTGTCCTAGTGTTATATATACTGTATATATATAATATATAATATACAATATATTATATATATATATATATATATATATATATAGTTTTAGATTGAGAATTTAGATTGTGTTAAGGCCTAACATAAAGGCTGTAAAGATTATGTTGCATTAATCGCAGTTCTCACTCTCAAAAGAAAATCTTGTGTTCCTCTTATTCAGAGTACTGACTGTTTTCATTGTCTCCAAGTCCTTTGGTTTCTTCTTTCTCTGGAAAACATGGTCGTGTTTACTACATGGTGCAGGCAGTTTTAAAAAGGCCATTCCATGAAAGTCAATGTGTTTGCAGAGAACTTTGCATCATAAGTCATATTGATGTCAATGTGCCAGCATTACTTGTATGTAAAAACGCCTTCTGTTTTCCCCACGCATACTCATTTCCACATTTTGCTTCTGAAGGGCTACCTTCTTGAACCTTGCAACTAAATATGCTTATTTCACTACATAGTAAGTGAAAAACAGCATATGAAATAAGTAGTATGTCTGAATTCCTGGTATTCGTAAAATAGTAGGTGAAACGTATTTGGAAGAATAAGTGTGAATCCATGACTTACTATCCTATGAATGGCAGTAAAGTAACACGGCTAATGCTGTAAGTCACATGACAAAGCCAACACTGTGGATGTAGGATGTTTGGATTTCATTCAAATTATACACATATAGACTATACTCCATAAAACATTTTTTTTTTAACAGTTTTAAATTATTTCCTCATAAAATCCAATGTGTGACCTGTAATGATGGGATGTGATGGTAAATGGTGGGACTAGTGATCATGAACTCTCAACAGGTTGCATAGAGGAGGTCATTCCATACCTTGACAGGAAGTTGCGTTGTAAATGCTATTTTCATTTGTACTTGAATTTGTATATATTACAACAGTGACAATAAATAAAAGTAGTGGGAACATTAATGTTGCCCTCAACTGACCAAATATACAGTTGTTCTGAACTGGAGTCAGAGCTGGAGATAAACAATGGTAAAACGAACTAATCATATAATTGTGCATAATTAGAAGGGCAAATTAACTAGGCTAATTACTTTACGTTGAACATCAAGTTGTCAAAATTTGAAGCAAAGAAGCACTGCATTAGAGAACTTCCTCCTGATCTCTGACTCAGATTTGCTGTTACAGTGTCCAGTGTCACAAACCTGTAAGAAGATGATTGGCTGCTGGATCTTTACTTCTGGTCCCATCTTAATGACTGTCAGCATAGGCCGACAAGGTTAGTGCAATGGTAAGGGAAAATAATTATATTTTGTTTAGCTTTCTGGGTGTGTCAGGATTATAGTATTTGAATATTTCAAATATTCAAAGATTTTTGTTAACCTAAAATACGCTTCAGAAGTAATAGGAAAATTAATTTAGGACAGAAAGAAAAGAAATCTTAACAACCCCAAGCTTTTAAACTGTGTTTTAAATCTTGGTAAACTTATGATTCCTCAGAGTTCATATCAAGGTAGATATGGCTGCTTAGCAATTTTCTTCTAATCAGCTGAAGTAAAAGTATGTTATTTGAAATAATTTGCTTTTCATCTTTTGACTCACTATTTTTTTTCATCTCTTCTCCAGGAGAATCAATCCCAATCTGTGCTCTGATTGAGAACCGTTCATATCATCTAGTTGTGCCAAAAGCAGTGATGTAACAAATGCAGACCTATACAGCCAAGGGTAAAACAAAAAGCATCAAACAGGTGGTTGCCAGTTCTAGAGGAAATGTAGTGCCACCTGACACTTCCAGCAGGTGGAATGGAAACACATTGAAGATTCCTCCAGTTTCTCTCTCCATTCTGAATTCAGACATCCTGAGAGTGGAATACTTACTTGCAGTGAGTAAAAATTTTATGATGATTATTTGATGGATTTCTTTTTTTTATTATCCATAATGCCACAAGGCTTTATTTTCTGACAAACATAGTATAGTTATGGAAAATGTTGATTTACTGACATCAAATGCTGAAGGTGACATAGCTGAAGGTATGGTGCGAATTTATTGATGCAGTGAATTCAGCTTCTATGTCAAATTATTAATAAAGTGTATGATTGCGGCATACGGTGTTTGTTATATGTGTGTATATACTTATTTTCATCTTTGATTTTAATCATGGTAATATTTCCTGACAGCCCCTCCAAGCTATGCAGAGGTTATGTCAGAGGAACCGTTTGAGGAGCACAGAACTTCAACCTGCCAGTCACAACCAGACTGGCTGCTGGATGGCTCAGCATTCGTTTGTGTTCAGCAGTTCTGCCTCCAGCCGCCTCCTCCTTATTCAGAGGTTGGTCATTTCTTCATCCTTCCTCTCTTCCTGTTACACCTTTAATAGTATGCCATATTATAATGCCTTTTTTTTTACATTGCAGATTAGCCCAATTGAACAGTAAGCTTTTAGCCAAGTTTCTTCTGTGGAGGAGACCAAAGAACCACCTTGTGCCTTAATTACATTGTTGTTTTTTTTTTTTCACGTTGTTTATGGATTACAGGTTTGACAAGTGTAGCATTTGGACCAATCTGACACACATTTGTTCATTAGATTTAACAAATCAATTATTCCTTAGATTAACAAACAGTCACAGACCCCTCACCCAACACCAGACTCGGTGCCTATATGTCTGTGAACGAAGTCCAGGCCCTGGTTACCATGGCAACCATGAGACTTTGCCAGGCCAGATAAACTTTACGACCTAATGGCATGTAGAGAGTTCTCTCTCTCACTACACTTTCCATAGGAAAGACACATAATGCACATAAAAATGAACTCTTCTCTAATTAATTAATTGAAAAACCTTTCTTTGAATGAACACACATATCCTCAGGTCATTGTGTATATTGTTACTGTTCTTGTATATTGTCTTTTGTACGGTATCCTGTTTTATGCATGCTTATGATAGATCACTAGTTAATATTACCCCACTTATTCCATGTTTGGTCTCTATCAATTCATCTTTGGATGATCTAAATGACAGTGTATATTGCATGTTGATAACTATGCAACATATTAGTGTTCTAAGAATCTTTAATAGCTTGTATATCAACTTCCAATCCAACCCCATGCAAATTACCAAGCTCAGAGACAAAGAGTCGTAAAACCTTCCCTCGAAAGGTTCAGGACTCCATTGGTTCTTTGACACCCTCCATAGGGTTCAAAAGACCTCACTTCAGTGACCCTAGTTTTTAGTTTTAAGCTTTTAGTCTCTT
The DNA here is from genome assembly GCA_039654775.1 of Spinibarbus caldwelli. Taxonomy (NCBI): domain Eukaryota; kingdom Metazoa; phylum Chordata; class Actinopteri; order Cypriniformes; family Cyprinidae; genus Spinibarbus; species Spinibarbus caldwelli. The sequence goes on from CM077238.1 coordinate 15,022,202, forward strand.
CACTCGTCTCCCATCCCCTCTCCATCTTTTGGTTGCTAGGGTTGGCGCTACCGCGTCTGGCAGGCCTCAGGACACCCAGTCTGTGGATCTTTTAGATTCGGAGAAGATGAGGATGTGAGTTAGAACTTTTCTGGAACCTGAAGTTTTTGTGCCAAGCCTTGCGGCCTTGACTTTCCATTCAACCAAAGATTCTCGGATCTTAGCTGATGTCTCTTAACTCTTCTTCACTTTTCATCTGGGAAGAAACTCCCAATCACCATCGATTCAGAACATCTTTGGAATTCATCACACTTCAAACCAGGACGAACGTGATTGCAAGTCCAAAACCTTGAAACCATCAAGACTTTCACCCGAGACTGCATTCTGGACACTCGTCAGCGACCAAAAGACAATGCGAGTAGTGTACATTTAACTAAACAAAATAGAGGTTTAGTATAAGCTATAGACCCCGTTATAAACAGCGCTGATGGTTTTACTCAGGTGGTTAACTGACTTTTTCCATAACTGCATTCTCTTGTTTCTCTAATAGCTTCATTCTCTGGTTTCCTGATGGTTTCATCCATCAACTCTCATTTGCCTTTCCCCATGTATGAGTGACTGTATGTTTGTTTGTTTGTTTGTTTGTTAGACTAGTTTATGATAGTGTTTAGTTAAGCTCGACTGAACCCAGCGTCTCAGAGGGACCTCTCTGTAGTCCAGCCCGGACAACAGAGAGATGCCAGGAGGGCACCGGGGGTGGCCTAGGAGGATGTAACCCCCTGGCACCCCTCAGAGACCTCACGATGAGATCGTGCTTTCCCAGGGACCGGCCGTCCACTGCATCGTGATGTGCTGCGATAGCAGCCACATACACTTCCAAGGTGGAGGGTGACAGCCTGCGCTCCAACCCTGCTTGCAGGACAGAAAGCACTACTCCAGTCGTGCATCTTCGGGGGTCTTCTCAGCAAGCAGAACACCAGTTTGTGAACAGACTTCATACAGGGCGTAGGCTTGCCTCGTAGATGGAGTCTGCCGCATCTCGTCCAGGAGCCACACATGGAGGCTCCAAGAAGTGGACGTGGGTGCTGCATGGTGCCAGGCCCCTGAGAAAGGAGGTCCTTCCTCAGAGGGATGCGCCAGGAGGGGCTGTCACGAGGAGCGTGAGTTCAGAAAGCCAGGTCCGTGTGGGCCAAAGAGGCGCAACCAGCAGGACCTGTTCCTCGTCCTCGCTGACCTTGCACAGTGTTCGTGCAAGAAGGCTCACTGGGGAACGCATTCCTGCGTGAAGCCCAAGGCCAGCTGTGCGCCAGTGTGTCCAAGCCGAGGGGCCCTCGGTCAGGGAGTCATACAACTGGCCACAGGAGGACTCGAGGAAGACAACAGGCTTACCTGAGCTCCCTCGAATTGACTCCAGAACAGCTGGATCTTCTCGGGATGGAGTCGCCATTCCCTGGGGAATGTGGGCTGTCATGAGAACACCTCGGCCGCACAATTGAGCTCCCCCAGGATATGGATGGCGTGCAGTGACTTGCACCACGTCTGACTCTAGAGGAGGAGGAGATGGCGGGCGAGTTGCGACATGCGATGTGATCGTAGACAACCCTGCCAGTTGATCTACGAAATGGTCGCAGTGTTGGCCATGCGGACCAACACGTGCTAGCCAAGCAGCAACGGCCGGACCGCCGCAAGGCTAGTAGCACTGCCAGCAACTCGAGGGAGTTGATTTGCCAAAGCAGTCGAGGCCCTGTCCAGAACCCCAAGGCTCCCTGCCCGTTGCATGTAGCGCACCAGCCTGCACTGGAGGCATCCATCGTGACAACGACATGCCGACACTTGTTCTAAGGGCACCCCGACCCGTAGAAAGACAAGGTCCGTCCAGGAGCTGCATGAGCAGTAACACGTTGGCGTGATGGTCACGCGAACTGTACCACGGCGCCATGCCCATCTCGGGACTCGGGAGTGTAACCAGTGCTGAAGTGGTCTCATATGAAGCAATCTGAGCGGTGAGACTGCGGCTACGGATGCCATATGCCCCAGGAGCCTCTGAAAAGGGTTTCAGTGGTACCAGCGTCCTGCCTCTGAAGGAACTCAGGCAGTTCAGCATGGACTGGGCACGCTCGTTAGTGAGACGCGCCATCATACTCACCGAGTCTAACTCCACACCGAGAAAAGAGATTCTCTGCATGAGGGAGAGCTTGCTCTTTTCCCAGTTGACCTGAAGCCCCAGCTGGCTGAGTGCCAGAGCACTGGGTCCCTGTCATCACACAACTGTTCTCGCACACGGGCCATGCTCGAGATAGTTGAGGATCCCGATGCCCACTTCCCGTAGCGGGGCAAGGGCGCCCTCCGTGACCTCCGTAAAGACACGGGGAGACAGGAACAGCCAGAAGGGGAGAACACTGTACTTCCCTGCCTGACCCTCGAGCGCAAACCGTAGAAACCTGTGTCGAGGGCACATCGAGACATGAAAGTAAGCGTCCTTCAGGTCGACCGCTGCAAACCAATCCTGGGGCTGGATGCATCTAATGATGTGCTTCTGCGTCAACATCTTGAATGGGAGCTTGAGAAGGGCCCGATTGGAGACTCGCAGATCCAGGATTGGCCAAAGGCCACCGCCTTTCTTGGGTACGATGAGGTAGGGGCTGTACAACCCCTGCCTCATTTCGGCTGAAGGGACCGGCTCAATTGCATCCTTTGCCAGGAGGACAGAAATCCCCTCACATAAGACAGGTGCGTCTCGGTCTGCCACCGAAGTCTCGAGAACACCGCTGAACTTGGGAGGTCGCCTGGTGATCTGAATCGCATAGCCGAGTCGGATTGTGTGAATGAGCCAGCAGGACAGGTTGGGCAGAGCAAGACACGCCCCCAAACTCCGTATGAGTAGCACCAAAGGGACAATCGATGTTCCCGCAGTGGTGCAGCAGAGGGGAGTTAAGCCGGATAGGCCAGAAGGCATCGCGTTCTGGCTGATCACAACAGAACTCCCCGCATCCCTGGAGGTACTGGCCAGAGATGCGTGGAGAGATGCGTGGAGAGGCAATGCATCTCAGGGGCTCGTGGGCGAGAGTGAGGAGGTCCCGGAGGAAAAGGAAATTGCTCTTTCTCTGACAATGTGGGTACCGCTGGCCCTTGAGCCAACGGCGGAACAGAAACAGAAGATTCTCCGCTCGGCCCTCCTCCGGGGGAAGGAGCGGCACTGTCCTCGCCATCTCCCAAGAAAGAGCAGCTTCCCACATCTCCGGGTTGCCCGTGTCAGGGCCGCTTTGTCGCCTTCCTGGACGATTTAGGGGCCGGCTGGGACACAAGGGGCGCCGCACTCCTGCGAGACCTAGGTGTTACCTCAGCACAGGGCGGAGCGGCTCTGGAGGACACAGGAGGGCGCCCACGGCGACAAGCAGACTGGGGCTTGCACTGCGGCGGAGTGGTGGCAGATGGTGCATCACGCCGGGGCAAGATGTGTTGGATGGCCTCGGTCTGCCTCTGTACTGCCGAGAACTGCTGGGCACAGTCCTCGACAGTGTCACCGAACAGTCCAGCCTGGGAGACAGGAGCGTCGAGAAAGCGTACTTTGTCGACATCGCTCGTCTCAGCAAGCCTGAACCATAGATGGCGCTCTTGGAGCACAAGTGTGGACATCGCCTTCCCGAGGGACTGCACTGTGACTTTCGTCGCCCGTAGAGCGCGGTCAGTCACCGAGCACAGTTCCTGCTTCAACCTCGGGTTGGTACTACCCTCATGAATTTTAATGCCTTGGCTTGGTGTACTCGCAGGATAGCCATGGCATGCAGAGGAGAGGCAGCTTGTCCCGCAGCGCTGTAAGCTTTGGCCGCGAGAGCGGCCATCAGCTTACAGGCTTTGGACGGGAGACGAGGACGATTCCGCCAAGTGGCGCCATTTTGCAGGCACAGGTGCACCGCAACCGCACTCTCCACCTGGGGAATGTCAACGTACCCCCTAGCCGCCCCGCCATCGAGGGTAGCGAAGATGGGGGAGACCGACGAGCCGCTTCTGGCCGTAAAAAGGGGCCATCCACAACTTCATCAGCTCCTCGTGCACTTCCAGGAAGAAAGGGACCAGGGCAGGGCGTGGTCGCGAGCCACGGCCCGTGCCGAAGAGCCAATCATCTCTCTGCGAGGACTCGGGACTGAGAGGTGTGCACGCCTCCAGCCCAATGCTCGCGGCGGCCCAGGAAAGCACGGCCATCAACTCTGGGTCCGATTCGGCGGCGGCCGCAACACCCAAGGGGGGCAGCCCCACCGAATCTTCATCCTCAGAGGACGATTGCCCATCCCCCGATGCTGCTATCGACATCTGATCCTCTATCGGCGCGCCGAATGAAACGCTGAGCACGCTGTAAGACGGCACAGCAGAATCACCGGGGAGCCGCACAGAACAGCTTCTGCGGGAGGAGTGAAAGGTCCATGGTGACTGGCCCGGCGGAAAGGCTCTCACTGTAATCCTCAGATCGCCCAGAGCACTAGCCGATGGTTCTCTGCTCGTAGCAGAGAAACCAGCGTGGGTAGTGACAGAGGGAGCCCTCCCATCCCCGTGAGGAGAGAGAGGCGCAATTGCAGCACTGCCATGGTTACACGCTCAAAACGAACACATAAACCATCCACGATCGCAGCTTCAGCGTGCTGGATGCCCAGACACTGAAAACAATGATCGTGGCTGTCGACGGAGGATAGGAAATGACCGCAACCAAGAGGATACGGCCAGAACAGCGTCTTTAAAAAGACGCGAACCGACCGTGATTTGCTCTTTTAGGAAATCTGCTCTTTTAGTTGAAGTGCCCAGGGGAATCGCTGCAGACAGGGACACTGCTGTTCGCACCGTAACTCCAACCAGAACAGCTTCCAGACAGATGATGAAAGGCTTTGTGGAGATCAACACGTTCATCCACTCGGCTCCAAAGCAAAAATCTAATGAGTGGATGCACCTGCCGCCTATTTATACCCGTGTGCACGGGGAGTGGCTCAGGTATGCAAAATCCACTAAATCTGACTTTAAGTTTTCTCTTAAAGTCAGAGATGATTGGGGCTTCCAAGTAAATCCCCTATGTCGTCACGACATAACTCGTAGTGACCGACAGATAAGGAACTGTAAAATACATTAAACATACTTCCACATACAGTACTGCACCCAAATGAGCATAAATACTATACTCTGAGTGCCCTGAACCTGAAGAGATATCTCGGGTGAGATTTTATCCGAGTGTGAATGTGCAATATTTATAAGAAGTGTGAATTATTTAGCATGTGGCCATCACACAGCCAGCTGTTACCCTCTGAAATGCATCATTGATAAAAAATGAAGACTTAGCTAAAAATGAAAGAAGTTAATCTATATGTTAATAGTTGTAAACCTCTGTGCTACAGTAACATTCAGGCCTCTCTCACTCTAAATTAAATAAATTTATGTGTTCAAATTTTATGTGTTCAACATAAAACATATCTGTTACTCTTTCTTTAATTATTTTAGAATATGGATTTTGCCTTTTTGTTTGGTTGAATGGGGATTTAAAAGAAAAGTTCAAATTTACTCATCACCAGGCCATCCAAGACACAACTTTTCACTTCAGATGTTAATTGATTGAACAGAAATGTGTGGATTACTTGTGGATTGTTGTGATGTTTTTATCAGCTGTTTGGACTCTCAATCTAACGGCACCCATTCACTGCTGAGAATCCGTTGGTGATCAAGTGCAATGCTAAAAGTCTCCAAATCTGTTCCAATGAAGAAACAAACTCATCTTCATCTTGGATGGCTTGAGGGTAAGTAAATTTTCAGCAACTTTTTATTGTTGGGTCAACCATTCCTTTAATTTAATTTTAAACAGATCTAGACAGTTCTATCACCTCATATATTCAGAGAGGCCTAATGGAGACAAGTCATATCATTACAGCAAATCTTTGTTCAAAACCTATCATAAATAGATCATCCACTGTGCTGCTTATCATTTGGTCAATGTCCCATATGCTTCTCCTCAAGTATCCTGTATAGCCAACAAAAGACACTTTTTGTTGAGTTCAGTCATGTATCTCATTGACATTTTTGTAATGAATGTGTTTCTACCAAACACAAATGAGCTTTTCACAGTGGAAAGTAGCAGCTAAACCCATAATACTTTCAACATTAAGTTGCCAAACAAAATCCAAGCCACTTTTTGTGAGGAAAAAAAGTTTTACATAAAGATTTTGTGTGAATCAATATGCTTTTAAACAATGTGCACTTTTGTAAAAACTAAAATCATTTATGAATGTGGCAGAAGTAAGTTATTAGAGCATAATTTCATGCCTTGTCCATCTGTTACAGAGCAATTGATCTGAAAGTCACAAAACACTGCAACATTTTCACTCCTATGAACAGAGGCAGGGTTTGATATGGACTGTTTTGAGCTGTTCGATATTTATGTCTTCATCCAGAGGGGTTTATTTTAGCTCTAATAATTGCAATCTGAAACAAGACTTTAATCTTGGAGGACGGCTGAGTCAATATAATATCTTGTGGCAAAGATTTAATTTTTTTTAGAAATATGAACCCAACTGTAATGTCGCTTTCAATAAGTCAAGTCTGCCATCTACTGTTGCTCTTCATTTGATAATTGGGTTCATAATCATTTGCCTTTGGATTAAAATTTGATATTACAGAATGTACATCTGGCAATGCAATGCTAATCTGAAAACATACGTATATTTTTATGTTACTCCATAGCTGTATGGAGTTATGCTGAATTCTTCTAAATGGAAACACTGGAAACTGGTTTTTATCATCTAAAATTCAACCATTCATAACCATCAAACAATTTCCTCAAAACAGGCCATATTAATAAATGGCTTTATTGTAGACTACACAGTTTTATTTTGTTTTATTTATAAAGGAAGCCTTCTTAACCGATGACTCAACACTCTCTAATGAATAACCTCCTGTGCAGACCTTTGCAACCTGTTACCACTTAATGTTTCCTGTTCCTCATATCTTCATATTAATTCCACACCCTACAACAAGACCAGTAGTCCATAAAACAGACCTCTTTATTCACTCATTAAGATTAATCTAGCTATAGCTGCTGTTGCCACCAGGGCAGTATAGTTAAGCAGTTTCTCGCATTCAGTCAAGTGAAGTAAACAGATATCCCATTTAGTGAGAAGAAGTGAATACCCTGTGCATCAGTACTTCTTTGAACTTAAAACAGCATCTGAAATACAGTGCACATGTGCAAGATGTTGAAAGATGTTGATGCTATGCAGTGGAATTTTTATTTAGGATTTTCTTAATTTCTTTCATATTTTCATTCAGTACTTTCATTCAACATGTATGTGCAGGAATAATAATAATAAAGTGGGGTCAGTTTTATTTTGATAAACATATGGCACAATGTAACATTAGCTTTACATAAAAAGAGTTATTACTGTTATAAAAATACATATTTATAAACAAAATTTATTACCGGCATGCACTGCTTCAAGTCAGACGCCGATCAGTGGCGCATGAAGTCAAACACACCTATTGACTTCCATCACGTTTAGACATTATAATAGATAGTGTGATCTCTTAGCTGAATTAAAGGAATGCAAACTTTACAGTAAAATTGAGAATATTGCATATTTTTACATTTTGTAAAATCTGACAGGGTGATCAGGACCCTGACACAAGGCTTAGGAGTCTTGAATCACCCTGAAGGGGTTTATTTTGCAGTGTGGATGTACATTATCCACGTGTCACGACTAATTCACACATAAGTTATAACTGGAAACAAATTATTGATCTGAGCTGAAATTTTATTAATTTTATTTTATTTGCTAACTAAATACCAAGCTTAAGCAAAGAAAACGGCTGCTAGCAAGCAGCTTTTAGCCTAGATGAATGAACAAGTTGACACTAGATGAATACTTAAGGGAACTTATTACACATTTCACCATGAATTATTATGGGGACAAGAGATGTCGATTCAAAACAGGAGGAGTTGGAGTTCTGACGTAGAACGTCCATCTCTCTTATTTCATTGTCTATATATTCTGGTTTGAATGAGTAAGGCTGGGCAAAAAAGTGCAAGTCATCCTCTCTGTCGAAATCTTCAGACATGTTTACATAGACTGTTTTATGCACAGCATGTGTCTTCCTCTGCTTGTAAACAAGGCACAGTGCATCCGGGTTCTACATCAGAATGCCAATTCCTGCATCAGCAGCACCACATGCGTGCATGAACGTGCGTCGAAGACTGACACGGAAGAGAAGAAATTGTTGAATAAAGCTATTTTTGTTTTCTTTGTGCACAAAAAGTGTTCTCGTAGCTTCATAAAATTAATGTTGAACCACTGATGTCACATGGACTATTTTAACGATGTCCTTACTACCTTTCTGGGCCTTGAACGTGATAGTTGTGTTGCTGTTTATACAGGGTCAGAAAGCTCTCGGATTTCATCAAAAGTATCTTAATTCATGTTCCAAAAATGAATAAAGGTCTTACGGGTTTGGAACGACATGAGGGTGGGTCATTAATGACAGAATTTTCATTTTTGGGTGAACTAACCCATTAAGATGCTCACTGAACACGTTTATATAGAAAACAATTAAAAAGCTTGTCTGCCTAAGCTACTGAAGAGCATGCCGACATTTTTAAAGATGCACTACGCATGTAAATGAAAGGCATGTTGTTTGGAGTGCTTCATTACACTCTCAAGTGTGATATGAAAAGCCGGTTGGCACCATACATTGGCTTAGCAAAAAGCATCCCAGCTGAGTGGACTAAAGACTCAGCAAACATTATGTTTCAGCATTACAATGCCGATAACTGCTGGAAGCCCCGGGTCTGTGACAGATAAGAAAATGAGCTGACTGTCAACCGCCAAACACCAGGTCTCCAAAACACCTCCACCTTTGTTTTGTTTGTTCCACCACTTCCACCAAAGCTGTGTTTGTTTTCACGGCCTTAGAGGAAGCAAGTGGGGTGCTGGAATCAAGGACGCAGGGTCAAAGAGTTGTGTTTCCAGCAGTCGGAAAGCGGGTGACGCCACATGCTGTGATGCCTGAATTTCCCCTGTTCATATATGAGGGGTTAAGTGAAGTCACTGAAGGTTTATCTGCCTTCATATTGCTCCCTGCCACCATCAATAAAATGCAACAATGTGTCTTGAAAAGTCAGCTTATAAAAGTTTCAGGAAACTCTGAGAGCTTAAGTGATCTTCCCCCGGCTCTGCAGCAGCCCTGCAGCATCCAGGATGTCTGCTTATATTAATTTCATGGAGTTTAAGAGGTCAGCAAACTCATTTGGAGATTCTTATTCATTTATGAACCCAGCAACCCCCTGTTCTGCAGCGCTCTAAGCTACAGGGCCTCAGATGCTTAAATTTACATGGAATATTATATAGTTAGGTGTGTGAAAAAGTATAGTGCTCTTGCTCAAGCAGGCAGATTAAGGCTAAGCAATGCACTCGGAGATGACAGTCACCCACATTTTAATGAAAAGGCAGTTGGATGAACCTATGTTTCATCTGTTCTGTTTTCCAGAGCTTTTGGATCATTGCTTCATCTGAAATTCAGAAGATTTCTAATGAGACATTGAGTCTAAGAAAAAGCAGCTTAACAGTATAGACCTGAGGGGAACAGCCAGTAAAATGGAGTAAATGAGCTCCAAAGCTTCCCAGGGGAGTGCAAATGCATAATTAATTTAGTTTTCTGTTTGAATTCTTAATAATAATAATAATAATGTAATATTTCATATTATCTTTTTTGGACATTATTATTGCCATTTTTCACTTTTTGTATATCTTTTTGTATGTCTTTTTAAATAAACATGGTAAGGATAAAAACAAAGCACTATTTTTGAAAATTGACTTCAAAAATAAAATAAAATAAAACAAAACAAAACAAAACTCATCAAACATCTTCTCAGAAAACATCTATTCCTGTTCATGTGAAATCCAACTCATCCCTGTTAACAAGATTTTCCTCCAATTTATTATTTTTCCTATCTCCTGGAGTGCTTTAGCATTGATATTATGAGGACTAAATATTTTCCAGTTAATGCAAGAGCAATGTAGTGATTGCTTCGGGGAAAAAAATCATAAAAAAGGATTTCACTTGGTCCCAGAGCTAGTAATACGACACAAATAACCAGGAGATTTAGTGCATGAACATAAGACCTGGAAAGAACTAAACGATACATTGCCACATTAAAAATCTTCTCTAATCATCCTCATATTAAAATCTATTCTAATGATATTAGAATGAAATATACAATATATGATACAATGCTATTGTATCTTGCTAAAATGCCAAGAGAATAAAGATAGTCATACTCTAAACAACTTTTTAGAACTTTTTTTTTTTTTTGCATTTTACATTGATGTATTAAATTATAGTAGATAAATACATTAGATTTAATACAATAAAGCATCGTCAAACAATATTCCAAATGAATAACAAGTCTTCAGAACGCAGTCATTTCAATCACTTTTATTTATATCCTTAATACTGCACAGTCACGAAAGGATAATGTTGTATATATTTCATATATGTGTGTGTATGTGCTTGAAGTGTGTGTAAACATTTCTCAGAGGGCACAGGGAATCTCATTGTCTTGCAAGTTTTCTAGTGGGAGTTCAGTTCCATCCATCTGAGACTTTATTTAGTTCTGTAGTCCTGTCTAGGTTCTCTCTGAACTGAAATCAGTCTGCCGGCCTCCCTGGGGATGACAGTAATGTCACATACCAGTTTGGCTCTCATATTTCACAAACAGGCCTCTACCTATTAAGGATGACTACTTACCATGGAAAAGGTGTGTCCTTCACATCTGCAACCTTCTCATATTTTCCTGCATAGACATATATGATACAAACACATACATACGCCCGTGAAGAATACCACAAAAGCAAATACCAAACACATACTGTAGTGCACATGTACATAAATGCATAGCTTGCATGATAGATCTAGCATCACTTAGACTGAACTATTGTTGTATTTATTTTGATATAGTTTAGAACTAAGCTTTTTTCTATGACTTTGGGATAAAATTACATGATTTTAGGATAAAAAGTAAAATGTAAACTCAGTACATTATTTCTGGTGGCTGAAAATATTATCAGATTAGACAAAATATTTTACTAAACGAGCATGTAGGGGGCTCGACATCCCTTAAACCCAGCGCTATGGAGTTGTTTGGAGATTGTGACTTTCACACAGGAGTTTAAGTGCCTCCTTGCTACTTTAATAATTCACGTCCATCCAACTGCTCATCCTTTATAGGCTGTCCACTTTGGTCACGCATCCTCTAAATCTGTCTGAATATTCTCACAAGACTCTGTGACGGTCATTAAATCTATAAATGTGTTACTGTATGTTAAAAAACTAACATTTAGCTAATATTAAGACATTATTGAGGAATGTATCATGTGCAAGGTTTTTTTTTTTTTTAACAAAATTCCATTATAGAGCAAGTATATAGAAAATTAGTGTTGAAAACTTCTTGCTTCACCCAGATTCACTCAAGTAAACCTACAAAAATAATTTATATTTTGAGCAGTTAGCTTCTGTAATTTGTCTTTCTGTGTTTACATCATGTTCATAAGTAGAGAAATGAAGTGTCCAGTGTTGTAAGATATCGCATAACAACATTAATTTCAAATATGTATGTAATTGCTTGCAATATAGTGAATAAAACAAATCAGACAATGTCATTTCTTCCACTTTATAAACATAATTAATTAATAAATTGCAATAATAATTAATTGAATATCAATACTGTGTTCTTTTAATAACAGAAATATGTGGACATTTTACGCTTTTAATTACATTTAAATATTAATTTTAATAAATGTGATTTTATAGGAATTGTAATCAGGCGCTACAATTAAAAGTGATTTAAGCCATTGGGATAATAATAATAATATTAATAATAATAATAATAATAATAATAACAATAATAATAATAATACATGAATTAATTCTTGTTGTTATTATTATTATTGTTGTTGTTGTTGTTGTTGTTGTTTTATTTTTTGTGAAAACCCTTGATGGACTGATTATTCGAATGGCTTAGTTATTTTATCATTACCTCACCTATCAATTTGTACAATTTTTACTCTTCAGTAAGTGAAAATTATAATGGTACTGTAACTCTGGGGAACACCAGTGCCTTTATACTGTAAGTTAAGACGTCAATGTAATTAATCAAGAGATGTGTAATGGTGTTTCTCGAAATGGCTTTTAAGGTGGATGTCACCCTCATTACCCTGTAAAAGGTATATTTGCATACATAAATGTATGATGTGTTGACTATGATGTGTCTAACTTGATACTATACAAAAGTTTGTTCATTTAAAATGATTATTTAAAAAAATAGTCATGTTTAACGTTTAACAAAGAAACAGCATCAAGCAAAAGCCATAAACATGGTTAGTATTGGAGAGACACTGGAGAAACCCATTCCACCATTTAAAAAAATAAATAAGAATAAAAAAACGAGTACAAGTGCATGATTAATGATCTTACCTCTCTTTATTTCTCTTGAACCATACAGAAGAACAGCTCCACCTTGACCGCTCTATTAAATCGAAGAGCCAAAGTTATCAATCGAGATGTGGATGGAAGGAGAGTCAGTCTTTTTGCAGCGCCACGGCTCCTCTCGCCCCTAATGGCTCTCAATACACGGCAAAGCCAGCGAGAGAGATGTTGCGTCTACATTTTTGACTGATTATGCATTTTTTTCCTTTCTCTCTCTCTCTTTCTCCTTAAGCTATTCATAGAAGATAGATTCATCATTCCAATTTGTCAAGCCAGCGAAGTTTTCAATTAATTATGTTGCTGGAGAAGAGGCAGTGTGTGTATTAGGGCTCCCTGTCAGGACACGTCTGAGGCCCCATTTACAGGACTCAAAATAAAGAGGTATCAGAGAGGTGGTTGGGCGCAGCAGTAATTAATTTGATGAATGCCTTAGCGGCGCAAATAGTGGCAGCCGCGTGTCTCTTCATCAGCCGACGTTGCGGCAGTCACCCTGCTCAGTGCTAATTTGAGAGGGGCCGTCTCATCCGTGTATCATATGTCATCATGAGTGGGTCTATTCTTCACGTCCGGGCCGCATGTGGGGGCCTTATGTTTCCTGTCAGCTTTGTCCTTGGTGCCAAGCAACTTGCTCCACTTAATGCCCAGTTCTTTGACTTTGTGGCCTGAACTGGGTAATCGGGAGCCGGATGGGATTTATGGGGCCCGGGGGTGCCGCGTCCTTTGCCGGCTCCCGTTGTCGTTCTCCCCAAAGACAGATTAGTAAGACGGCGGTCTCAGTCTGGCAGGTGGAACCGATGAGGAGGGGGAACCTGTGCACCCCTATGCCAGAGATGATGGCGAAATGCACCAAGCATCTTTAACACAGCGGTGATGAAGAAATATGGTGCTGTTTGTGGTGAGCAACGACGGAGTCTGCAGATCTGCGCTGGTGTAAGCGAGAGACGAGAGGTGGGTCTGTTCTAAAATGATGGATCATATTATTGTGGTTAAGCAAAAGCTGGGCAGGCAGCTGTTGGAGAATGCAAACCATCAATGTCAACTGCCACAAAAACCTCATAGAGAAATAATTGGGCTTGTGCCACATAATTCAGGTTCAGATTTTCACAAGTGGGGGAACCTCATTATAAATCAGGTCAGGCTCTGATGCAACACCATAAATCAAAGACAGACATGGCTCAAACAATTAGATAATTACCACAGCCCCATGTCACCACTGTTTTAGCAAACCACTTTGGAGGTACAGGAGTGGGGTGGTAAAAATGCTTCATAAACCCCAGCATAATTAATCTGGAGCAAATTGGAGAGAAAGGCAAGGAGAAAGGGAGGTGAGACAAGAGTATCAGAGGGAATTCCTATTGGCTTGCCAGGCTTATGATTGAAATAATGTTGCTTAATGCTTCAAAATAACATTTAGAACAATATACTGCAGTGTACTCCATGGTGTCTTTAATGGTAATGACAAATGATAAATGGCTGATATTAAATTTGTATACTTTTTATGTAATATTACCAAGAAGACTGTAATACATATTGTCTAATGCCTCAAAATGCCATCCGTATTTTAGATAGTTATTATAAAAAACATTAGCGATGCACCAACTGTATTTCACAAAAGTATATCCACAAATATTACCCGATAACAAAAATATTACGACAATCCATTTAATCTATTTATACAGGAAGTTATATATCTATATATATATTTCTATCTGTATTTATCTATCCTCTAATATTCTATATATAATATACAATATCCTCAAGATAGATAGATAGATAGATAGATAGATAGATAGATAGATAGATAGATAGATAGATAGATAGATAGATAGAAATATTGATTGATTGATTGATTGATTGATTGATTGGTTGATATTATAAAACTTACATTTTCATTTTTAGCATTATTTAATTATTATATTATTAAAGATAAAAATTTAATTTCAGTGAATGTTATATATCAGCAAATGTAACTTAATTGCATAAACAGTCTGTAATTAGCATGTTTATATCAACTGAAACCAATAAATGAATTATTAGTTATACTGAAGATTGATTTTAAATGAGTAACCAATATCAACTAATACTTTACAGATACTTACATCCCTAATAAACATTATGGTGATAATGATGAAGATGACAGCGAAAATTGTGATAATAATAAGAAATATGTTGTTTTAGGGCTGGACGTGAGGCAGTAGAAGCTTTTTTAACATAATTCATCTGTTTCCCACAGATCTATCCAAGCTGCATCAGTAGACATACATATTTAGGAACTTACACTCAGGTTTACACAAAATTGGAATGGTTTTGTGGACTTCCACTGACCCCTAGTGTTCCACAGCCCTCTCCTATTTCCACCGCCTGGGCCGACTCTTCCTCCAGAAAGCCAATTATTTCCTCATCCTGAGATTACCCCTCGTCATGGCTGCCATCTCAGATCCAGAGGCAGGGGTCCAATTGACCCCAATTGAAAGTGTCATTTTTCAGCACTGCCAAACTGCCAAGATGTTCATCCCACCCTAGACAGGGGGGCAGAGAGAGCAGCACTTTCCCGCATCAACTGCATAGCTTTACGGGCAGCTCCCTATCCATACAAACACATACACACATCCTCATGTTTGCTAAGGTGGGGCGGCATTGAGGGGCAGCCCTGTGCATGTGTCAAGCCTGAGTGCAAAGAGCATCTCAACAGCAGTCCAGAAATCGAGGTCACAGCACTGCAGTGAACCAAGCGGAACAGATTGCTGCAGAACCTCTAGGCTTTTGCAGACACGTGTTGATCCTGGCACAGTGTGCCCTGCTTTTTTAGTTCACCCTTTCCCCCTTTCTCTCTTTCACACACACATACACACACTTCACATCTCCTCAGTCAACTCCCTTGGCTCTGGCTTTATAGAATATGAAGAAAATCTAAACTCTTCAACCGTGGCAGTGCCCCTTAAATATCTGCTCTACAAGCACTCAACACCGCCCTCCCTGGAGGCTGCAAGAAGGATCTGCCGAAGAACACTGCATGCTAGCTCTTAGTCTACATCATCAGTCTTCATGCTAACTTTAAAAAAAAAAACTCGCTCCATTAATGTCTGTGATGCTCAGAGGTCGCTGAAAGCTAAAGATGCCACTCATTCCCATGACAAATATATATGGTATACAAGACATACTGTACTTGAACTCAGAGGTCATATAGTTTTTTTTTTTTTTTTTTTTTTTTTTTGTATACTCACAAAAGTATTCAGACCCTTAAAAGGGAGGGTTCACCCAAAAAATGAAAATTACCCCATGATTTACTCAACCTCAAGCCATCCTAGTTGTATATGATTTTCTTCTTTCAGGCAAAAAATTCAGGCTTTAAAAACTTGACCACCATTCACTGCCATTATAAAGCTTGGAAGAGCCAAGACCGTTTTTAATATAACTCCGATTGTATTCGTCTGAAATAAGAAAGTCATATACACGAAGGCTACGCTGTTAGACATTTCAAAGGGTTTTCACAGTAACTTACTGGCAACACTGTTGCCAGTATGTTACTGTAATTAAGATTTATAGTAGCAAACTGTATTTGATTTACAGTTGCTAACTGTACTGTTTTACAGTAAATTACTGTAAAAAATCCAATTAATCAGTATACTACTATAATTCATTCATTTTAATATAGATTTCATTAGATTTTATAATTTTTTTAATAGAATTCATTTTATTTTTACTCTACATAGGTACTACTGGCATTCAGTTAAAACAGACACAATAATTACAAAATAGCAAATTCTTTATTTAAAACATTGCATGCACAATACTTAAAAAGACAGTCTTCCAATGCTTGAACAGTGCATCTTCACCATTTCTCCTGTCTTAGGACATTTTGCAGTGCATTATGTTGTGTCCTCTGGATTTATCCTCACAAAGAATCTTTAGGCAACAGAAACATAATGGAGAAAAAAGAATACATAGCCATCTGCAAAACCCAGGTGCTGCTCCAAAACGTGGCCACCACCTTTGCTTATCATCCACTTTGTTAGTGACAGAAATGTCTTCTCTGAAAAACAAGAAGTAGAAATGACACGTTTTTAAAAGGCAAACCTCATATAGAATACACAAACCTCTCAAAGCCATAGTTGTTCTCTTACCATGAATTATCAGTCTCAGGGTAGCTGGCCTGCTCATGTCTTTCCTGATGCTTCATTGCAGTTGCCTTTAAAACACAAATACAAAAAAAAAAAAAAAAAATGCAGTAAATCTTAAATTCCATTATAACAAACTAATTCTAAAACTAGAAAGGCTGCTAGCTATAACATACAATTTTATTTTCTCAATAGGCTACTGGCCAACATTAACTACTAACATCTGAACGAAATTTCACATTAGTTAATATAAGATAAGCGTTTACCATAGTAAAGTTTGTAACCGCCATGTTGACGAGTAAATGTTAACATTAATGTTAGGTTAAACTGGTGTGCAAAAATCTGACAAAAACACACACAGACAAGCATACAAATGTTTTTACCTTGCTTGCGGGTCTTATTCTCTCGTAAGGTGCATCGACACACAGCGTAGATGTTCTCCGGAATGCTTCCACTCTCGCGGGTTCATCCCCGGGCAAAACATGTATATTTCTGACATACAGATGTTCTCCGAGCACTCGCGCTGTTTCTGACATGAAGGACAAATGGATTTTCCAATCATTACAAGCGATGCAACACATCCAGTATAGTCAGTCCCAAGCTGTTGCGCCATTGTAGACACAGTGTAGGGCAAATTGTGTCAATCCAAATGAAAGAAATGAGGAAAATAAAACAACCTTAATAGACTGGCGCCAAAGAGGCCGTTACAACAAATACAGTAGTATACAGCAATTTTTTTTAAAAATACAGTAAGTCTCTGTATGTGCAGTCTGACGTCACAGAAAATTCCGATGATGCAAAGGGTATTATAGTTATTTACTGTAAAGGGAATTTGGAGTATTATACTGGGTGATATACAGTAAATAACTGTAAAAATTACAGAAATGTCTAACAGTGTAGGATGCCTTGAGGGTGAGTAAATCATGGGGTGATTTTCATTTTTGTGTGAACTATCCCTTTAACCAGGTAACATTTTATTACATTTTACGAATTTACCAATCCTTCATTAATATTGAATTCTCTGCGACATTTTTCTGACAATCAAACTCAAAATGTGGTAATTTATTACCCACAGGGAAGGACAAAAAATAAAGGGGGCTCAGGGTAAAAAAAAAATGCCTCCACAAGTGAGAAAAATTCCCCCAAGAGGCAGGGCAAAATATATTTGTAAATGTGTAAATATTATATGTTTTTTTAATTTTTTTTATTTATTTATTTATTTATTTATTTGTTTGTTTGTTTGTTTGTTTGTTTGTTCGTTTGTTTTGTGTTATATAAGCTAATATATTAAATCCTACATAACACAAATAAAACATGTATGATGGATGGATGGATGGATGGATGGATGGATGGGATGGGATTTTAAATAAAATAAAATAAAATAAAATAATGTGACACTTAAGACTGGAGTAGTGGCTGCTGAAATATTCAGTTTTACCATAACAGGAATAAATTACATTTTAAAAATATATTAACATAAAACTGCTACTTTAAATAGTAATAATATTTCATTATCACTGTTTGTATTGTATTTTTGATCAAATAAATGCAGCCTTGGTAAGCATAATATAATACTTTCAAAAACAAATAGCAAAAACAAAGGAGGATTGTCTACATATGTTATATGGATAGAAAAAAAAGTGACTGAAAACGTGATATATATATATATATATATATATATATATATATATATATATATATATATATATATATATATATATATATATATATATGTATATATATATATATATATATATATATATATATATATATATATATATATATATGTATATGTATATATATATATATATATGTATATGTATATATATATATATATATTATGAGGGGCCAAACAGGAAATAATTATATAAAAATCTGAATATATAAATGTAAATCTGAATATATAGTTATAAGTCTGAATATATAAATGTAAATCTGAATATATAGTTATAAGTCTGAATATATAAATGTAAATCTGAATATATAGTTATAAGTCTGAATATATAGAAGTAAATCTGAATATATAGTTATAAATCTGAATATATAGAAGTAAATCTGAATATATAGAAGTAAATCTGAATATATAGTTATAAGTCTGAATATATAAATGTAAATCTGAATATATAGTTATAAGTCTGAATATACAGAAGTAAATCTGAATATACAGTTATAAATCTGAATATATAGAAGTAAATCTGAATATATAGTTATAAGTCTGAATATATAAATGTAAATCTGAATATATAGTTATAAATCTGAATATATAGAAGTAAATCTGAATATATAGTTATAAGTCTGAATATATAGAAGTAAATCTGAATATATAAATGTAAATCTGAATATATAGTTATAAATCTGAATATATAGAAATAAATCTGAATATATAAATGTAAATCTGAATATATAGAAGTAAATCTGAATATATAGTTATAAGTCTGAATATATAAATGTAAATCTGAATATATAGTTATAAATCTGAATATATAGAAATAAATCTGAATATATAAATGTAAATTTGAATATATAGAAGTAAATCTGAATATATAGTTATAAGTCTGAATATATAAATGTAAATCTGAATATATAGTTATAAGTCTGAATATACAGAAGTAAATCTGAATATATAGTTATAAATCTGAATATATAGAAGTAAATCTGAATATATAGTTATAAGTCTGAATATATAAATGTAAATCTGAATATATAGTTATAAATCTGAATATATAGAAGTAAATCTGAATATATAGTTATAAGTCTGAATATATAGAAGTAAATCTGAATATATAGAAGTAAATCTGAATATATAGTTATAAATCTGAATATATAGAAGTAAATCTGAATATATAGTTATAAGTCTGAATATATAAATGTTAATATGAATATATAGTTATAAGTCTGAATATATAAATGTAAATCTGAATTTATTCTTATAAATCTGAATATATAGTTACAAGTCTGAATATATAGATGTAAATCTGAATATATAGAAGTGAATCTGAATATATAGAAGTACATCTGAATATATAGTTATAAGTCTGAATATATAAATGTAAATTGTGAATATATGGAGGTAAATCTGAATGTATAGTTACAAATCTAACACTAACACTAGTTTTTTTTTTCTATTCTATCTACTTGTTTCTTTAAAAAAACAAACAAAAAAAAAAAACAAAAAAAAACACTAGGTTTCTTTATTCTATATCTATTTGCTACGTGTACTGCGTTAGGCTAACCGAGACTTGTCATAGTGCTTGCATGTTATTGCTCTTTTGTTGGTTTTGATTGCTTCTGTTGTCTTCATTTGTAAGTCGCTTTGGATAAAAGCGTCTGCTAAATGACTAAATGTTAATATAATGTAAATATATGTGACACGATATGGGAAAACCCGTCGGATGTCGCGCTGGGACATTTTCAGGAAATTCGAAAAATAAGTCAAATGTCAATTTTTTTTTTTTTTTTGGTCAAAATTAGGTTTTTATTAAAATATTATTCTATAACATCTTGTCTATCGTCTCTGAAAATACCTTGGCAAAATTCACTTGTTTAGTACACAAAAATAGCGATATATTGCAGCAAGCAGAAAAGACTGTGTCTTTCTCTTATGTTAAGGACGCGCTGAGGAGGTGCTTTCTCTTAACACCACAAAAACTGTTAACCTATCAAAATAAACCACGTAACATATATAATAAAGTTGGATCAATGCACATTTCCCGCAAGTCCTGTGTAGACTATGGCATGCAAAGTTTGTTTGTTTGTTTGTTTGTTTGTTTGTTTGTTTGTTTATTAAGTAAATAATAATTTATTAAGTATATTATGATATGGCGGAACACGAGAGAACAGTCTGAAGTAATGTTAGCTGCTCACTTAAACGATCTTGCACATCTCAGTCTGCTCAATCTTGGTGATGGTAGTGCCCTACACGATGTTATAATGGACTATTTCACATCCAGAGATGAAGAATGGGAAGATGAAGTTACTAAAGAGGAAGAGTCCGATGACAGTCTGTTAGCCTATATGCACAGAAGTGCGAACAGTTCTAAATATAAACTACAAGGTAGCTACACTATTGGTGCTATCTAAACATACAAGGGGTGATCAAAAGTTCAGAGTCTATGCCCATCATGATACACAACGGAAAACTGTGCTCTTCAGGGTAACGTTAGTCTGTTTGTGTAATGATGCAGAATAGCACTCCTGACAGACAGCTCTCGTTAAACCCGTGAAGTGAAAGTGAAACCCGTCTCCCTTTAAACCCGTTTTTCTCAAAATTCCATTCCTGAAAATAATAGCTATCAGCCAACTTCAGATAGCCATAACTTTTGTTACGTTCAAGCTATGGACAAAATAAAAACAGTTTTGGAAAGGGCTTGAACCCAGCTTCCATGGTATCAAAACCTAAAAAGGTCAAATTTCACCATGTGTTGGGTTTTCCTATATCGCATCACATATTCAGATTTACATTTATACATTCAGATTTATAACTATATATTCAGATTTACTTCTATATATTCAGATTTATAACTATATATTCAGATTTACTTCTATATATTCAGATTTATAACTATATATTCAGATTTACTTCTATATATTTAGATTCACTTCTATATATTCAGACTTATAACTATATATTCAGATTTACTTCTATATATTCAGATTTACTTCTATATATTCAGATTTATAACTATATATTCAGATTTACATTTATATATTCAGACTTATAACTATATATTCAGATTTACTTCTATATATTCAGATTTACTTCTATATATTCAGATTTATAACTATATATTCAGATTTACTTCTATATATTCAGACTTATAACTATATATTCAGATTTACTTCTATATATTCAGATTTACATTTATATATTCAGATTTACTTCTATATATTCAGATTTACTTCTATATATTCAGATTTACTTCTATATATTCAGACTTATAACTATATATTCAGATTTACTTCTATATATTCAGATTTACATTTATATATTCAGATTCACTTCTATATATTCAGATTTATAACTATATATTCAGATTTACATTTATATATTCAGACTTATAACTATATATTCAGATTTATATTTATATATTCAGACTTATAACTATATATTCAGATTTACTTCTATATATTCAGATTTACTTCTGTATATTCAGATTTATAACTATATATTCAGACTTATAACTATATATTCAGATTTACATTTATATATTCAGACTTATAACTATATATTCAGATTTATATTTATATATTCAGACTTATAACTATATATTCAGATTTACTTCTATATATTCAGATTTACTTCTGTATATTCAGATTTATAACTATATATTCAGACTTATAACTATATATTCAGATTTACATTTATATATTCAGATTTTTATATAATTATTTCCTGTTTGGCACCTCATAATATATGTATATGTATATATATGTATATATATATATATATATATATATATATGTATATATATGTATATATATATATATGTATATATATATATATATATATGTATATATATATATATATATATATATAATGCTGACACAGGAACTGAATGCTTATGCAGACAACATATATCTTTTTTTCTTGTTGTTGTTGTAGTTATGTAGGATATTTTCTGACCTAAAACACTGTCAAAATACATATAATTTATTTTTCCAGTGTTTCAGTTCTTGGCATGTGTGACTTTCCTGATCCTAATCAATCCACATTTTCTGGAATAAGCTACATCAGCACAGCTGTCACTTCGGGTCGGGTCAGGGCTTTGTCAAAACCATAGGTTTCAAAAGTGTTTGTCTCACTAGATCATTGTCAGTAAAACCTCTTTAAATAGATATTAAAGTCACGTCTACATAAGTCCCATCTGTCGCAGTCATAGCTGTACAGTAGATCGGCAATGTTTAGAGGCACAATTGATCTTTTAATAATGTCATGACCATCTCATGACCTGTCGCAGGGGCTATATTTGTCATCACAGAGAATATGGGGCCTTCCAAGTCTTCTGAAAATGTGGCAAAGGGTCAGGTGATGCAAGATGGACACAAGTTCTCCTCTTTCCTCTCTTATTTACCTTTAAAAAAGTTATCAGATGTGATATCACTTGTGGCATTCTGTCATTATTGTCATTTTGTATGAGTGCCATGGTGGTGAGTTGTGAACGCTGTGACAGCAGATTGACCCAGGCTGCTGTTCACTTGATTGATATCTGTGCAGACAATGATCGTTCTGAGCTTTTTTCTTCTCCCCCTTGTGCTGTGCTAGTTGGTCGGAAAGGGAATTGTGGGTAGGGGGAGGGCAGATATGGGGGAAAATGTCACACCAGGAAAGTCAGTGAGGCGTAAAGCCCTGCATGGGCAAGCGGGGGTCAGTGGCTTCTTTTTGCCCTCTCTGTGCCCTAGGTAAAATGATCTAAGTGATTCTGGAGCTCTGCCACTGAGCCGCTGAGTGAGAGATAGGCATAGTGTGAGGCCGAACGCATGAGAGAGAGACAGAGATTAGCATGGATAACAAACAGCTACCTTTAAATATGCAGGGTTCACTACAAGTAAAAAAAAAAAAAAAAAAAAAAGTTAAATCTGGGTTACAGTGAGGCACTTTCAATTAAAGTGAATGGAGCCAATCTGTAAATGCTGAAGTTGTTACTTAATAAAAATTTACAATATTTTGTAAATGCACATTATCCATATATTGATGACGTTTGTAGGACTTCTCCAATCACCATAATTATTTGCAAATCATTCATATTAATTTTCGCATTAATTTTGCAACACCCACATTGTGAAATCCAATTGACAACCAATAGATAGAACCAAGTCCCTGCCCTACATTTTTTGACACTCAAACTTGCATCATAATACGGAAAAAAATCTGTTGCTACCTTGCTACATAAAGTTAAATCCTATTTTTCAACTTACACCTAAAACACTAAAACAACATTAAAATGAATTAACATCTCAAATAATATAATAATAATGTGAGTTTTAACAGAAAAATTAGCAGTAGTAAAATTAGTGTGTGTGTGTGTGTGTGTGTGTCTATATATATATATATACATACAGTGGTGTGAAAAATTGTTTGCCCCCTTCCTGATTTTTTTATTTTTTTGCATGTTTGTCACACTTTAATGTTTCAGATCATCAAACAAATTTAAATATTAATCAAATATAACAAGTAAACACAACGTGCAGTTTTTAAATGAAGGTTTTTTTATGAAGGGAAAACAAAATCCAAACCCACATGGCCCTGTGTGAAAAATCCCCCCCCCCCCCCCCCCCCCCCAACACCCAGGCCTGATTACTGCCACACCTGTTTGCAATCAAGAAATAACTTAAATAGGATCTTCCTGACAAAGTGAAGTAGACCAAAAGATCCTCAAAAGCTACACATCATGTTGAGATCCAAAGAAATTCAGGAACAAATGAGAAAGAAAGTAACTGAGATCTATCAGTCTGGAAAAGGTTATAAAGCCATTTCTAAAGCTTTGGGACTCCAGCGAACCACAGTAGAGCCATTATCCACAAATGTCGAAAACATGGAACAGTGGTGAACCTTCCCAGGAGTGGCCGGCCGTCCGAAATTACCCCAAGAGCGCACCGACGACTCTTCCAAGAGGTCACAAAAGACCCCAGAACAACATCCAAAGAACTGCAGGCCTCACTTGCCTCAGTTAAGGTCAGTGTTCATGACTCCACCATAAGAAAGAGCCTGCATGGCAGGCTCTTTCTTATGGTAGAAAGAAAAAATGGCCTGCATGGCAGAGTTCCAAGACGAAAACCGCTGCTGAGCAAAAAGAACATAAAGGCTCGTCTCAGTTTTGCCAGAAAACATCTTGATGATCCCCAAGACTTTTGGGAAAATACTCTGTGGACTGACGAGACAAAAGTTGAACTTTTTGGAAGGTGTGTGTCCCATTACATCTGGCGAAAAAGTAACACAGCATTTCAGAATAAGAACATCATACCAACAGTAAAATATGGTGGTGGTAGTGTGATGGTCTGGGGCTGTTTTGCTGCTTCAGGACCTGGAAGACTTGCTGTGATAAATGGAACCATGAATTCTGCTGTCCACCAAAAAATCCTGAAGGACAATATCCGGCCATCTGTTCGTGACCTCAAGCTGAAGTGAACTTGGGTTCTGCAGCAGGACAATGATCCAAAACACACCAGCAAGTCCACCTCTGAATGGCTGAAGAAAAACAAAATGAAGACTTTGGAGTGGCCTAGTCAAAGTCCTGACCTAAATCCTATTGAGATGCTGTGGGATGACCTTAAAAAGGCGGTTCATGCTCGAAAACCCTCCAATGTGGCTGAATTACAACAATTCTGCAAAGATGAGTGGGCCAAAATTCCTCCACAGCGCTGTAACAGACTCATTGCAAGTTATCGCAAACGCTTGATTGCAGTTTGTTGCTGCTAAGGGTGGCCCAACCAGTTATTAGGTTTAGGGGGCAAGCACTTTTTCACACAGGGCCATGTGGGTTTGGATTTTGTTTTCCCTTCATAATAAAAAACTTCATTTAAAAACTACATGTTGTGTTTACTTGTGTTATCTTTGGTTAATATTTAAATTAGTTTGATGATCTGAAACATTAAAGTGTGACAAACATGCAAAAAAATAAATAAATCAGGAAGGGGGCAAACAATTTTTCACACCACTGTGTGTATATATATATATATATATATATATATATATATATATACATATGTACGTATGTATATATGCCGTAGTAAAATTAGTTTACATATATATATATAGTTGTGCTCAAAATTATTCATACCCTTGGTAAATATGATCTAAGGCGGCTGTGAAAATAAATCTGTATCATTAATCCTTTTGACCTTTTATTTAAAAAATTTACAAAAATCTAATCTTTCATTAGAGAATAAGAATTTACAATGGGAGAGAAATCTCATTATGAAATAAATTTTTTTCTCTAATACACATTGGCCACAATTAATTATACCGTTTTATTCAATACTTTTTGAAACCTTTTGCCAAGATAACAGCTCTGAATCTTCACCTATAATGCCTGATAAGTTTGGAGAACATCTGACAAGAGATCAGAGATCATTCCTTCATCCAGAATCACTCCAGACCCTTCAGATTCACAGCTCCATGTTGGTGCTTCTTCTCTTCAGTTCACCCCCATTCATTTTCTATAGGGTTCAGGTCAGAGGACTGACTTGGTCATGGCGGAAGCTTGGTTTTGTGCTCAGTGACCCATTTTTGTTGTTGTTTTGATGTTTGTTTGTGGATCATTGTCCTGTTGGAAGACCCAACCACGGCCCATTATAAGATTTCTAGCATGGACAGTAAGTTTTTAATTTTTTATATGTTGGTATTTAATTGAATCCATGATGCCATGTATCTAAATAAGATGTCCAGGACCTCCTGCAGAAAAATAGACCCACAACATTAAAGATACAGCAGTATATTTCATTGTACACATGGGGTACTTTTTTATCCCTGTGTGCACCAAACCCATCTTGAGTGTTTGCTGCTAAAAAGCTCTTTTTTTTAGTTTCATCTGACCATAGAAGCCAGTGCTATTTGAAGTTTCAGTCGTGTCTGATAACTGAATACGCTGGAGTTTGTTTTTGGATGAGCGAGGAGAATTTTTCTTGAAACCCACCCGAACAACATGTGGTGATGTAGGTGCTGTTTGATATTTTTTTAGAGGCTTTCTGACCCCAACTGATCTCTGCAGTTCTCCAGCTGTGATCCTTGGAGAGTCTTTGGTCACTCAAACTCTCCTCCTCACTGTGCATTAGGATGATATAGACACATGTCCTCTTGCAGACAGATTTGTAATATCTTTAGTTGATTGGAACCTCTTAATTATTACCCTGAGGGTGGAAATGGGGATTTTTAATGCTTTAACTCTTTTCTTACAGCCAAATTCTAAATTTGTGACGTTCAACAATCTTTTGCTGCGCATCAGAAATATATTCTTTGGTTTTACTCCTTGTGATGGACGATTAAGGGAATTTGGCCTTTGTGTTCCTTGTATTTATAATGCTGTGAAACAGGAAGCCAAGGCTGGACAACTTCATGTTCCTAGTCTCCCTGGTGTGATAAAAATGCAAATATGAATGGGAATATACTTCACAGATATTTTAATCATAATAATTTCTAGGGGTACCAATAATTGTGGCCATTGTCTACTAGAGAAAAATATTTATTTCCTAATGTGATTTTCCCCCACTTTCACTTTTTTTTTTTTTTTTACTTCAATTAAAGTTTAGACTTTTTTTTAATTTCTGAATGAAAGATCAAATGGATAAACAGTGCAGACTTATTTTCACAGCCTTCTTTTATCATATTTTACCAAGAGTATGAATAATTTTGAGCACAACTGTATATATATATATATATTAGCAGAAAAATGAATGTGCTCTTACTGGTGGAAAAAAATTGCTCTTAAAAATGTCTTCAAATTATCTCTTCAAATTATGAAATGATCTTCACATTTCTTGCTTTAAATTGACTTCTATTTGTAAGTGCTTCACTGTAACAATTTTTGTGGTGATCAAATTATTTTTGTGGTAATCAACATTATGCCACAAATTATAAACACCGAATAAATCCAGAATATTCCTTTAAGACTGTAACAATAATGTGAAATTCCAGTAGCAACACTTTAAATGCTCCAGTCCATACGGAAATGCATTCAAACAAAGCTTTCAGGATGATTAACATTTAGCTCACACGACACGGCATGCACAGTTGGGATTAATTCAGAGGGAGAGGATCCTTTTTAACGGAGCCATTCGGCTTTTATGGTGTGTCCTCTGCCGTAAAAGACACAGATGTGTTTCTTCATTTCCAGTGAAATGACTTAAAGTCCCTGATGATGAGGCAGGGGGAAAGGTTAAAATTACATTGTTCTGGTAAATTACACTTGGAGAAATGGCTGCGAGGCGAGAGATATATCAGAGAATGGAGCCAAATGCAGATGGAGGTCCTATGTGGTTTAGCCTGGCTGCTGGATGCGTTTGAGCTGCCTGTGTTTGATGATTGCGATTGGCGTTAATTAAATGTGCTAATATTGCCCTTACTCCGTGTTTGTCTCCTCTCATTTAGAGCAACAGGGTTTGAAAAATGCTTTTCTTTTCCATCTTCCCTACCCCTCCTTGTTCTGTCTGCTCGGTGAGGCTTCTAAAACTATTCCAAATATGTACGTTCTTTGTTTGTTATTTTAATTATTACATTTAACGTTGGAAGAGATCTCGAGGTGGAGAGATTGAGAAAAACAAGCGAAAAGAGAAAGAGAGGGAGGGTGTGTGTGAGAGAGAGATAGCAAGTTCTGTGGCAAGCTCGTCACAGCGCAGGGTAATAAGGTCAATGCGAAAAACAACCCAGGGGCACATTTCCCAGTAAATGTGTGGAGCAGAAGCACACTCACGCACACACACACACACACACAAACACATACACAAAACATCGTACCAGCCTTATGCTGCAGAATCCAAACCCATAGAGTCAATTGCCAGAAAACATGACGTGACCTTTCAGATTCACTGAGCATCAAGCGTGAGCGGGACTGGCGTGCTTTCCATCTCACCGCACCCCATGCCTCTTCCACCCACCCTGCAACCCCCAGGGCCCTCAACTCACCACAAATAATTACTCTCCATCCAGTCCACTCTCTGCAAGGCATGGCCAAAAAAACTTGACTCTACGCTTGACCCATCCATGTGTGCATATACTATAGACAAATCAGAACATATTCAGAATGTATCTATATAACTCTTGTAGAGTAGAGCAGTATAACCTTAGGACATTTAAAGAAGAATCTTGTAAAAATCCATAGTGATATTCGGCAAGTGTAATGTGTATACAATTTAAATATATATATATATATATATATATATATTATAATAGTTTTACTCTTTACATTGTTGTAACTCCACAAGATTATTTACTAGCATTTAAAAATATAACACATATAAAAAATATTTAAACATATAATACATATTTGTGTGTGTGTGTGTGTGTGTGTGTGTACACACAGATAGTATATTTATTATATTATTTAAAGTATATGATTTGTATGATCTAATATATTTATATACATTTATATATTTATAGTTTATTATTATTTGAAAATAATATATATTTTAATAAGCACTGTTCATTTATAGTGTAATTACACTATATTATGTATTTATGTATGTGTGTAGATAGATAGATAGATAGATAGATAGATAGATAGATAGTATTTATTTATTTATTTATTTATTTATTTTAATATTTATTTTAATATTTATTTATTTAATAAATAATAAAATATATAATAAAAGTGTTTATTATGTCATTAAAATGAATAATCATTGTCCTTAAAATTCATTCATTATTTTTTAAAAAGAATATATAATATATTTATTATAATTAAATATACACACACACAGCCATATTTTTGTCTAATTTCATAATAAATTGTAATTTATTATTATATTACCATTTTTAAGAAACACCAAAGATGTTGTTTAGAAGCCAAACTTAAACTAGCGCATCTCCACCATGTATTGTCAAGAATAATTTCCGCAGCTGCATTTGTCCTGAGTTTAACTCCTAAGCTGATCACTTTCAGGAAGAGAATGGATGGGATCTTCAGTGTTATTTATATATAGGGAGGTCGATTGCCTTTCCACAAACTCTGTTTTTTGTCTCTGAGCCATGACAAACCTCATGCTCTGATGTAATGTGACTACCACCTACTGGTGGAAAAACAAGTCCCCGATGCCACTGTGCCCATTTCCTTATGCCTCCGTGAACCGCAGCACTAATTGTCTGAGACACAATCGTCACAGCTAGCTCTTGAAGTGATCAGTTTTGTTTGTTTGTTTGTTTGTTTTCGCCCTACTACCCTAAGTAAAGTTGAAAGCAGCTAGCATGAACTGTTATCATACCACCCTGTTATGATATCAAGTGCCAACATGCTGTGCTATTCCTTTCTGGTTAATTACAAAAGCCAATCAAGCTCACCTCAGTGGCCTGACCCTCCCAAGGGTCTTCAGATTAAAGGATTTTACATGTAAAAAGGTTATTATAAAGTCAAAATCTTTCTTGATCTGCGTGGCAGTGCTTTTAGTGAAATTTTCTATATGTACCAACACAGAGTCGGAAAGCAGACGTTAAGCTCTTTAGAGGACTGACCCATGTTATCAATCTAATGAGGGAGGGGAGCTCGGTCAAGCAGCTTTTCTAAAGGCTACGCTTGCAATGCCTGAAACATGGATCACTGACTCTGCTTGTATTTCACAGTATGAGAGTTTACCTCTGTCTACTTCCACTGTTGTAGACAAAGGCAGGTTTGCCTTGGGGATTTTGAAACGTGGTCCAATGACTCGCAAAGTAACAAGTGCTTCTGCTGTAACCTGCTTAGGGGAATCTTCTGGAAGCAGGGATCAATGAGAGCCCTGTGTTTTGCTGTTGGAGGTCCCGGTCTTGATGAGAGGGTGCTGAACTCAAACATGGCCGAGGGCTGGATTCTTGACCCGGGAGTTTCTCCGTCTGAGCCGTGCGCAATTGCATTGCCTCGCCAGCCTGACAGAGATCTCCCAGCCATGGTTAGCAGGCTTGACCACACATTAGCCCTCATTATGTGCTTCAACATAGGGGAAGGTGAATTCTATGGGAAACTACATTCAGAATGAAATCGTAACGTGTTCTCTGAACTGAAGGCTGGCTACATGTTAAGGGTAAATATTATTCTTATACGAGTGTCTTTTGTTCTATTTTGAGTATTGTTTTATTAGATGCAAGACTCTGGTCGAATTATTTTTCTGCATTGTAATGATGGACCCAGCCAATCAAAATAGTTATGGGATGGAGTTAAAAGCATAGCGCCGCCCAAGCTGCAGCCAGGACTTGTCAGACCAAGTGTGCTGCACACATCTCCATGTAAACGAATGGGAGGTGAGCCAAACTAAAAAATCAAATAACACTACAAATTATTTTGTTGTTTTTCTGATAATTGTGAGTGAAGTGACGGCAAGTATGTTAACCCATACTTTTTTGTGCTTTGCATTTTACCCATCCAAGTGCATATACACAGCAGTGAGTGCAGATTGTGTCCCCATCTGTACAGATCGCAGTCCGGGGGGGGTTTGTTGGTGTCCCTGTCTGTACAGATCGCGTTCCGCATTCAATCACATTCTGGGGGAATCCCCCTCGGTAGAAACCGCTATTGCGTTTCCGGTAGAGCCCTGCATGGGCCTCAAATTTAGGCCCTAACCCAGCCCTGGCGGCCGGTGTCCGACAGCTTATCAGAATTACCAGCCCGAGTCCGACCCAAGCCCATCTTTTTTCCCCCTTCTCCCAAATCAGATTGTAATACTGATTCAGCTATTGAAATAGTTCAGTTAAATATAAGTTTTTGTTTTTTAAAGTAACGACCAAGTAGCCAGCGGCATACAAGCTGATGCCTATGTTTGATCTAAGCTATAGTCTATGTTTGATCAATTTAGCCTTCTCAAATCATCATGACTTCCCTAAAATAAAATCTATAGATATAAAACAGTTCAAGCACAGAACAATGTTTAGACGTTAAACCTAGATAAATGTGCGCTGTATCCAATAGTTTGTGCGGAGAGTGGAAGCTAAAGCGCGCTTTCCAGGACATGGAGATGCCAACGCGATCATTTGCATTTTTTTCAGTGGATAGTTATGCCGTCATTTTTGCTTATAAAGGTAAGAGTAATACACAGGGGTGATTCTAGGATTTTCATTTTGGGGGGGCTCAGCCCCCAATGAGGGTATATATATATATATATATATATATATATATATATATATCACACACACCTGGTTAATGTACAAACACAAAATGTTACTGTTTGGACTTCTAGTACAACCCTCTTTCCTTAGCTCAAGTATGCACACCTCTTTAATTGCCACATGCACTGGAAAATGTATTACACTGAATGTTAAATTTTCAAATGAAAATGGCAACATGGTCATTTTATAAAGTATACATTCATATGTGCTTCATATTGACTGGAGGAAACAGCTGTGGGTGAACGCAGCGAAAATTTAGGCTACTGTAGATTGGGAACCGATTGCTCCCCCATGATATTTTATAAACTGTATTTATGACAAAGAACTGAGCAGATACAGATATTATAACAATATCGATAAACACACCTTGTCCTCTGGGCTATAGCCCCCCTAAAAATGGCCTAGCGACGCCCATGGTAATACATCATTCGGAACTGTAAAGTGTCTACTTTTATTTGTGTGCACTCACAATATCGACAAAATGTTGCGCTTTTATAAAATAAAGAAAACAAACATGATGCACTTTCTGCCATCTCGTCTTGAACAGGAGCGCTTCACAAAAATGAACCGAAACTCAGCGAATAGCCTACATACCTCACAGACATGATAAATATATCTATAGAAAGCTTTAAATTACTACTTAACGAAATAAAACAAATCGAAAACAAAAACTCTTTCATTATAATCATAATCCATAAAGATGCATTTCTCTCTAAAGATGAGTCAGGATCAGCAACTTCATCCTTGCGAAACGGACTCAGAAAACCCTAATTTATTCGTAAATAATTCAAATATCGCCTTACTATTTCCCCCGGACACATTCATGATAATTACTTTTGCTGGGGCTTTGCTGCAAGCTTTAGCCTATTGCTTGCGTTTGAACGCAGAAGTCTTCAGCTGCGCTGACGGCTCACTGCTGCGGGACACTATCGAGCCGCTCTTGATAGTCGCGGCACGGTCTCATGTTGTTTCCATCAGCGCGGCAAATTCTTTTTTTTTTCATCACTAACTGATGGATGTCTAAAATATAAAAATAAGGAGAAGCCTAAAACAGGCCCAAGGCCCGGCCCGCGTCTGAAGTATGATGTGAAAATTGGCCAGATCGAAGCCCTAGAGGCGTAAAAAAAAGTCGGGTCTGAAATGCATGCCCCCCTATTTTGAAGAAAACCGTTTTGGTTACCACGGACTTTTAGTTGTATGGACAAAACCCCAGAGACATTCTCAAAATATCTTCTTTTATGTTTCACAGGAAATAATGGCAGACTTTTTATTTTTGGGTGCAATATCCCTTTAACATGCAGTCAGAAACAGCCAGACGTGTATGCGTATTTCTGATAAACATTTGATGAGATTGTTGCATATACGGTATTGTTTTTGTAATCTTCCATTGCTTTGCTCACCTTTGATCCCTTCCTGATGGAGTGACCTCTGATAAGCACGGATTTTTTATGACACAACCAACCATGTCAAGCACATTTATTCCCCTATTCATCCTGCTTGTTCCATCCTGACATTCATCCACCATCCCAAATCCTAAGTCAGACCGCAACATAATATTTCGGAAACTCTTTGGCATTCAGCAGGAGGGATTCAACAAGTTTCTTTTTATTTAGCAAAAGAATTGATTGGACCTCGTGAGTGCAAGCTCCAGACCATGGAAATCCTATTTCATGGAGGAAATTTCCCCTTTTTCTCCATCCTCCTGTAAAGCTAATTTGAAGTCATAGTTAAGATCACTCTCTTTGAGTCTGGGTCAGACCAATTTACCACCTGGAG
Source organism: Spinibarbus caldwelli (assembly GCA_039654775.1). NCBI lineage: Eukaryota > Metazoa > Chordata > Actinopteri > Cypriniformes > Cyprinidae > Spinibarbus > Spinibarbus caldwelli. The sequence goes on from CM077238.1 coordinate 15,055,364, forward strand.
ATGAGGGGAGGTTTGGGGGTGTCCGTTTTTAATTGGGGGGCTCACTTGGTACCGCGACGCCACATCCTTTGGGCACTATGTCTGCCTTTGTGCTGGGCTCCAGCCACAGGAAATCCCTCACCTCATTAAGGGAGAAGAAAGATTAATTGACCAGTTCACTAACTTCCAGCCCCAGGACTTGATCAACTTTGTAAAGGAACTCGCTAGTTAGACCTTAGCTCAGCGTGATGCCTTCTTTAGACCAGGAGTAATCCTTTTTATTATCATTATTCTGGGCAATCATCTAAGGGGATAAAGATTTGTTTTCCCTTATTTGCAGACACTACAGAGACCTTGAATTGCAGCCAAGATTTATTTATTTTTTTATAATGTCAAACAATATAACCCTAAAATGAAATGTACACACTGGGGAAACCAATCACATTTGCAAAAACAAGTTGATGCAATAAATGCAAAATAGGAAGCAATACGGACCACCGACCTCTTTGATGGGCCACCATCCAAAACACAGCTGGTACAGAGACTCTTATTTTGACCTGGAAACATGTGAACTACTATGTTCAAATCTTCATGTGAACAAACTGAAGGGCAAGATGTGCAAGTAACTTTGAGTTGTTATCGCACCCCAGGAGGCCTAAAATATGAATTTAATACAAGTTGTGAAGGTGGCTAGGTCCTGTCTACACCACAGATAGTTATATATCAGACCAGACCAGGTCAGCAGCACAGTAAGCCCATTACAAATTTAACAACCCAGTGTCTATAGAAAAACCCCATGTGGTGATCTCCGCCATTTCTCAACAAAAGGCCAGGCCAATTTCCTCTAGTAAACTGCTAGATTGATGTGACACTTTTGGCTCCAATTAACCTTAAAAGTGAACGTTCTTCTCCAGCATCCCTTGCTTTAGAAATTTGCTTTATTTATTTATTTCTCAAAGCATCCTCCATTCACAGGATAACAAAAAAGTATGGAGCAATCCATTTTCTTACTTTACCTACCTAACATTTTTTAGAGTCCCAGCCGACCTAAAACAGTAGCATGAAAAACATTCCATTACAGAATAGTGTTTAGGGGAAAAATCCATAACACAAGCATCCAACTCCAATATGAAAATAGTAATAAATGATAGTCTTCTGTGGTCAAGCAAAAGTATATGTGTAAAAGTGCTGTTGTTCCAAATATCTGCAGTGTGATATTGCTTTTATAAAATGAAAAAAAGAAAAACATTTGGCTTTATCAACTGTTGTGAATAAATATACAGTTATGCGCATGTCCAGTTTGTTACAAAAAATCTACTACACACAACAGTCAGCTGCAAAGACCCTTTCTTTAAGTCCTGAATGAATCAGTGTTTTAAACGAATCGCTTAAGTGAGTAATTCAATGACTCAGCCACAAGTGGCTGCATCTAAATATGCATACAGTACTTCTCTACTATTTAGTAGGCAAACAAAAAAACAAAAAACAGTATGTTAAAAGAGTAGTTTGTCGAAATTCACAGTATTCATAAAAAGTAGGCCAACTGGGTGATTTACTACTTCTGATGAGATTCTGAAGTATGCATCCAATGGACACTTTACTACCCCATGAGATCATAGGAGAGGAGTTCATTCATGTTATATAGAACATACATTTTTAACATTTGAAAAGTAATTATTTGTTCAAAAGAAGTATCTACTTAGAGATTATGTGATTTTGGCTGCAGTCAGTCACTTGTTTTGTTCCTGTATGAATTAGTGTTTTTGAAATTATCAGTTGGGTGAATGATTCATTGATCACTCATTCTGAATTGCATACAAACATACTAAACTTACTATTTATGCCATATAAAGATAGGTATGCTATTTGTAATTCCTGAAGTCTCATAATTTCATACCTGAATAAATCAATATTTCAAACAAACTGGTTGACTGAATGGACAAGTGCAAGCTACTGGAGTAACTATGTAATATGCAGAAAGAGTCACTTGAAAAAATCCGTAGCACTAATACACAGACTTATAGATGATCTGGAATGTGCAATCTTCCTCAGTCAATTAAATTCAAATATGAGAATTTCTTAATTCAAATTGGATAAGCTGTAATCAAAGCTGTTTATAGTTGACTCACCTTGGTTGAATTCTATATAATACACAGTTGCTATGTTTCTTCAACTATTAAATTCAACTATTTATCAAATATTGTCTTTTATGGAATTGTTGTTTATAGCATTTAAAAAATAATAATAATAAGTCACTTATCACATGACAGTGATTTTGCCATGGTTAATGGAGATTTAGCATCAAGCCTAACAATAAAGTCATGCCTAACATGGTAAAATCACTTAATCAAAAGTTACTGATCACAATTGATCAGTTTACTACCACAATTCTGCACTATCTTCCTCAGCCCTCAGCCAAGCTATGTGCTGTGGTAAAGAGGCCTCAGTCATTTAGCAATGTGCGATGGCTTTTTAACTCGAGGCGATGGAGATGTCACATGCAGCAAGGTGCCAGGAATATGGTGCTGCCAACACCTGTCGTTTCTGAAGAAGGTAATGTCGCTAATAGCAGCTCTGCTTCTAATAGACTGCATCTGCAGCACACGCAAACGTGTGTATGTGCTCGACACTCCAGAACACACACACAAGCACACTGTGAGCTTATAAGGGAACAGAAGACTGCATATGTCATCCTCACTTACTTCAGGAGTTCATTATAAAAACTGCTTCTAGGTGGGCTGCTGTATTTTGCCTCTTTCTCTTATCATTTTAGAAGGTCCATATGGGTCAACTAGCACAACTGGTTGATGTTTCTGGTTGCAATTAACCTTCAATTTGACTTCCAGTGAGTATTTTGGATTTGTTAATTTAAAGTGAAAGTAATTTTTATATACAGTAGAGTACCAAAGAGGGGTAACATGTTTGATGGTCAAACATGATATCTTTTAAAGCAGTGTTTATGTATATATACTTTAAATTAGCTTTTTTTTTTTTTTTTTTTTTCATTTTCATTTGAAGATTTGAAGTTTTAGTAATTTTATTATGCGTTTTTATTCTTTTTTAATCTAATATATGCATGTGTGTATATGATTCTTTCAGTTAACAAGATAACAGCAAGAAAAACACTGTTGGGTTACTCAGTGGTGTGAGTTTTTTTACATATGTGATTTGAAATTTGCCATCTTTGTTCACTGGTCCTCATTTCTGGGTCACAATTGTATTTGAGTCAATCATTTGAACCAGAAATGCAGTGTGACTACTAACTCTGAAGTCATGAAAACTCTGATTGGTTGATCCACAGTCCCAAATTGGTGATTTTTCTGGTCTGTACTGTAAATAACAGCAGATGTAGTGGAAAAAGGTTCTTTAGATTTTTAAAATGTTGTTTACACCAAGAAAAAAAAAAATACTCTTTAAAAACTGTTCTGGAAAGGTTTTGGGGGAATCTAAAGTGATTCTTCTAAGTGGTTCTTCATTGCTGCAAAAAATATAAATATATATATATATATATATAAAATATATATAAAACCTTTTGAACCTTTATTTTTAAGAGTGTAATCTAATGAAAGATCAATTATCTCACAGCAGATTAATGTCTGCTTTTTTCCTTTTAAATAGTTTTTTTTTTTTCTTTAAGCTGTAACTGAATTGCTTAATCTTGTAAATACAAAGTATGTGCTCATGAATTTAAGAATCTGCTGTGATGTTTTTTAAAAATCAAATTGGATAAAAATCACAATGCTGTAGGGCACGCAGCGCAATTATGCAGGAATACCATGTTACTGCGAAAGCGCCACATATATTTTCAGTCACCGCGATAGTTAAGATTATTTGACTTCTTGTACATTTCTACATTGTTTTTCCAATCCATTTTATTCACGTATTCGACGATTTACCTTGCTGTTCAGCTTTTTGTGGGTTTAATCAACAGTCTTAATGTGAGAATTAAAGATGTTTCATTGTGGATTACAAGGATTGCAATCATCTATTCCAAAGCAACATCCTCCTGTTTCATTGCTCCCTCCCATTTTCCACTGGTTCATTCAAAGGGCACCCGTGCCAAGTGTCTTCATGCAAGAATTTTCCTCATTTCAACTGATTCTGACAATCCAGGGCTTTGGGCACTTTTCGTTTCTCTGTCTATCTCTTATGTCCCTTCCCCCACATCCCTGACCATTCTTTCATCCTTCCCTGAACAGTGTGAAAGGTCTTCTATCCATTACCTGCACATTCATTTGAGGCTGTGCTAAAAGTGGAACGACAGATGTTGAGGGTAGAGGTTTATTTTGGGGAAGAGCAGAGGTGGCCAAAATTAGGGAAAATATTTTGCCTGCCTTCTGCCACAAAAATGCCGGCTAAACATGACGAATGATGCCACAAGTGCAGGGTTTATTTTTAAGCTGATCATTACACGAATTACACTGAGATTAAAAAAAAAGAGCCTTCAATAAAGGCAAATGCTTTGGGAAGCTATTATCTTATGGCCTCTTATACAATACACAAAATTACCTAGAAGTGAATTTTTTAGGATAAAAAGATTGGACCACACAGGACACGTTTCCTCATATTGTAAGGTTACGGCTCTACATGGATTATAGCTGTGTGTTTGAACATAATTATGTACATTATGCTAGTCATACAGTTAGCAATTCACAGATGCTTTGACACAGAATGTGAAACACGACCCAAAAGGCTGTTTGTTAGTGTAGAAGTTGGCTGATGTTGTCGTACAGCAGTGACCAAATAAGGACCCCGGTAGAGGCGAGATGAATATTTTAAGGTATATGTTTTTCTTCAGTCTGAACTATAATGTACAGTTAGAAGTGCTGAGGTTATGTGGTGGTTAAACTGAGGCGGGAGCCTTCACCGTGTGATTGGTATACATTATTAAAATCCCCAGGTCAGAGCAAACTCACATCCTGTCAGATGAAGAAGGAAGCCAGTGATGCCTGTGACTTCGGTTTGAACTCTCACAGAGGGTACAAACCATTACAGGTTCAATAGTTCTCGCCTTTGTGTCCTCCGTCGTCAATTTTTCTCTTGCGATTGTGTTACAAGCAGCCTTTAAACTGCAACTCTGAGTTGGCCTGTGTGTGAATTAGTACATTCAGAATGAAGGAGAGAAGTCACCTCACCATGCATAATTCTCTATGTTTCATTATTAATCACCTTAACAAACACGGAGGGTTGAAACTGAGCACATTACTCCACTCTTAGGAGTTTGCATGTCTTATTCATAAACACAATCTAAAATTCAAACCTTACCACTGATGGCATCTAATGCCCAAACACATATATTTGACACGTAAGGCAGTGATGAAGTTAACGAGTGCAACAAAGAGTCTATCAAAGATTAAAGGACCATTCAAAAGTTTGGGGATTTTGAAAGAAGTCTCTTATGTTCACCAAGGCTACATTTATTTGATCAAAGATACAGTTAAATACAGTGGGAAAGTCATTACTCCAGTCATTAGCATCACATGATTCTTCAGAAATCATTCTGATATGCTGATTTGGTTCTAATAGTGTAGATTTTTTGTAATAGTCTAAAAGTCTTTACTGCCATTTTGACTAATTTAATTCTTCCTTGTTGAATAAATTCATTGATTTCTTTCGAAATGACTTGACCCCTAGATCTTTATGACCCCATTTTTTTTAACTGTAGTCTATGTGAATCTATTTGTTGTATTCATTCAAAATGAATCTTTTGTTTAAAATTAACCCTTAAAGGGATAGTTTACTCAAAAATAAAAAATTCTGCCATCATTTATTTACCCTATAAGTTATTCCAAACCTGTGTGAGTTTATTTCCTCTGTAGAACATAAAAGAAGATATTCTGAAGAATGTCTCAGCGTTTCTATCCATAAAATGATCAAATGGGGTCCAAAGTTGTTTGGACAAAATCACTTAAATTAGTGATTCTCATGAAAACGTGCAATACTGTAAGATGTTTGTGCTGTCAGTAAAGGGATGGATCCTTTTCGCTTTTGCATTACAGAAATTTGCATAAACATTGACGTGAGATCTCATGGGCTATATGACAACTTCACCATGTGAAATTGAGCTCCAGGATCCCTTTTAATTATGTTTTACTATAGTCTTAAGACATTCACATATAGTCAGTTTATACTATGCTTATTTCCTATTTAAGAATTTGACAACAATATCAGCAAATGTAAGTTATGACAGTCTTTTTTGTTGACCAATGAGCACTGAACAACATGCCATAAATTATGTTTGTTTATACACTACAACGTCCTTCAGCTACAGTATGTCATGGCATTCACTTGGACACAATAAAACCCATGATGTGTCAATCCTTCTTTATACTGAGTTTACTTCTTAGCGCACTGCCTGTCAGTATACCTTTTGTGCAAGTAAGATCAGTGTCACATCAGAGCTCTAAACCAATTGAGAGTCACTATTTTAATTAGAACATTTACTTCAGGGTATGAACTTTGCAATCTACAGAAACACTTTGGCAGTGTGATGTAAAAGCAGAAGGAATTCCCACAGGAAAGCGGAAAGAGGAAGTCAGGGCATGTAGCATATTAAAAGCATGCTCTTAGTGCACTGGCAGCCCGGTGCACCCGGCACAGCACACGACATTAACTAGGGAAGTTAATGTTCATGATATCATTTTTGTATGCAGTGCGGGTCATTGCACATTTTAATGGCAGACAGACTTAGATATCATTGGAAATGACATTTTTCCTCTCCCTGCTGTCATCCATGTTTAATTCACCTCCGTCTTGCATTACCAAGTCACCCCACTTGTTTAGATTTTATTTTGAAGCTTAGAATGGGGCCATGGGAGGTTTTGATGTGTGATCTTCTTACCAATTACTCATATGTATTAAACAATTCATCATTAATCACCTTCATGTTGTTTCAAACCTATATGTTTTGTTTTGTTTTGTTTTTTTTGTTTTTTTTTTTTCTGTAGAACACAGAAATTATTACATATACATTTATTACAAATACAGAATGTAATTAAAAAAATAATAACTGTCACACCTTTTACATGCACTGTTTGTTGATCATGATAGGTTAAGGACAAAAACAACAAAAAGACACTATAAAATCTCCATAAAGTAGTCCAGATGACTATTTTCCGAGTTTCCTGAAGTCATGATAGCTTTGTTTGATGAACAGGCTAAAATCAAAATCAATATTCACACCCACAACAGCTCTCAAATCAAATATGGGACTTCTGACAATAACGTCAAACATTGCTGGTTCTCACATGTTTCCCTGCTCCAAAAATCGTGTAGGCTTACTTTTACATTATCATTCAAAAGTTTTGGGTTTTTAATGTTTTTGAAAGAAGTCTCTTATGCTCACCAAGGCTGCGTTTATTTGATCAAAAACCCAGTAAAACAGTAAAATATTGCGAAATATTATTACAATTTAAAATAATAAATGTTTTCTATTTTAATATATTTTAAAATGTAATTTATTCCACTGATGGAAAAGCTGAATTTTCAGCAGCCATTACTCCAGTCTTCAGTGTCACATGATCCTTCAGAAATCATTCTAATATGCTGATTTGGTCCACTAGAAACATTTCTTAATATTATCATGTTGAATGTGCTGCTTAATTTTTGTGGAGTCCATGATACATTTCTTTCAGGATTCTTTGATGAATATAAAATTTTAAATAAATATTTTGTAACAATTTAAATGTCTTTACTGTTAGTTTTGATGTATCCCAGCTGAATAAAAGTATTAATGTCTTTCTTTTTTTTCAATCAATCAATCAATAAATAGAATAGAAGTTTATTACCCTTTCTGACCCTTTTTGGAGCCAGTGGTCACTCTGAAATTTAATTTCATGTAACTCTCTTTTAGTGACAAACATACATGACACTGCTTGGTGCACTTGTAGGCTTCTGCTACATTGTCCTCTTATAAAAGCTAACATTATATTTTTGCACAGTAAGGGGCTGTCAAAAGGGGCTAAAATAGAAGTTATAGTGGAACAGCAGACAAAAAAGTAAACCTGGAGAGCGAGACGGTAAAAAACATGCCAGACTCTACAACTCCAAATCCTCTGAATCAGATGGAATGTCAGCTCACATTTCACTTCATCAGTAGTGAAAAAAAAATCACATAAACAAAGCAAACTTTTAAAAAAAATAATAAAATCTGCAGGACAACAAACAAAATATTGCTACGCTCATGTGATATGGTAATGTGCATGCCCAAAAAATCCACAAATCAAAGCAGGCATTTGTAATTCTTATAACACAACAGAAGCGCTCGCCCTTGCTTGGGAGTAGGACGCAGCTGAGGATGCCCTGCTTCCAATGTCCTCAGCCTGGTGAACAGTCAGGGAGAGGTTATATAGCGCCACTAAACCCTCAGAGCCTGAGTGGCGGGTCAACGTCAATCAGTCTAATATCAGCTGACACACTGGTGAGGGTGGTGACAGGGCAAGGTTATGTGTCACCCAGCGCTCCAAGCTACCGCAGAGTCCAGTATGGCCTGTGAACCTACCCCTAGGGTAAAGAGACCGTCCAACTGGGGCTCCATGGGTGCCATGAGGCCAAATACGACTTTGCGATCCCTTGTGGCGCATCCTCTGGGTGGCTGGAGTCAGTGGATAACTTCCACCACGCCCCTGAGGACGCCCATGCCGCTGACAGCTCTGCTCCACATATTCAACGGGGACCAAATGCAAAGAGTTTAATTTGACAAAGAGAGCATGATCTTCAGAACTCTCATTCTAGCCTTTAACCCGTTGAATGGTTTCGATGTCAACACCATTAACCTTGGGGCTTGAAGTACACTTGTCAGTCAAATTCGCTTATGATGGCACACGCACCTTTCTCAAGGGAATGGGAGACTGTCTGTAGGATTATGGATTCTGACGTTAACCCTCCAGTTGTGTTGAGGTCAGTTTGACAGACACTCAGTTTTAAGAAAACTGTTTGAAATACTGGTTAACGTGTTTATTTCTTCTTGCAATTTGGTGAATATTTATGATTCAGGGTCATGAATGTGGTCATGCAAAGTTTCAACTCAACGCTCAACAAACCTCCGTTGGTTTTTTATGCAATTTGTCAAAAGTCAACCCTTTGAAAAACACTAAAGAGTCAAGTACAAAACCTTTATTGTAGAAAATACGAACTAGAGGAGAAATGAAAGTGCCCCTATTATGGATTTTTGAAAATGACCTTTCATGAAGTGTGTAACACAGCTCTAAGTGAATGAAAACATCCTGCAAAGTTTTAAATCTGAAAGTGCACCGTGTATAAAGTTATTGTCTCTCAAAAGAAAGAGCCGACTCTGAATCATTGAAACGAATCGTTTTTAAAATGAATCCCAAGCTGTTTCATGTTGACGTCAAAATGAAACATTAGCAGCATATTGCCCGCCCACTTGTTGGTCTTTTCGCATTGGTCTGAATGAAAATGCAAATTAATTCTTTGCCACTACGTGCCACTTTTGGAGCGGTAAAAATACTGTTTTCCCCGGTAATGCTGTACACAAAGGAGCACTGCGCTCACAAACGCTGCTTTATCAGGCATTAAAGGCATGATGAAATGAAAATGAAATGTTCTTTGACCCTGCATGAATGTCAACCTGTTGTTGGGGACTCCCAAAACCAAGATATGAACCTTTCATTACCCATAATAGGGGCACTTTAAGAAACGTAAAATGCAGAGTTGATTTACTCGCAGTTGAGACTCATCTTTTGAATCATCCAAGGAAATATAACTGTGTCTGTCACAGTCAAAAATCTGGCAGTTGTTTTTTTTTTTTTTTTCTTTTTTGTTTTTTGTATCTCAATTACTAGACTGTTGTAGCATTGGGGGAAAAGCATGAGAAACCCATTTTTAAACCTCACAAGGGTTTCAAAAACACACACATAACAAAAAAAAAAAAAAAAAAGCCAGAGGAAATAGCCTACAAATAACAGTAAATGCAACTTCATGTACAAATAATGTTAGATGCTATTTATGCTTGTAGTTATTTGTACTTCAGTGTGCAAATAGTCACTACAAGTAGTCATGACAAAAAAAAAAGTTTTAATTTGTGTCTGTGCAGCTAAATTTCGAACATAAAAATGTGTCAAATCGACCCCTAACACAACAGAAAATAGCACAATAAAATTGATGGGTATTATTAAATTTCTCATGGATTTTAGGGTGAAGTCAGCTAAAATGGGCTATCAGGTAAAATGGGCCAAATAAGCTTGTAGCATAATATCTCTTTACATTTTTACAGAAAATCACAATAACCGATCTTGCATTGTTGCTTCAACACTTGTTGACATGTAACAATAATTTTTATTGGTCTGAGTTTTTAAGGCGGGCAGGGCAAAGTGTTACATGAAGCTTGTCAAAGAAATTGTAAGGTAATTGAGCCTAACATAGAAAATTTCATTAATCACTAATAAGGGTACTAAAGCAATTATAAGTAAGCTTACCAACAAAGCAAAGGTTTATGAACAATGTTTTGACATGTTCTTTCAAATTAAAAAGTTTAATTTATAAAAGGAACTTTGATTTTTTTGTGAAAAAGGTCATTTTAGGTAGAAATGGCTGGTTAAGCTAAAATGGGCCACAATTTTCAGCTAAAATGGGCTGCATACACACACACTCACACACTTTTAGACACATATTGAGGGTGAAAATAGGTGTATAGGCCTAGATATGTATCCATACAAAATCTTAACAGTCTTTTAAAAAAATTGCATTGCAGACAGTATGACAGGAGGACAAGCAAAGAAAGGAAACAGTGAGACGAGAAGAGAAAGGGAAAGAAAGGAAGATGTCAGTAAAATGGGCTGCATACACACACACACTTTTACACAGAAATTGAGGGTGAAAATAGGTTTATAGACCTACTGTAGATATGTATCCATACAAAATCTTAAGTCTTTAAAAAAAATACAAGCTTTCACAAATACATGCACACAAAAGACACTAATGCACAGAAACACACACCTATACAACATAATCAGTTCATTTTTAATTGCATAGTTTAATTAAATATTCATTCAACTTTCTATTTAATGAAATACATTTATGGTGTTGCTATGGCACACTAAAGACAATCGTGTGAATTTACTGTTAATAATAAAATGATTTAAGCTGAAATTACCTGTGTTGTTCTCTTTTTATATTGGCCCATTTTAACTGAACAGCTGGTCCATTTTACCTGAATATTGTGCCGTGGCTCAAGAAGGTACCTGCTGATACTCTAACTCTCATAATTTTAAAACTTTTATATTTTTTCACATTTGAAAAATATAAATATATTTAAGAGACCCATGCTAATTTATAAGAATATCATTAGATCTCATGCATAGCTTATTTGATGGTATTATAAGTAATTTACCAAAACGTGGCCCATTTTAGCTGACTTCACCCTATATTTTGTTTAGTCTCGGACAAGCTACAATAGAGGTATTCTGTTTTTACATGAATCTTTAGTATTTATCATGGTCGATATTTGGCAAATTGCATGGAAACCAATGTAGGTCCATTTGACCCCCAACACAAAAGTTGTATCCAGTTTTTGAACACAACAGGAGTTGTTTGGAGTCTGGAACCAACGGATGGATGGATGGATGGATGGATGGATGGATGGATGGATGGATGGATGGATGGATGGATGGATGGACGAAAAAATGAACGGACGGACGGATGGCAGAACCTTCATCCCGCCTGAAAGTGTTTAGTCTGTCATAAGGCCTTTAATCTTCCTTTGGATATCATGTGATGGATCGTGCGCAGGGGCCTCCTCAGAGTTACGAATCACATTCACCTGGGTAGCTGACATTTAATCAATAAACTCCTGACCTGTTGCCATAACCTAGAGCCACGAGGATTCATTTTGTTTCCCCACATTGCCTTCGCTGACCCCCTGCAGATATAACGACTGGCCTCACGCTGATCGGCAAATCACCTGTGCCAGAAACATGGACACGGACATGCAGCGAGCATAAACAAACAACAGTTTACCTCTCTTACATACATCAGATTTTTAAAAGTGTTTCTTTGGCTGAAGTCTGTATTTGAGGTTCTGCAGGTCTGTTGAAATGAGTTTTATGGAGATTTAGGTTTAGTAGAAGTAAGTCTGTAGATCAAATTTATACAGACATTAATATCTGCAATATGTTTTACCCAAATTAATGAATTTGTTTAGTGTGTGTGTGTGTTTTTTATTTTTATTTTTTTATTTTGTTGTTTTTTTCTATCTTTAAACTTGTTATATTGGAAAAATATCCAACAACATCTGGGCTAAAATATCTTTAAATACAAAGGACTATGCTGCCATCTAGAGGTGGATACAGATCAAATGAACATTTAAAACACTCAAATCCATCCTATAATAAAACAAATAAGTTGAGGATATCATATAAATTGTTGTAGTCTGTCACGTATTTTAACCTTAATGGCTTTATGTTGGCTCTAGGATGAAATAAATTTGGTTTCATAATCGTTTATCATATATTACAATTATTATATTATATTATATTATATTATATTATATTATATTATATTATATTATATGTATTTTCTTAATTGCCTTAAGTCTGGTACTTGAATCAGATTAAACCAATTTAAAAATCAATGGTAATACAATTGATAAGAATATACTTGACATAAAACATACTTATGGTAAGCAATGGTAATTATATACAGTATAATATATAATATTTATGTATAACATATATAATTATTATTTTAAAACATAATACTTAAATGAGAATGATACTTTTAATTACAATACAATATATTTAACATTGTCATTTTAGTATAATTGTCATTTAAGGTTTGTAATTATGATAGTAATAAATATTTATTATTTGAATATTATTTATTATTATAGTTGTTGGTATTATCATTATTATTATTATTATTATTAACAATGTGTGTGCCTATTTAGTTCAGTATGTATATAAATAGACAGAACTTGAATATACTGTATCATGATTGCAATTCTGTTGCTCTTCTGCTGCACTATCCGCAAATTATTCATTGTTACATTGCATCTGACCTTCCTCTCTCTCTCAGCATCTCTCTCCATCTTTTTGTTCTCTCTCTGTCAGTTTGACATGCTGCTCAGTGGCCCAGAAACACAGCATGTTATGCCACTCTGTTGCACCGTGTTCAGAGTTGCACCCTGCATCTGAATGTGATGTAAATGATATGATGTGCTGCTTCGTGCTAAATTTTGTTTTGTCACATTTGCTCCTGCTCCCCCTTCAGGGAGGTTTTTGCATTGAATGAAGGTGTTATCAAGACAATAAAAAAAAGTGTCCAGCTGCTGTCTGTTGCCTTGAATCAGTGACAGTTTAAACCAATTTAAAAATCAATATGAATACAATTGCTAAGCATCTACTTTAAGTAAAACATACTTATACATAAGTAAATGTTTTTCAGGTCAGAAGGAAGTGTTGGAATTCTCACAGTGCGTTTGTGTAAAAATAGGTCAGCTGTAGTTAAGTGCCGTGCTTACAGTTTATTTGAGGTACCATATTGGGTTGACTGAAGGTCAGCTGATTGCCATTTTTGGAAGGACTTTTGGTTTTAAGTGTGCATGGATGGTAAAATGTGACACATATACTGTGACATACTGTATATGAAAATAATTTGACTTATTTTTAAAAGTTTAAGTGGCTTACAAGAGCTATATATAAATCATGGGGTCAGTTAAATGTCAACAGTTCATAGGAGTGGAAGCAGTGAAACATGCAAAGCTTCAATTAGCTCAGGCTCCACTGCAGTCGTCCCTCCATTAGCACGCCACACTTCAAAACACAGGCTAAACATACATGCTAACTTACAGAAATGGCAAAGAAATTTTGGTGACAGTCTGCTTTTGCCAAGAAACGAAGGTCAATAAACTCCGTGGAGAGGAACAATACAGATATGATGGATGTTTCAGGGCGTGAAATTGGAGACTAGCGCTGACCCAGATAACAGCTTGTATGCTCATCAGATCATGTCATCTGTGTAATCTGCCACTGAGAATGCACATATTCCTAGTTCTTGGAAGGATTGTACTGGGAAGGTTAACTGTACTGTTGTGCATGAATGGCATATTTGCCTGTCATTGACTTTCAGCAGTGAGCAGTTATATAATTACTAAAAGATCTGGTGATATTTAAATAGTTTCCTATTTTATTTTAAATGACGTTTACACATGCTCCCAAGAGTCTCTCATATGAAATTAATGCTTACAGTTGTTCAGGATATGCCAAAAGAGTCATTTTGTACTGTAATGTCAATGCATCATGCAAGAAAAGAAAAGAAAAGAAAAGAAAAGAAAAGAAAAGAAAAGAAAAGAAATTTGTCCAGATCTGTTCGGTTGAAAAAATAAACTCCTCCACATTTACAAGAGTAAATTTTCAGCAAAAGCTCTGTTGTCCTATAAGACTGCATGATTTATTATTTTTATTTCATAAAAGTTAAAACTACTTTATTATAATATTTTGTTACAATAATACATTTCCTGAGACTTTTTATGCTTACTTCTGATTATCTCATAGTTTTGCTTTAACAGTTTACATTGCTGCTGCTCTTTGACCTGAAATGGCCTGCATATTTACAAAAATGTCATGTGCGTTATCCATACGGATGCAAACAACGGCAAAAATGTCAAATATGTAACCTTGCATTTTGTGTTATAAGTTGAATTGCATATTACAAGACTAACAGATTTATTTGACTACAATATATTCCAGTATTCTCAACTGAAGTTTTTTTCCAAAAATCAATTACAGTAGTTATTTCAGTGTGTTTTCTGTTGCTTCGTTATAATTTTGTCTGGTAAGGCAAAGTGTATTGAACGATGACAAGCATTTGCTCCTACACTGTAATGTGTGATGTTAATTAACAATAAAATGAAAATTAATTTGAAAATTAATTCATATTAGTTCACACTTGGGTTGTGTGACCATGTATCAAATCCTGTACCATATATGACAATGGTCCAAATTGGATTTGAAAAGATTACTTTTTTCACACAGCACAAGAACAATGTCAAAACACACACACACACGCATGCACACGCACACACACACACACACAAATATATGTTTGTGTAACTTGCTGTTATATCTGACCCCATAATGGCAAGCAGAAGGCATTATCTGCTCAAACAAACCCTGCTAGTCAAGCTTAGAGAGGACTGACAAATGTCCCAGGGCTCCCAACATCAGTGTCCAAATGTGGATCAACTACAGCAGGCTCGTGTCCTCCATCATGAACTGCTGAGCCTGAGCGTTGACCTGTGATTTAGCAGGAGTGACTAAGGCGACCTGAAGCACCTCAATAGTACTGCGTGCTCTGACACAGCCCTGCCATGGTAATTGACTCCTGGACTGGAGCAGACAAAAAAATATTCTGACAAAGAAGGTGAATGAGGGACATGGACCTTTGGCAAATAGAGGTTTAAAACGTTTTACTGCAAATTGTTTTAAAACTACTGCAGATATATGGCGACATCTTGAGGTCTAACTGAGAAGTACTTCTAAGTAGACTGACTGAAAAGATCTTTCGGGGACTGTCAGCACATTCCCAGGGTAATCTATAGATATACACTATAAGTCAAAATTTTTGAACAGTAAGATGTTTAATTCTCTTCTGCTCACCAAGCCTGCATTTATTTGATCCAAAATACAGCAGAAACAGTAATATTGTGAAATAGTTTTACTATTTAAAATAACTGCTTTCTATTTGAATATATTTTAAAATGTAATTTATTCCTGTGATCAAAGCTAAATTTTCAGCATCATTACTCCAGTCTTCAGTGTCACATGATCCTTCAGAAATCATTCTAATATGCTGATTTGCTGTTCAAGAAGCATTCAATATTCTTTTTTTTTTTATTATTATTATTATTAATAATAATATTATCAATATTCAAAATAGTTGAGAATTTTTAACATTATACACTACACCATTCAAATGCTTGAGAAGAGGGGGAAATTATTAATACTTTTATTTAGCAAGGATGCTTTAAATTGATCAAAAGTGATGGTAAAGACATTTATAATGTTACAAAAGATTTCTATTTCATATAAATGCTGTTCTTCTGAACTTTCTATTCATCAAAGAAACCTGAAAAAGTCTACTCAGCCGTTTTCAACATAGTAACAACAACAACAACGATAATAAATGTTTTTGAGCAATAAAACAGAATATTATAATGATTTCTAAAGAATCATGTGACTGGAGTAATGATGCTAAAATTCAGCTTTGAAATCACAGGAATCAATTACATTTTAAAATATATTAAAATAGAAAACAGTTATTTTAAGGGATTAAAAAAAAACATTAAACATTTTACAGTTCAAAAACTTTTTGACTGGTAGTGTATATATGTAATATTTATGCATGTATGTATGTATGTATGTATGTATGTATACAGTGGTGTGAAAAATTGTTTGCCCCCTTCCTGATTTTTAATTTTTTTGCATGTTTGTCACACTTTAATGTTTCAGATCATCAAACAAATTTAAATATTAATCAAAGCTAACACAAGTAAACACAACATGCAGTTTTTAAATGAAGTTTTTTATTATGAAGGGAAAACAAAATCCAAACCCACATGGCCCTGTGTGAAAAAGTGCTTGCCCCCTAAACCAATAACTGGTTGGGCCACCCTTAGCAGCAACAACTGCAATCAAGCGTTTGCGATAACTTGCAATGAATCTGTTACAGCGCTGTGGAGGAATTTTGGCCCACTCATCTTTGCAGAATTGTTGTAATTCAGCCACATTGGAGGGTTTTCGAGCATGAACCACCTTTTTAAGGTCATGCCACAGCATCTCAATAGGATTCAGGTCAGGACTTTGACTAGGCCACTACAAAGTCTTCATTTTGTTTTTCTTCAGCCATTCAGAGGTGGACTTGCTGGTGTGTTTTGGATCATTGTCCTGCTGCAGAACCCAAGTTCGCTTCAGCTTGAGGTCACGAACAGATGGCCGGACATTGTCCTTCAGGATTTTTTGGTAGACAGCAGAATTCATGGTTCCATTTATCACAGCAAGTCTTCCAGGTCCTGAAGCAGCAAAACAGCCCCAGACCATCACACTACCACCACCATATTTTACTGTTGGTATGATGTTCTTTTTCTGAAATGCTGTGTTACTTTTACGCCAGATGTAATGGGACACACACCTTCCAAAAAGTTCAACTTTTGTCTCGTCAGTCCACAGAGTATTTTCCCAAAAGTCTTGGGGATCATCAAGATGTTTTCTGGCAAAACTGAGACGAGCCTTTATGTTCTTTTTGCTCAGCAGCGGTTTTCGTCTTGGAACTCTGCCATGCAGGCCATTTTTGCCCAGTCTCTTTCTTATGGTGGAGTCATGAACACTGACCTTAACTGAGGCAAGTGAGGCCTGCAGTTCTTTGGATGCTGTTCTGGGGTCTTTTGTGACCTCTTGGATGAGTCGTCGCTGCGCTCTTGGGGTAATTTTGGTCTTTTGGGGGCAAACACTTTTTCACACAGGGCCATGTGGGTTTGGATTTTGTTTTCCCTTCATAAAAAAAAACCTTAATTTAAAAACTGCATGTTGTGTTTACTTGTGTTATATCTGATTAATATTTAAATTAGTTTGATGATCTGTAACATTAAAGTGTGACTAACACTTAAAAATAAACACAGCAAAAAAATAAAAAATCAGGAAGGGGGCCAACAATTTTTCACACCACTGTATGTGTGTGTGTGTGTGTGTGTGTGTGTTTGCGTGTGCGTGTGCGTGTGTGTGTATAATCTTCTTATTTAGCCTATTAAAAGGATAATTAACCCAAATGAAAATTCTGTCATGATTTAATCACTCTCATGTCATTCCAAATATGTATGACCTTTTCATAGTATTTCAGATTTTCGAAACCACGTGATTCAACCTTTTTGTGATCGGTTCAAAATTTTATCAGAATGCCTTACTCACAGCTTCATGTTTCCAACCTCAACTGACTTGTTTCAACGCAAAAGCAATGTAACAATAACCCACATCTGTTGCTGTTACTGCTTTTGAATTTTCAGATTTCAGATTTGTTCATATATGGTCCGAAGATTTTTTTTTTTCACCGAAGAAATCACCAATTTGTGACTGAAATGAAAATGGTAATCTAGCAGAAGTATGATCCATTGAAAGATTCATATGTGACTATCATATCTTTTACAGTATATAACATAAATAAAGAAATTATGTTTTTTCAACAGTGATGCATTAAATGGCATTAAGTGGCATTAAATAGGCTACATGTAATGTCTTTGATTACTAAATATTATCCAACTAAATATTTATAAATCCTCTACTTTTAAACTTTCTATTCATCAAACAATCCTCAAAAAAATAATAATAATAAAAATAATTACGTTTCCACAAAAAAATATTAGCTGTTTTTAACATGAATAGCAATACGAAATGTTTCTTGGCACCAAATCAGAAAGAAAGAAAGAAAGAAAGAAAGAAAGAAAGAAAGAAAGAAAGAAAGAAACCCACATGAAAAAAATGCTATAGTAATTTATAGTAAATACTATAGTGTTTTTGAACCATACTATAGTAAAGTGTATTATACTGTATATATTATAGTACTTACAACAGTTTGTTAATGAATGCTACAGCATACTGTAGTATTAACTATAATGAACTGATAAACTGTAATAAATACTGTAGTATACTTTAGTTTTTACTACAGTAAACTGTAGTGTATTGTAGTGTAATATAAAGTTGTATAAAAACTTAGTACAGTATTGGGTAAAGTAATTTGTTTATATTACTATAGTTGTTATATTACCACAGCAACTATAGAATTACCACAACATGTTAATTCAAGTACTTTACTATAGTATTTTTTCATGTGGGAAGAAAGAAAGAAAGAAAGAAAGAAAGAAAGAAAGAAAGAAAGAAAGAAAGAAAGAATTTTAATAGGCTATTGATTTGAAAGGAGATGCAATATTAATTTGTTATGATAATAGGTATAAACAATTGTTGATAAAATGATTACATTTGCACAACTACTCATAAATGAGTAAATGGCACGAGTGTTCATCTATAGACCACACACCTACAAAGAATACTAGCCCACATCCTCCCGTGACACGTAAGAGGCGCCCTTGTTCTCAACCACACTTAACAGAGAGAAACTTTATAGTCTTGGGAAAACATAAGCCACGGGTAATGCATCATGACACTTCACCATTTTAATTGAACGCCTGACACCAGATTTTGATTTCGAAATAAAGTATATATATGTGTGTATCGGGCGCAACCACTTATGTAATAGGCAGCGTAATCTACTGTAGAGGATTCGCCTTCTTCAAGGAGCTGATTGGCTGGAGGACCTGTCAATCAACAGCGGCATTCTCGCCAGCACCAGCAAGCTCCGTTGCGTTATGAAGTTTCTAAATTGACACTTGGGGATATTTTTGTCAGCACCATGTAGCTGTTTTTGTCTATAAAGGTGAGTATTATTCAGATTCAACTCAATAATTGGGAAAGTTATGAAAAAGCGGATTTTTAACTTCGGAGATGATAGTAGGCTATAGAATTAGCATAACGTTATGAGTGGGTTACTGTAACCTTTATTAGTGTTTACTGTACACATACTCCATTTTTTTTCTTAACAAATGTAAGGTATATTTTGTTGATTTTTTGCCTTGTGTTTTGTACAGTTTTGGGGAAATATGTTCAGCCAATGCCAGTTGATGTAACGGTGTTCTTTGATCCGCTGTTGTTTCAACTACAGACAATAATCACTTTCCAGCTCTGATTTTTTTTCTAAGGTAGAGGCTACTAAGTCTCCACAATGTCACAGTACAGTAGATGTATGCTTATAAACAATGATGCATTATTTCGTGTTGTTTTACATTCTGCGGTATGTTTCTTACTGTAGCTACAAACTTTTTATTACAAAGTTGATTTCTACCTGTTATTACCGCTGTAAATCTCCTGACTGCAGATAGAATGCTGTTTCCTTGCAAGAGTTAAAGTAAGATGTTGGAGTTTTGTTTTTCGACTATGGGCACTTTTGGCCCAGTAGAAAATAAATTATCTTAAAAGACCCTAAATAAAATTTCACACCCTAAAGAGGTTATTTATTTTGGTTAATACCAATTTCTAACAGTGTATTTAAATGCAACACAGAAGAACATGTTTTCTGACAGTCGCACAATGAACATTCCCACAGTTTAATTGTCATTACATCTTAAATTATGTGTTTAATAGCATCTTTATTGGAAATAATAACACATTTTAAACATTAATAAAATGCAACTCCTTTATCTTTATAAGGCTAATTTTATAGCTAGCATTTTATGTATCATAAATATTCACAATTAAACAATATTTTATAATCTTTTGCATAATTTAACATAATTTCTTTTTGATTGCATGTGCAATGAAAGTATTATTTTTACAAGTAATATTCACCTGTTTGTTTGTTGTTTTCCTCCTGGTACAACTGTAAAATGTTACAATACATATTATACATGAAAAGTATAGAAATATAATTCATGAGGGCAAGGATAATGTTTCCAATAAAGTTTGATTGCTATCTTCATATAACAAAGAAACAATAAAAAAATACATGTATTTATAATCTAACTGTAACGACAGTCCACTGAACGGCAAGCTTATGAACCCATGTGCAGTTTATTTACAAACGTGATCCAAAATACAAACATAATCCGAGACTTGACTTGACGTGAACAGACTTGACCTGGCATGAACAAACTAGACTCACTGACAACAGGTTACAGCATCAATACACGACAAGGAACAATGGCAACATGAAGGCTATTTATAGCAAACAATACAGGTCACATGACAAGAACCAACCAATGAGAGACAGGACACATGACTAAGACTACCAATCAGAACATGACACAATGAACAAGAGAACCAATAGCATGAATACATGAGGGCAAGGGAAGCATGACACAAACAGGGACCATGACTAAACTCCAAAATAAAATACATGAAAACATGAACATGAAACCAAACCCAAAACAGGCGTGACAGATGACGGCTCCTGGCGCCCAAAGAAAACTCAAAAAAGTCCAGGAGGGTGGTGGAGCGGAGGCGGAACAGGGGGAGGGATGGAGGGCCAGGCCCATGCAGGGGAACAGGTTCAGAATCATGGCCTGGACCATGAAGCAGTGGGCAAGACCATGGGCCATGGAGCAATGGTGGGCCAGGACCGTGAGGCAAAGGTCGAACTAGGTTGTGGAGCAGTGGCAGGCCAGGGTCATGGAGCAGTGACAGACTGTGAACCAGTGGAGGACCTGGACCATGGAGCAGTGGCAGACCGTGGATCAATGGAGGAGGAGACCACCAGGCCAGATCCAGAGGGGAATGGGTCCATGGCGGAGCTGACAGAGCAGGGAGCCATGGTGGGGCAGGCAGAGCAGAGAGCCATGGCAGAGCAGGAAGCCAAGGCGGAGCAGAGGACCACCAGGTCAGCAGTGCAAACAGGAACAGAGA
The DNA here is from genome assembly GCA_039654775.1 of Spinibarbus caldwelli. NCBI lineage: Eukaryota > Metazoa > Chordata > Actinopteri > Cypriniformes > Cyprinidae > Spinibarbus > Spinibarbus caldwelli. The sequence continues at coordinate 15,076,801 of CM077238.1, forward strand.
TCCCCACAGTGGAACAGATGACCACCACAGCAGAGAAGGTATCCACCAAGACAGATCAGGCGGGACTGAAACAGAGAACACAGATAGGTTAACAGCGGCTTCAGCGGCCATAACAGGACAGGCAGAGAGTTCATGAACGGCCTCCGTGGCCGTAACAGGACAGGCAGAGAGTTCATGAACGGCCTCCGTGGCCATAACAGGACAGGCAGAGAGTTCATGAACGGCCTCCGTGGCCGTGACAGGGCAGACTGTGAGTTCATGAACGGCCTCTATGGCCGTGACTGGACAGGCAAAGAGTTCATGAACGGCCGCCATGGCTGTGACAGGACAGACAGAGAGTTCATGAACGGCCTCCATGGCCGTGACAGGACAGACAGTGAGTTCATGAACGGCCTCCATGGCCATGACAGGACAGACAGAGAGTTCATGGACGGCCTCCATGGCCGTGACAGGGCAGACAGTGAGTTCGTGAAAGGCCTCCACGACAGGACAGGGAGAGAGTTCAGAAGCGGACGCCACCGCCTCGGGAGGTTCTGCAGTGGATGCCGCCACCTCTGGAGGTTCTGCAGCGGACTCATAGAAAGCAGAGGCCTCTGAGGCAGATTCATGGACAGGAGAGGCCTCTGAAGCCGATTTGTGGACAGAAGAGGCCTCAGAATTGCAGTGGGAAGCAAGGGAAGGGAAGCATGACACAAACAGGGACCATGACTAAACTCCAAAATAAAAGACATGAAAACATGAACATGAAACCAAACCCAAAACAGGTGTGACACTAACTCAACTCCTAAGTCATAGAAGTGAAGTTGATGAACACTACCATTCAAAGTTTAGTTTACCATTCAATGTTTTAAAATATTTTTGGAATAAGTCTTGTATGCTCACCAAAATTTGATCAGAAAAAAAAAAAAAACAGTAACAGTGTGAAATATTCTTGTTGCTACAACTGTTACACTAATTTATTTTAAAATGTCATTTAGTTCTGTGATGGCAAAGCTTTTTTTTTCTTTCTTTCTTTCTTTCTTTCTTTCTTTCTTTCTTTTAGCAGCCATAATTGCAGTCTTCAGTGACATGATACTTCAGAAACCATTCTAATAAATGATTTGTTGCTGAAGAAATATTTTTGTTAACATTTTTTGTGGAGAAAAAAAAGTATATATATATATATATATATATATATATATATATATACTATTTTTTTTGATGAATAGAAAGTTCAAAAGAACAGCATTTAATTGAAATAAAAATGTTTTGTAACATTGTAAATTACTGTCACATTTTAATTAATCTTTGTTTCATAAAAATTTTAATTCCTTAAAAAAATGTTCACTCCGAACCTTTGAAAATGAATGTACTGTATATGCAAACTGAACTGGCCTTACTACTTATTCTTCTAGATATTGGTCTAGTTGCAGTGATGAGGCGAGGAGATCCTCTCCCTCGAGCCTTTCAGGCTCCAGTGGATGTACATGCCAGTGTGGATGGCCAAGTGTACATGTTCAGACACAGACAAGAAGAACCAGAAATGTTATCTGAGGATGACGAACTCAATGTCATGGAGCTCCGGCCACGAAGCAGAGACTCATCCTCACAGGACAGAGAAAGATTGGGAGAAATGCTGTTGTTGGAACGGGACATCTCACATGAGGACAACCTGAACAAACTGGCCCTTCAATATGGATGCAAGGTATCATGTTTGATAGCGTAGAATAGATCATTCTCATTTAGGCCCTTAAAGGAATAGATCACCCAAAAATGAAAATTTGATGCAAATTTATTCACCCTCAGGCCATCCAAGATGTAGATGAGTTTGTTAAATGCTAAATTTCTCCAAATCTGTTCTGCTGAAGAAACAAACTCATCTACATCTTGGATGGCCTGTGGATGAGTACATTTGCTGCAAATTTTCATTTTTGGAGTGAACATTTCCTTTAAAAAATAATAATTTTCTATGGCTTCCAGGTGGCTGACATAAAAAGGGTGAACAACCTTTTTCAAGAGCAGGACATGTATGCACTGAAGTCCATCAAAATCCCTGTAAAGAAGCATGGCTTGCTAACCGAGGCCAACTCTGAGCTCAGGAACCCCCAGCAAAGACCCTCCAATGATGTAGCATCGTCAGACAGTGCTGAAGCAAACGTCTCGGGAAGACCTCATGTGCAGGAGTACACCAATTACCTAAAAGAAGTGGACAGTGACATTGAGCGTCTGATCCAAAGCACAGACCCCTCAGAAGAGGTATTTTCCAGCGGTTCCAGGGTATCCAAACGATGGGGGTGGCGAAGCCAGCATTTGCGCAGCTATGGTGCAGACTGGGGGATTCAGTGGTGGAACGCTGTAATTGCCATGTTGCTCATTGGCATTGTCCTGCCAATATTCTATGTGGTATATTTTAAAACTCAAGATAATGGTGAATCAGTAGTGAACAATAAAATGAACAACATCACTGTGCCTACCTCAAACAGTACAGGGTGAGCATCAGCTCATTGGACCTCGGGAATATAATAGAAAATCACCTTGAAAAAAGTGAGTATATAGCACTTGAAAATTTGAAATTTGGTTTGATGCCTACAATTTTCTTTGGTACTTTGATAAACTTAGTATTACAAGTTCACACAGCCTGTGATCTCACGGCAATTCATACATATTTTACGAAGTGGCTAATTCGTACGAATTCGTATGAGATCACTTGTAAAAATTCATACAATTTTTGCCAAAGCATACGTATTTTACGAGTTGCACAATTCGTATGAATTTGTACAAAAGACCTACACCTAACTCCACCCCTAAACCTACCCGTCACAGGGCTTTAGGCAAATCGTACGAGTGAGGTCGTACGAATCCGTACGAATTAGCCACCTCGTAAAATACGTACGAATTGGTCGTGAGATAGCGTTGGGTCACATTATTATGGTACGTTCATTTAAGTGGATAGATAAGTGGTTATGACAGTTTTTCTTTGTGGAGAAAGCATTGATGTACAATTACAGAAAAATGCAAAGAAGGAAAAGCAAAAAAGTACTTTATAAAATTCGGTAATGATGTTTTGCAGTTTTATACCTGTTTGCCTGAATGTTCATTTGTGCTAACTCAAATTTGTATCAATTTCTTTGTTTTGATTTTGAACACTACTGCCAAATAGTTATTTCAGAGTGGAAAGGCACTATAGTGCCAGCAGTGCCAAAGAATGGACTTGTATTAAATAACTGTTTGTTCAGTAATTAGAAGTGCCATAAAGACATATTTCACAGGAAGGGCTAAGCTCATGTGCAGATGGACACATTTTGACCTTTGGATTGTGATATTAAAACATATCTTTTGAATCATTGTACTGTTTTTTCTTAGATATGTGTATTATTGCACTGGGATGGCCAATGGGTGAATACATTAAAACTCCTTTTCAAATAAAAACAATAGGGTGGATTTTCTGGTATTGGTTCATGCAGGCATGAGAGATGAAGATAAAGTATGTAAAAAGGGTTGAACAAAGTAAAATGTTTTCAAATGGCATCTTGTAGGCTAATTCAACAGCCCAGCTGTTCTGTCATTGGCCAATAAAGGCCGGGACACACCAAGTCGACGGTCGGCCGATGGCGAGCGACGGTCGGGCTAGTTTGTTTGGTGTGTTTCACTCGTCGGCTCTTGTCGGGCTCACGTCGGCGCCAGTCGGCGAGGGTGAGAACTCTGATTGGATGTTCAGTTAGCAAAGGAGTCGGAGAATTAAAGCGAAAGTGATGAAAAAAAGAATGTAAATAAAGGAGGTACAGACAGAAGGCTGTTTACATGTTACGTGATCTTTCCCAATCATTCTAATACGCGAATGTTTTCATAACAACATGAGTCGCTTAAAACGATTAAAGTTAGCCTATCAACGTTACTGATATTCAAAATGGTAAGCAAGCGCTGCTTTGTTTACATTTCGTATATCTGCGTTTATCTTGTATATCTTTGTTTCGGTTTCTCCTTTTGAATGACGAATATATAGGCCTATTATTGATAGCTGCTGATATGGACAGTTAATTCCTCTCACGCATGCGCAGAACGCACGTGTTACTTTGCCGTCGGCTGTAGTCTGTGTGGTGTGTTCAAGCGTAGCTTTTCGGTCCGATGTTGCCGATGTGAGGCGACAACACCGTCGGCTTTCTTCGCCGCTAGTTCTTTGAAGTCAGCTTGGTGTGTCTTAAGAAAATTATTTAAAAGGGTCTTCATGGCCTTCTGAGTAATGTCTTATGTAGTTGCTTATATGGTTGTAAACAGAAGAAAACATGGACCCAAGCTGATTTTCAGTCATTATTCTCTATGAAAAGGCCACATATTTAGGAACTATGTAACAAAAAAGCAGTCTATAATGTTTCATGTAAAGTATCTTTTGGATTGTGGGTGATTAAAGTCTATGTAATAGTAAACTGTACAAACCCAGTTATAGACCTACCCGTTAAACATTTTAGTTGGTGAATTAAGGGTGATTGGGACATAAGGTTAAATGGGACAGTATAACTAGCCTATACTGAATTTATTTTCTCACCTAATGAGTGAAAATAAAATCTTTTTTTTGCTGAGTCCTGTGTTTTATGTAAGACCACGTAATTAAAATGGGATGCCCTCATTGGTGTGACATCATTTAGGTGGGCGGGGCATGCATCAAACAGGAAGTTGACCATGAAAAGCATGAACTGAGGAAAATGACATAAGCTTTTGCTAGTTTTCATAATAAGGTCCTAAAATTGTCATAGCTACACTGTAAAAAATCCAATTAACAAAATGGCAGGGCAAAAATATTTAAGTTGAACTAATTTTATTGCTTAGGCTTAGTTGAGAAGACATATATTAAGTCTGCACAAATATATTTTAAAAACATTAAATGAATGGTTATTTTCAAATCCAGTCAACATTCAGAATGCCAAATGTTGACTAAACTAATAAAAACAAATCCAGCCAACACAGATCATTCTGCACGTGCACGCGCCTGAGTGACTTAGCGGAAGAAACAGCGCCGCCATCTTGTCAAGTTCACGCATCAGGTAACAGCCACTAAATAAACATAATTTTTCTAGACTAAATTTAACCAGAAAATCATGCAACACATTCGATTTTTTATTTTATTTTTATTTTATTTTATTTTTATTTTTTATTTTTTTTGAGTGGACATTTAGAAAGTGTTTTGAGTTGTATCCGAAGAAAAGTGGATATAAGACAGTGTATGTCAAGTTCAGACTTCAGGTAAGTCAAGCGGCACTGAATACTTAGACTGAATTTATCAAAACGTATATTTAAAAGGTGTAAATGTATTATTTAAAACAGGGCCGTCTGTAGCCATTTTGACGCTCTAGGTCAGGGCTATTCAATTAGATTCATTTGAGGGCCGGATTATCGAACTGAAAATTTGAAGGGGGCCAAGGGGGTGGGGGCCGTCCTGATTGCTTTCTGGGTTGCTTTTTTCTTTAATTTCTAATTTTAATTTCTAAAATTAGAAATTAAAATTGAATGTTTAGCAGTAAAATAAACTAATATTACCAACACCAACATATATAAAAGGTTAACATTAGAGCTGTCTATCAATCAATTAAAAAAAAAATCACATTTTTTTTTCTGTAATTAATCATATAATTCTATAATTATAGAATTCTATAATTAATCGCATATTTACATATATTGATATCGTCATAATTTCACATTGAACCTCCAAATGAATGTAGAAACAACATAAAGATAGTATATTTTAAATATGTGTTTAATGGCATCTTTTTACCAAGTAGCCTATTATTAATGAAGTATTGATTCCAATACTGCTACTTGTATCTCTATTAAATGCATTTTACCTATTAATTATAGCCATTCAACACCACAGTATAAATAAAAGCCATTATTTTTAACATTTAATAGGCTCTGAAATATATAACAACTTTTAATTTAAGTGATTTTAAAACAATCTTCACAAACTATAAATTGTATATGCATAAACTAAACAGATTATTCTTATTCAAGCTACAAAAGTTAATCAGCGACTAGAGCAGTCAGTGACGATCTCTATTTTTCTTTTATTCTTTGATTTCCATCAAAGTCAGACTTCAGCAGATTTCACTTTTAAAAATCAGCGCTGTCTCTTTAAAACCTGATGCACATGACACAGAACTGACACATATTCGATTCTTCCAATTCTTTACGGTCATTTAAGACTTTATAACTTATTTAACTCATATAAGAATACGTTTATGAGGTAACTCGCCAAAACCGCGCATTTGTGTGTTTTTGTCCGTTGAAGGCTCAGTTTTATGCGTACAGCTGAACGCGCAGCCTTTCAACTTCATTTGATAATACTTTTCGTCCAGTGTTTGCGCAATTTCTCGCCAGAAGTTATAACCGATAACATTGTCTTTATACTCGGTTAAACTAGAGTTGTGGATATCTCATAACTCCCTCATACAAGCGCTTGTCACCGCTGCCGTCTATTGATGTTGCGGTCTCCGGTAGATTGTTGTTGTTCTTGTGTCTCTTTCTTTTCTTTTTCGTCTGGCCCGGGCCAGTGTTGCCACCTTGTGGACAAACTAATTAGTGCAATAACAATTCAGGCCATATGTGCGACCTGCATGTACTTCTCCCTCGGGCCGGATGAAGACTGGCGGGCCGGACTGGGCCCGCGGGCCGCCAGTTGAATAGCCCTGATGTAAACACTCAAATCTTAAATAACAACATTGATACATTTACAAATTATATTTGTATATAGGTTATATATAATTTCTTTTTCAGACATCAGTTTCTTGTCACATTCAAATTGGTTGTCATAGTAACGACACTAATTTGTGGAATTACCCAGGTATCCCTCCATCTGTTCTGAAGTCAGCAGCAAATATAGTGAAGGATGAAGGCAGGACAGTGAGGTCTGTGGCAAAGGATTTTGCGATTTGCCACACAACCCTCCATCGGTTTATAAAAAAAAGAGGCTAGGCCCAGGAAGCTGTCACACACGCATACCAAAGACTATAGAAATACAAAGACGGTTCACTCCTATACTTATGAATGGGACAATCGGCAATGCGCAATATGGCGGGATAGTCCCGCCTTCTAAATGAAAGAGCCAATCGCTGACTGGTAAATTCATTGCGTCACTACAGCGGAGGCTACAGCAGCCGATGCGCACGCGCACATTGCGCAGTCATAAGCCACTGGAACTATGCATGCGCATTGGCTGGTCTAGCCTGAAAAATAAGCTTTTTAAACGCTATTTGAGCATAAGAAACAACATTCATGGGGCAGTTCATTTCAGATTTTGTTGCTGTTTTGGAATATGTAATTTAATCGCGAGTTCAGCGAGCAGTTTTTGAGATTTCAGTATTCCCCCATTCATTTAGATAGGACTTGGTCTTGTTTGAGCTGCCCGGAGGCGTTGCAAATATGGCAGCCGAGTGAACGGACTTTCCTTAAAAGGGACTTTGACGCATACCTTACACACACACACACACACACACACACACACACACAGTTCAGGAGTTCACAGAAGTAGTTCAGTAAATTTTCAGTCTAGATTTTCATTAAAAAATATTTTGTTGTTCAAATTTTTTGTAGGCCTAATAATTAACCAAAATGTGGTTGTTACTTGTTCTTTTACTAGTCTTTGTATTTTTACGGCCAATTTAACAAATTTAACAATTTAACCAATATACATTTTGTCTGTTCACAAATAAAATAAAGAAATTGCAATATGATGCTATATAATGTTTTTTTTATTATTACATTTTAATGAATGTTGCAACTGTCCCTGTGGACTGTTGCAACCGTCCCCTGTTAGGGGTCAGTTGCAACGTTTCACTTTGTCTGTTCAAGTTTAAATTGTACATATATTATCATACGTATGCATGTTACAGCAATATGGGTGGGTATCTGACAGATGTGGGTTTAATGTATTAAAATTTTGGCTTTCCACAATAGACTGTCTCAGAGAAACTGAAGGAAATACAAAAAGTGTTGCAACTGTCCCCATTCTCCCCCTACTCTAGCCCAATGATGTTGGGGGATCCAGTGGGGGCGGCAATCATATTTCAGGGTGTCCGTGCCACTCTTGATCACAACCCTGTTAAAATGTAGTGGCAGTACATGCGCTCATTGGCGCCCCCTCCAGCTGGTGGCACTCTAGGCGACCGTCTAGCTTGCCTATGCCTAGAAACGGTACTGATTTAAAACGTATATATTTATACACAAACGTACATCATATATAAAAACATTGTATGATTTGTCTGAGGGAAATGTAAGTGAAGGGAATGTGGTCTTTCACCTTGCTTAATCCATAAAACACGTAATGTCAAAAGCTGTGTTACTATAATGAATTTTAACTCATTTTGGCATGTTGTATGATATTTTTTTGTGTTTCCGTGACGCGAAAAGATATGAAGAGATCGCGCGGTCTTTCTCTCTTTTATAAGACATTATGCTTAATACGACTAACGTTAACCGAAATCTACGAAACGTGTAACTTAATGTAAACCACAGTAATATGCTCATTTGAAGTTAACATGGGTATGTTGAATGGGTTTTTGCGTGTGTAAACTTTTGCAATTGTCCCGTTAAGTAAAAAGACGACATTAAACGTGACTAACAACAAGCCACGGTGAAATGTCGCTCTAATCAAACGGGGCGGATTAACTTTACACGGTGTTTCTGGTCTCGTGAAGGCGCTTCGGAAGAGAAGTTCATCGTTCCAAACGAAAATGAACAACTGAATCGTTTCACAAAGCCGTTCAAAGCGTCTCAGTCAGTTCCCTAGGTAGTGAATCAGATAGTGCACTGGGGAAGACCATGGCTCAGTAAACACTGGGACAGTTGATCAGTCAATTTGCAAAACGTCACCATTGGTATTTATCAACAACAGACAGGACCGTTATATTTTGATATTATTTGTATGCTATTTGAGGTAACTTAGCCCTATAATATGAAATGTGCATGTTCTATTACAAGTCCAGTTAGCATCAATGCTCCCTGTTATGCAATGAAAAAAAAAAAAGGTTGCAACTTCTGTTTCATCACAAATTTAATTAACTGATATTGATACATTGTAAATGATTTAAAAGGCATCATTTCATTTTTTGAACTCAAAATGTACTTTTCTTTCTCCATCAGGATGTGGCCAAAGGTTTCATTGGTGCTTTGTCATCATTGCAAGATTTCAGATGCAACCCAGTCAGTTCTTCCAAGGCACCAAACACTGGTACGTGACCAGACCGCTCCACTGCAACTACATACTGTGTGTGTACTTTCAAGACTAGGAGTTTATTGTTTTCATTTAATAAATCATATTCATGTTTCTGTTAAAGGTTTGTGCAGGTTAAATGTGTTTGTCAAACAGTTAATTGGTGATGGGGCCACTCAACATTTGTTTGTTTGTTTGTTTGTTTGTTTGTTTGTTTATTTATTTATTTATTTATTTATTTATTTATTTATTTATTTATTTATTTATTTATTTATGTATTTATTTATTTATTTATTTATATTATTTATTTATTTATTTATTTGAAGATTTTTTTAATTTTTATTTTTTTTTTATTTTTTTTTTTACTTGTCTATTTGATTTTTAAATGTTTTCAATGACTTTAGGACTTCAAGCCTTCTTTTACCTCAGTTAAGCTACATGTGTTGTATTGTATGAATTTTGGATGGATTTATGAACTGAGAAATAAAGTTGAACAGAAATAAGCATGGGCTCTTAATGATGATGAATAGATATAAAAATATATTAAAGTATGAACTAACTTGTGCAATACAGTAAATATTCTTACACTACCCTAAATCAATGAAAAAATGTGCTATCCCAATCACCCAAATGTTACCAAATTTTTATTTTTTTTTTGGCTCAGTTCACAGAAAAGTGTACATTACGCATCCTTTCATTAAAATATAACATTGTTTTCTCCTCAAATGGGTAGTTAACATCTTCAGTATTACAGAAATATATAATGTGTTGGGCTGATTGTTTAAATTTATGGCAAGAAACCTCGCACATGGCGGATTTTCAAATATTTTCCCAATCACCCTTAATTCGCCTATTTGTTTTTGTCGACACCATCTGGAGGCAAAAGGCACACTAATGGTGGTGAATTTAGAAAAAATGTAGTATGGAGGGCTACCATTATTTGCAGAGTTATGTTTTTGACCAGTAGGGGTATATATTTATATGATATTCTCAGGATAATAATGATGTAGTGATACAAGAAGTTTTATGAGACGAGTCAGTTTTTGCAACAGGAAGGAGCATTACACATTCATTTACAGCATTATGCATTCATTTCTGTGGTATTGGTAAATGGTCACGGATTGTTGTAAAACTCTGAACTTGATCAGTCACTTAAATATATTAAATATAAAAATGATAATAAGCACTGAATTGGTTAACAATCTCAATATTTGATTTTCATGGATTAAAAATGTGTGCTGTCTTTTTAATATTATTATTATTTTTTTTTTTTAATTGAGGTTTTACTTATTTTAGAGGAACTAGCTTTCAAACAAACTTTGTCATTTTTGGAACTTACCTTAAAAGGGCACAGGCCACCAACAAATTGTCTCTGCCCACAGACTTGCAGCCGTTTTTCCGTCCTACACCATGTGTTTCTAATCTTTCTTGCACTCCAATTCCAAGTCTTCATTGTCCTTTTTTCTTTTTCCATCCACTTTAGTTTGCAGCGGTGTTATTTACTGTAGCATCATTAATATACATTTAATTGATATTTTGAATTAGATTTTCAATGTTTACATTTCTATGTTTTCATTTAAATTGTAGTTAAAGTAAGGAATTTTATGTGTAATTTTTATTATTTTTCAAATATGTCTATGTATTTTTTAATTATTTTTTTTTCTTTTTCTTTCAGTTTTAGTTATTTTAGTACTTCAAGTTAAGCTAATTGAAAAAGAAATGTGTGGCAACTAGCTGAAATAAAATACATTTATGTTCCAGTTTACGTTTGTTTTATTTTAAGTAACGAATGTGTTTTTTTGTGTGTGTGTGTTTTTTTTATTTGCTTGTTTGTTTGTTTTTTAGCTGTATTTAACTATAATAACTGTTTGTTTGTTTGTGTGTTTGTTTGTGTTTTTTTGTTTGTTTGTTTGTTTTCAGTCTAGATTAATTTATTGCTTAAATTTGCCTAGTTGAATGATATGGCAGAGTAATAGGTAATGGTGGGATAAAACAATAGTATTTGTATTCATATCATTAAAAGACTTCAGGCAGGTAATATCAAATATGAAATAAATACTACAAATATTGGATTAATATTTGAAATTGATTAAATGTGAAATGCCCGTAGTGAAACTGTCAACATGGGTTTGAATTTGAGTTAAAAACCAAAATAAATTTACAGCGAGAAAAAAAAAAATGTATTGTTAGCGTTCGTTCAACAGCTGCTTAGACTCAGTCCCATGTGATCTCACAACCTGAAAGCATCATCTCACAGGCTCAGCTCATAGAAACAGGCGCTGCTGTGATCCTGCTCCAGGCCCCACAGCTTTGGCCCTGTGCCTTCTCTCCGTCTGTGTCTCGGCTGCTGCAGCACAGACCGAGGGCGAGAGGACCACCCCTTTCTTTGTCTGCAAACCCAAACCGCAGTTATTACGCAAACCTTAACACTCCCAGAGCAAGCTCTGATGTGATCTGTTTGCTAATGCTTTTTGATTTCTGCATGATCCAAGATTTAGGAACATTATCTCAAATTTTGAATATTGGTAAGACAGTACACAGACAGACTTAGCACAGATTGAAAAAGCTGAGCACCTCCCATAGTGTGTATTCTGAGGGTTTTGCAATTTATAAATCTATTAAAAACATGAGCAGGCTTTTATAAATAAAGGTTCCTTAATGGCATCAATTTGTTCTATTAAGAACCTTTAGCATCCATAAAATCTTTCCACACTCTTAAAAACAAAGGTTCTTTATTGGCATTGATGGCTGCTTGAAGAGCCTTTATCGTCCATGGAAATTTTCCTTTGCACAAAAGGTTATTTATAGTGGAAAAAGGTTCTTCAGATTATTATAATGTTCAGAACTGTTTGCTGAATGGTTCCTCTATGGCATCGCTGTGAAAACACCTTCTGAAACCATTTTTAAAAGTCTAGAATATTTGATTGCCATTGATAAATACTCATCAGTATGACAGGAATCTTGTTTTGAAGGGTCCGAAATGGGAGCAAGTCAGTGTTGCCAAGTCCGCTGTTTCCCATGGAATTGGGCTACTTTAACACTGTTGCCGCGGGTTGTTTTTCATGTACGCGGGTTGAAGCGACACCAAAAACAGTACCGTTTCTAGGCATAGGCAAGCTAGACAGTGGCCTAGAGCGCCACCAGCTGGAGGGGGCGCCAGTGAGCGCATGTACTGCCGCTACATTTTAACAGGGTTGTGATCAAGAGTGGCACGGACACCCTGAAATATGATTGCCGCCCCCAACATCATTGGGCTAGGGTACTGTCAATCTGACGATGCCTGTATGCCATTGGATCAGAGCGCTGTCAATTGCTGCCTCTGATTGTTGCATGCAATGTTTGTTTTTGGATTTGGAGCGCTCAACAATGCCATTAGATCAATGGGTTCTGTCAGTGTTTTGGCAAGGTAAGGCTTCTTTTTTTTTTTCTTTTTTTTTTGTCATGCAAGTTCAAATGCCAATTTAAAATACTGGTACATAAAAAGTGTACATAAATATCAGTATTTTGTTTAGGCAGTATTTGTGGCAGTCGAGAAATCATGTTTCATGTGAAATTGGTCTAAAAGGTGTGCGTTTTTGCGCCAATGCATTGTTAAAGTTCAGTGTGTCGTGTAATATTCCCATATAAAACTTTTACAGCCAATTAAAAAATAGTGGTGTAGTAAAATTCACTAATTCACAAGATCAATACATACTTTATTAAACCGCTTTGTCAAATTTAACGCATCCTTATACAGAAGTGTCGAAATGCTGAATCAATTAATTTGAAAAAAAAAAAAAAAAAAAAAAAAAAATATATATATATATATATATATATATATATATATATATATATATATATATATATATATATATATATATATTTAATTCCAGCAGCGCTTAAAGGGAGCAGCGTCATACATGTAGAGGGCAGAGCGTCACGTTATTTAAAGGGGAAGTACACGCGTCAGTGAGTCATAAAAGAACAAGTAACTACATTCTGATTACTTTTATGTCACTGATCAGGCTTCTATAGGGCTATGTAGTTTGGGGTAACAAAGGGTTTTATAGGTTTGACTGAAATAATGCAATAACTGACACAACAACAAACACAAAACAACAAAAAACAGGTAAAGTCAAAAAGTAGCCATTGATAATATCTAAACATGTATCCATATCCAAATGTAATAAAATTAATTTATGTGTGATGACAATTTCTTAGCAACTAGGGATTGTTACATAGAGCTATACAGGCATCCAGTGGCTATAATGGTATCACAGATAATAAACTGTGCAAAATGTTTTATCTTAACAGTCAATTTACAAACAGGCCTAATGCGTTCAGATTTGTGGAATCACAATAAGCTGAATTTCCACAAATTAGTGTCGTTACTATGACAACCAATTTGAATGTGACAAGAAACTGATGTCTGAAAAAGAAATTATATATAACCTATATACAAATATAATTTATAAATGTATCAATGTTGTTATTTAAGATTTGAGTGTTTACATAATCAGTTTTGTGTTATTTTGTATATAATCTTAATTATCTTGTTTGGGTGTGGGAGTTGGATTGGGGTGGGGGGCTCTAATAGGCCACGTACACACTGCAAGTTTCAGGAGTGACAACCCATTTAAATGCGGGAGTGAGTCCCGTAAATTATCGTTCCATGTGTGTACGGAACAGCACTCACTCCCGCATTTGTAACCATAGCTACATTCTGTCGTCTTGCGGGAGTGAATAAAAAATTTAGCCATTTATGTGCCATTTTTTGACTAAAGACTCTTTTTGTCCGTCGATTTTAACTAAACTACCGCTGATAGACGTGCAGCGTTGTGTTTATGCTTGGGAGACTGCTTTAGAGCGCGCTGTCTTGCAGTGTTGCCATGTCCTTATATTTACAAGCGCTTTTAGGCATGTTGTTTGGTCTTATCTCATAAAGATAGGCACTTTATGAAGTTAATAAAGTGGTCTGTTGTGGATATGAGATATATGAAGGATTTTTCTATTTTTTTGGTGTTATAAAACAAAACATTTGTGTGTTTTAGTGTTTTTGTGTATTTTCTTGCATCACACACACAGACGTAGACATTGATGCATGTTCAAATACATCATTAACAACTAGTTGTTCTGTTCAGTTCTGTACACACTGCGTAGAATTTCTGTAAATGCGGTTGTCACTACCTGTATTTTTCGGGAGTTATTGGCCACGTACACACTGCAGCTAAATTCGGTTGTCAGTTCACCTTTTACTCCTTAATCGCATTCTGTACACACATAATTCACTAAAATACGGGAGTGACAACCGCATTCGACAACCGCATAAACTCCCGAAAAATACAGGTAGTGACAACCGCATTTACAGAAATTCTACACAGTGTGTACAGAACTGAACAGAACAGTAAAGATTTACAGTAAAGATTTACTGTGAAAGAAGTCTTAACTTAGCACGGGGCTAGCCGTGCGGTAAAGTGTCAGTGTTGCCAGATCTTCATAGAAAAAAAAAACAAAGGACAAGCACTAAAACACTCAAATACTTTGTTTTATAACACCAAAAAAAAAAAAAAAAAAAATCATATATCTCATATCCGCGACAGACCACTTTATTCACTTCATAAAGTGCCTATCTTTATGAGCTAAGACCAAACAACATACCTGAAAGCGCTTGTAAATATGAGGACATTGCAACACTACAAGACTGCGCTCTCTAAAGCAGCCTCCCGAGCATAAACACAACACTGCACATCAGCGGTAGTTTAGTTAAAATCGACGGACAAAAAGAGTCTTTAGTCAAAAAATGGCACATAACAAACGGCTAAACTTTTATTCACTCACGCAAGACAAAAGAATGTTGCTATGGTTACAAATGCGGGAGTGAGTGCTGTTCCGTACACACATGGAACGATAATTTACGAGACTCACTCCCGCATTTAAATGCGGTTGTCACTCCTGAAACTTGCAGTGTGTACGTGGCCAATGCGGTTGTCGAATGCGGTTGTCACTCCCGTATTTTAGTGAATTATATGTGTACAGAACACGATTAAGGAGTAAAAGGTGAACTGACAACCGAATTTAGCTGCAGTGTGTACGTGGGATTTCAGCTAGGGCATCAAAATGGCTAGAAAGGGCCCTGCCCAACAACGTGATATTTAGCCCCTGGAATGCGAATTGTACCAGGGGAACCCCACCAAAAAAACGTGTATTTTACCCCCTTGAATGCGATTTTTACCGGGGGACCCCCCTTGAAATACGATTGGGCTAGATTTGGACTAGTTTTGAGTGGCAATTTGTCGGGGTTTGTTCCGAAAACCTGGCAACCCTGAAGCAAGTAGCCATTTGTGTGTGTTGTGTGTTTGTAGAGAAGTGCTTTGTTTTCTTAGGCTCAATGTTGTGTAGGCTACTTGTGGGATAAATCAGTCAATCTGAAGCATCTGCATTGAGTAATAAAACAGTGAGGAGATTTGGGCACTGTGGCTTTAAAGACTTTTTTGCAGTTGGCAAAATGCCATGTGGCCACAAAACAGCCCTAATCCTTTTTCCAAGGAGCTTTCAACACGCATCTTCCTGGCAGTTTTGCCTCAAACTCATATGTCTGCATGTATAGATCACCCAGTTTGATGGTTTTGTGAGCGAAATCCACCAGAGGGCAGCCTTATCCTAAAGTTGAAAGAAAAAAGAAAAAAAAAATGAAAGCATTCCATGTAGAAGATTGTTATTTACAGTACGCCTTAGGTATTGCTTTCATTTGTCCCTTGAAACTTTCTTGGACATAGCAATTTCAGGCTTGGTTTATGTGAATGCATACATATAGGTTATATAAACATATACACACACATACATATGTATTATTTTAAGCACCCAAAGCTCAAGGTGCATATATTGTAGCTTTAATCCAGGTGCTGATTTATTGTAACTTACTATATGTGTGTTTGATAAGCACGGTTACTGTGGGCTCTGGAGAGAATAGGGGTTTTTCTTCTCCCAGGGGGATTGAGCAGACACAGGGTAATTTGTAGTGAAATTTCCAGCAGGGTTCGTTTTGCAGGTGGCTGAGTGCAAGGGTGTGGTGAGGAATGAGAGAAGCAATTTGCTGGCTGAAGGCTGTGAATATGAGCATTGTTGCACAGCAGCAGGTTGGGTCGTGAGGCGATGGGCTTTGAGATCATGGGCGGTTTGATAGCAGGAAAGCTGGCAGGGAGGGTGATCCTTTGAGGTATCCCTAAGATTTGCAAATAATAAATGATTAAATAGTCTTCAAATGATATGTGACTGAACATGGATAATCATGATTTTTTTATGTGATATTCTTTAGGGTTATTTGAGACTGTATTAAATATTGACATGAGAAAAGAACAATACATTCCTCTTGTATAAGCATCTTTTAAAAATGCTTAAAGAATTGAATGTTTGCTTACATTTTTTTAACTGGAGTGCAGAGTTTTGATTGTTTATTTACATTTTTAATTCATTCTTATTACATTTATACTTATTTTAATTGAATACTTCAGTGAAATACAGAAGGATATATTTATCAGAATGTCCAAACTGCCATTTTTCAGGCAATGAATGCAAATGGTGGCCATAACTGTCAAGGCAAGATTTTCTGTTTATAATATCTTCTGCACACATAATTATCATATGTCTTTAAAAACTATTTTATTTTATTTTATTTTATTTTATTTTATTTTAAAATAATAATAAACTTGAAAGCTCCTGGTTTCCATCTGCTTCCACTGGAACTTCTCTTTTTATGTTCCACAAAAGAAATAAAGTATTATAGGTTAGAAGTGATACAAGGGAATAAATGATATTTTGCTGAGATAGTTTCTTGAGTGTAATAACTATTGTTTTTATTGAAGAACATATGGGTCTTGAAACCTTTGGAATTGTAAAATTAATCATGGTTAATTAATTAAATATATCAATAAGTTTGAAAATAATAATAATAATAAAGTTTGAAAACAAGCAACAAGCAGTTATAATTACAGCAGAAATTCCAAAAAATATCTTAACTTCTATGCAAGGGCCTTCTAATATAAGGTTGAGGACCACTGCTGTACAGGTGCATCTCAATAAATTAGAATGTCATGGAAAAATTCATTTATTTCAGTAATTTATCATTTATAACTCAAATTGTGAAACTCGTGTATTAAATAAATTCAATGCACACAGACTGAAGTAGTTTAAGTCTTTGGTTATTTTAATTGTGATGATTTTGGCTCACATTTAACAAAACCCACCAATTCACACATTCTCAACAAATTAGAATATGGTGACATGCCAATCAGCTAATCAACTCAAAACACCTGCAAAGGTTTCCTGAGCCTTCAAAATGGTTTCTCAGTTTGGTTCACTAGGCTACACAATCATGGGGAAGACTGCTGATCTGACAGTTGTCCAGAAGACAATCATTGACACCCTTCACAAGGAGGGTAAGCCACAAACATTCATTGCCAAAGAAGCTGGCTGTTCACAGAGTGCTGTATCCAAGCATGTTAACAGAAAGTTGAGTGGAAGGAAAAAGTGTGGAAGAAAAAGATGCACAACAAACTGAGAGAACCGCAGCCTTAGGATTGTCAAGCAAAATCGATTCAAGAATTTGGGTGAACTTCACAAGGAATGGACTGAGGCTGGGGTCAAGGCATGAAGAGCCACCACACACAGACGTGTCAAGGAATTTGGCTACAGTTGTCGTATTCCTCTTGTTAAGCCACTCCTGAACCACAGACAACATCAGAGGCGTCTTACCTGGGCTAAGGAGAAGAAGAACTGGACTGTTGCCCAGTGGTCCAAAGTCCTCTTTTCAGATGAGAGCAAGTTTTGTATTTCATTTGGAAACCAAGGTCCTAGAGTCTGGAGGAAGGGTGGAGAAGCTCATAGCCTAAGTTGCTTGAAGTCCAGTGTTAAGTTTCCACAGTCTGTGATGATTTGGGGTGCAATGTCATCTGCTGGTGTTGGTCCATTGTGTTTTTTGAAAACCAAAGTCACTGCACCCGTTTACCAAGAAATTTTGGAGCACTTCATGCTTCCTTCTGCTGACCAGCTTTTTAAAGATGCTGATTTCATTTTCCAGCAGGATTTGGCACCTGCCCACACTGCCAAAAGCACCAAAAGTTGGTTAAATGACCATGGTGTTGGTATGCTTGACTGGCCAGCAAACTCACCAGACCTGAACCCCATAGAGAATCTATGGGGTATTGTCAAGAGGAAAATGAGAAACAAGAGACCAAAAAATGCAGATGAGCTGAAGGCCACTGTCAAAGAAACCTGGGCTTCCATACCACCTCAGCAGTGCCACAAACTGATCACCTCCATGCCACGCCGAATTGAGGCAGTAATTAAAGCAAAAGGAGCCCTAACCAAGTATTGAGTACATATACTGTAAATGAACATACTTTCCAGAAGGCCAACAATTCACTAAAAATGTTTTATTTTTTTTTTAATGGTCTTATGAAGTATTCTAATTTTTTTGAGATAGTGAATTGGTGGGTTTTTGTTAAATGTGAGCCAAAATCATCACAATTAAAAGAACCAAAGACTTAAACTACTTCAGTCTGTGTGTACTGAATTTATTTAATACACGAGTTTCACAATTTGAGTTGAATTACTGAAATAAATGAACTTTTCCACGACATTCTAATTTATCGAGATGCACCTGTAAATCCATAATCTTTTCTTTACTAAAGTTTAAGTTCTTGTAGGAATATGTGCACACACTCACTCACAATAAACCCTCAACACGCAATTTGTTTTGGTCCTTTGTTTTAGTAACTGAAAGGCTTATGTAGACATGAGCATCAGCAAGAGGCAGTACGAAGGTCATATCATCAGACACACAAGCGTGCAGTTGGCAGTTTTATTCCAAGAGGAATTATGGTAATCTCTGAGGCTTTGGTGCTGATTCAAATAGCAGTTCAACTCTTTAAATCCCCTGCCAAAAGTCTCCTACATGGCTTAGGTCATACCAGGGGAAAGAGAACTGTGAGGAAACACATGGATCAAGGGGAGAAATAGGGTAGTTTGATGCGTTCTTGCCAACGTTTTCCATCTTTTTCTCTTCTAACTGCCAGTAATAGAATTGTGCATCGCAATATGTCTGAAGAAAAGACCTGAATAAGCTTTAAAATGCAATAAGTAAGGTGTGAAGAGAAGAAAACCACAGCAAAGCTTACAGTCGCGTGTGTGTGGTCAGACATGTGTTATTCTTCTGGATGATTTTTGCTGTGATGATGAGCATCTTTTTCTCAGTGTCTCCTGAATTGTTTAATGGAAAATCAGCAGAAGACACAGCTGGCCGAAGAATGTGATGTGCTGTCAGTCAGGTCCTGGCTCCTGTGTGGGTGGGAGTTTTTCTTACTCCCCCACTGTGGGGGGAACCAATGGCATGGCACCTGTTTTACATTCCACCAAGAGGCCTTGGGTTCTGGAAAGCTGGGGCTGATTCCAGCAAAAGCTGCTCAGGCATGGCATATGGAATAAAGCAGTCAATCTGTGCAGCAAACTTCTGTGCAGTTATGTCTCCTGTGTGTTCTTTGTGACAAATGCAGACAATGCTCTGATTTTTATTTTATTTTATTTTATTACTTTATTTTCCTGTCCTCGAATTTGATTGCCTGAGCAGCATTCTGATAGCAGCACTGGGGAACCTCACTCTTGTATAATTCGGCTTGACTAGGGGTGTAACAGTTGGTTTTGAAGTCACGGTTCAGAAATTAATTAATTAATTAATTAATTAATTAATTTATTTATTTATTTATTTATTCATTCACGTATGTGTATACTGTTACACCCCAACTGTCTGCATTCGCAGTGTCCCAGACAAAAGTATGTGAATGATGTGGAGTGGAAATGGGTTTTTGTGATTTTTACCTTGAACAAGTAGCGAGTTAGACAGCAGTGTTCATTTTTACAGTTTTTTAGTTATAATTATTCTTTTGACATACATATTCTTTAAATTCAGTAAATATTTTGTGTATTCATTAAAATAAAATCATATTTTAGTACATTTTAGTATGTTTCATTTATAAAAATACTATTTTATTAAATTAAAAATGTATTCTTCTTCTTCTTCTTCTTATATTAAACCCACACACATTACACAAATTTACACAAATACTCTAATTTTAGCCTATTTTATAATTCATGTGCCCTAGTAATCTTTAAGAAGTCACATTCCGTTGACTTCTATCACTTTTATACTGACCAAACAATATTTTCTGTCCCCTAACCAACCCTAACCCTAAACCTACCCCTTACAGAAAACCTGTTTGCATTGTTACACTTTCAGATAAACATATTTTACTATTTTTAATATTTTTTTTTCTCATCAAAAATGTCAAAAATTTCAGGTTTTACTATCCTTGTCATTTGGTCCCCACAATGTAGCATAAACAAGCACACACACACACACACACACACACACACACACACACACACACACACATATATATATATATATATATATATATATTAGTTTTTAAGAATGTATCAACATTTCAAGTATCAAAAATAATAAATAATATATAATATAAAAAATATATAATATTATAATGAGCACACAAAGACAATATGTGATAATAATTTTGTAAATATGCTTTAGTTATTCATTGATTATTTGAAACAATTACAAATATTTAAAAAAATATTTTAGAACAAATTTATTGTTCACATTTTGTGGTGTTATTGTTTACTCATCATATTTTTGTGTTTTAATTCAAATTGTTTAATTAGTAATGCTGTGAAATTTTCATCCCATCTTCATTATTGTTATTTAAATAATAAGTATTTTGCTAACAGTCATTTTAATCAGTAATTTCATTGTTGGGTTTAAAACGAATAAGAGCGAATTTGTCTGTTTTTCTCACTCAAACATTTATATGTGAGTGAGCGGATAATGGAAAACCCTAAGCGGAACTGGAGTGGAGCGGTATAATGTATAGTCAGAACACAAATGCATTTCCTTGGTGTTTTTAAAGAAGTCGACAAGAAATGGAAATTGCAATTGTCTTTCTTCTCTATTGTGACATATATCTAAGTGAAATGACTTCTTGAACAAGAAAAAACGTAATTCGGGACTTGATTTTGTCCATCGGGAATTGATTGGGCTGTTGTCGACTGCTAATTGCTGCGATTTCATGTGATTGACAGGTTGCTGGAGGGGAGAGATTTTTTTCCCAGCCTCATGACGGTTCATACATCGTCGACCGCAGATGTCCTTGTTGGGGGAGGGGAAGTTCATGTTTTTGATTAAAGATTACTAGGGCACATGAATTATAAACAAATAATGATGTGCACATTCAAAATAAACACTGCAATACTTCATTTTAAAAAAGAAGGTCAATTTTTGACATTGATAGTGACTTTTATGCTGACGCAAGACACGTGTTCAACTTTATTAGGTGCCCTTGAAGCCATTTTAGCAGAGGTGACATCCTCACAGAGTCAATCCACAGGTGTAGAGAAGGACATCAAACATTCCCGCTGTAAGAAGTGGATTTAAGCCGCGAGAGTCTTTATCTACAACAGACTCCTTTTTTGTCTGCAGGCTTAGATTTAAATGGACTCAGCTTACTTGCAAATCCTCGCCAAGGGCATTGCATAACTTTGCATTGTTGTAGAAGTAGGTGTTTGATAATTGCTAAAAAGATGACCGTGACTTGTGCGTGGTAGTCTCATCCAAACAAATTGTGGTGAGCCTGAAGCCTTGCTCATGTGTTGTGTACAAAGGCCCATTCAAGGAATAAAATCCCTGGTGGCTTTTATATACCGTAATTTTAAATAGTATATACTGTACTGTTATTATAGCACAATCCCTTAAGTACATGAACAAATGAAAACAAAGTACAACCATGGCCAGTGAATTATTTAAAGCTGATTTAGCTGTTTTCTCTGTATGAAACCAAAATGGCAGTTTTTTCCAACATTGCACCCACATGACAAATCGTATTAGCGGAGTTCAGTATTTTTGCAGACTTCAGCTGTTTCGCTTTGGGTTTTGTGCTGAAACTTTTAATTTGTAATTTATTCAGTTTTGATCGCTATATTTTCTCTCACCATAAAGGGCCCCATTTTGTAATGTGTTCACATCCTCAAGGCGGTATTACTATACTGCTCTGCAGCTGTGTGCAGGACCGTCAGGATATGACTGAGCCAGGCTTGGAAATATTACAAGCTGCTCATGGAATGTCTGACACTGGAAGAGCTCCATCTGCATGTGGGGCAGCAGCCGTCCTTCTCCACAATGACTATTTGATAGCACAACCTTACTTTACTGTGTAAAGCCTGTCATTTGAAATAATAATTTTTTAAAAATTAATTTTTAAAGGAAAATAAAGGAGAACTATTATGCCCATTTTTACAAAATGTAATATAAGTCTCCGGTGTCCCTAGAATGCATCTGTGAACTTTCAGCTCACAATACCCCACAGATCATTTATTATATCATTTTGAAAAAGCCTATTTTGATTGGAAGCAGAAATATAATATAAAATATGCTATAAAATAAATATAAAATATGCTGTTTTCGTGCATGTATCTTTAAATGCACATGAGCTTTGTTGCGTTGCATCACGCCGCGTAAACATAACACCATGTCTGCATTTGTGATTGGAGAAACACAAACAACAAGCACTACTTACACTCGCGTTTGAATAGTAAGTAGCAGATTTTTTAAATAATAAAACGTAACGTTACTTACAGGCTGAGAGTCAGAAGCGCCAGACTGTCCTTGTAAGGTTGGAACTGCCCCACTTTTGAGTAAAAGTCTTTCTACATGTAACAGCCGTGGTGTCCAGCAAGCCAGTAAACCTCACTCCCCTGATCTAGTGACTCTTAGCGCCCGTCTCTCGCGCTTAGACCACGGTTCGAATCTCGCTCGGAGCGCTGGTGAATAGGACCGTTACACACAACCGGCCTTGTACTCTCCCATGTTCAGAAACAATCCTCCGTGAAGTGTGCAGCACAAACTCCAATATTTGTGTTGTACTGCTCTGGGACAGTGTTGTAAATAAAACTCAACTCAAAACTCAACTCAGTTTCTTATGTCCTCTTTACTCGCATCAAACACACAGCACCTCTCCACGACATGACGCCGGCGGAAGCAACAACATAGAGTGAGAAAGTTACAACCTTCTTTCTTTGCATATACATTTGGGCGGTGTTATGCAAATCTTCCCACATCATGACGTAGAGATGTGGGGGCGTGTTAGAACGAGCCGTTTTAGGTGGGTGTGGCTGACTCTTAACTTAATAAAGAATATCTCTTTGGATTTGAGACTTTGGTCTTTGCAACTTTACAGATCTTCTTTATGCACCAAGAGCTTGTAACACTCCAAAGAGAAAGGAAAAATTGAAATCGCATCATATGACCCCTTTAAAACAAACATGAGTTACAAAAACAGTTGGTTATGTCTGTGAAGGTAAACAGCTGGGAAAGAAACTGTATGTTTATATTAGATCTGTGTTGCAGCAGTGTAATATACATTAAATAAATCAATAAATCCACTGCTCTCGTCTCCTCTGAGGCTGGGACTCTAAATAGTGTTCTGTGCTCATCAGTGCAGCCAAAGACAGAGCAGTTAGCATGCTTTGCTTGAACTTTCACCATGGCGTTAGAACTGGAACACAGCTGTCACTTGCGAAAACAAAATGATGGCGCTGTGGGTGGAAACGTGCAGATTAAGGGGTGGTAATATTATAATAAGATCCCCTTCCTACGTCACGGGTGAGCGAAATATGAGCGACTTGTTTTTTCACAAGCTTGCAGAGAAAGGCTTACCAAAGAAATTACTGGGTTGGTTTTTTTTTTTTTTTTTGACATTTTCTCAGTTGGTAGATGCACTGGGGACCCGATTATATCACTTAGGGTGTGTTCAAGCCTGTCTTGTTTGGTCCGATTGAATCAAGCTCAAGTTCGTTTCCCCTCTTTGTGCAGACCTTTTGGGCAGGTGTGAATACAGCAGTCGCACTCAGGTGAGGACCAAACAACCATACTGAGACCCAGCTGAAGAGGTGGTCTCAGTCCAGTTCCAAACGAACTCTGGTGCGGTTGAATGGATGAACCAATGAATAGATGACCTTAGCACATGTGTGGTTTTGTTTACAATTTCTGGTTCACTTGCAAAAAGGACAGGGTGAAAGCAAATCACACAAACAAAAAAAAAAAAAAAAAAAAAAATCAACATTTTTGGTATTTGGTTTGGACCAAAGCAAGTGAACTGTCGGACTTTCCTGCTGACTACACCCTTAAACACGGAAAAAGTCAGATTTTCGTGATATGTCACCTTTAACAAAATTCTTCTTAAAAATTATGTATGCATAATCAAGTAAACCTAAATTGCTTCAGTTCAGAAAGTGTTCATCTTGAGATATTACTAACAATATAAAAGTTATTCTTATATTTACTTTAAAAAATTGTAAAGTTTTCACATCAATCAATCAATCAATCAATCAATCATTTACCACAAAAGGAGGACGCTTATAGAATTATACTAAGCCTTTTACTTGCTTAAAAAGTATTAACCATCAATCTCACGACAGAAGGTTTTTAAGCAAATTTTGGAACATGCTGATGATTTAGAGGCCTAATAATTCATGATACAGTAGGCTTCATAGGGTTAAGGTGTCATTTTGAAATATTGTACTGAAACTTATTTTATTATTATTATTTTTATTTACCATGTTCAGATGCCAAACAAAAAACATTTACATTTTGGAAAATTACAACAATTCCACATAATACTGATGTGAATTTTGGTGCAAATATATATTTTTTTTTTCAATTGTACAAATATTTTACACTTAAAAATAAAGGCTCTTTGCTGCAAAGAGATGACTTGGACTTCATGGAGATTAGAAAAGATTCTTTAAAGTTTTTTTAAAGAGATACAGAATAACAAATTCAATAAAGACCCGTTGTATCTTCTTCTTTCTGACCATAAAGTCCTTTTTTAAGCTGTCACATTGTTAACAGGCCTTTCGTTTATCTGTTAGAGGGCTAATATTTAGTATAGGACTTCTACAAAAGGTTTACCTGATCTTGATGTGATGTTCCTGAAAATATTTGATGCAATAATACTGTTTGTCTATAGTCAGCTATTTTTACTCTTTTACTATTTTATTTTTAATGGTCATTTTGTGGCACCTTCAAAGACCTTGTTGAGTTGCACATATGTTTTATACTGATGTGGTCATTCCTTGATTCTAACAGACTCATGTATTTGCTCTCAAGAGGTTTCTTCGTGGTGATGAACAATTGGATGTCTATTGATCCCTGTGCTATGTGCAAAACAGCTGTGTCAGGCCAGGTGCAGTCAGTTCATTTCTTCTGTCTGAGGAACAATTTATACCATAATTCCTGCTGGATAAATCTTAGTTCTCGACTGCCAAGGAAAACCAGATGAAAGCTGTTAATGCAGGGTGGCTTTGGAAACAAAAACGCTTCTCCATAAAGGTGTGGATTTCTTTCTCTGGATTTTTTTTTCCTCAGTTTCAGCTCTCTTTCATGCTTATTTTCCTTGTCAGGCTCATGCTGGACAGATGCTTCAAGTCACACCTCACCCTTCAGTCACAGAAAATACATATTCTCTTTGTGACATTTTCCAGATTTCACTTTTGAAAAATGCTAAATTATGACAGACTCATAATTACATTGAAAGTAAGCAGAGAGAATAATATTACATTTCAAAAACCGACAGAACGAGATGGAATTAAATATTTGCTCAATGTGCTATAAAACAGCTCAGCTTTCATTTACGAGTTAATAATTCACAAGAAAAAATAAATAAATAAAAAAATAAATTATAATATATATATATATATATATATATATATATATATATATATATATATATATATATATATATATATATATATATATATATATAGGCCAAATTTTGTATTTTCATTTAGCTTATTAGCTTAGCTTGGTCTACTAAAATAACCAAAACAACTACAACGGCAATAAAAATCAATGAAAGCTATACAGACATACATAAAAATAATAATTGTAATTATACTACTACTACTACTACTACTACTACTACTACTAATAATAATAATAAAACATTTTAACTATAATTAATATTAAAAGAGAATATATAATTCTAAAAACTAATTCAATTAAATTAATAAATTATTAAACAATAAATAAAATTAAAAATTAAATGCCTTGATCATATTTTTACTTAAGTGATAAGTAGGACTTTAGTTTATGCATTAGGTATCTTGAACTAACAATGAAAAACAATTTTTTTAATAAAAACTAATTTATTAATAGTAATTATTAATATAAGAAATCTATTACTTTACAAAATACTTGGTTAATTCATGCACTCAAAATGTAAAAAAAATAATAATAATAATAATGCAGAAATAAAGATTAAATTTATTATTAATTAAGGTTTTTAAATGCATTGTTAGTTCATGATACACAATGCATATAAAATAAATAAATGACCAAAAAAAAAAAAAGAAAAAAAAAGAAACTCATAGTAAAGCCTTACACTGTTTATTTTAATTTCCCAAGAACAACAGTTCGCAACAGTAGTGTGTTCCCATACTACACAGCAGTAACCAAATAATATTGTATAAGGTGAAAAAACTTTCAGAAACAGTTCAACCTATTCTAATTCAGCCAAAACTGAGCACAATATGGGGTAAATAACATAATAAGTCCCCATAAGCACAGCCCCAGCTGTGAGAGCAACAGAGCAATTTGTTAAGAAGATGCCATGGTTAATGAGAACCACTTGCTGCCGGACTCCATAAATTCTGGAGGGGTGGGAGACGGTGGAGGTGGAGGGGGAGGGGGTTTGTAGTTTAGCTCATCCTCTGAAGTGCTTGGAAAACATTCGTTGCACGTCACGCTGACAGCCGCTGAATTTCCTGCCATCCCAGATGTGCCCACACAGCTGTGAAGCAAATGTTCCCCGGAGCCTTTTGTCTCAGGGCAGTTTAAAAAAAAGATATTTTGTGTGTGTGAAAGAAATGTGTGTTTTGTTTATAATTTGTTTGTGGAAATAGCGTATATTTGTGTATCATGTTGCATGTAGATGCTTGTGTTTGTGAAGCGACATGTCTTTGGCTCAGTGGCCGTGATGGAAAAGGCACAAAAGGCATCTGTCCAGAAGTGTGAGCAGCCCTAATCACAATGAACTCAATCTTAATCAGTGTGGTTAACAATAGCTTTCATACACACTGTGATTTCTCTTTCTCACTCACTTTTCTTTGGCGTATTGTGTCTTTTCTATTTACATGTAAGAAAGCCACATATTGAATACACAGACATGGAGCTCTGCATCACATTCACAGGTTTTCCCACTCAGCACTACACGTTTCCCACGGTGGACATCAGGGCAGTTGCACAAATCGGTCAATGACGTGTCTATGACAAGAAAATTACAGATCTTTTAGAACTCTAGTTTAACACACGTGTCAAGTTAGAAATGTACTCCTTGTATTCATTTTGCAATGAAAAAAAAAAAAAAAAAAACTGCCAGGACAGTATCCATTAATTTTACTGACATTTCTGTTAACCCTAAAACACAACCCAATGCAGTGGAAAATTCAAAATATGGTAAAATACCTGTAAAAAATCTATATGGAAAATTAATTCATATTAATACAGTGCATTGGGCTCTATTTTTTTTTTTTTTTTGGATCATGTGGTGTTGTGGTGTACATATGAGTGCATTTTTAAAAAAAAATTTAAATATATTTTCAAGGTTATTAATTTATAAATATCATTACATATTTACAGTTGTATTATTATCTGATATTTTATGATATTGACCCCCCTCCCCCTGTATATTGGACCACATTGTATTTATTTGTTTGTTCGTTTATTTGTTTATTTGAAAAAAAAAATCTTCAAGAATTTCATTATTTTAATTAGGCTTTTTTCTTCATTATGATAACAGCAATCTATTTTATTATTTATGCACTATTATTTTATGTATTATTATTTTTAATTAACTTTCATTTTTATATTTTAAAATGTGTTTTTACTTTTGTCATTATTATTATTATTATTATTATTATTATTATTATTTATCATTTAAATACTTCAGCTTAAACTTGTATAATTTAAATTTATTTGTTTTCTTTTAGATTTTTCATCTAATTATTTTATTTTATTGTAATTTTATTTCAGCTTAATTTCAATTAAACACTTTCTTTCTTTCTTTCTTTCTTTCTTTCTTTCTTTCTTTCTTTCTTTCTTTCTTTCTTTCTTTCTTTTTTTCTTTCTTTCTTGTTAATTGATTTAAGGTTAGTGAAGACAATACCGGATAACAGAACAACTGACACCATGACTTTATGTCCCACAAAAAAATAAATAAAAATAAATAAATAAACAAACAAACAAACAAACAAAATTATTATTATTATTGTTATTGTTATTGTTATTATTAATATTATTATTATTATTATTATTATTATTATTATTATTAAAAACATTTATTATTATACGGAAAGTAAAAACATGGTCATCCAAGGAGAGGTATATTCAAGTCATTTTATGTGTGCTTTTTTAATGTGTTTTTGAATAGATAAATAGATAGTGGAGAAAGTGACCATCATGTCATTGACCCATTCTAGGACAAATACCCAACATACACCATACAAGACAATTCTGCCCTGATGCTGGCTATACTTAATACTCTCTGATCCCACACAGCCCAATGTTATGGTGCAGATAAGTGTACAAAGCAGCGGTGACATGAGAGGCCAAACATGGAGGAGTTCAGGGCCGGACATGATAGATGGATTAGCCACTCACAGGATCCAGGCACATGTCTCTCATCATTGCTGCGGAGACGCTCCACAGTCAGGCCTGTTTAGGGCCTCTGAACCCAGATCAGATAAACACTCTACTGATGGGGACTTTACTGGCTTTGCTGAAAACCAACTGGAGGTTTTCTTGTGCGAGTGTGTGTTTGCACAGCCATGTTCAGCAGACATAGCCTGTCATGTCGTGCTAAGAGGTGAATGGGGGCTCTGTTTCATGCAGTTTGTACATTCACTCAGTCTTTGCTGGCCCTTTGGCATTAGTGAAACTGGCTTGAGCTCTCAGACTACCATTCACTGTTATTTGTCTTAAACATTCCTCTTAAAACATTGGCACACACTAAAGCTCTGTTCCAAAACCCAGTATGCTGCCTCCAGCCAGCACAGACAGCTCACTAACTGTCAAGAAAACTCATAAGTGACTGATATGGAATGCTCTACAAAGGCAGAAACTCTGTGTGAGAGGAACAATGCAATAATCTAATACACGGGTCTTCTGTGGTGAATGACGATACCACAGGTTCTTACCGCAAGTTACTGTTCACATAAAAAAAAAAAAATAATAATAATAATAATTTTAGATTATCATCAGCTAAAGTTAAAAAGAAAAAATTCTGTTAAATGCTAAATAGAAATGTAATGTACACTACCATTCAAAAGTTTGGGGTGAGAGAGTGAATATTTTTATTCAGCAAGGATACATTAAATAGAAGACATTCATAATGTTACAAGATTTATATTTCAAATTAATGCTGTTCATTTGAACTTTCCATTCATCAAAAAATCCTGAAAAAAACACTGTCATGATTACAAAAATATTTGTACTAAATAAAAAAACTAAATAAAATAAAAAATAATTAAAATAAAATAAAACTTTTGAACGGTAGTGTAAATGATTGCATATGACTCTGTGCATAAACGATGATTATTTTAATTTTATTTATTTATTATTCTTTTTTTTAATGTAGTCATCTTAACAGAATATGCATATACATTCATTTGGTACTATAAGCATGTTATTATTGGCCATACACATATATAAATTAATATACATGGTACACAAACAAACTTTAAAATTGTTGCTTCATAATTATTGTTGTTGATCCTGTATAGGGTATGAAGTTTTTTTTTTGGCTTGTCGTCATTCTGGATTCTGGGATTGTCTTCTCCGTGTAGGATGCATGCAATGCAACTTAAGAAAAATAATCAAAAACAATGTAGCAGAATTAAGTTCTATGATGCTTTAAGATACTCCCTCTGTAGACAGCTCAGTATTGGAACACCGAATATATTATTGAATTTGACTAAAATAACAGTAGTATTAGGTTGAATTTGAACTTTTTGAGCCATTTAAAATTGCTACAACTTGCTAAAGTTTATTCTATCTTCCCCTTGCAACACCTGGCCTGCCACCCTGATTCAAACACTCTCACAGAATCCCAGAATCTCAGCAGAATCCCAAGAAGTGGCAAATAAATTTGAAGCCGTGGGGCCTGCTGTCTCAAAATCTCACCGAGGGGTCTGCTGTTTCAAGCTTTCGTGATAAATTTTTCTCACGTCATGTCTCGGCTAATTTCTGGCTGATGAACGCCTGAAGTGCTCCATTCACAGCTCTGGAGAGGAGAAGAGAGGAGGGGAGATGGGGGAGATGTCCAGATGCCGGCCCTTACACCCATGGCTTCCTCATTCTAGCCATCTGCCTGTCCTCCAGGGCCGCTGCAGTGACTGAGGCTTGGCCTGTGTGTGGAAGCCCCTCTCAGCACTGCAATGAGTGAGTGAGAACAGGCTGCTAGAGATAAGGACACGAGTCGAGAGGAAGCAATGTGATAGCATGAATGTGTTTAACTCACACTCTCTCTCTCTGTTTTCGCCTTGTTATCTTTGGCCTGCTTATACTTTCTCTTTCATTTATTTTTTATGCATAGGTCTGTGTATGCCTTCGCCGATCTATGTGCATGTGTGTGTGCATATGTCTTTATGTGGAAGGTGATGAGTGAGAAGCAGGCCCACGGGAGATCACGTCACCTCAGAGATAGCCACTATTGCCTAGCAACAGGCCCCTTAGGCCCTGAGAGGGAACTGAGAAGGGAAAGTCGATCCGCTTTTTAAAAATCATAATAATGGATCTTTTCAAACAGGGAGACAAATGGATTAACCCTCATAATGCTAAAACTCATGTTAGCCTGCTTTAATTAGCATGCATGAATGGTAACAAACTGAGTTTGGAGATTAGCCAAATGACATTTAAAATACCCAAATGAAATGAATGCATGTGGGTCAGTGACATGACGCTAATTTTGTTTTGCCTGGATGTATTAATTTATTCAAAAATACATTATTATTATATAAATTAATAAACTAATTATGTAATATAATTACTTATTCCTATATATATATATATATATATATATATATATGTGTGTGTGTGTGTGTGTGTGTGTGTGTGTGTGTGTGTGTGTTCATGTTTAATGTATAGTTATAAATTAATAAAGATAGAAGGAAGGAAAATATGTTTGTACTTTTAATATGTTTGTACTAATAGTCATTAAACGAAAACTTTTCTTGAAAATTATATAAAAGTTTTTAAAAACCACATGAAGACCTAAGACTTTGGTGTGTTTTAAACTAGATTTTCTCTTCTCTTTATAATGGAGAGTTTCATTTGTTATTAACCCATATTTTAATCTTTGTGTGTACACTATTTATTTGTTTAAAAAACACAACTATCATTATAATATAACAATCTTTATATAACTTTTTTTTTTTTTTTAATTTTTATGTTATGTTAACTTTACTGTATGTATTTCTGTTATGTTAACCTCCTCTGTGTTTTGTACATGGCCACGCATGTGTCTCTTCCCTTCCAGCGGTCTTCACATCAGCCATCATTCAAATCCTTCCTCAAATCTCACTTATCCTTAACGGTCCCTCAGCACTGTTAAAACCTGCTCACACCCATGTAAGGAACTCAGAAAGCCCCAAACTGTTTAATGCTCTAAGCCAGGGGTTTTCAATCTTTTAGGTGCCGTGGACCCCCAAATATGATCATCATTGTGCGAGGGACCCCCATCCTTGTAAATGTAAAATACATTTATATAGTTTCTTGTATAAATACCCAATTTACACTGCGAAAATTTCATATTATAAAACATTAAAGTCAAAAACATTAATTGGAAAATAATTAGTTTCTATTAAATTACTTTTTTTTTTTCTAAAAGTATTATTTAAAATGTGTTTAAAGAACTGTATTTATTTATGTATCTTTGTAATCTACATTTTAGAATTTATTTTAATATATTTTATATTTATTTCTTTGTTTTCATTTTTACTCATTGATTTTAATACATTTATGAATAATTTATTTTTTAATTCTTATTCAATCATATTTTTGTGGTAATTCTTTTATAATTATTATAATTATATATAATATAATATATTAAAATTAATAATAATAATAATAATAATAATATAATTTTTACATTTTTATTTTTTCTTTTTTTTTTATGACTTTTCTCCAAACATTTTCAAGGACCCCTTAGCACTTCCTTGGTGCCCACTGGGGGTCCCCGGACCCCAGTTTGAAAACCCCTGCTCTACGCTAATATCATTTTTTTTTTTTTTGTGTCCTTGTGAATGAAAATAGGGACGCATGCATCCATATTCATGAAGATTACAAATGGTGATGCAGTGGTCTCTCAGAATCTCAATGGATGTGGCAGTATCTCTGCATGAGGTACAGACGGATTTGCTTCAAAATATTTGATTGGATAGAGCTTTTTCATATTTTCCTGTTTACTACTATGGCATTTGTCTTTGTGCTGTACTGAATGCAATGTTTTTGAAGCATTTGAACACCATATAATAGCTCAATTATGGTGTGCACAGTTTTCGTGCACTTTTTCACCATCTGAACAACATATTTTCTTTACGCCAATTTCTGTCCAAACAGACACACATTGCAAGCAAGCGAGAGAGATTCTGAGCTCATTTCAGCCGTATAACGAGACAAATGATTGTCTTCTCGCTAGACAGTGCAGAGGACGTTTACGGACACGGCAGGTGCAGCTGCGCCTGAAATTGCTTTGTTTAAACTTGTCAGGTCAAAATGGACATTTTAGAAAGGTTGCATCCTGGGGCAAGTGCAAGTGGGCTCCATGGAAGCATTGCAGACAGTTTGTACACGCAGGATCTGTGTGTGTGTGTGTGTGTGTGTGTGCGTGAAATCAGAGCTGGTGTGTTTGACCTGATCCTAGGATGAAAATAGCGCAAAGACTGTGGCACAACAGTCTAATCAACTGAGCTTTTAATAATTTAGTGTGTTATCTTCATATGCCACGAGCTCTGATGTAGAACGCTGAGTTGTTTGTTTATGCATGTCCTTGCCTCCTTGGCTGTTAGAAAGAGGTCTGGAAGAAACACTTTGCTGAGAACTTTTTAAGATGCATTTCTGTGGTAAACAACTTCAATGATTTATAACTGGAGTCGTGTAAATGATAACAGCAATAATCGTAATTAATTGCAGGCTTATTTCATTACAACACCCACCTCGTTGTCTCAAAGTCAGGCTATATTAAAACAACTTAGTCAGCAACTTCATGCTAACTTGGACATGTCATATCTGCAAATGGAGAGAGCACCTTAAAACATATATAGAGTATGTATAAACTGAGGTCTGAGGTAGTTGCACATGGACGCTGGAGAGCAAACATTTGCACTGCAAAAGGTTAAGATGACTCCATGCAAATCTCTGCCTTTTGGCGTTCATGCCAAAATCTTTAAACAATGATGATTTTATTTGAATTCCCACGGGAGAAAAACTCCGGCATTCTGACTGCAGCTCATGAACATTCACAGCTGAGACAAGGAGACGTTTCCCATTAGTCACATTTACGGTTTAGAGCAGAGTAGTTGAAACCTTGACATATATGAGCCAAACCATTTTGGCACGTACATTTATCAATCATGACATTACAGAAATAATAAATTAATTAAGAACTTTATGTACTTTTTATGTTTTGGTAATGTTTTAAAAATCTCCAATTATCTGTTTTTTGTTTGTTTTGATGATACTTATATTTAAAATTATTTTTCCATGTTTATGTATTCATGCCAAGTTCTGTCATAAAACTCTAGGTGGCGCAGGCTGATGGGTCGTTAATACAAATTGATGATATTGACAGCGTTAAACTACTTGGCATAACCTGATTGGTTCATGTTGTATATGCAGCCAATGCGTGCTGCTTTACATTTAAATGGCTGGTTAGCATTATCCAGAACAGCTCGCAGCGCTCTTTCAGAGTTCTTCTGAAACCCTCCACCTCCCCAGATCCACCTGTATAGATCTGCTGCGGGTTATTATATATGCTATTTGTGCAGCAGCAGTATGTCTTAAATACTCACAGCACTGTATTGGCATATGTATTGGCAGTAGTAAGTTCCTGTACTTGCTTTTTCGGCAATTCAGCAGCAGCAGT
Organism: Spinibarbus caldwelli; assembly: GCA_039654775.1. Taxonomy (NCBI): domain Eukaryota; kingdom Metazoa; phylum Chordata; class Actinopteri; order Cypriniformes; family Cyprinidae; genus Spinibarbus; species Spinibarbus caldwelli. The sequence continues at coordinate 15,111,220 of CM077238.1, forward strand.
GTAGCAGATCTATTCTGCCAAGACCAAATACATTAACATTGTCACATCCATTACCATGCTAAAATCTTCAGAGAATTGTCATGATAGAAATAATTTTATATTCAAAACATTAATTTCATGACATTATTTCTATGTAAATGCATTTATGCTGCCTCTGTGCAACATGAAATGATCTGTCTAAATACATTTTTTGTCATTTATATGCCTATTTAAATGCAGCTTCTGTGCTGCAGTGTAAAGTTTTGTCATATGTCATAGGCATTTGTTATAACTTTTGCATGAACAACCAAAACCAGCATGTCCAAATAACCTTCAGAAATACTGATAGTTAATTTTCCATGTACTTCTTTCAAATCTGTGCAATAGGAAGAGCAAATGAGGGATCATGTGCCTCATTCTCAAAGCTGTGAATAAGTGCTAGTGGAAGTATGCAGCCTGGGGCTGTTTTTTACTCCGTTATGAAGTTGCTATTGTGAGTTTTTTGGATTGAGATTCCTGATAGAGGACGAGCACAATACAACCTCTTTCTCTCTCTCTCCTTGGGAATCTTTGTACATTTTCCAAAAGGTATAGTGTTGCAATAAATTGGTTCACTCAGACAACACAATCAAGTTAGATAGACCGCATAATTTGCTTTCTATGCTGTTTAATTACTCGTCTTTATTGTGAAAAGATATCTGTGTGACTAACAGAGAGAACGTGATCCACAAATGGATCTATTTCACTGGCTTCTGTAAGGACAGTGTCTTTTCCCCCTATAATATTATTGGATATTATCAAGTGCTTTGATAGTTAACAGAAATGGAAGTACAAATCTCTATCCACACTGTTTGGCGAGGTTGGGTTCTCTCTTTTTGAGGTTTTCCAGGCACACTGGTCATTAAGTAAGTATTAAGAATGTGTTTTTTTTTTTAATGTGTATGTAACAAGCTGTGCTTAGATGTGTTGCTTATAGTTTAACTCAAACAAATGGCTGATTCCTTGTGTTTTGACACAAAACATACCTGCAGGATTTTATTTTTGTACAGGATGCTGCTGTCTCAGCCTTAAAGTAGGCTTACAAGTCAGTACAGGAATGATAAGACTTGAATTTTGTTTCCAAGCTGCCAACTCTCATATTCCTTGAGTAATATGAGTGTTTTAAAAAGAGCAATATTACAGGTGTGGGTTTGATTGATGTATTGTGTTTGGGGTGGACAGCAGTAATATGAACAGTCTGAGTTGTGCTTATGAGATCAGTACAGTAAATCAGTAAGCGGAGCGGAGAACTCCTGTGAGAGAGTGGAGCCGTCCAAGCCACAAAATTACAGTATCTTAGCTTGTGGCCGCGGGAATGTGCACAACGGTTTTCTAATGAGGACTTTAGACATGTCGTCCCAGACCGCAGACGAGTGCTACAGCAACCAGCAGAGGGCAATATGTGTCCTGAAGCTATGTAACCATAACTGCCCTCTGATCCATAATGAATGTATATTTAAATATTAATGTAATGCTTTACCACATATCAAATGCATTGATTTATTTACAGTTTAAGAATGCCAATGGATTCTGGACAAAGTAACGATGAGACCATATGCATAAACTGTTAGTTTTCTAAACCAAATGAAATGGATCTTCATTGAGATGTCATATTCCCATGAAGTTAGGCCGAACTAATGAGGAATGGGACTGTGGGTCCAGTGGGGTTATGAATTCAGTTCTGCCCCAATGGTCTGGCATATATATATCTGCAGATTCTGAATCTGTAATCAAAGAGACATTTGCAAATGTGCGTTTTAACCCTTACAGTGCACCAGGAAAGGAAAATCACGGTAATGAGTTATATGCTGTAAAATGTTGTGAAGTTTGAATATAAATTTAGTTAACCTAGATTTATGTAGATATCCTGGTTTAATTCTCATTGTCGACATGGATATTCGTTTCACATCCCAATTGAGATTTGCTCCCTTTCAATTAATCCACCAGGAAATTATCTGGAAATTCAGTAGATCTTACCTTGCTTATTTAAAGCTGTGTTTTGAAGAAAGTCTAGACAAAAGAAGACACTATGCTGACTAAATTTCAGGTCATAACATATTAATTAACCAATGGCATTTATATGTTTCTAGCCTATATATTATGTATGTAGATATGTATGTATCTATCGATCAATCTGTCTCTCTGTCTGTCTGTCTATTTACTTGCTTACTTGTATATTAATTTATTTATTCGTGACCCTACAGAGGATAAAGAGTTTGGATTTATTTATTTATTTACATGCATGTTTATTTATTTACTCAAATGTTTATTTATTTACTTGCATGCATATTTATTTATTTATTTATTTCATTAATATTTATTTGTTTACTATTATTATAAAATAAATAGGTAAATATTTGTTTATTTATTATAATTTATTTCTATATTTATTTGCTTATTTCATTTTTCTTTGTTTTGATCCCATTTTAATGCTTATATCCTATCTTTATTATTATTGTTATTTCTTGAAAAAAAAAAAATGTTTGCCTTGGTTTGCCAATTAAAGGTTTGACATATTCAGAATGTAACAATTCTAAAATCAAAAATGCATATGTGTATTTGTATGTTCTTGCCACTGTATGTGTATTGTTGTATGAAGCAGCTAAGGGATTATGAGCAATGTGTGAGTGTGTGTCTGCACACATTTATCTACTGTAAGAGCCGGCATATTCACTAATCATGTATAAAATGCAAATATAATAAGCTATGCAGCAGATATCAGATGTCTTGTGGTTGTTGTGGTGGTGTTTGAGTGTGCCAGTGCATGCATACAGTGTGTGTCCATGTGTGTATGTCTGAGTTAAAACAGCTGCTTCTACAGACCTGCTTCCAGCTGCTTCCAAATTGGTCTGCTATTAAGTTATTATCTGTTTATGGCTCTATGACCAGGCCCGCCTCTGGCAGTACTATCCTCTGTACAGTGGAATGGTTAGAGATGGGTTTTCGGGTCTGGTGTGATAATTGTCCATGTCATACTCATAAAGGCTGGATACCATAAAGACTTGGACTAGCTTTGTATATAATCACAGTGGAGCCTCTGAGCTGGATTGTTTGTGTTTTAATGTTTGCCTAGTATCATTTCTTCTATGCACTCATACAAAGAATGATAAACTTTATTAATAAAGTGATAAAAAGTTAGTTTGTTTCAGACGTCTAATTTTAGACATAATTGAGTTACTACCTTTTCCAGTCTTTATTTATTTATTTTTTTTGAAAATAAACAATTGATGTAAGTTGTATGTGTTTTTGTTATTTAAATGCATACAACAAGATCTGATCTGTGCCAGATGTTAGTCTTCTGTGGCCTTCATAGTCTTCTGTTTTATTGAAGCTACAAAATAGTTCCCCACTCTGATTAGGTGCAAATATGGTTAGGTACAAATAACCAGGTATGCAATCTAATTCATCACAGATGATGAATAAGAAACACCAAGGCTTTGTTTTAAAAGCAGGGTCAGGAATAGCCAATCAGTGGCAGAGCCTTTCCACATACTTACAAATAGATATATACACACATCCAACACACAAGATTTGTCAAGCATGGAGAAAATAATATATATATAATTGAAATATATATATATCAGAGATGGGCACTCGAGTTAGTGACTCGGACTCGAGTCGCATATTTATAGACTTCAGACTTGACTCAGACTCGAGGAAAAGGACTCGTGAATTTAAAAAAAAAAATAAAATAAATAAATAAATTAATAAATTAAAAAATCTCTTGTCTTTTATCCTAAAATACAATTTCTATAACTGATTTTCAAAAGGCGGACCACATCCGCACCCCGGCATTCATCCGGACCGCGAGCCGTAACAGCAGCACCATTTAAAGTGAGCAGCGCGTCAAAACAGCGGAGCGGATCACATAACAAGCGTAGTTTATGGCAAATATCTTTCAGCGCTGTATACTCTGGTATTTTTATCTAAAGCCAAACGCGCTTAATTCAAGCCCTTTCAGCCCCGTGCGCTTTCTCTCTCTCTGGACGCGCTCCGGCGCTAAATTTAAGAGCTGCGGATGACACGGTTATTTTAATAACAACAGAAACAATGCTGCAAATCTGCTGGTTATCTTTCTTTTCTGCTCAAGATGAGAATGTTTTGATTATTGTAGACATTTTTAGTAGATAATGCTTATAATATATTTAAATAGTATAGATTTCAGGAGGAAAACCCTGAACAGAAACTTTTTTTTTTTTGTCACATGGTCTCGCATGTATCTAAATGTAAAAGTACAATACATGTAAAAAAAAAATGTTTTTTTTATTAGATTTTTTTGTTTGTTTTTTTGTCCGGACCTCTACTTGGAAGAAAATATAGACTCCGTGCCTCTTGGAACTTTAATTGAATACCCCTGACTTTTATCAAAAAGAAATACTTGATTTGTATGGTTTTGTAATATCTGTGTCACATATTTCCTTATGTGTCATGATAGATAGGACTCTTATTATAGAATTTTATTATACAGAAAAACTGATTTGAACATGGGAATGGATTAAACAGTAACAGGCTGGATGTACATTAACCTTACATCTTAACACCTCCTTTTTAAAAAAACAAAAAAAACAAAGGCAGATCATAGATCATATATTTTGTCTATAGCCTATAAAACAGCTTCGTAAATAGGAAGTTCCTCTTCAGGAACTCGAGCTGCGTCGAAACGCTCTGGGGAACGCCTTCAGCGTGATCGCGCTCTGAACACGTGTGAAATCTGTCCAAAGGATGGGCGAGACGTCACGGGCGGGTGACGTCAGAGACCAGGAAGCTATAAAAGCACGTGCGGTGGAACCGGCGTCAGCTTTTGTCATTCAGCAATCGCTACTCTGTGTGTGTCTGTCGATCTCTGTTGTGAGTCTTATTTACTGTTGTTTGTCCTTAGTCAATAAGCTCCATAAAGAAAAATGAAAAGTGCTGGCAAGTCGAAGCACTTGGGCGAGAGCAGATCACATTACAGGCGGTGTGTTCCTCCCTGCAATCGTTATATCACTGCTGGGGACACACACAGCCTGTGTGTGGTCTGCTTGGGAGCGAGTCACGCAGAGTCGGCTCTCGAGGGAGCCGACTGCTCACACTGCAAGCGTCTCTCACTGCGTGTACTTCGCTCCTGGAAGGCTCTCTTTTGCGAGGGAGCCTTCGCCAGCGTTCCCCGCGGTGCCGGTCCCGCGTCCGCCGAGGCGGAGCGGTGGCTGCACTCGTGGGGTTCGCAGGTGGATCTGGTGGAGGGAATGGAGACGGGCGAGTCCCTAACTTCTTCCTCACCCGCCAGATCCAGCGGCCGCTCGCTGGGATCGGAAGCCCGCTCGGCGGTCTCTTCCCCCCGGCGGTGCGGCTCGACGCTTCACCTATCTTCCTCCGAGGAGGTGGATGTGGTGAGCGTCGATGAGGTTTCGCACCCTCAATCGCCCCAATATGAGGAGCTAGTGGAGGTGGTCACTCGTGCTGTGGCCAAGTTGAATATCGATTGGCCCGCCGAGAAAAAGGCTGAACCGCAGAGAAGCAAATTAGATGAACGCTTCCTGCGAACTAAGCCGCCACCTCCACGTCGGAGCCTACCGTTCTTCCCCGATCTCCACACCGAGGTGTCGAGATCGTGGGCTAGACCTTTTTCTTCCCGCCTCTTCATCCCCTCCTCTTCTTACTACGGTAATGTGGGGGGATTGAATGAGCGCTGGTATAGAGCGATGCCCCGGGTGGAACAGACGCTTGCGAGCTATTTGTCCCCCGGCGCGGCATCGTCTCTAAAGGCTCCGACCTTGCCCTCCAAGCCGTTGCGTACAACATCAGCGCTGGTGGGCAAGGAGTACGCGGCTGCAGGTCAGGCTGGTGCGTGTCTGCACACCATGGCGGTGTTACAGGCGTACCAAGCCGACCTGCTAAAAGAGCTGGATGAGGGAGAGGAGCTCAGATCTGATGACATCACTGAGCTCCGTAGAACCGCTGATTTGTCTCTCCGCGCTACCAAAGAGACCGCCCGTGCCATCGGCAGGTCTATGGCAGCGCTGGTGGTGGCGGAGAGACATCTCTGGTTGACCCTATCTGACATGAAAGAGAAAGATAGGGTCTTCCTCATGGATGCCCCGCTTGCGCCTTCTGGCCTGTTTGGCGACGCCGTCATTTCCGTCGTTGACAGGTACCAGGAGGCCCGTAAACAAGCGGCGGCATTCCAGCGGTTCCTCCCTCGCCGATCTCTAGCTCAGGGGGCTGCTGGGCGGGAGCAGCCCTCGCCGCGTACCAGCTCCTCATATAGAGAGGCTCAAAGAGAGAGCGTTGCCACTCGCGCTCCCCCGCGTCGGGACCGAGGTGGCAAACGCTCGGGGTCGGGGGCTTCTAAGGCTAAGCCGGATCTGCGGACCGTTCTTCAGTCTAAGAGGCCCTCGACCAAGAAGCCCTGACGTGCGTGGCCCAGGGCTTATGAGGGTAGGCCCCTCTGGGGAAGAGCGGGCTACACCGCATTACACGGTGTTCGTCTCTCCTCAGTGCCCTCAGGAGATCAGTCTGCTAACCCTGCCAGAGTTCCAGGGCGCAGCGGTCTCCGGCGAGCGCTTCTCTCAGTTTTTTCCGCCCGGAGACGTAGCGGAGCTGAGAAGCTCGCCACCCCTTCGGGGGTCTCTAGAGCAGTTGGTTCGGTCGTCCCCTGCCGGTCCTCCGCTTCAGGGCACCGAGCTAGCAGCTCTGAGTACACCAGAGGCCAGTCTCGAGAGACTGGTTCCCTTAGTAGACTATTTTGCAGCGTGGAAACTACTGCCGAATGTGTCTCAGTGGGTCCTGCACACTGTAGAGAGAGGTTACAGAATCCAGTTCGGTTCTCCTCCGCCTCGATTCAACGGGGTGAATCCCAATCTGGTGGGTCCCGAGCAGGCTCTGGTAATGGAACAAGAAGTAGACACTCTCTTGAGGAAGGAGGCCATCGAGGTGGTCCCTCCTCACGAACGAGAGTCCGGGTTCTACAGCCGGTACTTTGTAGTTCCAAAGAAGCATGGAGGGTTGCGTCCCATTTTAGATCTGCGTCTTTTGAACCGCTCAGTCATGCGACTGAAGTTCAAGATGCTCACACTCAGACAGGTCGTGTCTCAGATCAGGTCCGAGGACTGGTTTGTCACGATCGATCTAAAGGACGCATACTTCCATGTCTCCATCCTTCCCTCTCACAGGAAGTTTCTGAGGTTTGCTTTCAGGGGCAAAGCATACCAATACCGGGTTCTTCCTTTCGGCCTTGCACTCTCACCCCGCACTTTTACGAAGTGTGTGGATGCTGCTCTGGCTCCTCTGCGACTCCAGGGCATCCGCATACTGAACTATATCGACGATTGGTTGATTCTGGCTCAATCGGAGCTGGTGGCGATCCGACATCGAGATGTCGTTCTCGCCCACATGAAAGAGCTGGGGTTAAGACTAAACGCCAAGAAGAGTGTGCTTTCTCCATTACAGAGAACCACTTATCTGGGCGTGGTGTGGGATTCGACCACGATGCAGGCACGTATGTCTCCTGCTCGGATCGAGTCGATCCTCACGTCGGTCAAGAGAGTGAGAGAAGGCCGGTCACTCACTGTCAAGCAGTTTCAGAAACTGCTGGGTCTGATGGCAGCTGCGTCCAACGTGATACCTTTTGGCCTGCTGTACATGAGACCCCTACAGTGGTGGCTCAAGACCAAGGGGTTCTCCCCGAGGGGAAACCCGCTTCGCATGATCAAGGTCACGCGGCGATGCCTACGTGCCTTAGACATGTGGAGACAACCTTGGTTCTTGTCTCAGGGCCCGGTGTTGGGAGCTCCTTGTCGCCGCATGACGCTAGCGACGGACGCATCCCTCACCGGCTGGGGAGCGGTCATGAGCGGCCACCCTGCCCGCGGTCTGTGGAGCGGCCGCCATCTCACGTGGCACATCAACTGCCTGGAGATGCTGGCCGTGTTTCGAGCGCTGAAACACTTTCTCCCAGACCTGAGAGACCGTCATGTGTTGGTGCGCACCGACAACACAGCGGTGGTCTCTTACATCAACCACCAGGGAGGTCTGCGTTCGCGCCCCTTGTACAAGCTGGCGCACCAGATCCTTGTGTGGTCCCAGGACAGACTCCTCTCACTGAGAGCCGTCTACGTTCCTGGGTATCTCAATGTCGGAGCAGACATCCTGTCGAGACAGGGGCCGAGGCCCGGGGAATGGATGCTTCACCCCTTGGTAGTAAAGCAGATCTGGAGAGTGTTTGGCCAGGCTCAGGTGGACCTCTTTGCGACTCAGGAGACATCACAATGTCCCCTCTGGTTCTCTCTGACTCATCCAGCTCCGCTGGGGCTGGATGCCATGGCACAGGCTTGGCCGAGGCTTCGCCTGTACGCCTTTCCCCCGATCGCTCTGCTCCCGGGAGTTCTGGCGAGAGTGCGCCGGGACGGGGTCAGTCTACTTCTGGTAGCACCGTTCTGGCCGGGCCGAGTATGGTTCTCGGACCTGATTTCTCTCCTCGATGGCTCTCCATGGGAGATTCCCGTCAGGAGGGATCTCCTCTCACAGGCAGGGGGCACTATCGTCCACCCTTGCCCGGAGCTGTGGAAGCTGTGGGTGTGGCCGTTGAGGGGGCACAACTCATAGCTTCCGGTCTCTCAACCGAGGTTGTTGAGACCATACTCCAATCCAGAGCTCCCTCTACGAGGAAACTGTACGCCCTGAAGTGGAAGCTTTTCACTTCATGGTGCGGAGACCTCCGGCTCGACCCAGTTAACTGCCCGATTGGTACAGTGCTGGAGTTCCTGCAGGCCCGTTTCTCCGCAGGGTTGACCCACTCCACCTTGAAGGTCTACGTGGCGGCTTTATCGGCCTACCACGCCCCTCTCGGCGGCCAGCCAGTGGGCAGACACCCCCTAGTTACACGTTTCCTCCGCGGTGCGCTGAGGCTGAGGCCTCCAGTACGATCCCGTGTCCCTCCGTGGGACTTGGCTGTGGTGTTAGAGGCTCTCTGCAGGCCCCCATTCGAGCCCATTGAGGAGATTTCTGATCGCCACCTTACTTTTGAAGACTACCTTTCTTCTGGCGATATCTTCTCTAAAGAGAGTTGGGGATCTTCAGGCCCTCTCAGTGGCCCCTTCTTATCTAGACTTTGCGCCCGGTCTGGCCAAAGCCTTCCTTTACCTTTAGTGGGGTATGTCCCTAAGGTCCCCTCCTCTACACCACGGCCTGTCGTACTCCAGGCCTTTTGTCCTCCTCCCTTCAGGGAGCCCGACCAGCAGAAGCTTAATTGTATGTGTCCGGTGCGAGCACTGGACACATATGTCCACAGAACTGCCCTGTGGAGAAGGGCGGACCAGCTGCTGGTATGCTATGGTCCCCCCAAGAGGGGTCTGTCGGCTTCTAAGCAGACCCTCAGTCGGTGGATCGTGGATGCCATTTGCCTTGCCTACGAGTCCTCTGATCACCCCTCACCTCTGGGAGTCAAGGCTCACTCGACCCGGAGTGTGGCGGCCTCCAAGGCCTTCTTTGCAGGTGTTCCGATGCAGGACATCTGCAACGCTGCGGGATGGTCCACGCCCCTGACTTTTGTCAGGTTCTATGGCCTCGATATGCGGGCCACTCCAGGCGCTTCCGTTCTCTCGCCCTCGTTGTGCTCCTAGGGATACACACAGGGCAGGGACTTGGAAGTCTGGCGGCGTGGGCACCTCGTTCCCCAGAGCGTTTCGACGCAGCTCGAGTTCCTGAAGAGGAACGCCTCTAGGTTACGTATGTAACCCTAGTTCCTCGAGGGAACGAGACGCTGCGTCTCGAAGCCATACTTCCGGCATCCCTGCGAGCGTTTGCTTCATTCCTGGAAGTTGACGCCGGTTCCACCGCACGTGCTTTTATAGCTTCCTGGTCTCTGACGTCACCCGCCCGTGACGTCTCGCCCATCCTTTGGACAGATTTCACACGTGTTCAGAGCGCGATCACGCTGAAGGCGTTCCCCAGAGCGTTTCGACGCAGCGTCTCGTTCCCTCGAGGAACTAGGGTTACATACGTAACCTAGAGGCGATTTCAATACATGAGGACTATGAATGGGATTTTTTTAGTGAGCCATTAAATGACTTGAGACTTAACTCAGACTCCAGCGACAAAGACTTCAGACTTGACTCGGACTCCAGGTTAAAGACTTCAGACTTGACTCGGACTCCAAGTTAAAGACTCGTGAACATCTCTGATATATATATATATATATATATATATATATATATATATATATATATATATATATATATATGTGTATATATATATATATGTGTATATATATATATGTGTGTATATATATATATATATATATATATATATATAGTTAGCTGAGTTAGTTTTGCATCAAGTACAATGTAATTTTCTGTAATCGAGATGTGGCATCAACAGCACATTTTTCCACTTGTGCATGAAATCACCCGCGTGCCAACAATGACGATTCATAGCAATAGAACACAGACACCAAAGCAGTTGTGTATCCACTCACCTGAATCCCTCCATAGTTGGCAAAGATTTGCAAAAAATTAATGTCGTTTGGCAAAAAATTTATAGACAGTTACATGCGTAATCCCAATATTTTATTAAGCTTTATGTTACACCTCAAATGAAAATGGAATCTATTGCAATGTTAATATTTAGCCAGTCCCAGTCCCTCCACCAGTCTCTCAAATGGCTTGGGTATGCAGAGCATGCACACCCTATATGGACTGAATGTCCTTGATATACAATGCATAGCATAAGAATTCATACCCCTTCATTTTTTTTTCACGTATTGTTATGTTGCTGCCTTATGTTAAACTGATAGCTCAAAACCTACAAATTTATGACCATTCCATTCACTGGCAGACTGCGTTTTGGAGATACTCCTTCCTCTTTTTTTAGTCCTGGCTTGCAATATATTTCTGTCTTTCATCTGAGTCAGTCATGTACTCTGGAATTCATGTCACTGGCACATTTTCTATGAGCTTTATCTGCTATTTATAACCTTTCTCTACTGCAATCTTGCCAGTCAAGATAAAAAACTAAATCTAAAATGATTCCAAAATCTCCTTTTCACCCCTGGATTGAAGAATCTGTAGGTAAACAAATAGCTTGATGTTACCTGACCTTGATTTCATGCCTTTCCAATTCCTCCAGATAGGAGTATTGTGATGAGCGTTTTAGTCGCACATCTTTGGCAGCATGCAACGGAGAGCAATCTGCCCGCTGTCACTGCAGCGTAAGGTGAACATTCATAAGGCAAGTCATTTTCAGAAACAGCCTTCCAAACCTCACAGCACTGTGACAGACAGGCCATTTTAGATACAGACAGACATGAGTAAATTCTCCGGACACCCTCTGGTGAACTGTCTTATCACGGCATGCAGCTGGCAGATTAATTCACTAATGGAATCCTAATTAAATGATTTATGAAATGTCTACCTTGTGTATGACATGTCTTGGGTGTCCTAGGGTAAGTTGTAATCAGCAGCAATCATGTAGAGATTTAATAAAACTCTTGGAGAATGAGAGAATGAAGATTGCTGCTCAAACAATGTGTATAAATATATGAATAGATGAATATATTACTGCATTTTTTAATTCAAGTGCCTTTCAGTATTGTGTTGTAATAAGAATCTGTCTCTTATACCTGGTCATGCCTCATTATTATGAAGCATGCTTCAAGGTCAAAGGTTCATAGTCCTGCTTTCATTTCAATTAACTTTCATAAAGAACTCTGGAAACACATCATCTGTCAATTAGCGCAAATCCGTATTGCACAAAGCCAGCAATTTGCTCGGTGAAAAATGTTCATTTTGTCCTCTGAGCCGAGCTGTCATGGCAGTCCATGGGGAAGCTTTGCAGCTCTAAGACAGATTGGAGGTAATCATTCCCGTACCACCATGGAGAACCCCTTTCTGTATACTTCATCCTACTGGAAGGAACCAGGGAGGCGGCATTTTCAAAGCTGCTGGCATTTCTTATCTGCCATCTGTTTACAGAGAGGTAATAGAAAATACAGATTTCAATCACAAGGGCCATGTGCAAGATTGGTTTACGCTCAACTAGTTGCCTACAGATAGCAATATAGATATGTGTTTTTTTTGGCATATTTCAGACCGGTTCTATCAGATGGGGACTGTTGAGGATTAAACGAAGATTTTCAAGTGTGGAATACTTTCAGAACCAGAATATGAAGTGAATATGATCTGGTTGTGAGTGAAAACTACAGTTGGCATGTTGAAATTGGTACTGCAGATTAGCATTTAGCAATAAGCATTCCTTTCTCAAAGTAAAAAGTAAAGTGGTAAAAGGCAGCACTTTTTTCAGATTACAAGGTTGTTGTTTTTTTTTTGTTGTTTTTTTTCCCAACTATGGGCACTTTTGGCTCTGTGGACTTTGGTAATGATTATTATTATATTATATTACAACCAATGACAGCTTGCAGAGACTTGTTACCACTATAATATAACACAAATGGCATATTAAAGTGAAACATTTTTAGGATAAATAACCAGCAGGCATATATTGCAAAAGATTATGCTACTATTAATAATATAATATAATATAATATAATATAATATAATATAATATAATATAATATAATATAATATAATATAATATAATATAATATAATATAATATAATGATTTATAATGATAATGATTTCTTAATATAATTTCTTAATAATTTAAAATTTCTAAATAATTTTAAAATAATTTCTTCTCTCTTCTTAATGTTCCTTCCATGTTCTTTCCTTTTTTAAATAAAAGGCCTTCTCCTTTGTCATGCTAAGGCTAATTGCATAGAATTCATAACATTTCATGTATATCATAGCATTTTATTTAATTTCCAACAGTTAAACAATATGTTAAACATTTTGCATAATATATAGAAATATATTTCCCATATTTCATTTAAAACTTAGTACACTAATCTGTGCAAAATAGATTTTTGTAGTGGAAATGACACTCAAACAATATACAACAAGAAACAAAAAGTAATATTTCTGTTAATTTTAATGAAAATCACTGGCATCTGACAATTAAAAAAAATAGTTTGTGAATAGTTTCTTCTCCAAAAGAAGCATGCAGGTAGAAACAAATATTTTGTGGTTTCGTCTAAGAGAATTAATTAACCAAAGATTGCTTGGTGGAGCCTGTAGAGTTTGATGTCAACCTTATTTGTTTTGCTAGCACATTCCATGCATGCAATGACAAGTTTGAATTGTAAGAGTAGCACACGTGACCGAATCCCTGTTCAGATGGGACAAATAGGACAGGGTGGAGTAATTTGCTTACAAATTTACCCTTTTTTTAAACAATGGTTTGGAAAACCAGCATCAGTCCTGTACTTCCTGCCAAGTAGCCTGCCACAACAAATCACCAGCCCTCCAGTGGTGGAGCTGTCTTTGTGAGAAAGCTATTTTACTGCAGAGAGCAATTGCCTCTCAAATGAAAATGCACCTGTAATGCACGCTGCTAAATGTATTGCCTTTCTGTTGGCAGCATTTCTACAGCAACTCTGTCAGAGCTGAAATTGCTCAGCATCATCAACTTTCATAGTGCTCTGGAAGTGCGCTGGATGAAAGCAGTAACTCAGAGGAAGTCTACCTGCCTGCTGTGTTAACAGTCAGCCAGCCGCACATTTATCTCTACTGTGAGCAGCATGGCAGACAAAGAGGAGTTGGAATCTCTTAGTTGTACTGTGGCGGTCTGAGCTTTATTTTGTACAAAGACTGTATATTATATTCAAGAGAGGCTCTGATTTAGCGGTTCAGTGCAGAACATATTGATGAACGTGGGAGGCGTCAAATTGAGCATAAAGTGAAAGCAGCCACCTTGTTAGTTGGGAAATATATCTTTCAGATATATATCAGAAAAAACAGGCCAGGCGATTTTGTTGCCATGTCATGATAACTTGGTTATTATGAAAAATTTAATTAAAATTATAATTTATTGTTTGCTATTTTTATATTTGTTATAATTGTATTGCATCATAATGTTGTTTTACTAACCAAAATATGTTAATTTAAGTCTTTTATCTGTCTAAACTCTTGTAGCAATGGAAAATAAAGTGACAATCCATTCTATGCTTAACATTTGGCCTACAAACTAATCTAAAGACTTGCGAACAATCATATCTCTGCAGCGACAACAGATAGATAGAGTACAATGTCCTGTATTTTTTCAAAGCCCGCAAGCTTTTTTCTGTGCTTATCTGAACCATGTTTTTATTTAAAGGCCACCTTTTCAGAGATATCTACTCCAAACATTTCCTCTGTGAAACATTACTCCTTACACTCATTGTTTTCATGGGCCTCGTGAGAGGAGATCAATGAGGTTTGGGTTTGTATTTAATACTGCCTCTGTAGGAACGGCTGGATGGCCTTTGATAGGTAATAGATCAGACCATATTGAATGACCTAAGACACAGATTATCTCAGTAGCAGTCGGAGATCGATTGTGTGTGTGTGTGTGTGTGTGTGTGTGTGTGTGTGTGTACTGGTATATATGGTTTATGAGGACACAAATGTGTATAATGACATGGGTACTACAACGTAAACATGGTTTATGAGGACACTTCCTGTGTCCCCATAAAACAAAAGGCTTCAAAAACATACAAAACGGTGTTTTATGAAATTCAAAAATTGCCAGTAGTTTCCTGTAAGGGGTAGGTTTAGGTGTAGGGTTGGTGTAGGGCGATAGAAAATACAGTTTGTACAGTATACAAACCATTACGCCTATGGAGAGTCCCCATAAACCACAAATGCAAGTATGAGTGTGTGTGTGTGTGTGTGGGACAGCTCTGCATATGATATATTATTATATTATATTATATTATATTATATTATATTATATTATATTATATTATATTAACAAATTAAATTGCATTGTATTCATTTAAACTCAGTTGCTTAACTGGCATTCAGATGTTTTAAGATCAAACAAAAAGCATCCAAACATGTCAAAGGGATATTTTACCCAAAAATGAAAATTCTGTCATTTACTCACACAGTTATTCCAAACCTGTATGAGTTTCTTTCTTCTGCTGAACACTGAAGAAGATATTTTGAAGAATGTGGGTAAAGCTAGGGAAAAAATACAAGATAATCGGGCCGATTTTGGTCCAAATTCTCCACTTCCGACAATCCTAGGTAAAGTCGCGATGGTTCTACAAATGATCTTATCTGATCTTCCTGTGGTGTGGGGTGTGTTAAGTGTTATTGAATCTGCTCGGAAGAACTTTGGTGCCGCACCAATCTCAAATCATGAATATCAAACTTATTGAATATTTATGATCAGGAAACCCGTTGTGTGGGGGGATCTCTGAGGACAAACACACACACACACACACACTGTAGATTGTCACATGGAACAAAGTGATTCCCAATCAGAAAGCAAGCTGATGGAAGATGGAAGTATTATTCACCTCCAGCTCATACTGTAACATGTAAAGTCCATAGCTGTGTTCACATTCGGGGATTGTTTGTGAATGGAATCTGTTAGTGTGTGGTGTGTAGTTTTGGTTACATCGTGACACTCTAAATGCTATAGGAACAAAACTGTTGAATCTATTATTTATTTTTTTTAATTGTATTTAGGTTTGTGGTCTCTCACATTTTGAAAATCTGATAAGATTTTAAAAATAATTTAGTGTGGGCGAGCCTTAACCAAACAGTTTCTGGTTCCCATACTATGGAATTCAATGGGGACCAGCAACTGTTTGGTTACCCACATTATTCAAAATATCAGTCACACTTTATTTTAAAGGGTTAGTTCACCCAAAAATGTAAAAATTCTGTCATTAATTACTCACCCTCATGTCGTTCCAAACCCGTAAGACCTTCGTTCATCTTTGGAACACAAAGTGAGATATTTTTGATGAAATCTGAGAGCTCTCTGATCCTCTGCAGACAGCAATGCAACTGCAATGTTCCCAGGTCCAGAAACGTAGCAAGGACATTGATAAAATACTCCATGTGACATCAGCGGTTCAACTGTAATTTTAAAAAAGCTACGAGAATGTGCACAAAGAAAACAATAATAACATAATTTATTCAACAATTCTTCTCCCCGAGATACCGTCTTCTGCCATTTTGGAGAGTATCCCAGAACGTAATCAACATAATCCGCGTTGTTTATGTTCAGTAGACAGTGCGTGCTTTAAGGTCCAATTCTCGCTATTAACAAACCATTAACTATGACTTTTGCCTCAGCAAACTCCTAATTTGCTGCTTAATAATTGTCAGTAAGGTAGCTGTTAAGTTTAGTTATTGGATAGGAATGTTGGGATATAGAATATAGTCATGCAGTATTTATGTGCTTTATAAATACTAATAAACAGCCAATATGTTGTTAATAATAGGCATGCTAATAAGCAAAGTTAAGAAGTGAGAATTGGTCCCTATACTTAAGTGTTACCAAAATATCCTCTACTGCTCAACAGAAGATGGGGGGGTTTGGAACAACTTGAGAGTGAGTAAATGATGACAGAATTTTTGGGTGAACTATCCCTTTAATTCATTATATGAGAGTGTTAATACTGCAAGCTAGTTCAAAACAGATGTGAATCACTGATCTCCATATCATACATAACTTATTTTTAGATCCATCTGAATTTACAAACAGCGATGAATAAATATTGCAAATAAATGAAACAAATTTTTGCTCAGCAGGAACATGCGAACCAACTCAAGTAGAAACGAGAAACTGTGTGCACCAGAACCATGTCTTGACATGTTACTAGATATCAACACCATGATGAAGAAACCCTTTATTAAGATATTGTTTGATCAAGTTGTTTCCCCTTTTACTCAATGGAAATTATTTTCATCAAAACTTTTACTTGTGTGTGTGGTCTCAAAATATTTAGAATTAACATCTCACAATACATTACCTGCACAAGGACTAATTACAAATTCAACGTTTACTAAGAATAGCATCAATGGAAAAACTGTTTTATGGAAATGGAGAAACCTTTCTTTTTTATTTCTGAAACATGTTTAAACATTGTTTTCTCTTTCTTTTCATGCCATAACAATCCTTCAACAACTTGAGAGGATACTAATCACAAAGACGCAACATCAGGGCTATAAAACAACAGTTATCTCACTTCCTCCATGTTGATATGGTGAGACTTGAGAGGTATATAATTCATGCCAGATATAGAGCTAAAATTCCCATAAATCATTTATGCCAACCCTCGATCTGTCAACACAGGTTTTTATTCCTTTTAGTTTTCTATCAAAAGAGGCTTCCTTAGATCTACTCCAGTTATTTTATTCCTCTGTTTTTTATACCACTATTTATTTTTGTTCAGGTTCAGGCCTTTGGGATGAGTACTACAGTAATACAAGGCGAACTGTCAAGTTAAATCTGCTCAGCTGGTGGTGGAGCTCTGGATGACGCCCCACAACCACATGCCACAGGGATTTCAAGCCTGCGAAGAATGCACATATGCTGTCTTGGGGTGCAGTTGCAGTGACAAACCCTCCAACGGAGCAGTCCTTTCTGTGTGCCAAATAACAAGGGATTTATACCTCTGTAACTCATCACCAGCCCAGAGCCCAGACACACAGACTCAGGGATTCAGAGTTCACTGGGCAGGGATGAGACTGCGGCCTGCATTCATTTACAAGATTTGCACATGCACAGTTGTAAAGACCCTCGGATGAGCAAGAACAGTGGCTGACAGTAAGCCCTGAAGCTACTCGGAGAGGAACTGTAATTAGATCATAAGTATTCCATGCCTTTTTGGTATATTTGGAAAGGCGGTACCAAAAAGGCATGTTGTTTTGTGAGCCCCATGTCATCTAATAAGGCAATGATAGGCAGCACAGCTGGCTGGCAGACAAAAGTGGCTGCACTGGACATGTCACATGTGAAATGAAATGAAATGAATAAAGGAATAAAACAAACAAATAAATTCTGATTTTAAATATTAATGACAATATATACATCTTTATTATTTTTTTCGTTCACACGTTTTATATATATATATATATATATATATATATATATATATATATATATATATATATATATATATATATATATATATATTTGTCACACCATACATAGTACAACTACAGTGAAATTATTTTTGACTCTCTGCACATAGAATAAAATTAAAATAAGAACAAAATATTAATAAAATCTAAACATTTTGACAGAATAGAAATTATATAAATTAACATAAACCAGAAATAGAATTTAATAGAGAACATTTAATTACAGTTTAATGAACAACTACAGTGGCTCGAAAACATATTTTAACAAAATTATTAAACCAAGAGACATTAAAGCAATACAGCACAAACACACTTATACAGGATAAAACAGATAGAACCAAAAGTTATTTGGACACTTTCTAGTAGACAGACTTTATGGAATTCATCCATCCTTAATGTGATTAACTACATCTCTGGTGAACTAATCTTCCCAGAAAGACTACAGTAGTTTTGAGAAAAGATCTGCAGATGTCACATGGTTTCATATTTTGTCATTGTATATGTAATGGAATGACATTTTAAAGTGTGTCTTAGTTGTCCAAAAGTGTCCACATACTTTTTGGGGCCACTGTAACTATTATCATTTGCACAAAATAAAGGTCTCAGTTGTGAAAATGAAACATTTTTGTCCACATTCATAAGCATTTGCTCAAATCTTTTCAATCCATTCTCTTTCCAAGCAGAGAGTGTTGTGCATTCTCAACACAAGATACTCTGAGTGAAATGTGTTAGTGTTTAATTACATCATCCTTATCAACGTGATTTATGCCCTTTTAATTATCTCCTGGTTTGGCCTCCTCCAGCATGAGAGAGAAAGCAGCATTTATTTTTGGAGTATTTTGTGCTTTCGTTCAGCTTTCTATTCTCTTTTACATGCTAGAACAGAGAGATGATTGTTTGTAAGTTTATTGCTAATAGCCAGGGTGAAATATTTCCCTTCTAACTACACAAGCACAGAGAAAAACAGACATATTTCTTTGTTTTTTGAGCCTCAGAATAATTCTCATGGCTATGGCTCCATAAGATCAGAGTGGGAGCAATAAGTGAAACTAGAGGTAAAGATGAGGCACAGAATTATACCTAATAAACCTCAATCTCACTCTCTACCGTCTCTCTTTCAGATCCTTTTTTCTTGGAGTACAGCAGCAATTTGAAGTGAAGTGAAGCCTATGGAAAAGCAATACATTATGGTCTTTTGACTCACCTCTGTCAGAATCTCGAAGAACGTGAGAGTGTATACTTGCTAGGCTGAACACACATCAAGCGAAAATCCGCTTTTGAACATAATGTCCTTTGTCACCCATGTTCCAGCTTTGAGCTTTGGTGAAAATTCCTGCTGTCTGCAACTTGGAGCGAATGCATATTTTATCAAGGCTTCGCACCATGTGTGTTGTATTTACGACTCCTTGCAGGCTAGAAGGTCCTCAGAGCTTTTGTGCATTATTTAGAACTCTGACAGAGTTTGTTTTCAAGTTTGTTCAAGGATGGCTCTCCATTCCCGTACGGTGTCTCTGTTAATCTGGAGCTGCTTGCCAGAGTGTGGCTCGCTGGAGCTGTGTGTGCATTCTCCATGCTCAGCTTTTTGAAATATAGCTATAATAAAAAACTGGGTGATGGGAGAATTCTGAGGTCAACCTCTGTGTGTGGCCACCTCTGATCTCTGCTAAAGCTCATTGGGCTGCGATTCATAATCTGCTGAGGTGAGGGTGATGGGTATGGAGCAGGCGCATGCCAGACTCAACTCATGCCTTCTTGGCCTGTGCATGAGCATTCATGGGAGCTCAATAATGTAGCCCATAAAATCAGCCTATGGGAACAAAACTGGAAGTACTGCGCTTCAGATCTTAGTATTGAGGTTTGGTGATGTGCATGTATTGTTTGCAAGACAAATACTATATTTCACATGACTTTGCATCCTTTTTCATAGAATTTTACAATGTTCTCCCAATCTATAAATGCCACATGCACTACAGAGACACTTTATCTGTGTCGTACATTTTATATTGCATATTATAAAAGAGATAGTTGTGATCCTGGGAGTTGATTGGTTTATATATTCTCACTGTTCTAAATACACAACATACTGTTTAAACAATGTTTTAATGGAAGATTGACTGTTTATTTATTAGGGATGCATGATGTATTAGCACCACATTGGTTATCTTAAAATATTAGATTTACAGTTATTATAACAGAGCCCCGCACATAAGTAAATCACACACACGATATAACATATACGATATAATAATCCGTTCCCTCATTTTAAGTAAAGCGTACACACAAAATAATAATTTGTTGTACTTCCTGTCCGCAATCTCCGAAACTGTTGCTATTGTTATATGATATGTTATGGATAGAGGCACTTTAATTGGGTTTTATTTTGAGTTGGGAATGAGTTATAGAGACATTATCAAAAGCCTTGCAGCATTTCATGGAATCATTTTAAGTGAGAGGCATCTACATTGGTTTATGAGAATGCGGACAGGAAGTAGAATGAATTATTATTTTGTGCATGCTTTACTTAAAACGAGGTCACAAATTATTATTTTGTGCGCATGATTTACTTAAAATGAGGGAACAAATTAGTAAATTGTGTGCACGATTTAGTAAACCGAGGAAGTGAGTTAGTAAATTGTGAGTACGATTTTTTTTTTTTTTTTTTTCACTGCATGTCATGTGCAGGGCTCCGTATCTCATATGTGATATATTTATTTTTTAATTTACATTTAATTCAGTGTGTTACTTCCTGATTCTTTCTAATTATTTGTGAATTTTACTCGCACTTTCTGAGTGAAAGTTGTTTCTACACCATTAAAATGCTGTTATGCCTAAATTTAAAAAGACTCATTTCAGTTTTTACTGTCAACAAAAAAGTTTAGAATTATTTGTAACAAATGGTATGGTATAGATTTATCATTTAATGTAATGTACTGTAATTACTGTCTTATATCAGCTAGAAATATAATATTGCCTTTGTATAAACATTTAAAGCGGTGTTAACAGTATTGTCTGTATAGTTACATCCTCTTTTATATCTTATTGCTTAACAGCTTTGAAATGTAGAATTCTGACAGAATGTCACTTTTAAAATTGCACACCAGATGCATGTTAATTAGTTTTATATTCTGATGGCAAATAACATTTAAGCTTCATTGGAAATGCTTACAGTATTTTAAAAACCAAACCAAGACTTTGTTTTCTAATTGTTTTAGTTACACAATGAAAAAGTAAAGCGCTTGAAGCATTTTCTAAGGGATTCATGCTGAGGAAACACAGCTGGAAATAGAGGGCTTGTTAAAAACCAGTTTGGGTTATATTAGCCTGTGCCCTTCCCCATGCAGTGAGAAGTATGCTAAACGCTCTGACAGAATAATGTATCATGTCTAGAGTTGGAGCATTGGAAGCATATGTTACCAATTTAAAGGAGACATTCTAAAATCATCCATGGCCCTGAATACAAATGAGCTTTGCACTATAATGTTAAAACAGGCAAACTCACAGCAACCATTAAGGTAATTGTTGCGCAAAATTACATTGCTTGGTGAATTATATGTGGTAATGTGAATGCAGTGGCAATTGCTATGCTATACTAGTAGTAGTAGATCCTTAGTACTGAGAGAAAGACACTTAAAAACAAGTTATTGATTGGACAGGGAAGTTGTTTGGGCAATTTTTTTTTTTTTTTTTTTGGTAACTGTTTGTAATGCATAATGTCTTGTTACTCAGTCAATCATATTGTTATGCAGCTGGGATACCGCCAACATTAGTAGTCCAATGTCATGTTTTCTTTGAGACCCCAAAAAAGAACTCAACCAATGTGTGCAGAATTTGAATTTCTTACATTGACAGTAAGTCATACTGAAACACTTTATGTTCAGTTTTCAAGGTGATTGCACTTTTGATTTTTGCTTCAGAGAAATGAAGTTCATGTTTATTCAATTCTCTGCAGGCATAATCTGAAACGAATACATCTTGAGGTTAAAAACATTTATCCTAAGAACATTCTCTCAGTTCTTTGCAACTCATTTTGAGATGACATTTTAATACATTCGGCATTGTCTTCTCTGATGTGCACAACAGAATATCAAAGATTCGGCCGCTTTAAAGATGTGACACTATGAAGGCTGCAAGAGATTTTTACTGGTTCGCTCAAATGAAGCAGGGAAGAGAAGTCTCTATTTGCTAAAATAATAGATAGGGAGCCAATTTATTTTTATGGCCAATAAAAGGAAATAAATTTCAGTGCTACAGCTCCACAGTGAGTTAAATTTCCTTTTTTGCTTGTTTTGTTTTCATTAAGGGTCAAGTGTCAAACCCATGCAATATATTTATCCCATAATGCGGTTCCTGTTTAAAGCCCTCAATTTAGGCCTGGAGATGAGACAAAAACTCAGTCTACTATAAATACTGACAATGTATCATGATTGCCTTTGCCCTTACTAAACCACCCAGCTACTAAAAGAGCTCAAATCTGCAGCTAATTTCACAAAAAAATGGAATAACAATTAAAGATTTTCATTAATAAGCTACACTAGGTCACCAAACGTCTTCCATTTAATGCATATAGTCGCACATGTCCAAAAGTATTTTCAGGTCAAGGTTATTTAGAAGGTACTGTAAAAAAAAAAAAAAAAGACATTATCCAGACATTTGTTTCCAGTCACTGTGAAAAAGTAGATGACCTTGGGGCAAGGGCAGGCACAGCACTGTGAGCAGTGAACACTTTTGTCTCCTGTTTCTCCGGAGATTCAGGCAGTCCATCACTGTCATAAGCTCATTATTGATTAGAGCGGCTTCTGTGTGATGTGTTCACAAACTAGCCTGTCCGCCACTCAGTGCTACAGTGCTACACTGTCTTTATCAAGTACCGAAAGATTATCAAGTGGTCACTGATAAATGAAATCATTTTTTTTTCTTTTTCTTTTTTTTTCCTTTAGCTACATTTATGGCCTTGCCCTTCTTAAAAAATAAATAAATAAAACGAGAAGAAAAATAAGAAAAAAAAAAGTGAAAAAAGAAATAAGCTTTAACAGCTTTAAATTTTGTTTTGTTTTTCAGTTGGCTACATTAGAATGCGTCCTGTTAAATTTTATTTTTTAGCAAAAAGTAATGACTATCATACATTTTGTTAATGAAAAACAAGTCATTTAGGGTAATAATAGTTCATATACAAAAAAAAATAAAAATAAATTGTCTAAAAAAAATCTAGGTTTTACTCATTTGTCAGCAAGAAGTTTTTAATCATGTAAAATATAGTAAAATTCAATATGTTCACTTATTCTTTTATATATTTTATAAGTATGTTGTTAGAAATATACAATAAAATTGTATGTATATACAATTTTTTTTATTCTGTTCTTTCTCTCTGTTTTCTTTTGTTTGGGAAGTGTTTGTGTGTCTTCTGTCCAGGAAGAAGCCCGATTGGTTCCTGTAGTCTAAATGGCCACACCCTGCCTGGTCAGCTGACTCCTTGCTGCCTATGAAGACTCTGTCATCACTTCCTGCTTCAGCCTTGTGCTCGCTTGCTGTGTTTGACTTTGCCAGTTAGTTACAAACCATGTTAGTAAGACTGAGAATATCTGTGTGTGCTTAGTTGAGTGTTTGCTTGTGAGAAATTGATTGTTATTTGTTAGTTTGCTTTCCCCATTTGTTCGTATTACTGACTACCGCCTGTTCTTTGACCTTGATTCTGGATTGCCCCTGCTTGGACTCGTTTGCTAACCACTGTAAATAATTGTATATACACTGAACAAAATTATAAACTCAACACTTTTGTTTTTTCCCCCATTTTTCATGAGCTGAACTCAAAGATCTAAGACGTTTTCTATGTACACAAAAGGCCTATTTCTCTCAAATATTGTTCACAAATCTTTCTAAATCTGTGTTAGTGAGCACTTCTCCTTTGCCGAGATACTCCATCCACATCACAGGTGTGGCATATCAAGATGCTGATTAGACAGCATGATTATTGCACAGGAATGCCTTAGGCTGGCCACAATAAAAGGCCACTCTAAAATGTGCAGTTTTATCACACAGCACAATGCCACAGATGTCGCAAGTTTTGAGAGAGCGTGCAATTGGCATGCTGACTGCAGGAATGTCCACCAGAGCTGTTGGCCGTGAATTGAATGTTCATTTCTCTACCATAAGCCGTCTCCAAAGGCGTTTCAGAGAATTTGGCAGTACATCCAACCGGCCTCACAACCGCAGACCACGTGTAACCACACCAGCCCAGGACCTCCACATCCAGCATCTTCACCTCCAAGATCGTCTGAGACCAGCCACCCGGACAGCTGCTGCAACAATCGGTTTGCATAACCAAAGAATTTCTGCACAAACTGTCAGAAACCATCTCAGGGAAGCTCATCTGCATGCTCGTCGTCCTCATCGGGGTCTCGACCTGACTGCAGTTCGTCATCATCGTAACCGACTTGAGTGAGTAAATGCTCACATTCGATGGCGTCTGGAACTTTGGAGAGGTGTTCTCTTCATGGATGAATCCCGGTTTTCACTGTAGAGGGCAGATGGCAGACAGCGTGTATGCTGTCGTGTGGGTGAGTGGTTTGCTGATGTCAACGTTGTGGATCGAGTGGCCCATGGTGGTGGTGGTGGGGTTATGGTATGGGCAGGCGTATGTTATGGACAACGAACACAGGTGCATTTTATTGATGGCATTTTGAATGCACAGAGATACCGTGACGAGATGTGTGTGAGGTGTGTGAACTTGCAAGTACGATGTCAGACACTGTAATATGCTCTGGTCCCCTCCCTGCTTACCGTGGCGATGAGATTCATAGCAGACTGTCGTCACTCAATGGCTGGATGTCTAAGTGGTGTCCGCAGAATAACGTAGGTTTCATAGACAATTGGAAGAGTTTTTGGGGCAGACCTGACCTGTTGAAAAGAGATGGTGTTCATCCCTCCTGGGGTGGTGCCGCTCTTCTCTCTAGAAATATGGCACATAGTCTTAGAGTTCGTACTTGACTAACTAGGGCCCAGGTCAGGGAGCAGACAGACTGGCTAAACCGACCGTCTGCTAGCCGCCTCACGTCACAGAAGTCAGTTAATTCTCAGCACATAGAGACTCCTTCACCTAGATATCACACTATAGAGACTGTGTCTGTTCCCCGTACTAGAAAATACAGAAAACGTCCAAACCAAGGTAATAGTAACAATTTAATTGATGTTCAACAAATAAAAAATGTTTACAATACAGAGAAACAACTGATAAAACTTGGCTTACTGAATATCAGGTCCCTTTCTACAAAAGCACTATTTGTAAATGATATGATCACTGACCATAAGCTAGATGTGCTTTGTTTGACAGAAACATTGCTAAAACCAGATGAATACATTACTTTAAATGAGTCTACCCCCCAAGATTACTGCTATAAAAATGAGCCACGTCCAAAAGGTAAAGGGGGAGGTGTTGCTACAATTTATAGCAATATTCTCTGTATTTCTCAGAGGGCAGGCTTTAAGTATAACTTGTTTGAAGTTATGGTGCTGCATATAACATTATCTAGAGAAACACGTGTTAGTGATAAATCCCCTGTGATGTTTGTATTGGCTACTGTGTACAGGCCACCAGGGCAACACACAGACTTTATTAAAGAATTTTCTGATTTTCTATCTGAGTTAGTACTGGCTGCAGATAAAGTCTTAATTGTTGGTGATTTTAATATCCATGTCGATAATGAAAAAGATGCATTAGGATCAGCATTCATAGACATTCTGAACTCTATTGGGGTTAGAAAACATGTTTCAGGACCTACTCATTGTCGAAATCATACTCTAGATTTAATACTGTCACATGGAATTGATGTTAGTGGTGTTGAAATTCTGCATATTCTGCAAATTCTGATATCTCAGATCATTATCTAGTCTTGTGTAAACTCCATATAGCTAAAACTGTAAATTCTGCTCCTTGTTACAAGTATGGTAGAATCATCACTTCTACCACAAAAGACTGCTTTGTAAGTAATCTTCCTGATTTATCTCAATTCCTCAGCATATCCAACAGCGCAGAAAAACTTGATGATGTAACAGAAACTATGGACTCTCTCTTTTCTAGCACTTTAGATACAGTTGCTCCTTTACGCTTAAGGAAGATCAAAGAAAACAGTTTGACTCCGTGGTATAATGAGCACACTCGCACCCTAAAGAGAGCAGCCCGGAAAATGGAGCGCAGCTGGAGGAAAACAAAACTAGAGGTATTTCGTATAGCTTGGCGGGAAAGTACCCTATCCTACAGAAAAGCATTAAAAACGGCTAGATCTGATTACTTTTTGTCTCTTCTAGAAGAAAACAAACATAACCCCCGGTATTTATTCAATACAGTCACTAATTTAACGAAAAATAAAGCATCAACAGGTGTTGGCATTTCCCAAGAGCACAGCTGTAATGACTTTATGAACTACTTTACTTCCAAGATCAATACTATTAGAGATAAAATTGTAACCATGCAGCCGTCAGCTACAGTATCGCATCAGATAGTGCACTATAGATCCCCTGAGGAACAATTCCACTCATTCTCTATTATAGGAGAGGAAGAATTGTATAAACTTGTTAAATCATCTAAACCAACAACATGTATGTTAGACCCTATTCCATCTAAACTACTAAAAGAGCTGCTTCCAGAAGTCATAGATCCTCTTTTGGCTATTATTAATTCATCATTGTCATTAGGATATGTCCCCAAAACCTTCAAATTGGCTGTTATTAAGCCTCTCATTAAAAAACCACAACTTGACCCCAAAGATCTAGTTAATTACAGACCGATCTCAAATCTCCCTTTTCTGTCAAAGATACTAGAAAAGGTAGTATCCTCACAATTATATTCCTTCTTAGAGAAAAATGGTATCTGTGAGGAATTCCAGTCAGGATTTAGACCGTATCATAGTACTGAGACTGCTCTCATTAGAGTTACAAATGACTTGCTTCTATCATCTGATCATGGTTGTATCTCTTTATTAGTTCTACTGGATCTTAGCGCTGCGTTCGACACTATCGACCACAACATTCTTTTGAATAGACTAGAAAACTTTGTTGGCATTAGTGGAAGTGCCTTAGCATGGTTCAAATCGTACTTATCTGACCGCCATCAGTTCGTAGCAGTAAATGAAGAGGTATCATATCGATCACAAGTGCAGTATGGAGTACCTCAAGGCTCAGTACTAGGGCCGTTACTTTTCATGCTTTACATGTTACCCTTGGGAGATATTATCAGGAGACATGGTGTTAGCTTTCACTGTTATGCTGATGATACTCAGCTCTATATTTCTTCACGGCCTGGTGAAACACACCAAATTGAGAAACTAACGGAATGTATAGTCGATATAAAAAACTGGATGACGAGTAACTTCTTACTGCTAAATTCTGAAAAAACAGAGGTGTTAATTATCGGACCTAAAAACCCCGCATGAACACTATCTAACACTTGACGGCTGCTCTGTCAATTCTTCTTCATCAGTTAGGAACCTAGGTGTGCTGTTTGATAGCAATCTTTCATTTGAAAGCCATGTTTCTAGTATCTGTAAAACTGCGTTTTTCCATCTCAAAAACATATCTAAATTGCGATCTATGCTCTCAACGTCAAATGCAGAAATGCTAATTCATGCGTTTATGACCTCAAGGTTAGACTATTGTAATGCTTTACTGGGTGGTTGTTCTGCACGCTTGATCAATAAACTACAGTTGGTCCTAAATGCAGCAGCTAGAGTCCTTACTAGAACCAGGAAGTATGACCATATTAGCCCAGTTCTGTCAACACTGCACTGGCTCCCTATCAAACATCGTATAGATTTTAAAATCTTGTTAATTACTTATAAAGCCCTGAATGGCTTAGCTCCTCAGTACTTGAGTGAGCTCTTATCACATTATAGTCCTCCACGTCTGCTGCGTTCTCAAAACTCTGGCCATTTGATAATACCTAGAATATCAAAATCGGCAGATCCTTTTCCTATTTAGCGCCCCAAACTCTGGAAGACACACTCTGTCAGTTTAAATCTAGATTAAAGACACATTTCTTTAACCTGGGTTACACATAACACACTAATACACTTCTATTATTCAAATCCGTTGAAGGATTGTTAGGCTGCATTAATTAGATCAACCGGAACCGGGAACACTCCTCATAACACACAATGTACTCGTTACATCGTAAGAAGAATGGCATCTACGGTAATATTTGTCTGTTTCTTTCTTATTCTGTTTCTCAGTCCGTGTCTGGATCAGATGGTGGATCGGCGCCGGGAGATGATGTCTGCGACCCTGATCGTCAGCGGAGGCCGGACACCTGGATGAGCCCTGGGGACATATCCCCAGTGAAGACCTCGACTTAAATACAATAAAACTAAAAATTAAACAAAATAACTAAAAATATAATAAAATACCTAACTACATAATACTATTATTGTTAGAAATTGCAACAATATAAAAATAGAAATATAATACATTTATACATTTAAAATTTAATTAAAACAATAAGTAAATCTGTATTGTTAAATGCGCTATATAAATAAAGGTGACTTGACTTGACTTGACTATATATAAGAAATTCATTTATTTATTTAAATATAAAAAACAAACATCATTTTACATTTTATTTTAATTATTATTTTGGTAACACTTTACAATAAGGTCTCTTAATATTAGTAAATGAATTAGTTCACATGAACTAACGAAGAATAATATGTGACCCTGAACCACAAAACCAGTCATAACGGTCAATTTTATATACATACATTTTGAATACATAAGCTTTCCATTCATGTATGGTTTGTTATAGGACAATATTTGGCTGAGAGACAACTATTTGAAAATCTGGAATAAAAAAAAAATCTAAATATTGAAAAAAATCACCTTTAAAATGGTCCAAATGAAGTTCTTAGCAATGGATATTACTAATCAAAAATTAAGTTTTGATATACTTACGGTAGGAAATTTACAAAATATCTCCTTGGAACATGATCTTTACTTAATACCCTTTTGACATAAAAGAAAAATTGATAATTTTGACCCATACAATTTATTGTTGGCTATTGCTACATATATACCCGTGTGACTTACGACTGGTTTTGTGGTCCAGGGTTACATATGTGTTTAAAGCATATGTGTGCTTTTGCATTTAGTAATGCTAATGTTACTTTAAAAAATATATATATATTCATTATTTGTTCATGATAGTTCGCAGTGTATTACTTAATGTTAACAGATAAAATTTATTATTAAATGCTTAAATTAACATTAACAAAGATATAATGATTTAAATGTATTGTTTATTGTTGGTTAATGTTAGCTAATGTAGTTAACAAATGAAACCATTTATAAAGTGTTACCATTATTTTTCTTATTTTGGTCTAGAGGAAATGTTTGCTCATTTTTAGAGAACATTCACTGTGCAGTTAAGATAACAAGGAAATTCAGTTAAGATAACAATGGGAAATTCATGTAAAGTTTTAAAATTTTAATTGGACACTTACAAATTGCTTATAGAAAAAAAATGGTTTACTATTTTTACAATATACAATTGCATATTTTAGTTTGTTGTTAATGTTATCTAATGTAGTTAACAAATGGAAACTTTTTGTAAAGTTTTACCATTATTTTTTTCTTATTTTGTTCTTGATCTTGGTCTTTTTTCCTTTGCTTATGATGTAAGGTGATGTCCTACGTGCCAACATTTTTCTCTGATTTTTCTTATTGTTTGTTTTCTTGTTACAAAAAAGTCTACTCTAGAGAAATAATAAAAAATAAAAAAAAAGTTTATTTTATGAAGTAACTGACATCTACATAGTTAATTGTTATTCTCTGTTGAAATGAGGAGGTTGTGTTGGTGTGGGCACACAGTGAGTGCCCGGGCAGGAGTCAGGATTGCTTTTCCATCCTAACCCTTTAAACACAGCCTCAAGCTTTGTACAAACAGCAGCAGGAAATTGCTGCAAATTGTGCACACCAGTGTGGGCATGATCCACTGTTTCCCGCTGCCACAGAAGGCAATGTTCTCCCCCTTCCATCCCCTACAAAATCTGCTCATGTTTGCAGAGAACTCCCCCTGCTATCCTGCAACATTTAGCATTCCCTCCCAACCATCACCACAAAAGTCTGTATAATTAGTTTACATCTCCAGAGGTCCGGAGCCCCCTGCAACCCCAGCAAGCCCTGCTGTTCCTCCTCTGAACAAACCTTGCGGCATGTTTGTTTTTCTTTGTTTGACTTGTTGTGCCATAATTATCTCTAAGTGCTTTAGCTGCAATTAAAGCCCCCTGCACCAGTTTTCTCATTTGTTTGCTAATTTTAGGAGAACATTCACTGCGCAGTTAAGATAACATAAAGAAATTCAATTTACAGTGGCGAATTTGTGAATCACATCAGTGTTCATGCTTAAAAGTTTTACCAATTTACTTGCAAATTGCTAAAGAAAAAAAAAAAGAAATGTTTTACACATTATGTTTTACAATATACAAACAAAATTTAATCTTGCATACTTACACTGAATTTAAATTTGTTAGCATTAGTTGACAATGAAGAATATAGCTTTTTATTTATTTATTTATTTATTTATTTATTTATTTATTTATTTATTTATCTTAATGTTACTTTCAACATTTACTAATATGTTACTAAAATCAAAAGTTGTTTCTGTTAATATTATTTAAAGGCCCTAAGCTAACATGAACTAACAATAAACCAAAGTTAGCAAACAAACAAATAAATACTATGACAAATAGAGTGGTGGAACTATAATGTCACTTTGTAGGCAAAAACCCGGAAGCGAGTTAGCATTTTAGCACTTCCGGTTCCATCGTCCCAGAGTCAATGGGTTTTTTGAATGGGAGTTTGGTAAAATTCCCTAAAATAAGGTCCATGGTTCACGCAGGCTCAAGACACTTTCACGTTTTATTCTACGACATAAAACACACCAGTTACACCCCACTCATGATTTTTTTTTTAAACTGTTACGTTTCTTAAAAAAGATGGTTGCTAACAAGTTGCTAAATGGGACTACAGGCGCTGTCGGAGACATTAAATGTCAAACTTGCAGAACAGTTTGTCAATTTACAGTATTTTCCAATTGTAGTATAATTTATAGTACAATTAATTGTAGAATAACCAATTAATAGTTTGCCGCATTTTATATTTTTGTTTGACAATGTTTTTTTGGTTTTCCCCCGAAATGCATCACAAGTCTTCGGAGGGAAGATGCTCGTTTTATCGCTTTCCCACTGATATGGAGACTCTGGGTTCATACCATAAGGTAAACTCATATGATTATTTCATGTAAACACCACATTTACCGGCTTAGACACGGTGAAAGTGAAACTTTAACGATGCATACTGCTTAAAGCCACATTAAAATGAAATGTTTACGGCCACAACAAGCTGTAAGAAAGCATATAGATTGAGGATTTTCTAGAAGCAAGGATAAAATAACATTTTGTGTACCCACCCTAACAAAACAATATCTGAAATGTGGTACTTTATTCACTAAAATAAGTTTAATCTTACCATATCCAAAAACTCACTCACTCTGCTGTTATTTAATAGATAAAAATGCACTAGAATTTTATTGAATAGCACGTGGAGACACGTTTTTAATTAAAATATTCATATTAATCAAGGATTTATTGACTTTTAATGCACCTTATTTCGAAATGTACAGAAATATGTGTTTTCATATGTCCTTTAGTTATGATTATTTCATTTATTCACTATACTATTTATTACTAATGTCTCATTTCAGTTTTAGTTTGGCTCTAGTTTTGTATTTATTCCAGTTTATATGAAAAGGTTCATGCAGCGTGGATTAAAATTCATATACAGATTAAATCCTTTTCACTGAACATGTTAAAAATAAGTTTGAAAAAGTTGTCGGGAGCATGGTGGTGGTGACGCTGAAGGAGAGCAACCGTAGTGCTGTAGTTCGTTTATAGCCTAAGTTTAGCTTTTAAGTTCTGGTGCTTGTATTTAGGCTTCAAAATTCATCAAAGTTATATTATTTTGTGAAGATTATCTTGATGGAAAAAACGTGTAAGTTTCATGAACTATGATTGAACACAGTTTATTTTTTTGCGATAATCCAAAAGCCTATGTAAAAATCCCATAGGCTTTTTGTCGAGGGAACCAGTTTCATGCTAACAGCCGATCCGCAAACAAAGTGATGTTAAAGTTCCCCCACTCTATAGATTAGGTAACACTTTAGAATAGGGAACACTTATTCACTATTAACTACGACTTTTCCCTTAATAAATTCCTAATTTGCTGCTTATTAATAGTTAGATGTAGAATAAGGCATTAATATGTGCTTAATTACTACTAATAAATGGCTAATATTCTAGTAATATGCATGCTAATAAGCAACTAGTTAAAAGACCCTAAAATAAAGTGTTACCATAGATTACTTTTTGGTAGTTCATGCTGGTTAATGCATAATCTATCTATCCTGGGAAACAGTGTAATGTTTGCACAATATATTATATATTTCATAATAATGTTTATACTACATTTCTAGTACTATATATATAACCCTATATAAATGACAAAGACATACCACAAAATTACTAAAACTAAAATTTAAATAAAAATTAAAAAAAAAAAAAGATTCTAAATATTAATAAAAATGTATCTCAATGATACAATTCTCACTATTAACTAGTTGCTTATTAGCATGCATACTACTAGCATATTGGCTGTTAATTAGTACATATACGTAAATCACATATTAATGCCTTATTTTGCATGATCATATTTTAGATCCCTTAATCCACCCCGTACCTAAACTTAACGACAGCCTTACTAACTATTAATAAGGAGCAAATTAAGAGGGAACTAGTCAATAGTAAGTTAACAGAGTGAATTGGTAACCAAACTAAAGTGTGACCATGTATAGTAGTAATAGTCAGAGTGTGTAAGTATAGATAGATAGATATAGATAGATAGTTCAAATCTTGTTTAAATTTTGTGTTTAGAACAAAGTTTCCCAAACGGGGTTAATGAATTGATGAATATCTAATAATGAATTATAGTGAATGTAAAATATAATATATAAATGTAGCTGCATGATAATCGCAATATAGATTAGTGTAATTTTCAAATCAAAGGCTGCAATTTTATTACCTTCTTTAATGAATGAATTACATTCATTCATCATTGTTGATGGCAGATGAGGATTTTTGACTGAGTGATTTGCTTGTTTGGCTGATTCTGTGATCAGGGGATGAAATGTGAATAATTGTAATTGAAAGTTTGGATGATGATTCATTTTCAGGAATGCTGAGGTAAAGTTACAGTGCAGCATGTTCTCTGAATGGAGATGACACGTTTTTGAAAAATGCATTGCCTTTGAAGGGTGTTGTTACCTAGGTTACCATTTTCTTTGTGTAGCATTTTGGAATTTAGTTTGGCATGGAAGTGAGAGGATTTGGCAATGGAAGAATGAAGAAATTTAAAAAGAAGGAAGTGAAATGAAAAGCATGAAGATGTAACGCTGGCCTAGAGCTGTGAGGACAGCCTTCAAATACTCAGTATGTTGAACTGCTATTGGTTAATCACAAAACTTTACATAAGCTGTACTGTTTCTGTCAGTGTGTCAGTTCTTGACAGTTAGAAAACACTTCAAATTGATTGATGAGCCTCATTCATGAAACACAAGCCCAACGAATTTCTGTGTAAATCTTGCTTAAGTTTATTCTTACGTAAAATTGTCACATTCAATGCGTGGTTAACATTTACACAGAAATTCAGTCTCGTTTCATGAATAAGGCCCATTGGCTTCTTTAGCAAGGGGAAGAAAAATAATAATTGAAGAACTTTTATTTTTTCAAATTTCACAATAATTATAAATGATTATGTAAATTTAAAAAAAAGTAAATAAAATTTGAACATTGATATGTGTCTCGTAAAAGGGCAAATATTGTGTTTTTATCTATGAAAGGAATAGTTTATCTAAAATTTAAAAAATTGTTGAAAATGTACTCTCACTCAGGCCATCCAAGAAGTACATGAGTTTCTGTTTCATCAAAACAGATTTTGAGAAATTTAGCATTACGAAATTTCCGCTGTTTGGACTCTAATTCTGACGGCACCCATTCAAAGCAGAGGATTCATTGGAGAGAAAGCGTTGTCATGCAAAATTTCTCAAAATCTGTTCTAATGAAGAAACAAACTCATCTACATCTTGGATGGCCTGAAGGTGAGTACATTTTCAGCTAGTTTTCAATGTAGGGTGATCTATTTCTTTAACCAAGCAAGCACAATAGCTAACCCAGAAGCTATTGGTGTATAAAATAAACTAGGCTAAAACAATTAAGCTGTAATTTTAATATAGTTACAATGGTTAATGCATAAATGCAAGTGCAGTTTCCTTGAAGTTTAATCAAAAGAGTATGATTCTTGAAGATAGTAAATCTTAAAAATGAATTTCAACTGTGAGTATATTATTGAAAGGAAAAAACAGAAATGGCAAGCGCTAGGCACTCAAACACTTTTCATTTCCCTTTGATTAATGCATGAATATATTTGCCATCAAGCAGAGAACATGCTGTGTTGATTTTTTTTTTTTTTTTTTGTATTTTTTTTTTTTTTTTCTATTTTTTGACAGCAGCTGTCCACTTTGGCAAATAATTCTTCCTCAGTGACAGAGAACTCATCCCGGATGGTCTTTAATATTAATGTTGCTTTATTTTGCACAGTGCTGCATTGATTTTGTTTAGCTTCATGTGTTTTTTAAGGCGCTGAAGCAGATATCTCCCAGTGGTAATCTACAATCGCCGTGAGTTAAAACACCAGCCCAGGGCGATGTTTATCGACAGAGAGCGTCTCACAGGCAGGACACATCATTTGACTTTCCTCTAGTTTAAATGCCTTCAGCTCAAATTAACACCACACACACTCTGCCTGACAATTCCTGGCCTTAAGGAGGTGCATTTATTAGCTTAGCTTTCTCATTCACTGAAAATGATACTGATTTGAACAAAAACCAACATGCATATCTTTGAAAATAATTAGAGAGTGGCAAATTTATTCTGCATGATAGCGTTTCTACATGGATGCAGTGCCTCAATGTTTGTTGTTGATGTGATCTTTCTTCCATAGGAAAATTTTGTCACTGCAGACAAATAATATCTGCTTTCAGCTTATGTTAGGCACGGTGAGAAAAAAAACAACATGAAAACATAACCTCATCTTTTCAAGTGAAGTAAAGCAGTATGACTCACAAGGACAGCTTAAATTACACCTCAGGTTTGGAGAGCAATTCAATAGGAAGTGAATCAATCTGAGGATGAATTGTCTCACCACATCCTGAGCAGCAGACACCTGATCTAGCCAGAGGGAGGCTGCAGTAATGTGCCGGTAATACTGTCAATGCAAGACAGCTGCACATCTCCATATACACTCACACCATTATTCTGTCAGAACACCTGAATGCATTGAGCTCATATCAGGTCATTTCATAAAACGTGCCATTTTATAATACCTGACCGGTTTCACAATACACTGAGGATTTAATCTGTTGTAACCATTGTGTTTGTGACTACGAAAAGCAGAATAATCTCATACTGAAACATCATTACTGAAGGGTAATGTGTTCCCTTTAAATTTCACATCAACATTAATCCTTAACTTAAAGTAACTTATTGAAGAGTCTCAGCAAGAGACTGTAATTGAACTCTAGGTGGGCAAATGTTCAAACAACACATGAACATCTACTTAACGTGGCTTAGATGGATAGATTCAGTTGTAACAATGGATAGATTCAGTTGTAACTATCCAGGGCAATTCAAAGATGGCAAACATGAAACCAAGTCATAAAACTTAAAATAAATAAATAAATAAAGGTCACACTTTATTTTAGGGGCCAACTCTTGCCATTAACAACCCATTAACTATGATTTTGCCTCAATAAACGAATAATTTGCTGCTTAATAATAGTTACAGCTTCCACAAAAATAATAAGCAGTACAACTCTTTATGAGCAGATTTCTGAAGGATCATGTGACACTAAAGACTTGAGAAGAATAAAGAAAGGCTGCTGAACAATCAGTTTGCGATCACAGAAATAAATTAGATTTTAAAATATATTAAAATAGAAAACTGTTATTTTAAACTGTGATAATATTTCAGAATATTACTGTTTTTACTGTATATTTGATCAAATAAATGCAGCCTCGGTCATAAGAGATGTTGAAAAACATTGAAAACTATCTGACCCCAGATAGAACTGACCCCAACTTTTAGATATGTAGGCTGCTCTATGTGCTGTCAGCTCACATTAAAATATATTTCAGAGAGGAATTTAGAATTATTTAACAGCTGGTTTATATCAACATCTTTTAGGTGCCATGTTCTCTGTCCACAGAATGAAATGTTAGTAACTTAAACTGAATTAAATCCAAACTGCAACTCTAGCAAGTTGCAAGATTACAGCTGCACATGAAAGACATCAAACTCTCAGAGCAGAAAAGCATCTGCAAGCACTTTCCCTGCTACAACGTTTAATTGAAAAGTCTCATGGTTTATTGTTAGTAACTCATGATCTTTAGTTCAATCACGTTTATAATTTTCATGTGATAATAGCTTGAGTCTGCAATGGAGAGACAGCTGTATTTGCAGACAGCAATAAAGATAATGCAAAGATTCAGATATATACTTCTCCTTTTCTCTCTCTCACTTAAATATCTGCAGATTGAAAACCAGAGAGGCTTTCCACCTACACGTTACATTTTCAACGCATAAATAACAGCTTTTACAAAAATGACACTTCACCATTGTCTCCATGTCTTCACCATTATGACTTTACTGCGATTTTCTTCCAATTACATTACAACTGTCAAGACACTGACAGGCTTCAGTATTGTAAGTAGTACTACTTAGATATGTGATTTAAACTCATAAAATTCATGTTCTGTTGGATTATATGAATGAGGGAGACTCACAAACACCCCTTTGAGACATAGCTGCATTAACTGAGGTTAGATTGTGTTGCAGAGGAAGAATAAACGATGGCTTTCTCTCCAGGGACAGCAAGAGTATCCCCAGACAGCAGGCCTGGTTGATATAAAGCTTTATGAAATGTCATTTGTCACCGTGCTACCCTGAACACTCTTTGCTGAAGCTGCTGGGCCTAGCTGAGCTGGACAGCAGATAGGTCTTAAAACAGATGGGCCTTGTCACACCGGCGGAAGGGGTCTTAAATGAAAGTGTGACGTTCTCCGCTTCTCTTGTTCACATAATTTATTTGGTTACCCTGGAGCAGAAACTGTAATAGGATCCAAAAGGGTGTAATAATAAATGTGGACCCAAAGTCGAGATAGAAGAGCAAGCTAATAGAAGCTGTTTTTTTTAGCAATAAGCAGATGGCAACAGTTTTTTCCCCCCCCAAATCTAATTACGCCTCTTTCTCAAAGAAAATGGGGTAAAACTAACTAAATAAAAGGGAGAGAGAATGGAAATGAGAGATTTCAATAAGCCTTTTGCGAACATCTTTACAGTTTGTGCATTTTTAGCTATATCTGGATATGCTGTTCTGACCATTACACATTGACGCTGGCAGCTGAGACATGTGCAATGTGCCAGTAGGATTGTTGGTCTCTGCTGCCCAGTCCCACCACGGTAATTGTGAGATCCCATATGGGAAATCAGATTGGAGATCTTACTTTAAACTCAGCGTACATTCCTCAAACATGTGAAACAGCTTCCATCAATGCTGATACAAGAAAATAGGCCACTTCCAGAGGAACTTCATCCATTCCAATGACTCACCAATGACATTTTGCTCTTTCTCATTCCCTGAACCATTTTTGCTCATGCTAGACACATGGAATGTAATAAGTGGTCAGTGGTGTGTCTACAATTAGAGGCCGTGTGACCAAGTGTCTCCAGATGGGGCACTGTGGTGCAAAACACATTGCATGATCAATTCTTTTTAGACAATTATATATTTTTCTGTCCTAAATGTTTTATGTTCCTTACGCAAGACTACAGCTTTGCAGAATTATATTATTATATTATAATGCTCAGCTTGTGTAGAGAAAATCATGCACAAGTGCAACAAGCTTCCAGTGATGATTTTCTGCAGGCCACATTTGAATGTGACCCTGAGTCAATAAAAACATGATGAAATGGTATACATCACATCATCAGTGTTTGCATTATTACATGCTCTTTCAGTTACAGCCCACATTTACATAGACATCTGGTTAGTCTTTTCTCCTGAATGTTCAGTAATGTGTATTGTATGTTTATCATAGTAAATAGTATACTGTGAGTAAACATTTGAATAATATAAACTATATACTATAATTAAATCATTTAATCTCATTACAGTTTTTTAACAAAAGCAGATTAAGGATGAATTGGGAAATATAAGCCAGTAAACCTTTTAAATATGTGACTGCACTGCGGTTGTATATTGATTATGTTAATGACTTTAAATGTAATTTATTTTAATTTCCTAAAATTAGTGCTTAACTGGCCAAATATTAACACTCATTTTGTAATATTTGTGTGTATGGATGCGGGAATGCTCCGTTTGAGAGAAACTTTGAAAAGGGTTCAAATCAGAGGTTGATGTATGTTTTCAAATGTTAGTGAATTAATTCATGGACAGACAGATTTAATAAAGGAAAGTCAGGTTGTTGCTTCATTTTCAAGGACACTTTGTTGGTGAGCCAATCTGATTTAATTCTTATGTGCTTTTGATTGGATGTGCTGTACTTAAAAGCACACAATTCTTTCATTGAATTGTGGGATAAGGCCTTTGAATACAGTGCTAAATTTGGTTAAAATGTGTGAACCGTTTAGACTGGATTTTCCCAGTAACAAATTAAGCCTAGTTGCTTGCATGCTGAAATCAATATCCCATTGAGATCCAATTACAGTGTCTTCCAGACTAAGCATTAATGTGAGTTAAGAAAAATATGTAATGTTTACACACAAAAACCTGTTTAGAATCAATGTGTGAAAATAAACCTCCTCATCTAGCATCTTTGTAAGCTCTGTATTAGCTATTAGCTCTGTAAAATATAGCCTCTTAATCATGATTACAAGTGTAACAGTTTTTATGACAAATTAAGCTTTTTCTCATGTCTAAGTTTGTGTATGTGTGTGTGTGTGTGTGTGTGTGTGTGTGTGTGTGTGAGAGAGAGAGAGAGAGAGAGAGAGTTTTGTATTTGTTAATATTGCAAGTGGCAAAAAAATTCTCCTAGTTTTATAAAAAAAAAAAAAAAAAATATTCATCTAAAATGATAGAAGACCTGAGGACTCATCATGAACCTCTGTTCAATAATTTCCATTTAAGATAATCAAAATAAACCCAAATATAATTAATTAAGCAAAGTACATTGTACAATTGTAAAAGTTCCTACTGTTAACTCCTGCATTTTGCCATATGGACGCACACAGCAGTTATCCAACCCACCCAGGAGCACACACCCTTCGGGATGCATGCCGAGCGTGGATGTCTATTTCAGTGTTAAGTGTTTCTCCCCTTCTTCTGAAAGTGAGCCTTGTGCCCCTGAGGATTTCCTCCAGTCGGCCCTGTTAATAAATAGATGACTTCAGGACCTCTCCACTGCACACACTACACTGTTTTGCACTCCAGCGCTCGACTCACTTCTGAGGAAAACACAGAACAGGTCTAATTTCAGAATCTGCTGTGGTGATACGACTGCTAGTCCATTCAATACTAACTAAAATACTGTTAACACTTCAAAGTAAGGTTCAATTCATAAAGATTAGTTAATGCATTAGGTAACACTTTTTATAGTCTGTGATTAATATTCATTTATGAATCATTAAGTCATGTTCTACATAAAACACTAAGTAATGTTGATATGCAACTTAAAATGTTAAAAATGTATTTCTGTAAAAAAAAAAAAAAATACATGTATTTCTGTTAAATGTATTTCTTAAAATGTTAAAAATGAATTGTAAATCAAGATTAATAATTGCTGTAAAAGTA
Source organism: Spinibarbus caldwelli (assembly GCA_039654775.1). Taxonomy (NCBI): domain Eukaryota; kingdom Metazoa; phylum Chordata; class Actinopteri; order Cypriniformes; family Cyprinidae; genus Spinibarbus; species Spinibarbus caldwelli. The sequence goes on from CM077238.1 coordinate 15,151,157, forward strand.
GGTACAAATGTTAGGCATTGCATCAACTAATTACAAAAAAAGAAAATATGGTACATATGTAAATTTACGTTTGCAATGTATGTAATATGTGTAAATATGGCGTTGATTTTCTTTTGTTTAAGTAAAAGCATGGTGATAGCTCTGTGTTTCGATGCAGGTGTATTTTAGTCAGCTGTTCAAATTTTGACATTTTACAGGTACCTTTCTCTTCATAATCTGCACTTGCAGTGCAAATAACAGCCCAGCTTTGGCCACACCTCTGTGTAGCACATTTATTCTGTCAACAGGTGACGGTTGTGTTTTTGTTTGTGCTAACTAAACAAAAGTTCGTAGTTGCTAGGCACATGTAGGCTCTAACCACAGACTTGTCCAATCAAAAGTTCGGATTTGTTTTTGTTACCATGGAAACAGTTTGTCCAGACATGACTGCCTATTTTTCCTGAAAATAAGTCAGAAACTAATCAAGAGCATTTGTTCATTGAAGAGAACCATTTATTGCTGCTACAACAAAATTTGTGACCCAACATATCAACGTTTAGTATGTACAGAGTGCAGCACTGCATATATTACAGCCTTTAGTTAGTCTGAGGCTTCCGTTAGTTAGCTGGTACCTATTCACAAAAAGACAGTCAAAACCTTTGGTTTGGTTTTAAAAATCCAATGGCATATATACCATAAGAAACTTTTCATAAACATTAAAAAAGTCAGTTACACTTTATTTTAAGGTGTCATTGTTACAATGTAATTACTGTGTACTGTGTTTAGTGTAAGTACTGAGTAATATTAATTAACTACATGTACTTACTATAGGTTACGATTAGGGGTTTGGCCTAGGGGTACTTCCATGTAATTATGCATAATTTATTGTTATTATAATAGTAAGTACATGTAACGTGTAACAAGGACCTTAAAATAAAGTGTTACCACAAAATCTTACCAACCCCAAACGTTTGAACATTAGTGTACATATATAGTAGTAAATATATGCTATGTAGCAATATGAGATTTGCGTGACTATGTAAAGTGAACAGTGCAGATAAACATGAAATACAATTAAAAAAAGTGCACTAGAATCAGTTGTTGAGGTTGTGAGTGAGATGGTTTAGTGAGTCTAGTGTTTACTACTTTGACAATGAAGCACTGCTTGACAAAAAGCTTAACAAAACTGCTTGCGGCCACAATGGGGGTCTTGAATGATGGACTGGGTTTTAATACATTATTTATGCTTTATTTAAAAATATCACTACAGTAAAGCAGTCTGTCAAGCTTTTAACTTTGGCTTTGGATATTATGGATCACACAATGCTCTTATTCTGTCAGTGGCCTAGTAAATGACTGACTCTAACAATCAATTGCTGGAATAAAACAGTCCTGTTCACAATCCTGTGGCAAAATATTATTTGTGTTTCTGTCAGGAAGGAAAACTTGCTGGTCCTGGTTAGTCCTATGGGATTGTGCAAGTTATTGCACCTCCTAAATTAATATTCCACTCACATGCAGGGTTGTGTTATTGTGTGTGAATAAATTCTACTACCCACATCATAATGCCTCCTGGAATTGTGTCTGTACTGTATGTTGTTGAAATCCAAAACAATAAATTTTGCACTTTTTGCTCAGCTTACCACCTCAAATAAACATCCAGATACATTAAAGGTGATATATCATGAAAATCTGACTTTTCCAAGTTTCAAGTGCTATAATCAGGTGCCTGATGCATCTACAGACCAAGTAAATGTGAAAAAGATTAACCCAGTAACTTTGTTTTGGTAAGCCCTTTTCTGCAAGTGTCTGAAAAAATGAGCGAGTCTGATTTCGTTCCCCTAGTGACGTTGCAAAGGGATCTCATTATAATATTACCGCCCCTTAATGTGTAAGTTTCCACCCAAGGCACCATCATTTTGATTTCGCAAGTGACAACGGTGTACCAGTTCTAATGCCATGGTGAAAGTTTGAGCAAAACATGCTAACTGTTCTGCCTTTGGCTGCACAGACGAGCACAGAACATTATTTAGAGTCCCAGCCTCGGAGTAGACAACAGAGCAGTGGATTTACTGATTTATTTACACACAGATCTAAAATAAACAAGCAATTTATTTCCCAGCTGTTTACCTTCATAGACATAACCGACTGTTTTTGTAACTCATGTGTGTTTTTAATGTAAACTTGTGTGAATGAGAACTTAGTTCAGTACTCACATGCCGTGTGACAGCCGCTTTCTGTACATGTGCTTCAGATGTGTGCACTCAGAAAACAATATATCAGAAGTTCAAACTAATATGGTTTAAAACGCATGATTTCAGCACGATAAACATGATATCAGAACCAAAACAGATGTTTTTAGCAGGTACGAGCTGTAATGGCGCAGCTCTATTCTGGAAAAGGAAGCAGGGAGCAGCAGCTCATTTGCATTTAAAGAGACATGCTATAATACGACGTGTTTCTGCTTCCACTCAAAATAGGCATTTTCAAAATGATATAATAAATTTTCTGTGGGGTATTTTGAGCTGAAACTTCACAGATATATTCTGGGGACACCTGAGACTTATATTACATATTGTAGCATTTGGACCAATCAGACACACATTTGTTCATCAGATTTAACAAATCAAATTAGTTATTAGATTAACAACTAACCACAGACCCCTCACCCAACACATATTCTGAGTGCCGGTATGTCTGTGATGACTCCAGGCCTCCCCTGGTTCCATAGCAACCAACCTGATAACACTAGTTTTATTGCTTTAACGAATGCGGGCAGAGCAACATTTCCCTTTAGGAAAGACATAATGCCCATAAAAGTGGACTCTTCTCTATTTAATTCATAGAAAAACCTTTCTTATAGTACCTATGCAACATATTAGTGTTCTAAGAATCTTTAATAGTTCTTTAATTGCATCCCCATGCAATTTGCCATGCTCAGAGACAAAGAGTCATAAAACCTTCCCTCCAAAGAGAAGGGAGCCCATTGGCTCTTTGACTCCCCAGAGGTGTGACCTCTATACCAGATAAAGGTCTCACTCACAGGTCCGGCCCTCTCTTCTAAAAAAAACCGCTCTTCTGAATAAAACCTCTTTTGCAAAAACTTCTTCTGCTATCTTCTGATTGCTGGGCGCGCCCGGTCGGCCCAACATAGAGCCGTGGTGATCTCCCCCAGCCTGGGAGATGACTCTTGACCACAAAGACCCAGTCTGCGGTTCTGTTAGATCCTAAGAGGATGAGTAAGATGTGAGCTAGAACTTTTCTGGACCATTAAGTTTTTGTGCCAGGCTTTATGGCCTTGTCTTTCCATTCAATAAAAGCTCCTCGGACCTCAGCAGATCCCCTTCTTAACTCTTTTTCCACTCTCTACCTGGAAGACATTTCTACCTCAGAACATCTTTGGAATTCATCACTCTTCAACCCGGAAGAACGTGATCGCGAGTCCAAAAACCTTGAAACCATCAAGACTTTTCATGCGAGACTGCATTCCGTCACGACAAAAGCAAGTGCAAGTATAGTACATTTAACTAAACAAAACAAAGGTTTAGTATAAGTTATAGACCTGATGGTTTTACTCGGGTGGTTAAATGACTTTTTCCATAATTGCATTCTCTGGTTTTCCTGATGGTTTCATCCATCAACTCTCATTAGCCCTTTCCCCATGTATGAGCGATTGTATGTTTGAGTGTATGTTATTCGTTGTTTGTTTAGATTAGTTATGTGTGTTAGCATTTAGTTAATAAAACCCTTGTGCACAAATTACATGAGTTTCTGATTCTGCCTTGCATATTAATGTCCCTTTACGATTTTGACCCTTGCTACATGCTCTAATGCATTAATAGGAAGATATTTTCTGTGGCCACGGAAATATCCTTTCTTAGAGTTGATATGAATTTACACTGAATGTTCGCTGGACGAACAGATCAGCTGATGGCAATTTAACTCTGCGACAGTTATTACTGTCAGCCGATATAAATAATTGTAATTAATCATAATTAATTGTAATTATTTATATACAATTCCCTTTTTGAGCTAATTTGCTACAGATGGTGGAGAACGGTTGCAATCGTTTAAACATTATTTGCAAGCAGACCCAGTATCAAACTCGTGTGTTTGTCTCATAATTTTATTAACGCCTTACACATGCAGTTTCTGATAAAATCAGATAGACTATACCTTGAATGCACCTTACTACGAGCAGTAGAAAGTTTATCAATGCTATAATGCGTGTTTAAATCGTACCTAACCTGATATTAGCGAAGGAATCCTAATTTCTGTTGTTAGTAGAGCATAAGACTTCTCTGATGAAAAATCCCAGATTAGCAGCCCGTATAAATGGTACCAGAATGAATTAATCTGATTTTGGGAGAAGAAAACCCATTTCAGCTTTAAATGTGTAAGTCTTCTCTGACGAAAAAATCTCAGATTAGCGGCACAAATTAATCTGGGTGGGGAAGAAAACCCACTTGCAGTGATATCAAAAATGAGCGACGAAGAAAACTCGCTACAGGATATTTAGTTAATTGGTGATTTGAGCGATGTTCCTCATCTCCCCGAGTTAATCAGAATCAGAATCAGAATCAGAATGAGCTTTATTGGCCAGGTATGCTTACACATACGAGGAATTTGTTTTTGTGACAGAAGCTCTACAGTGCAACAGAAAGACAGCAACAGGACAGGGCACAGATAATAAAAGAATAATTTACAAATAGGCAATGTACAAATAGCAAAAACACAATATATAGACAATTATGGTGTACAGGTCAATATGTGCAAATCTGAAATGAAAAAAATAAGTATGTGTGTTGAATAAATAATTTATAATAGTGTTGTGTGTTCCACTTTTAATGTCAAGTGTTCATGAGATGGATTGCCTGAGGGAAGAAACTGTTCCTGTGTCTGGTCGTTCTGGTGCTCAGAGCTCTGTAGCGTCGACCAGACGGTAACAGTTCAAAGAGGGAGTGAGCTGGATGTGAGGGGTCCAGAGAGATTTTGCCAGCCCTTTTGCTCACTCTGGATGAGTACAGTTCTTGGAGAGTGGGGAGGGTTGTACCAATGATTCGCTCAGCAGTCCGGACTACCCTCTGTAGTCTTCTGAGGTCAGATTTGGTAGCTGAGCCTTTCATGAAAGTGAAAGTCGTGATGTATTGTCAAGTATGGTGACCCATACTCGAAATTGGTGCTCTGCATTTAACCCATCCAAGTGCACACACACAGCAGTGAATAGTGAACAAACGCACACAAACACACCGTGAACACACACCCGTTAAGGCCTTCTTGTAACCTTCACGTATCATTGTAGTCATTGAAGTGATGCAATTGAATAGCGAATTAATGGTGTAATTCTAGCCTAGCTAACTAGTAATTCGCCATGGTCTGTGAAGTGAATGTGCTGTTTTGATTTGTGAATGAAGTTGTATGCGACACGTCATAACTGACTGTTATGCACCGCATGAGCTCCCATGCATGTTTACAGCAGCGCAAGTTCTGCTCCACTTGCGCGTGTTGTAAACTCGCATCGGTCTCTTAGCAACGTCTGACCCCGGAAGTAGAGAGCAGCCTCTTCTGGTTCAATCTGATGACAGCACACACGTCACAGACCCTTGTGTAAACAAACAACTGAGTGTAGCCTAAAGACAACTCTCTTATCTGCCGCACAGGCATTTAAACTAAGCCCTTTACCTCAACTGTTAATCCGGCTAACACTTAAGATACTTGTGTGTAAAGTGTAGCCACTCCCCTCTCTCTCTCTCTCTCTCTCTCTCTCTCTCTCTCTCTCTCTCTCCCCCTCACTCTTGGTTTCACTTTCTGTTTGTGCTATCACCTTCCGTCAGATTCAGGTTGGCCCCTCCTCACATATGTTGGTCCTAGTTGTTATTTTTATTTTGACTTTATTCTACCTCTCTTTGATTTCATTTCATTCATTTACTTTTAGCTTGAATGTACAGATTCAGCTAAGTTGATTTTACTTAAATCTGAGATTTAATTAGATCAATTTGTTTTTTTTTGTTTTTTTTTTATTTCTTTTAGTTGCCTAAAGCTATTAGGACATTTTCATTTTGCCTTTACCTTATTTTAGTTATTTGACCATCACCATCTTCCCTCTCAGTATAGGATTAGAGCAGTTCTAGCAACTGTTGTCCCCTTAATGAACTGTACAGGTTATTAGTAGCCTAATTCCTGTATCTTCTATTACCCTCCTTACACCAGGCCTCTGAGCAGATAGAAAAACTTCCTATTGTTTCTATTTATTTACCTTGAGGTGTTTGATGTTCCCTGCTAGCGTAGCTAACAGTCTCCCTAGGTTTTATGACCCTGCTACATTCCTTTGAACAAGTGATAACTGCTTAGTCATATCTCCTAGCTTAAACTAAATAAGGAAAGCCCTTCCTTCCCTCTCTATCTCTTCCTGATTTTATTTCAGTTTTGTTTATTTGATACCTTCATAGTGACCAAACCTGTAAACCATCAGTGCTTTGAGTAATAGTTTGACCACATGTATAGCCCGGTCATTAGCTGACCACTGCTTACAGCCCCGTCAACAGAGTTACTCAAACCTGCTCCTGTGTGCTTAGCACCCTACCTCACTAGCTGCCCCTCATCAGCTATTCACACCTTACACGGCCTACAGAGCCATTCCCCATACAGATAGCCTAACACCTCTGTACGTACTTGCACTTGTCTTCTGTCTCTCTCTCTCTGGTGTTCCCCCAAGCGTGCCAGTGTGTCTCAGACATTCCACAGACATCCAGCCCGGCCAGCTCACCAGGACCCGCTGAAAACCCGGCAGAGCACGGTGATGGACATCCTTCAGCCCAAAGCAGCCAGCGACCTGCAATGGCAGAGAAAGGAACAGCGAGACTGTGACACAAGTGGACACCTGACATCCAGCCTGAACCGCCAGGAGCTGACTAGCATCATCTTCTCCTTGGCCTACACCCTCAAGGGCCTCAGACAGGAGGTAAATGAACTGAACCTGCAAGTCACAGAGTTCTACAGGGAACTGACACCCGCTCAGCAAGAGAAGGCACAGAACGGATGCAAAGAACCTTACAGAATGGTACAACAGAAAGAAATCACCAGTCTTCAGGAGGCTCTAACAGCTGCTGGACACCAAGCGCAGCTGGAAAAAGCCATCAGACAGGACTTGGAAAGAGAACTGTTTCACACAAAGTCACTGTTAAAAACAGCGTATGTGGAACTTAATGAGAGCAACACCAGAGCTAAGGCCTTAGAAGGCCATCTGCATGCAGCCAGAGCTGAAGTCCACACCCTGACTCAGAAATTCTGCAACATTAAAGAGGAGCTTGACACGGTTCAGAGAGAACTGAAACAGTCTTACAAACTGTGCATGGACTCAAGTAACAGGCACCCTGCTGGACGTCACACGGCCAGCAGTGCAAGCCCCCTTACTACCGCACACAGATACGAAGGGGGGAGCCAAAGCTCTCTGTTTGACCTGAAAACCTCTTCAGCTGTAGAAAGAAAGGCAAGCCTTGAAACAAGACATTCAAAGACCTCAACTGAATGGCCAGAAACATCCCTGCATTCACACCAGAACTTGCAGGAGAGAATGATGTTTACGCTTACTTAAGAGAGATTGACTTTCACCTGCAGTCTTGGACCAGTGTGAAACACCAAGATAGACTCTATCTGCTCTGGATCACCGCTAGCTCTGAAGTGCGACGCTTCCTGGCACGACACCCAGAACACATCCAATTGGACTACCAGCAGCTTAAACAAGCTATCATAAAAAAATTCTCAGACCCAGAATTTGAACACGGACTGATCGCTGCCCTAGCCATCGAACAGGGCCGTCATGAAACTCCCCGTGATTACTACCACAGACTTCGACGAGCTTACTTTGGAGCTCGCAGTAAATCTGGGATGGAGGAGGACCACAACTTTAAGAGCCTTTTCCACCGAAACCTCCACCCCATTGTAAGTAACCATCTCGGCATTATGGCCTGCCACACAATGCCTATTCAACAACTGAGTGACCTGACACAGAAGGCCTTTAACAAGCACAAGGCCTCTACCAAAGGTGTTTGTAAGACCCCACTGATTCTGAACAGCACAACCCAGAATCCAAAGCAGGCCCAAGAAGACACCCAGCATTCCAGAGGATCCCTTCCAGAGGATCACTGCAGGCGCACACACCGTGTGGCCCCACAGACACCAACAAGCTGGCCAGAGACAATACAACTATCAACCTAAATACTGCATAGGGCCACAACACTTGCCCACCTGCAAAACATGGATATTTATGCTTGAACTCTGCCCAATGTGACCACACAAGACAGACTATATGCTCTGGATCACCGCTGGCCTTGAGGCACCCAACATACTGTACCAGCAGTCTGAACCTGTCAAAGCGGATTACAAAAACTACAAGAAGCCTGCTACAGCCAGCTCTGAATCTACGGCAGATGACAGAACAGGCCATAAGGATTCAACTCCAGAACCTTCTCTCCTCCTGAAATCCGCATCACATTATGAGTCACCAACCAAGCGCCATGGCCTTCCCCCGCACAATGACCACCTGACATCTGCGGAACTCAGCCCATATGGCCTACAGAGAACACAGCGCTGCCTCCATAGAGACTGTTAAAATCCTGCCTATCTCTGCACAGTACCCAGAACTGATTCTGGAGAGCACACGGACCAGCAAAAGAGATCTTGAGAACATTAAAGTAACTGATCCTGAGAGCGGCCTCACCAGCCGGACGAGCAGGATGTATCAGCCTATCAGACTCCTTTTAACTACGAGTGGCATGAGAAACCAACAACCTACCAGAATGCCCTCTTACTCAGAGAAACGCCAACTGGTCATAGCACCCAGACAGCACATCAGCAGACGGCTGACCATCCATGACAGGCCCTCTTTTCACCAGCATAGACCTGCTGTATTGTTTTGAGCCCCAAAGGACTTTAAGCATTCATAGAATTAGACTCAAGTGCGGGAACATTCACCTTTCCAGCCAGCGAAACTCCGGGCTGAAGTGCGAGAACCCCTGCCACTCCAGCCAGACAGGTCACCCCGACAGACTGTCAGGTCACCGAGGTCACAGGAAAATCTCACAGCCAGCCATGAGGACATGGCCTGAAGCCTCACACGCTTCAAAGCACTCACTGAGCACACACCAGACCTGCCTTCGCAAACAAGAGCACGAGTTTCCCTATGACACCTTGCAACCCCCTGGGGAAGCCCTGTCAAGTGCAGGAACTTCCTGCAAGATCATACCAGTCGTTTACTCTGGTGAAAATATGACACTGCAGTACCAGCATGCACAAAAGGGGAACAGACAGCGACAGTGTGACACACAGACAGCGTGGCCAAACCCTCAACCACACACCTTCCAGAGAATGGAGGGAACCTGGCCCCACTCTGAGCCACACCCCCTTTTCTAAGAGACATTCTGCACCTGCCGACAACTGCCACGAAAGAGGCAATGATGCAGAGCTAATGTCAACTACGTGGACTCACTCAAGACCACATTACATCATCAAACTCAAATGGCATCTGCATTCTACACCATGCCTGATTTACTCTCATCCCAAGGAGTTTCATCTGACAGCTGGATTCACCAACTACTGCCTTAGTCCTGGTCTACACCAACAACATGGCCAGAACTAAAGGGGGTTTGCCACTTCAGCATAACACTGCTCCCACCGGAGCACTAACTACTCAGAAGAGAGTAAAGAGCCCTGCTCTGCACTTCACAAACCATCCAGCGATTCTCCATTTACAATGAAACACGGAAAGTGATCACAGAGACGTGCCACCAACCTGTAATGGCCCTCAACAGCCAAAGCATCCGTACGGAGGACCAACGCACCCAAAGACACATGGTCAATGGCCTTTTAAGGATGCAATGTTGAGGCAAGGTGTGCCCAGAGTGGGTGTTTTGTGGGTTAACAGCAAACCACTCCCACAGCAACACTTCAAGCTGGACTCCCAGTCATCACAGTACAAGTGACAGCCATCCTGATCACCCTTTTAAATCGCATCGGCTCACAAGAACTGCATCAGAGAACTCCTCAATTACACAGACTCAAATTATGCCAAGCTCAGCTTCACATGCCACCTCCTTGGCTAGGAAAAAGATGAGTTTGCCACAATGAACAAGAAGCCAGTCAAGCATCAACACCTGTCCCAGGCATGCAACAACATCACAAGTGCATTGCATGGTGAGCTATGGTCTCAACCAAGACCCACCCACCCACCCATGACACGGCAGTATGTCCCTGATGACCACACTGGGCAAAAAAGCTTGTGGTGCCACAGTGACAAGGGGGGGGGGCTGGGGGGGTCATGTTAATGCATGCCCATAACGCACCTTGTGCTGGACATCACAGTACCAGGGACACTTATGAGACACTAAAACAAATGGCATACGGGGCTGGCATGCAGCAAGATTTGGCAGAATGTGCCAAACAGCAAACCTGAACCACAAAGCCCCACGACACTCTCCACTTTGGGTTTGCAATCACTGTAATGACACTTAGCTGTCTCACCACATATGGGCTTATAACACCATACAGATCTGTGTCAGTCCTCACTTTCCAGTCTGCCAGCATGTCACAGACTGCAAACCCCGCTGCCCAAGGAGGAGATGTGAACACCTGGCTCAGTGGCATTACAGATAGCCTCACCCACAAGACCACCTGAAAAGGAATTAGAGCCAAGAAAAGCGGAGCCCTCATCAGCATCACCACCACTGAGCAGAACGGAGTCTCCTATCCAAGAATTGCTACACTATGGAAGAAGTGAATGGCTGCAATCCAAAGCATCACCAGCCTTCACCACAGAACTCTTCCCTTCTAACAAAAGAAGAAAGCCCATCCATGCAGACCCCGAAACTGCACAGGAGACGACTCTCAAAGACCTTGACAAACTGGCTAAAACATCACCCAGTTTGACCGAACGCTACAGTATCCAGAAGTGGAAGCTCACGCGACTGACAGAGACAGGTTAGACCTCCTCAGACACACATCCAGTCCTGAGAGTCAATATGATGCAAAGGTCCATGAACAGGTGCACGGCTGCACTTCCTCGGACCTTCAAACGGAACCACCGGAGAAGAGGGACCCAGGTGGAGACAATTCTGAACCTGACCAAGGTTCACACCCAAGCTGAGGATCCAAAGGCTCAGGAAAATTAGAAACCACCTGTCATCCTCTCTGATCCACCTGCCATCTGACCATCAGGATCCACCTGTCATCCGTCCTTCATGATCCACCTACCAACTCACTTCAGGACGACAGGTGACACTGCCTCGACACCTGCTGCACAAGCTCGAGGACCCGCATCTTGCAACAGCTTACATCACCACAGCACCACACCCACTCCTGGAGGCAACCAACAGCCCGAGAGCCACCACTGTCTCCCAGCCATGAGTGGCAGGTGCGTGTCTGATTGTTCTGCATCTTTAACATTTTTCGCTGTTGTCTATTGGACGGACAACAACGTTCGAAAGGGGGGAATTATGTAGCATTTGGACCAATCAGACACACATTTGTTCATCAGATTTAACAAATCAAATTAGTTATTAGATTAACAACTAACCACAGACCCCTCACCCAAAACACATTCTGTGTGGTGGTATGTCTGTGATGACTCCAGGCCCCCCCGGTTCCATAGCAACCAACCTGATAACACTAGTTTTATTGCTTTAAGGAATGCGGGCAGAGCAACATTTCCCTTTAGGAAAGACATAATGCCCATAAAAGTGGACTCTTCTCTATTTATTTCATAGAAAAACCTTTCTTTGAATTAACACCCATATCCCTCAGGTCACTGTGTATAGTGTTACTGTTCTTGTATACTGTCTTGTGTACTGTATCCTGTTTTATGAATGCTTATGATAGATCACTAGGTAATATTACCTCACTTATATCATGTTTGATCTCTATCAATTCGTCTTCGGATGATCTAAATGACAGTGTATATTACATGTTGATACCTATGCAACATATTAGTGTTCTAAGAATCTTTAATAGTTCTTTAATAGCAACCCCATGCAAATTGCCATGCTCAGAGACAAAGAGTCGTAAACCCTTCCCTCCAAAGAGAAGGGAGCCCATTGGCTCTTTGACTCCCCAGAGGTGTGACCTAGGAGATGACTCTTGACCACAAAGACCCAGTCTGCGGTTCTGTTAGATCCTAAGAGGATGAGTAAGATGTGAGCTAGAACTTTTCTGGACCATTAAGTTTTTGTGCCAGGCTTTATGGCCTTGTCTTTCCATTCAATCAAAGCTCCTCGGACCTCAGCAGATCCCTTTCTTAACTCTTTTTCCACTCTCTACCTGGAAGACATTTCTACCTAAGAACATCTTTGGAATTCATCACTCTTCAACCCGGAAGAATGTGATCGCGAGTCCAAAAACCTTGAAACCATCAAGACTTTTCATCTGAGACTGCATTCCGTCACGACAAAAGGAAGTGCAAGTATAGTACATTTAACTAAACGAAACAGAGGTTTAGTATAAGTTATAGACCCCGTTGTAAACGGCGCTGATGGTTTTACTCAGGTGGTTAAATGACTTTTTTCCATAATTGCATTCTCTGGTTTTCCTGATGGTTTCATCCATCAACTCTCATTAGCCCTTTCCCCATGTATGAGCGATTGTATGTTTGAGTGTATGTTATTCGTTGTTTGTTTAGATTAGTTATGTGTGTTAGCGTTTAGTTAATAAAACCCTTGTGCACAAATTACATGAGTTTCTGATTCTGCCTTGCATATTAATGTCCCTTTACGATTTTGACCATTGCTACATGCTCTAATGCATTAATAGGAAGATATTTTCTGTGGCCACGGAAATATCCTTTCTTAGAGTTGATATGAATTTACACTGAATGTTCGCTGGACGAACAGATCAGCTGATGGCAATTTAACTCTGCAACAGTTTTTACTGTCAGCCGATATAAATAATTGTAATTAATCAGAATTAATTGTAATTATTTATATACAAATCCCTTTTTGAGCTAATTTGCTACAATATTGTAAAAAGGGGCATAATAGGTCTGCTTTAAACTGCAGATGCAGACTGACTGGGTATTGATGTCAAATACTGTAATGTACGCTAACCTATCATTTTCAGAAAATCCCCATGTTTCCTTGTTTTCTTCCCAGATGCTTGTCATGGATATAAAATAAGCGGTGATCAGATCCACCAGCATTGTGCCATCAGAAAATTACTGAACTACCGTTCAAAAGTTTGAGGTTGGTAAGATTTTTAAAATGTTTTTGAAAGAAGTGAAGTCCCTTATGTTCATAAAGTCTTCATTCGTATGATCGATAATAGTAAAAAATAGTGAAATATTGTTACAATTTAAATTTTATGTTTTCTAATTTTAATACTGTCAGGATTATGGACCTGTCTGTGTTGTGTTTTGTCAGAGATTGTGTTACTATAGGGAGATGAGAGGGTCTGTATTACTATTGGAAAAAGCGTAACGGTCAACTTGGATCACGTGTCCCTTAATAACCAATCAGATTACAGCTTTGACGTCATAGAATTTCAGTCAGAGATGTGCGACACTCATTGGCCATTTACGGATACCATAGAATGAATGAGAAGTGCCGCAAGCTGAATCACACCTGTCGCAAAAAGTCAGTGACTTTTCTAATAAAACACAATTTTTTTCGTGGTAAACTTTAAAAATGGTTCAATCCATAAGTATTGTTTAGTGTAAAACATGTTGAAGATTGGCAGATAGGCTTTCGATTCATTAAATGATAAGCCGTTTCCTCTAAAAAGCTGTTTATGTAGCGTAGTGAAGCCTCTCCTCCATTGACACCCATTCAAAAAAAACAGCCTCTGGTCTCCTTTTCCATGTACTGCCAGACCGGAAGCGTTAGCTTTAGCCGTTACACATTTTCGGCTAATGGTTGCAGGCTTGCCTTCTAGTGGCTTTGGTTTTGTCCCCATGTAGTTCCTGTTTTGCCTTATTTGGTCATGTTCCTTTCCTCGTTTTGTTTGATTAAGATTCCAGGTGTGTCTCCTTAGTTCCTCGTTATCCTGAGTTTAAAAGCCCTGTCTGTTCAGTTCATGTTTGTCGGTTCTAAACATCATTCCATGTGTTCCTGTGTCTCCTACGTTCCCTGTTGGATATTAAAGACTCTCATTTTGACGTCTCCTCGTTCCGTGCTCCTTGTGAATTGTGACAGAAGAACCGACCAGAACAGTTAATTCAGTGTGTTTCCCCTCCGTTTGTTTTCCGTTTTTGCTCAGTGTTTTTTGTTTCCGTTGTGTTCCCCATGGATCCCCTCCTTCACCCGGAATACCTTATCCTCCTGCTGGAGCAGGGGGAGAAATCGCTCGAAGGCCACACCAGACTGTTCCTGGTCCTCGCAAGCCTCACCACCTACCCGGACGACGTGCTCTGTGCGTTCTACGACGCCAGTTTGAACATCGCGTGCAGAGCGGCGTTGTCCAAGGATGGTCCTCAAGCGAATTTTGCCACCTTTGTGGAGTGGAGTGCCACTGCGGACCCAGTGCCCAGCCCACCATCTCCCCGCTGCACGGAGCGCATGCCCGAGCCCACCGCTGACGGAGAACCAGAGCCCGCCGTGACCGACGAGCCATCGCCCAAGAGTGCGACAGAGCTGAGGATCGCCACGGAGCCATAGCCTCACAGATGGTCAGACCAGGTGTGAGAGCCGGCAACAGAGCCCGCCACAAGGGAGAATGCCGTGGATAGTGAGAGCGCAGAGAGGAGATCTGCACCCTGCACCGCGGCTGAGGGTGAGCTTAGTATGGCACAGGGTTTGTGCCACACTGAAGGAGAGAGGGGTCCTGTTCCTGAGTTAAGCTCAGAGAGGGCTCCCCTTCCTGAGTTAAGCCCAGAGAGGGCTCCAGTTCCCAAATCCAGTCCAGAACGCACTCCAGTGCCCGCTCTTCGAAAGTGCCCTCCAGAGCCCACTCCTCGAAAGCACCCTCCAGAGCCCGCTCCTTGAAGGCGCCCTCAAGTGCTCGTTCCAGCCCCAGAGCTCACTCCAGTGTCGGCTCCAGCACCCCTGTTAAGCCCAGAGAGGGCTCCCGTTCCTGAGTTCAGCCCTGAAAGCCCGGAGGCTCACAAACTCCCGCCCTCCCACCCACTCCTGCCTCCTCCTCTGCTGTCATCTGGCAGCCCCTCTGCTTTCCCTCAGCCCACGGCCATCCTCCAGCGGCGCCATGGCCGGAGTATCCCTCACTTCCGTCTCCAGCCTCCGAGGCCCGGAGTCCGCCTCGGTCTGTTGACCCATCGGCTCCACCATGGCTCCTAGCTCCCTCTTCTCCGCCGTGGCCCATCTGTCCACTGGTTCCTCCAGGCTCCCTCGTCCCCCCGGCTCTGCCTTGGTCTGTCGTCGATCATCCTGCGCCTCGGAACTCCACTCCTCCAGCTGTGCCTCGTCTCTCCATCCCTCCGGCTCCGTCAGGCTCCACCATCCCTTCGGCTGCTCCTCAGTCATCTGTCGCTCCAGATCCACCCCAGCCATCTGGATCCCCGTCTCTGCCTCGGTCACCGGCACCATCTGCTCCGCCTTGGTCCCCCGGATCCTCCCCGTCGCCCTGGCTCATCGGCTCTCCGTCACCACCTCGGGCTCCTTCGCCACCTGCTCCGCCACCATCGGTTGGCACCCTGGAGTCGGCAGCCATTCCTCCTCCATGGCTCCTCCCTCCGTCGGCTCCACCGTGGGCCGTTCTCATCGCTGCGGCCTGGGTCCTACCTGGCTCCTCCTGTTCCGGCTCCCTCCTGTCCCCTCCCTGGGTCCTCCCTCCTTCGTCACCTCCCTGGTCTCTGTCAGCCGGCCCCTCCCGGGTGTCCGTCCTCCTCCTGAGCCGCCTCCCAAGTTCCCACCCACCCCTCCCCATGTAGTTTCTACAGCGCGAGGATGCGCCTTCTGCGAGGGGGCGTAATATCAGGATTATGGACCTGTCTGTGTCGTGTTTTGTCCCCATGTAGTTCCTGTTTTGCCTTATTTGGTCATGTTCCTTTCCACATTTTGTTTAAGATTCCAGGTGTGTCTCCTTAGTTCCTCGTTATCCTGAGTTTAAAAGCCCTGTCTGTTCAGTTCATGTTTGACGGTTCTAAACGTCATTTCATGTGTTCCTGTGTCTCCTATGTTCCCTGTTGGATATTAAAGACTCTTGTTTTGATGAATTCCTATGTCTCCTCATTCCGTGCTCTTGTGAATTGTGACAAATACGTTTTAAAATGTAGTTTCTTTCTGTAATGCAAAGCTGAATTTTCAGCAGCATTTACTCCAGTCTTCAGTGTCACATGATCCTTCAAAAATACAATGATAAAGAAAGAAAATAGCTTCATTGAAATTCAGTGTAGCTTTGTGATTGCTTATGGCAGCTGAGGAGGTCATGGCAAGGAGATGGGGAAACATCTTTCTTTTTTTTTTCTTTTTTGTATATGCGATTTTGGGTTTCTGATGTCAATATTGTATGGATACTAGTGACTTTCTCTGTAATCTGGTCCAGCATACCTCATATTTATAGTGCAAAAACTCTGAAATGTACAAGTCATCACCCCAAAATATTGTCTTCACTTATATGGAATAAATTCATTTGTGAAATCTTAAAGAAAGAAAGTGCCTCAAAATATATATTTCATGTACCGTCTTCTTTTGGTGACCATCACTCTGCTGTTGAGAATCTGCCCTTTATAAAGTCCAAAGTGTGAAATTCATCTAAGACCCTCTTATTGAAAGAGGGACCCTTATGAAAGGGGTGTCCGCTGGAGTGTGTAACCCAAACAGAGTCAGGTCAGACTGCAAAACTGCATTTCTGGAAATGTCAAATGTCCTGCCTGACTGGGTTGAAACAATCAGTAACCCCAATATCTTCAGCTAACAGAGACTGACTGACACTCCAGTTGTTTAATGGGATACTAGTATTATCAAAGCAGTTTGTTACATTGTGATTTTAGTTAACAAGCAAACGGAAAACATCCTGTATCAGTTTTGATGCTCCAACATGTACTTAATATAACACTAATGCTTTCAAGATGAGAGCTAATATAAATATAAGATACATTCTGATAAATTAGGGAAATTTCACTCTCCACGTAAAAGAAGTAGAGCTGATACCCTTGGTATTTGGCCTAATGTTGGGTTTGCTTTTGGCTATGAGCTTGCATAGAAATGAACTGCACATGAAGAACCAATTATGTCAGATTAGTCATCTTATTTACAGATACGCATTTATATTTGTTTTAACATTCAAAACACATAGGAATTCACTTCAGAAAGCAAGACAGTCCAACAGTGTAATATGCAAAAAATTAGGGTTATTTATTTCACAAAATACAGTAAAAACAGTACTACTGTGAAATATTACAACTTAAAAAAAAAAAAACTTCTATTTTAATATATTTTAAAATGTTATTTAGTCCTATGATGGCAAGGCACAATTTTACATTTTTAAGTGTCACATGATCCTTCAGAAATCATAAAGTTTAAAGGTAAAGTAACAAGTCTTTAGTGTAACTTTTGATAAATTTTGATCAATGTCCTTTTTGAATAAAAGTATTTTTTATTTAAAAAAAAAAATATTAACCCCAAACTTTTGAACAATAGTGAATATATATATATATATATATATATATATATATATATATATATATATATATATATATATATATATATATATATAATCTACATATTTCTATATTAGCTAAGTTGCTTTAGAGTTTTTATGATGATGGCAACAGCTCGTTTAATATAATAATAATCAGATAGGAGAGTAACCCTTAGAAATAATAAATAATTTCTTAATGGAGAAATCTTTTCAATTTTTTTTTTTCTTTTACATTTTAATTTAACAAATAGCAGTATTTACAGCAGAACACATTATCTTTTGTAATGTTTCATACATAAAATATAAATATCTTCCAAATAAAAAATAAAGAAATGCTATTTTATTTTAATTTAATTTAATTTAATTTAACTGATTTTATTTAAAGTATTTTATTTAAATAAAATGCATATAGCAGTATTTACAGCAGAACATATGATCTTTTTTAATATTTAAGTTTGTACTTGCGTACAATGATCTTGTTGTGCAAGGTTTCCGAGTCTTCTTTAAGATCAATGAACTTTGATGAATGATAGCTGTTAACAGAGTCTGCTATGAAACAAAAAGTAATCCCCCATAGACTCTCCTAACCCTCCACCCACCCAAACCCCAATACCTCTTTCCCATTCTAATATTTCAAACCTGCAGGGGCAAGACCATTCATGCTGCACAACTATTTGTAGATTAATTAGGTAAGACGTTTGTATCAGTTGACCCAGCAAATCTGTTCAAAAGTAAAATACCATCATAAGCAAACATATCCACTGTATATATCATAATGGAAACATTGCAATTCATTCACTTTTGTCAGTACTAGAAACAAACATTAGAGTCATACCTGTGATCTCACTCTATTGAATACATAGTTATCCCTGTTAAGTCTATTCTGATTTAAAATAAATAAATAAATAAATAAATCCAAAGAAAAGGATGGAAAAAAGTAAATAAAAATAAAAAGTGAGATTAAAGCTACAAAGAATTTGTTTGAACAAAAATATTAAAGCATGTTCAGTACTTGATGAGTCAAATCAGAAATGTCAGAAATGCATTTTATGCTTCATTCTGAAGATAAAAGTAGTTTTAAATGTTATTCTTTTATAATTATTTTATATGTTACATAAGTCAATATATTAGTGAGAATATACTGTCATATATGGTTTATCGGTTTATCAAGATTTCACCTCTAGCTATTCTTCCAAATACAATCACCCTAAAGCTCAAAGTTATGCAACTCTATACTTCAGTTTTTCTAAGCCGTGAAGCTGAGGATCTTTAGTTGCTTCGGTTGGCCTGCCTGAAGGGATCAATCAATCAGCGGTTATGGACGTACCGGGACACAAGAGAAAGGACTATTGGTTGGGTGTGGCCAGGCCATCTGAGAGATTAACTACGTTAGCTTGAACGGCTTTTTGTCCGTGATCTGGAAAAATTCATTTTAGTTAACAGCAATATCTTCAGCTAAGTATCTCTCACCTCTTTTTTTATAGTTTCTCTTGTAAATTGGAGTTTTACTTGCTCTAAGCAAAAGTGTTATGTAGCTTAAAAGAAATTGTATTATGTCCTTCTTGCCTTCAGAACACTTTTGAGTAAAAATTTTATTTTCTTTTTTTTTCTTTTTTTTCTTTTTTAGTGGAAATAGTTGTAGTTTGGATGGAAGCCCTAAAGTTTAACCTGAGCTGCTGATTTTATAAAATGAGTTACTTGGCCTTTGTGATTTGTAATTTGCCTTTTTATTTCAATATTGACAGTCTTGTCTGGAGTTTGTTGTAAAAATTAAATGTCAAGTCATTTTTTGTTGTTGTTGTTGTTTGTTTAGCAGACAATACATTTTTATCTCTTATTACATAAATAACCAATATTTCTACTACTTAGCACATTTCAATTTCAGTATGAGTGACAACACTAATAAACACTAATAAATGCCAAAAGAACCCTAATATTGAAAATGATTGTATGATATCATGCATGTTTAAAAGAATAAAAACTGACAGTTGGCAAAGATGATGATATGGTATTTATATCATGGCCAGACCACAAACTACTACTGTCATTGCGATGTGGTTTCAATGTTAATCACACAAAATCACTCGCATGGGCTGGTTAGGCACAGTAGTGCATTTAGATCATTCTGGATTGCATCCATATGTAGAAACACTACAAAGTTCTTTCATTCTCAGAAGGGGCTCTTCTGGTTGGCTCATCAGCTCTGTTTCTGCTCTGTTTTCATGCATAAGTGCCTTCTGGAGTGTTCAAGAGGATCAGCATATAATTCCTTAAAATATTCCTTCTGCCAAAATTCAGCGAAATTCTAAGAGGATCATTCTTAACTCACAAGCCTCCAGGAATAATAAACAGCATCCTGCCTTCAAATCAAAGCACATTGATAATGATTGGCAGGACTGCACCATAGAGGCTATACAGTATGTTCGGAATAGAATAATAGCCTACTGCTTCTGCATACTGCACAGTATACATTAAATACTATCTACTATTTGAAAAGAAGAAGAAAAAAAAAAAACTCCCACATGAAAAAATACTGTAGTAATTTATAGTAAATACTATAGTGTTTTTGGACCATACTATAGTAAAGTACTTGAATTAATTTGTTGTGGTAATTCTATAGTTGCTGTGGTAATATAACAACTACAGTAATATAAACAAATTACTTTACCCAATACTGCGGTAAGTTTTCTACAACTATAGGGTATATTATACTACAATACACTACAGTTTACTGTAGTAAAAACTAAAGTATGCTACAGTATTTATTACAGTTTATCAGTTCACTATAGTTAATACTACAGTATGCTGTAGCATTCATTAACAAAGTGTTGTAAGTACTATAATATATACAGTATAATACACTTTACTATAGTATGGTTCAAAAACACTTTAGTATTTACTATAAATTACTATAGCATTTTTTCATGTGGGCTAAGAGGAAAGATCCATCAGTTCATAGCTATAGACTATGAAAACAGCACAAGCTAGCATGCACACAAAAACTCTCCTCTAATTAGGTCAATATCACTCATGCTGATCCACTTAATCTACAAAAAGTACAAGTGTAATGATCTCTCAAAGTGTGGTTAAGGTAATATTAAGATTTTAATATAAGCGGTTGCTTGCAGGAAGATTTTTTGTTTTTTATTTGCAATTAGCTGGTGCACCTGTTTGCAATTACTGTGCTCGACAATCAAATGACTGCCACTTACAAATATGATGGCTAATGCAAACTTTTATTTGCAGTTGCTAATGACTGGCAACACTTGCACAAATTACATTAGTGTTTGTTGTTTTACCATCTTTTTTTTTTTTTTTGCAGCAAACAATTGTTTAGAGGGCTATAATTAACTGAGCTACTCACAGACCAAAAACCACAGATCCTCCGGCAATCCCATTTGAAACAGACTTGTAGGAAACCTCCAAAGCTGGCCAAAGATATGAAAAATTTGTGTGATTGAGTTTCTTTGCAAAGACAGGATTGGCATGCTGCTTTAGCCATTGTCACCTCTGCTGGAGAGCTGGATTGGAACAAGAAACACTTTCCTCTCATTTGTCCTGCTGCTGGCAAACCTCAGACAGGCCTCATCTATGCTGCCAATGACCTTGTTGGAGAGACTGCAGGTGCTCAGAGGACATGGGGTTGCTATGCCAAACCAGCTTTTTCAGATGGGGCAGGTGTGAGTGTGTGAAGATGGAACGGCTGAGGGTTTGTATGTGTGTGTATGTTCTTGTTCATACATGTTCGTGCTAAGCTAAACCAAAGATGCAAGTTGACTTCTGACTTTTCACTGTTATACTTCTTACTATATGATATTGCAGTAGGGAGACCTTGTAACACAATCAATTTAACCCTTAAATTCATGAATGTTTAACAATTATTATAAACTATTCAGTCTTTAGCAACCTGGAATGTATATCTAACTCGGATGAATCTCTAAACTCCCACAATAGTATAAAATAGTAATGGTAATTTAATAACAAAGTAATAAAATAATGCATATTTTGTTTTCTGTTGGAAATTGAAAGGGCGTTTTGGGAAACTGCTTCACCACCATCATCACTTACACTCAGGTATATTCAGCATCTGTTGATAATGAATAGATGAGAGAAGGGTAGTGGATGATGTCCCGGGCCACTAAAGACCCAAGGTGTGTTTAAGGGTTAACCAATTAGAAATCTAATACAAGGGTGAAATCTCTATTGCACATTTTCAAAATCAGTTTAAAGTTTCTACAAGCATTTACAAATTACTATAAAATAAATTATATTAATTAAACATTCAATAGTATATGATTTAATTGATGATAATATTAATGCATTTATTAATATTTTGAAATTTCTAATTAATTTAGAATTCATTTCCACAATTAAACCATGTACAAAATTTAAAACCGTGTCATTTTAGTATAATTTACTATTGTAGTATTTATTAATATTTTGAATGTTTAGTTTTTGTTTGTTTGTGTTTTAGTATATATTTCATATTTAAATGTTAGTTTAGGTTTTAGTAATTTGTTATATTCTTTTATCATTTTCATTAGTTTTTGTTTTATATTTCTATTTATCTTTAATTTATTTTTACATCAGTTTTCATTTTTTATTAATTTTAGTTAGTTGCCAAGGATTTCTAATTAGCATTTCTAATTTTTTAATTTTTCAAATATTAGTTTTTCATCTAATACATATATATATATATATATTTCTTTTTCTTTCTTTTTTTCAAATTAACAAACATGTTTTGGTAGTTTTAGTTTTAATTAATAAGAACAATAATTTAATGATGCTAGTAACTAGTATTACAATCCAAAATGACTTTGTTTCAGATAAATATGAGAATATCAATCAAACGGACTCCCCTATTGTTTCTAGTTTATCACATCACCCTTTTTACAATGATTTATATAAATATTTACCTCTAAATTCCTGTTAATCATTTCCATTAATCGTTAAATATTCCTGTTAATCACTTCCACATTACAGATTCCACTATTATTTGGTGATGATATCGAGAGCGACATCCCACTGTGAATAATAAAATGCTCTGTGTAAAATAGTCTCACACAGATAAGCCAAACTAAAAGAGCAACATACACCCCCATTCAACTGTAATCGATTAAGATTCTCTTTCTCACAGGATGGAAACTAATTGCATGAGGAAGCGATGCAAGAATGAATGTTTATTCGTGTCTGTGAGAGATTAAAAGCTTTTAAGATAATCCCCTTATTCTAGCATAGCAAAACTGTGATGCCGATTTTTGCGCTCCGGTCCTCCCTGCTGCGTGATGTGACTGGGTGCCAGTCTAATTTGGAGGAATGCATTTGAAACTGTCATCAAACCCCAAATGGTGTTTGGACACAAGGAAGGAGACACACAGGATATAAAACAGGGGATCTGAAGGGCTCTCACATGTGTAAGTGGAACCACTTGCATTTTCTCTAGTGCCCAAACAAATAATGGAAAACACACCCATATTTAAGCGCATTTGCATTTCAGGCCATGTGAAGAGGCCATTGAATGGGGGGATTTAAATAGGATTCGGCACTCAAGCAAATCAGTCTGTGCATATTTTACTGTAGAACAGTCAATGCAAGACATCCAAAAGCACTGAGCATCACAGAAACAGTTCTCCATTACATTAAATTTGGTATGAAATGGAAATTTTCCATATCTTTTTTTAAAATGCATGTTATTGATCTTATTGTGACTGATTTTTTATTTTTTATGTTTAAAATTTTAATCAAAACATAACTCAGTCTTTTAGTGAAATGTCAGACTGTTCGTCACAATATGGAACAAAAATATATATATCTAATGCTACTTCTGTTACATGCAACCTTTTTATAAATAAAACAGCACTGATTATGTAACCAAACAACATAGGTGCAGGATTAAATTCATGACACAAAGCCACTCAAAATACTTACAGTCTGCTTCAGTGTGGCCAATTTCCCAGACATCTGTGATGTAAATGTCATAGAGGGCTGTTTTAAGTGGAACTTTTGACAGTGTTTTATAATAGTAAGCATTAGCACCAACAAGGAGTTCATTATGTGAGGTTAGACACCATCGAGCACAATAATGAAAGAGCTGCATGTAGTCTGCAGCCATGGCATAGAAAGACACCCCTGTATGGACACTATAGGCACAGACATAAGATGAAATTAATTAATGTCTTCACTCAGACTTTCCATGTCAAACTGGAAGGTAACCAACACTAGCAGTTGAAAAACATGACATATATTCAGTGCTTGCTAGGGAACTCCAAATACTGTATGAATCAGAGACTCTCTTAGCTGATTAGCATAACTGAGCAGCACAGCTGAGATAGCTGGATCCAGAACAAACATTTTCAACAGCAGAACTATCAGTTTATATCACACTTTCCATTTTTAGCAGAAATTAACAGGGTGGGATGGGGGTTATGTGTATGCTAGTCAAGAATGTCTGGATTATCTGGAGATAGCTTAGCCGTCAGCATTCACGTTTCACCTTAACTAGTGAATATCTCAAGCTATGGTGTCGCAAGGCAAAATTTATGCCTATTTTGTGCTTTTAAGAGCCTCCAAACAACAAATGAGTACCAATAAAACATATATAGTATTACAAAACCTGAAATTTGTTTAATTGAAATGCAGGGATACTGTTGAATAGCTGTCAGTGCTTATTGTCTAAACTGTTACGTTTTGATCCTAGCACTTTAGATGGCACAATAACATGAACAAGGTACTTCCTATATCCTTTTATTGCATTTTTAAAGTATGCTTTTAAACTGTAAGCTTTCTAGACTTTTATCAGTGGGGAACAGGCCCTCCCCCATCAAAAAAAGAATATATATTACTGTTTTTGACACATGGATATAAAAAAAAGGCCCTCCCCCATCAAAAAAAGAATATATATTACTGTTTTTGACACATGTCTTTGCTAGTACAGAGGGTGGTGCTCATTCACAAGCTGCACACATGCAATAAAGAAGTGTTTCATCCCTGGCACATGTTTCAAACAATAGCCTGTAGGTAAATAGACTATGGTGTGAGAAACCGCTACAAACGGGTCAATGCACGAGTGAACTCTTTGAATGAATCAAATTGAATCACAACTCATTTTTCAAAAGCTTTTGATCCGTTGGATCAATAATGACTCATTTGTGAATCGCTAGTTCTGATTCTAAACAACCAATGGAAAACATATGACATGACTGCTGAAATATCATCACAGAAAATGATTATCAAGTCAGTATATGATAATCTCCATCATCAGACAAGGGTTTATCAGTGGGGCAAGCAGTATTTTACTGGGTCTCATGCCCCAGTAAATCTGATTTTGAGAGAAAACACACAATAATCGAGGACATGTCTTTGGCTTTTATCAAGTTACATGTGTCCTTATAATATCCCATCATCCCTTGATTCAGATTCTTGTCACTTGAAACAACACAGCCGGACAGACGGATTAATTATAGAAACCTCTCTTTCTCTGTTTTTCTTGTCCTCTCTCACTCATAAACAACAGGCACAGCTGCAGGCTGTGTCTCATACTAGTTTCTTGACTGTTCCAGTGGTTTGCGGTACATTACTCTCAGGTGTTCTTTCATAAAGTAGCAGGAGTCTTGGCTTTGCTCTGACAGTCATTTGGAGCCTCCATTCTCAGATCTTGAATACAGAAAAAGCCATTCGCTAATCTAACATACAAAAAAAGCTGAGGTGGAAAGTCTGTGATACATTGTAGTGCACAATAATCCCCTTGTCAGCTAATCCACAAATTATTTCAAAAAAAATATATATTTTAAGTTAATGTTAACACTTTTAATTAAAGTTAATGGTAATGCTTTACAAGTTTCTATTCATTCACACTAAACATGAATGCATTTGTTTAGAATGATTTGGTTCTTTAATAGCGTTTATTTATTTATTTACTTTTAATTATATGTCACATTAGTTAATTTATTATGAACAAACATGAATTAAAGGGATAGTTCAGCCAAAAGTGAGTAAATGATGACAGAATTTAAATTTCTGTCTGAATTATAGTATTAATAATGAATAATAGTACATTAATATTTATAATAATAAAAATATATATAGACCATGGATAATAAATATTTTTTTAGTAAAAATATAAAAGGCTTTACTGTCACTTTTGGTCAATTTAATGCATTCTTTCTGAATAAAAGTAATGTTTATTTTTTAAAAATCCTACTGACCTCAAACTTTTCAACAGTAGCATAAATTTACATTAATCTAAATTAATAAATGTTGTAAAAATATATATATTTTTTAAATTCATGTTGAACCAAATGCCAAATTGAATCTTATTGTAAAGTATTACTGGACTAACACACATTTGTATCAAATATTATTGTTTTATTATCGAAATATAAGACATTTAGATTTTATCTTGCTCTCAAATCAAAAAAAAAATCAATAGAGGTCACGCCTATGACCTGTCCTGGCAAAACTATAAATTGTATGTCATATTATATGCAGATGGCTGGTGTTGTGGATGACAGGCTGATGGAGTCATTAGTCACCGGTACCATTATCCACAGTTTGGATGGAGATGAATCAGCCAGTAATTAAATGCATTGCCTATTTTGACACCTGAGCCAGTGTGTGTGAGTGTTTGTCCTACAAACCGAAGACTACCCAATAGTGTCTGTCTGTTAAAAGGTTATTCCCAAGGGTTAGCTCTGTTACTATGGAAACAGAAGCTGCAGGAAAAAGAGAGATCAATATGATGCAGGTCAAAGGGCGGATGTTGTTTAAACGTAAATCTAATATACATTCCTAAACATAATAAGGGGCACGGAATGCTGAATATTCTGATACACAATTAGGCTAAACCGGTGGGCGCAGAGTTACAGTCTTGAGTGACAAATAATGGTGCAGGTGTATGGTAATTACAGTGTTTCTTTGTGATTTTGACACAGTTTAATACTGTAAATTGCTGTCAAGTGGATGTGATTAAATGTTCGACATAGCAGCCATACAGCTCCTTGACACTGCCTTATGTGTGTGTCAAAAGTCTCCACCCATAGCATCAATAGCATGAAATAAACACCGTTCTAGGTATCTTCAGGGCAATCTCCCTTTTTCTGAAGCAATGCGATTACACATGTCCTTGTTCCCATTGACTTGCTGCTGTACAATGTGTAAGTGATCTATGTTAATAGGATTATAGTGTGCAAAGAACCCGCTGTTTTTCACCCCTATATACGATCACTCTCTAGATCATTTGAAATTAGATGGAGAAAACTGCTTGTCAGCAGTGCTAGGATAAATTGATCCAATATTGCATGGGCCATATTATTTTGTGTTAAAGTACAATATTATGGTAGTATGAAAAAAAAGTATCTTAAAGGGATAGTTCACCCAAAAATGAAAATTCTTTCATTAATTACTCACCCTCATGTCGTTCCAAACCCGTAAGACCTTCGTTCATCTTCGGAAAACAAATTAAGATATTTTTGATGAAATCTGAGAGCTTTCTGACCCTCAATAGAAAACAATGCAACTAGCACGTTCAAGGCCCCGAAAGGTAGTAACGACATCATTAAAATAGTCCATGTGACATCAGTGGTTCAACCGTAATTTTATGAAGCAACGAGAATACTTTTTGTGAGCAAAGAAAACAAAAATGTTGACTTTATGTTATGTTTTGGAATGACATGATGAATGACAGAAATGAATGATGATTAATGACAGAATTTTTACTTTTGGGTGAACTATCCATTTAATCTGGTTTTATTTTGAAATTTGGTCTACTATCTCTGCTGTTCTTTTTTTATTTATTGTTTATCAGTGTTGCATATTGAGCCAAATATTATTAACACATTAAACTGATCAAAAGAAAAGATATTTATATTTATAAAGATATTTATGTCACAAATGTTTTGTTTTGTTTGTTTTTGTTTTTTTACATTGATAATAATAGGAAATGTTTCTTGAGCATCAAATAATCATGAATGATTTCTGAAGTATCATATGACACTAAAGACTGGACTAATGGCTGCTGAAAATTCAGTTGCCATAACAGGAATTTTAAAATATATTTAAATTAAAAATAGTTATTTTAAGTTGTAATGATATTTCACAATATTACTGTTTTCACTTATTTTTTATCAAATAAATGCAGCCTTGGTGAGCATAAGAGTCAAAAACATTACAAATCTCACTGACTAATTATTGGAATTACGCTGCATTGTTTTAATTTAGCAATAATTCCCTCATTCTTTATTAGAAACAGCTTTATGTTTGATAATTTGATTATGGCCCTGAACTCAATGAAAGGGTCAGAGCCTTGTCAAGCTGACGCCATAATTAAGCTGCTTTTTCATTCTCAGTACGTATGAAATGTTTTATTAAAACTCAGAGCATAAGTAATACAGTCAGTGAACCCAAAGATTATTGTAATCGAGCACGACCAGAGCCGGTGACGGGGACGGTGATGAGAGGAGCAAGTTATCAGAGCGGCTTTCTAAGTGTTTTTAGCATTCAGACTGAGCCACATGGATCCAGACTGCAGTGGAGAAGGCGACCCCTGGTCAAGTGCCTGTGTCTGATGACTTAATTAGGGTCAGAGTCTGGGACACTGGCTGACTGAGGGGACACAGTTAGACAATAGCAGTCTGGGATGGGCGCTATCGCCGTTTCATATTCTGTCTTTGTTCATGTGACAACACCAGATATGCTTTTGTCGAGTAACCAGAATTAATGTTTTCCCCCCTCCCTACTCCCTTTTTTTATAATAATTTTCAATCTTTAAAATGACTCAGTCTTCTTAATTTATTATTTTCTCATAATTCTGCATTGAAATTGGTTTGAAACCTTTTAATGTAGTCCAGCAGTAATATAACTCTAATTTACACACTCTTTCTTTCTCTTGTCCTCTCTTTCAAATCCTCCTTCACTTACCACTGCTTCCCAAAACCACTAGTCCGAGCTCAAATACCCTACACCAAAGGAAAGGTGATAGCTGTCAGTGGGAACTAATCTGTTCTATTGATCAGTCTGTCAGCCAATGACTTAAGTCAGCAAAAGGCCAGACACACATCATTTAACCGTTTATTGACAGCAAATGAATTTTCCAGAGCAAACCTTTACTTTTATCCACTTATGTAACCTTTATAACTACATTTCCTAAATTATTGTTATAAGGTGCACTCAGTATTTTTTGATTATTAAAAAAAAAATGTGTGTTTATGCTGTGTGTTCAGTGTGTAAATATGGTGATAAATAATATCAAGCAGCATAACAGACTGCTTTTGTACAGCTAAAATAACTGAAAGTGGATGACACCAGAAGCCTTGGGCATTCAAGATACAATTGGCTGTGTAAGCTCTTACATTAAAAACATGGTGGATACAGCAGTTCAATAAACAAGACAATATTGTGTCTAAAATGTAAGCTATTCAATATTACCAGTTACTGGCAATGCTGTGTATTTTTTTTCTCCATCAATGTAAATAGTTCAATACAAAGTCAAAGCAGAAAATGTATTGTTTCTGAATTAATTAGCATTTTCAAACAAATCAGTTGAGTGAGCAGTTCAGTGATTCAATCCTAAAGACTCTGACTGCTTCATTACTAAATGAATTACTAAATGAGTGAAGGCTTCACTGACTCACTCATAAAGACATTTCCTGAATGAATCAGACATTTACTGAATAAATGAGTAAATAATGATTCAATTGACTCACTATAAAGACGTGTCGCCACCTATTCTCTTAGCAAGTAGAGCTGGAATAGAGTGGAAAACTCTTCTAATATAATGTTTCTTTTCTTTTCTTTTCTTTTCTGATAATACAAATTACATTACATGAATCACATAGATTACGTATTTTAAATTCAAACAGTGAAATTTGATTTGAAAATAATCAAGTAATTTACAGAACATTACTGTCTGTAGTTTAAGTGAAAGTGAAAGTCGTGACGTATTGTCAAGTATGGTGACCCATACTCGAAATTGGTGCTCTGCATTTAACCCATCCAAGTGCACACACACAGCAGTGAATAGTGAACAAACGCACACACACACCGTGAACACACACCCGGAGCAGTGGGCAGCCTTGCTCAAGGGCACCTCAGTCATGGTATCGAAGGCAGAGAGAGTGCTGTTCATTCACAATCCCCACCTTCAATTCCTGCCGGTGTGAGAATCGAACCGGCAACCTTCAGGTTACTAGCCCAACTCTCTAGCCACGACTTCCCCGTAACATCTCAAATATTTCATGTTTAGCTAATTACATCTGTAGTGCTAACCACCAACAATGCACAAATAAAATTATTTGGTATTAAATCCAAAAATATCAATTTTGTGGATATGCAGTATATAGAGTAAAATTTTGATGAAAAGGAACAACAAAAAGACAAATAAAGAAATTTAGTGTAAAGTGGCAGCAGTTAATCAACGGATTTCAAGCATTAACACCAACAGGTGTTAAAAAATGCTGGGTTAAATACAACCCAGAGCTGGGTGAAATATGGACAAACCCTGGAATTGGGTTGTTTTGCCCCATCGGTTCGGTTAAATGTTTAACCCAACCAACTGGGTTGTTAAATACAATCCTGCGCTGGGTAAAATATGGACAAACTCAGCGATTGGGTTGTTTTGACCCAGTGGTTGGGTTACTGCCCAGAAGGTTGGGTTAAACATTTAACCCGACTTTTGGTTGAAAACAACCCAATCGCTGGGTTTGTCCATAGTTAACCCAGCATTTTTAGAGTGTATAAAGTTCAGAACCAGTGGAATGAACAAAAAAAAAACATAAGCAAAAAGGTACAAAGCGCACCTTTTTAACAATAGTGTTTTTAGCATCTACCTTTGAAGAGTATAGGCACAGTGAACTCTGGGGTTTAGTTACTGACATCTGGGGATTGGTCATTGGCATCTCTGGGTTTGGAGATCAGAGCGAGTATCCCAGAGGGTGTTGATAAAAGTCTTGACTTCAGCTTTCACACAGGATCACCGCATTATGTCACTCCGCCAGCGACCTCCTCCTCCTCCTTCAAACACAGAGAGAAACGAATCCAATTGTTGCCCACAAGTCTCTGCGTCATTGAATATTTATCACCTCCCTGATATTGGAAAAAGGTTCTTGAGCGGCAGCGAGCCTCAGGGGAAGGGAATTCAACACCCTATTATAGAAGAAGAGCAATATGGCTGTCATCAGCTTCCCCCTGGTTGTGTTTAATTAATTATCTGTAGCCCTCCTGATCGAGCCCCTCTTTAAAAGCTTCCCTTACTCCCAAAGACATGTCTGAACACATCATCTTTTAGCTTTAAAGACTGTGCGTTAGTGCAACAGGCTTATTTTTAGTCTAATTTATGTTGTATGTAAGAGCTTATAATAAGACTCGTAGCTTTATCAAGAATGAAAGACAAAGTAAATAGATTGTATTACAGTATCCTCTCTTAAAATGACAGTTCATCTGTCTATCTCTGTATCAATCCCTCAGGCACATATCATAATACCCTTTCTGGATGTTTCACAGTCTCTTGATAAACAGGAGCTGAGCATTTGTTTTTACTGGAGAGAAATGCCCTTGTTACTGTGTTGAAATCCCCCAAAATATTCAATCTTTATATTATTACTTTTTGTTTTTATTGAGACTCCCATCGATGGTGCTGTAATCGTCCAGCAGTGCGCGTTTAAGTTCGAATTGCTGTGATGTTAGAAGGATCGATTTTCTACAACAGGAACATTAGCGATTCTCAAGTTGAGGGTATTAAACTCCAATCATTGTGTTCTATTGTTTGGCATGTCATATTGATTATCTCCCAGGTTTCACTGGCACGAGTGAACTATTGGAGCCTTCAACTGCCATGCACAAGAAGAATACTCTTGCTTCTGTAAATTAATAGGTATGTGCGCTTGCTTAGGGACATCAGGTGGGATTAAATATCAGTTTTTGAATGACTGCAGGCAGGAATAGAAAACAAATACATAAAGGTGTTGGTGCATTTTCAACCTATATTTCTTTTAAAATTTCTCTTTCGGGGAATGTTACAACTATGTTAGCGACTTTATATCTTACAATTATGACTTTTATATCTCGCAATATGATTTCATATCTTATAATTGCAACTTTATTTCTCACAAAGTGACTATATTTCGCAATATCATGTAATCAGCTGTATTTCTTGTAAATGCAACTTTATATCTTACAATCACATCTTTACTGTATGTGACAATTGTGACTTTTTATCTCACAATATGACTTAAAGGGGTCATATGATGCAATTTCAAGTTTCCCTTTCTCTTTGGAGTGTTACAAGCTATTCGTGCATACAAGCTATCCCTAAAGTTGCAAAGACTAAAGTCTCAAACCCAAAGAGAAATTCTTTATAAAAGTTAAGACTCTGCCAAAGTTAAGACTCTGAAAAGTTAAGACTCTGTTCAGACAGTCAGGACTGTTTCCTGATCCTGGGAGAGAGTAGACTACAATGTGAACACTATGAATGGCTGCCACGCTGTAAAGTGGGGCAATTCCAACGTCGCAAGGACAGTCTGCTGCTTCTGACTCACAGCCTGTAAGTACGTTTCGATATTTAAAGAATTTGCTACTGACTATTCAAACGCGAGTTTTGAGCAGTGCAGTGTAGTGCTTGTTTGGTGTTTCTACGATCACAAATGCAGACATGGTGTTATATGTTTAGGCGGTGCAATGCGTAAAAAGACTGTATGAGTCATGATAATCAGTAATTACGTCCACACTGAACGCAAAAATGCCTCGTTTATAGCGGGTTTTATTGTTTTAGTCAAAAAAAAAAAGAAAGAAAAAAAGCTCCTAGATATACATACTGTCACGATCTCTGCTAGGAGGAACAATGGAGATGAGGAATACACAAAACAATCTTTAATAAAGTCCATACACAGGGTACATCCAACACTGGGAATAGCAGGAAACACACGGACTGAACAAGTAGACCCGACAAGGGAGAAACACACAGACAGGAACTTAAATACACAGGATAATTAATTAAACACAGGTGCAGGGAATGAACGAATTAGACTAAACGAGGACAGGAACATGACCAAATAAGGGAACACTGAACAGAAACCGGGGCAAAACAGGTCCATGACCCTGACATTTCGCCCCCCTCCTCATAGAACAACAGAGGGGGGGAATGGGTAGGAACTAAGGAGGAGGCTCGGAAGGAGGATGGGCATCCAGGAGGGGGCCGGCAGACAGAAACCAGGGAGGTGACGAAGGAGGGAGTAGCCAGGGAGGAGACAGGAGGGGCCCAGAGCAGGAGGAGCACAGTAGGACCCAGGCCACAGCCATAACGGCGGCCCACGGTGGAGCCGTCGGAGGGAGAAGACATGGAGGAAGAATGGCCGCCGACTCAAGGGGGCCGACCAACGGCGGCGGAGCAGGTGGTGGAGGAGCCCGAGGCGGAGACAGAGATCTGCGGCAGAGCCGGAGCGACTGAGGACTGGCCAAGTTGGAGCTGGCGGGAGGAAGGAGCCCAACGGAGCCGGTGGGACAGAGCGACGAGGTGCAGCCCGAAGAGCGGAGTCCTGAGGCAATGGCGGGTCGATGCCCGACCAAGGCGGAGCCGGAGGGACGAGGGAGACCGGTGGAGCTGGTGGATCAACGGGTGATGGTGCAGGCGAGGGAGCTAGGAACTGAGGTGGAG
Organism: Spinibarbus caldwelli; assembly: GCA_039654775.1. NCBI lineage: Eukaryota > Metazoa > Chordata > Actinopteri > Cypriniformes > Cyprinidae > Spinibarbus > Spinibarbus caldwelli. Next base: position 15,184,356 of record CM077238.1, read on the forward strand.
CCGCTGTTTCTACGGGCCGAGGCGGAGTCCGGGCCTCGGAGGCTGGAGGCTGGAGGCAGAGGTGAGGGATAGTCCAACCACGGCGACGCAGGAGGATGGCAGTCGCGCAGAGCTCGCACCGTATTGATGGTGGGCTGAGGGCAAGCAGAGGGGCTGGACGTGGGGACAGGAGACGACGGAGGGCTGGATGGGACCAGCGGGGATGAAGGAGAGAGGTGAGGGGGCAAGTCGACTTCCAGCTCTGTTACCCAGTCTATAAGGTCCCCTTCGAAGTCCAGCAAGCCCAGATGCACTATAAGCTCACCCTCAGCCACGGTGCAGTGGGCAGAGCTCCACTCCGTGCTCTCACCAACCACGCCATTCTCCCTCGGGGCAGACACTGTCGCCGGCTCTCGCACCTGGTCTGACAGGTTGGGCTCAACGTCCGGGGCGATCCTCCGCTCAGTCGCTCGGCATTGCGCTGGTTCGTCGATTGCGGCGGGAAATGGCTCTCCGTCATCGGTGGGCTCGGGCTGATGTTCCGCACCGCGGGGAGATGGTGGACTGGGCTTTGGGTCTGGAGTGGATCTGGCAAGATCATCCATAGCAGAAATAGCAGGAAACACACGAACTGAACAAGTAGACCCAACAGGGGAGAAACACACAAACAGGAACTTAAATACACAGGATAATTAATTAAACACAGGTGAAGGGAATGAATTAATTAGACTAAACGAGGACAGGAACATGACCAAATAAGGGAACACTGAACAGAAACCGGGGCAAAACAGGTCCATGATCCTGACACATACCAAATATGTTATTCCAGAAGTCTAGAGTGAAGTGTAATAGTATTCATGATTCTGCAGAGGGATCATATTCTAAGGTGATTTGTTATTATATTTTTTAATAATAATTATGTTACAATATTATTTTTAGCATAGCATTTTTTTATATTATAACATTTTTGTCTAGTCATTAAATGACCATTTATCTATCATAATTAGATTAGAATTTCCATGCATATTATGCAAATAATATTTACATACTGTAACTGAGAACATCTATCTAGATAGATAGATAGATAGATATTTGTTTCAATAGTATTATAATAATATTGTATTATTTTTTTATTCATTTATTCATTTTATTTATTTATTTTGGATATTACATTGTTGTTTTGTTAATAAATCATCATTTATTCATTATTCATTACTACTACCAATTTTTTTTTTTTTTTTTTTAATTGGCCATAATTAATATCCTCATTCCTGGGTATCATAATTTGATTTTCATGCCCAATAATTATGTAAATACTATTTACATAACTGACAGCGTTCATGCATTTCCTTCATCTCGGTATTAAGATTCTTCATATGAATGATTGAATTTTAATTTGCGGATGAGACTCCTGAAGGAATGAAATAAATTTGCAGTGTCCCATAACATTTCACCACAGATATATTCAGCACAAAATAACCAATTTGATTTGATTACATTGTATTTTTGTCTTTTATAATTGTTATTGACATTATTGTATTTTAGTTTCAAATTTAAGCAGGTGTTTTCATCCCTGTTTAATTATTTGCACCTCTTCTGTACACCGAGTTGCATCCTGGTAGGTGCTAGTGTCACTAAGTGTTGAATATTGATGAAACAGAACGACCTGAAATGACAGTCTCTCCATGGTGGCCACCCCCTCTTCCTCCACCTCTCGGCAGGATTCAGAGAGAAGCTAATGGCCATGCAATGCCTGTCATAGTTTCAAAAGCATTGCCTTTGTTCCAGCACTGCTTGGTTCTACACCCCCCATAGGCCCAGCCCTTACTAAAAATGTCAGCGAATATTGATTTGGTGAGGAGCAACAAAGACTTCACTAAATGATAGCTCCCTTTGTGCTGCGGCGATGAAAGGGCTAGACCTTTCTCCAGCACTCCGGAGTGCTTCCATGATGCTTAGTCCATCAATATTTCATATCCGTCTTACACTACAAAGTGAAGACAAATTGACAGAAAGGGGTTTAATACACATCAGAAAATGTTTATTGTGGGCTGACATTATATTATCAATTAAGGTTCAATAGACTCTCATAACAGGTGTGCTTGTTGCTACTATTTTGTTTGTTTTGCTGTTATTTAATACTCCTTGTTTCTTGGATACTACCGAGTACATTCACACCCTCACAATAAACAGTATAAATGCTACCTGATCTTAAAGGGATGTAAGAGGATATGTATACAGATTTTCCTTGGTTTCAAATGGCTCTTTATGTTCTTCCATGCAGACTTCAAAGGCACAAATCAGGGTTATGGGGGTTGGGCTGGAGGGCTGCATCTGTACTAATTCAAATGAAATATCTTCAGTTCTCCCCCCACTGTTTCTTTATATGTACAGGTGCATCTCAATAAATTAGAATGTCGTGGAAAAGTTAATTTATTTCAGTAATTCAGCTCAAATTGTGAAACTCGTGTATTAAATAAATTCAATGCACACAGACTGAAGTTGTTTAAGTCTTTGGTTCTATTAATTGTGATGATTTTGGCTCACATTTAACAAAAACCCACCAATTCACTATCTCAACAAATTAGAATATGGTGACATGCCAATCAGCTAATCAACTCAAAACACCTGCAAAGGTTTCCTGAGCCTTCAAAATGGTCTCTCAGGTTAGCAAGCAAGTCATTCTACCAAAGAATGGTTAAAGAAGAACAAAGTTAATGTTTTGGAATGGCTGAGTCAAAGTCCAGACCTTAATCCAATTAAAATGTTGTGGAAGGACCTAAGCAAGCAGTTCATAGGAGGAAACCCACCAACATCACAGAGTTTAAGTGGTTCTGCACTAAGGAATGGGCTAAAACTCCTACATGTTACTGTGCAGGACTGATCAGCATTTACAACAAACTTTACCTTCAGTTACTGCAGCAAAAGGGGGTCACAACAGATACTGAAAGCAAAGATTTACATACTTTTGCAACACACAGATATGTAACACTGGATCATTTTTCTCAATAAATAAATGACAAAGAAAATATTTTTCTCTCACTTGTTTGATTTGGTTCTCTTTGTCTACTTTCAGGATTTATATGAAAATCTGATGATGTTTTGGGTCATATTTATGCAGAAATATAGAAAATTCTAAAGGGTTCACAAACTTTCAAGCAGCATTGTGTGTGTGTGTATGTATATATATACATATATATATATATATATATATATATATATAGAACCAGGCTCTCTCTATATGTATGCAGACACTCTGTTGTGTTAGAGGCTTTATTATTTGACTGCTGTCTGCATTTAATCGAAACTTTCTAATTAAGTGTTCTTTTTCTTGCTTAATTGCATCTTGCTGAATGAGCTGCTATCGTAAAGCACTTTGCTCTTCAGAAGTATAGACATGTTGCAACAGGAGAAAGCAAGCTGTTTGCATTTAATTAGATCAGGTAGAGTGTAATGTGAAACTATACGCATAAAGGGATTAAGTTACGAAAAAAAGTTGTAAAAACATAATATTTGATATGATTTTTGAAACTATTGAATACATACAAATTGAATATATTACAACCATTAAAAAACTTATTTTGTTTTTTAATATATATTTTATTGCTTTTTTAAATAATATATAATATAATATATTTTTAAATGTTTTCAAATATTTTACAATTACTGTTTTTACAATCAATGTGCTGTTTTCATGATCAAATAAGCAAATGAGATTTCTTTCAAAAATATTTAAAATCTCTATTATTTCAAATGTTTGACCAGTGAGTATAATATACTCTATATACGAGCAAATGAACTTAAATGACCAGGTATTAAAAGCAAGGAAATATTTCAGTAATTGTCTTGAAGCTTGTAATGTGACAGAATGCTTCCTTTCCAATGTCTTGCATGACCAGCTTTCAATTACAGCTCTGTTTGTAAATGGCAGAAAACTCATTAGAGATCAGCTGAGTGGAAATTGATGCTATCATTTTAATGGAACAGTCCGTGTAGCACTTGTCCTACAAGTTTTAAATCAAAAATCAAATGTTACATTTTAATTATACTGGTTTTGGTCAGCCGAGAGGATATTAATGTACACGCATGTCACAAATGATTCTTTAAGTGCAAACACCTCAATTGTATTACATTTATATCTTTCTCGTAATCATATAATTGATCCATATTTTGAAAGACCAACCGTTTATCGCCGTCTTAGAATGAAACATCTTCTATAAGAGCAAAGTAGTCAGTGGCAGCTGCAAAAGGGGGAAAGCATCTGGGAGTCAGGATTCAGGTAATGAATAGAGACAAGCCCAACAGCAGCAATCTGTATTGGTTTAACAAGATGCATTATAGTGAGCCAATAAACTGCATCACGTAAAGAGCTCTACATGCAAACCAAAGCAATGAAGCACTTAAATTGTGGTTTGCAGAAACTATCCAGAGTGCATTTGTGGGATATGGTGACTTTTCCACATATATCAGGTTCTAAAATAGAGAGGATGAATGGATATATCAAACAAATAGCCACATCCTCACTGGTCCATTATTTCACTTCATATCCAAGCACCCAATTTGTTTTGTTTCACAGCTGCACCAGATAACAGCTCTCTTCAACCCCAGCAGCCGTTAACCCACGGGTTATATATATTTATGTTGATATTCATTTTCATCAACATTTTCACATTTGAAGCTTTCTAGGCCTTTTCATCCTTAAGACTTCATCCAAGACTTTTCATCCTTAAGAAAAGGTTCATTAATTTTCATTGATTCAGTTTAATTCATTTTCTAGTTAAAAGTTCACCCAAAAAAAGAAAAGAAAAGAAAAAAAAAAATGTACAAATTTAAAAATTTACTCATCCTCATTTCATTTCAAATATTATTCATTTCTTTCTTTTGCAGAACCCAAAATAAGGTTTTCTGGGAGAATTATCCACTATATAATGCACACACTTTCTATGTCGATGTTTTACTGTAACATTTCTGTTCCATTGGCAGAGCTGAAAGCAACATTCAAAGAGGACAAACATCTGAATGACAGCACTAAATTCACTTTGCCTAATGAGCAATTAGTGAGGACAAACTTATAAAGGTCAAACAAATCAACCTCAAAGATAATCAAATCACATTTCAGTATACAAATAGATTTAAGAAAAAAAGATCAATTGAGTATGCAAACAGTCTGATGACATCATCACTGTTCGTTAGACTTGAAGAGCAAACATTCTATCAATGTGAGTCATTAGGAGATTTTTAAAATGTATTCTTACATTACTTAAAAGATAAAATAACCAAAAATAGATAGAACAACTAATAAGTGTGAATAGAGACTGATAAGCAGTTTAGTGTGAATGTAATGCAGAAATGAAATGCTTAATTAAACTAATCCAAATTCTGATTAAATAAACATGCATTGTTTGTGCTGTACTTATATTTTTCTTCTTGACTATTAATGTTAGGAAAACACATCTTTAAAGTTTCATTTAGTTAGAAAATCTAAATAAGATCTAAGTATTGTGATCCAAAAGCAGGAGACGTCACTATATCTCTTTCTAATACATAATTTATGCAGTTTGTTCATGAAGTGGAATCATCAGTATCAATTTCCTCTTCTCTGATGGTTCTCTGTTTTTCTTTTTTTTCTGATTTTTTTCTTACTTGAAATAAGCAAAGCTTATTGTTATTCACAATATCAGGTTTCAGCCAAACATATCCAATCAAACTCAATTTGACGGTCTATGTTTTTTCCCCTCACAAGTTGATTGCTAATCTAATTTTCTTGCATTACACAGCAAAATGTCTCCAGGGTGTTCACACACTGCCTGTCTTTGTATTATTTTCTTCCTGAACATAGATATTCAGTATCAAGCATTTGTGGATGAACTAAACAATCTCATTATCACTTTGTAAACCATGTTGTTTTTTTGTTTGTTTGTTTTTTTTTAAATAACAACTATTCTCATTCATACAGCTGGTTTGGAAATCATGTAGCTCAGTTTCACATCTACTTTTTTTCTATCATTAGAAAATCATAACATACATTTTTAGCTATGCACTTGATTTTTTTTTTTTTCTTCTCTCTTTTTTTCTCTGTGAGTGCACATACAGATATCTGCTATGGAACGTCCCAGGTTACGTATGTAACCATGGTTCCCCGAGGGAACGAGACACTGCGTCGGAAACGCTTTGGGAACACCCCTGTGTTCCCACACTCTGAAACACCTGTGTAATCCGTCCGAGGGAATCCCGGCTGACGTCACCGGCAGAGATGACGTAGCGACCAGGAAGTATAAAAGCACCTGCGGTGGAGACAGCGGCAGCTTCAAAGTGAAGGAAGTGCTCGCAGGGATGCAGGAAGTATGGCATGCGACGCAGCGTCTCGTTCCCTCAGGGAACCATGGTAACATACGTAACCTGGGACGTTCCCCTTCGGGAACTCGAGCTGCGTCAGAAACTTCCTTAGCAGGAAGACCCTTTTTATAAGGACAGTAGCACACAAAAAGTTGGTCCGACTTTCTCCACAGGGCAGCTTTGTGGACGTATGTGTCCACACATGTAAGCTTTTCCTGGTCAGAATCCCGAAAGGGAGGTGGACAGAATGCCTGAAGAATAACTGGCCGTGGAACAACTGAGGGTACCTTCGGGACATACCCCGGCCTGGGGTACAGAAATGCTCTTGTCATACCAGGCGCAAACTCGAGACATGATGGGGCCACTGACAGGGCCTGCAGATCACCGACTCTCTTCAAGGAAGAGATGGCTAAAAGAAATACACCCTTGACTGTAAGAAATCTCAAAGGAACCTCTTCCAGGGGTTCAAAGGGAGCTTTAGAAAGGGCCTCTAGAACCATAGCCTCAGCCTCCTGGTACCCCGGAGAAATCGTGTTACTAACGGGTTCCTCCCTAGAGACTGCTCGCCCACAGGGGCGTGGTGAGCAGCAATAGCGGCCATTTAGACATTCAACGTAGAGGAGGATAACCCTGAGGCAAATCTGTCTTGCAGAAATTCCAACACTGACCCGATAGGGCAAACTACTGGGTCCAGCTGACGGCTGTGACATCAGGACGTGAACAGTTGCCATTTAGCAGTGTACGATTTTCTCGTAGAGGGAGCTCTGGACTGGAGGATGGTCTCAACAACCTCGGTTGAGAGACTGGATGCTCAGGGCCCCTCAGGGGCCACACCTACAACTTCCACAACTCTGGGCAGGGGTGAAAAATGGTGCCCCCTGCCTGTGAGAGGAGATCCCGCCGGACGGGAATCTCCCATGGAGAGTCTTCTAGCAAGGCTACCAGGTCCGCAAACCATAGACGGCCCGGGCCAGTATGGGGCTACTAACAAGAGACGAACCCCGTCCCGGTGAACACTCGCCAGAACTCCCGGGAGCAGAGCAATCGGGGGGAAGGCATACAGACGAAGCCTCGGCCACGTCTGTACCATAGCATCCAGCCCCAGTGGAGCTGGATGAGTCAGAGAGGACCAGAGGGGACATCGTGAAGTCTCTCAAGACACAAACAAGTCCACCTGGGCTCGACCGAACTTCTTCCAAATCTGCTCCATCACCTCGGTGTGGAGCATCCATTCCCCGGGCCTCAGGATGTCTGTTCCCTGATTGAGGTACCCAGGGATGTACACTGCCCTCAAGGAGAGCAGTTTCCCCTGGGTCCACAGAAGGATCTGGTGTGCCAGCTTGTACAGGGGGCGCAAGTGCAGACCCCCTTGGCGGTTGATGTAAGAGACCACCGACGTATTGTCTGTGCGAACTAGCACATGATGACCTCTCAGGTCTGGGAGAAAATGCTTCAGTGATTGAAATACTGTGCCAGCTGAGATGGGAACCTTCCCACAGGCCTTGGGTGGAGCGGTCACTCATAACCGCTCCCCAGCCCATGAGGGAGGCGTCCGTCGTTAGCGTTTCGCAACAACACGAAGCCCACAACACGGGGCCTTGTGACAGGAACCACGGTTTCTTCCACATGTCTGAGGCATGTAAGCAACGCCGCGTGACCTTGATCATGTGAAACGGGTTGCCCCTTGGGGAAAACCCTGTGGTCCTGAGCCACCACTGCAAGGGTCTCATGTACAGCAGGCCAAAAGGTATCACGTTGGACGTAGCTGCCATCAGACCCAACGGTTTCTGAAACTGCTTCACAGTGAGTGACTGGCCTTCTCTCACTCTCTTGACTGTCGCGAGCATCGACTCGATACGAGCAGGAGACAGACGTGCCTGCATCGTGGTCGAATCCCACACCACTCCCAGATAAGTGGTCCTCTGTACTGGAGGAAGCACACTTTTCTTTGCGTTTAGTCTTAACCCCAAGGCTTTCATGTGAGCGAGAACGACATCTTGATGCCGAACTGCTACCTGCTCTGATTGAGCTAGAATCAACCAATCGTTGATGTAATTCAGTATGCGGATGCCCTGGAGTCACAAGGGAGCCAGAGCAGCATCCACACACTTCGTGAAAGTGCGGGGTGAGAGTGCTAGACCGAACGGAAGAACGCAACCCCCCATCCTTCTTCGGAACGATGAAGTATCGGCTGTAGAACCCGGACTGTCTGTCGAGAGGAGGGATCACCTCGATGACCTTCTTCCTCAAGAGAGTAGCTACTTCTTGTTCCATTACTAGAGCCTGCTCAGGGCCCACTAGAGTGGGAAACACCCCGCTGAATAGAGGCGGATGCGACCCAAACTGAATCTTGTACCCTCTCTCTACAGTGTGCAGGACCCATTGAGATACATTTGGCAGAAGCTTCCACGTAGCCAGAAAATGTACTAAGGGAACCAGTCTCTCGAGACTGGCCTGTGGTGTGCTTGGAACCGTTAGCTCGGTGCCCTGAAGCGGAGGACTGGCAGGGAAAGGCCGATCTAGCTGTTCTACACACTTTTTTGGAGGTAGCGAGCCTCTCAGGACCGCTATGTTTCCGGGCAGAAGCTGAGAGAAACACTCGCTGGAGATCGCTGTGCCCTGAAGCACCGGGGGTGGCAGGGGTAACGGAACGATCTCCCGAGGGCACTGAGGAGAGATGGGCACCGTATAATGAGGTGTACACTGCTTTTCCCCAGAGGGGCCTGCCCTCAGACGTCCTGGACCGAAAGCGTCAGGACCTTTTGGCCGAAGCCCTCTTATTGAAAATGATGGTCCTCAGATCCATCATCTCCTTTGAGGACTTCGACCTGGAGCACCGCCACCCCTCCTGTCTTTCTCTTTGAGGAGGGGTACGAGTGGCAATGCTCCGTTTTTGGACTTCTCGATATGAGGAGCCGGTACACGGCTGGGGCTGATTCCCCCTATCAGCCCCACTTTGAGAACGGCAAGGGAGAAATCGCTGAAAAGCCGCCGCCTGTTTCTTAGCCTCCTGAAACCTGTCAACAACTGTGTTAACCGCTTCGCTGAACAGGCCAGAAGGCGATATAGGGGCGTCTAGTAGAAAGACCCTGTCTTTATCACTGATTTGAGACAGGGTCAACCATAAATGTCTCTCTGTAGCCACCAGGGCTGCCATAGACCGCCCAATAGCTCTGGCGGTCTGCTTGGTGGCTCGGCGTGATAAATCTGTGGCTCTACGTAATTCAGCGATATCATCATTCTTTATATCATCTCCCTCATCCATCTCTTTAAGCAGGTCAGCCTGATATGCCTGCAACACCGCCATAGTGTGCAAGCAACCTCCAGCCTGACCTGCCGCCATGTACACTTTACCCACCAAAGCCGAAGAAGTCCGAAGAGGCTTGGTGGGTAATACCGGGGCCTTAAGGGAAGATGCACCACCAGGCGAAAGATAGCCCGCAAGCATATCCTCAACACGGGGAATCTTCCCATAACTGCACTCATTCAGCCCTAACACATTAGAGTAGTGAGAAACATCGGGACTGAAGAGGCAGGCCGAGTATGGCTTATTCCACGATCTAGACACCTCAGTGTGCTGATTGGGAAAAAACGTCAGACCCCGACGTGGAGGTGGAGACCTTGCGCACAGGAAACGTTCATCTAGTTTGCTTTTATGAGGTTTCTGACACTCTCTTTCTGCTGGCCACTCAATATTTAATTTAGCCAAAGCTCTTGTCATCACCTACAACAGCTCCTCAAACAAGATAGACTGTGGTGGCAAATCCACAGCCTCGTCTCGATCGACGCTCACGCCACCCTCCTCCTCAGAGGAAGACAACGCAAGCACCAAGCCCTCTCTCGGGGCGGAGGAAACCGTTACAGAACGTGCCTCCGTCCCCAAAGAGTGAGCGCTAGATCTGGCAAGGGAAGAAGGAGAAAAGGATGTGCCCATTTCCAGTCTTTCTGTCAGATCCATCTGCAATCCCCATGATTTAAGGCGCCGCTCTGCCTCGGCAGAGGCAGGACCCGAACCGCAGGGAACGCTGGCGAGAGCGCCCTCCTCAAAGAGCACTCTCTGAGAGCGGAGCGTCCGCATTGACAAACGAACACAATGCAGACAGTCAGCTCCCTCGAGAGCTGACCAAGCGTGCTCTGCTCCCAGAAAAGCAACGTGCAAACTGTGTGTATCCCCACCAGTAATGAAGCGAAGGCAGGGAGGAACACACAGCCTGAAACACTGCTTGTCAGACTCATGCTTGCCACTTGCCATTAAATGAATATAACGGGACAAACAACAGTAAATAAGACGTAACACACATAGAGCGCTTACTGAACAACAGAAGCTGCTGCTGTCTCCACCGCAGGTGCTTTTATACTTCCTGGTCGCTACGTCATCTACGCCAGTGACGTCAGCCGGGATTCCCTCAGACGGATTACACACGTGTTTCAGAGCATGGGAACACAGGGGCATTCCCAAAGCGTTTCCGATGCAGCTCGAGTTCCCGAAGGGGAAGCCTGTTTCCGCCACTGAATTAAAAAAAAAAAACAAAAAAGGTTATTGCGACTTTTTATCTCAATTCTGACTTTTTTCACAGAATTGTGAGATATAAACTCGCAATTGCAAGTTATAAGGTCAGAATTGTAAGATATAAAGTCAGAATTGCGAGATATAAACTCACAATTCTGACTTTTTTTTCTCAGAATTGCGTGATATAAACTCACAATTGCGAGTTATAAAGTCAGAATTATTATTATTATTATTATTATTATTATTATTATTATTATTATGTGGGATTTATAAACCCACAACTGCGAGATAAAAACTCGCAATTCTGACTTTTTTCTCACAATTCAGATTTTTTTCTCAGAATTGTGAGATATAAACTCGCAATTGCGAGTTAAAGTCCAATTTTGAGGGGGGGAACTGATATGCTCTTGAGAATTGCAAGTTCACAATTCTGACTTTATAACTCGCAATTGTGAGTTTATATTACGCAATTCTGACTTTATTTCTCAGAATTGCGAGTTTATATCTCACAATTATGACTTTTTAACTCACAATTGCAAGTTTATATCACACAATTATGAGGAAAAAAAGACAGAATTGTGAGATAAAAAGTCGCACTTACCTTTTTTATTTTTTATTCAATGGGGGAAACGGGGCTTCCATAATCTGCTGTAGTGTGCAGATTGGATAGTTGTCAGGGACAGGTGGGTGAGAGGTGGACATGAGATTCCTGTGACAGATTCAGATTTGGGTTTGTCACCAGAGTGTCATTCCACTAGAGAGATATGCCAGAATTTATTGCATCTCATTACAGGGTTCACAGTAGAAGTCTTTCCGTCATTAATCTATTATTCATTTATGCTTTATTTCATGTATAATAATTCTGTGTTATGCTCTTTCATTGAGAGAAAATATGGAAGTTCATTTCATAATCTTGTTAGGGAATTATGATTTATATTTAATGACTATAAATGTTAAAAATCATATTTTGTTTTCTGCCTTAAGGAATAGTTCACCCAAAAATGAAAATTTGCTGAAAATGTACTCAACCCCAGGCCATCCAAGATGTAGATGATTTTGTCTATTAACTGGAAAAGATTCAATTAACATCCTATGAAGCAGGGGTCACCAGACTCGGTCCTGGAGGGTCGGTGTCCTAAAGAGTTTAGCTCCAACTTGCCTCAACACACCTGCCTGGAAGTTTTAAGTATACCTAGCAAGACCTTGATTAGCTAGTTCAGGTGTGTTTGATTAGGGTTGGAGCTAAACTCTGCAGGACACCGGCCCTCCAGGACCAAGTTTGGTGACCCCTTTTATAAAGTGAAAAGTATTTATAAGAATGGATAAGTAGAGTGTTTATAAAAAACAAAACCATCATAAGGCGTTTTAAACTTTAATCCACAATACAAGTCTGTAATCCATAATAACGCTTTCTCCAGTGAAAATGTTCATCCCCAATTGTCCTCTAACATCAAAATCCACAGTACATATTTGTTTAAAAAGTTTTGGACTGTTTTTGATCTCTGCATATTTCTCCTGATTCAGATGAGATGATTTTTTTCACTGGAGAAACAATATTATATAAATATTTTAGCTTGCAGTAATGGTTTGAAGTTAAAAATGTCTTATGTGGATTATTGTGATGTTTTTATCAGCTGTTTAAACTGTCAATCTGATGGCACCAGACTTCAGAGGATCCATTGGTGAATGAGTGCTGTAATGTTAAACTTCTCCAAATCTGTTCCAATGAAGAAACAAACTCATCTACATCTTGGATGGCCTGAGGGTGAGTACATTTTCCTTAAACTATTCATTTAATCTATGGCAACATTTAAACAGTGCAACAGCACAAGAAAAAATTCAAATTAACTTGATTACTAAACCAAAATATTATTCAATGGAAGCACAGAAAGACACCTGGCCCTTTGTCTGTTTTGACACACATTTTCTATTTGCCTAGCACCGTTAAGATTGAAAGACCTGCAGTTAGAGGAAACAGTTTGAGAGAAGCACACAGCTGAAAGCCTATTCACTGCACAACTTGCCAGCATTAAGTTTCAGTTGTCGATGTGCCAGGGACTGTTCTAGGAGCCAGGTGCTACTGAAGGCCTCTGTAGAGGTAGATATCAGTCGAACACAAGCCTAATGAATCCTTCACTGAGCTGCTAAAATCAATGGTGCACTAAATAAAAGGTGTTGTAGCACATTATGTTGGCATTAGCTTTAATAATGAGATGGAACAGTTCTGAACTGGTGGAAGTGATCTGTCCTTGAACAGTTCCAAAAGTGATCATTTTTAAAAGGTATTTAGATATTTATTATTGTATATTTATTAACTTAAGCAAATATTATTTGCCAATATGTTAATATATTATATTTTATATTTGAATGGTATATTTATATATTTCAGATATAGATTACACTTTATTTTATGATGTCCCTGTTACAGTAATTTTACATTGAATTACTGAGTAATATTAATTAACAACATGTACTTAGCAATAATTTACTGTTATTACTATGGTAAGTACATTTAAAGTGTTACCCTATTATTTAGTTGGAATTATTATTATTAGGGGTTCAAGCGCATAGTGCTAAAACCCTATTGCAATGGTTAGAATGTCCAAGGATTAGCATTCTCCACATAAAAGTGATCGGGCAGACCAAACTGTAAGTCGTAGAAACTTGAAACTTGGAGGGATGGTAGTACTCACACCGTCTACATTGGCTACGTTTCGGAAAACCGAAACTGAAAGGACTGCGCATGTGCAATAACGCAGAAATAGCGTAATGACGTATGACGCGCGGAACGAGCGGGTCATTCTTTTGAATAAAATGTTGTATAAATGCCTGTCCTGTCATTATAAAACTCTCCTTTCACTCAGCAACTGTGAAGTGGAGCAGGACAAACTCCCACCAGTCCTTGTTTCGGACTCTCATCCACAGGCAACCCGTTTTGTGCACGGGGAGGGGCATTTTTTTGCATGATATATATGAGCAGCACAGCACTGCGATTTATATGTATATTTGTCCAGAAATAGAAAAATATTAATTCTGCTGTTAAAAACAAATAAAGAAACAGAGAGTAGTTATTATGTGCAAACAGTGTGAGAAACTCTATATTTGTGCAGTGTGCGCATGTCCAAAAAAAAAAACAATTACGATTTGAAGCTAATGACATATAAACGCGCATATCAACCCGATCACTTTATTTCAATCGGAATGAATTCAGTCCGATTGAACCAAAAATTGTGCATGTAAACGTAGCCAATGTCACCAAGGCTCGACCCAACCGGCCTGACGGGGGCGCTACAGTGATCAAAAGTACAAAATCCTTCATATGTCTTTGCGTTAGTCGCAAACTCAAGTGCCTTATATCATTGAAGTCCTTGGCTCACACCTCGTATTTGATCGTAGCAAATCAATAATTATCAAAAAATTTTTGAACTTTGCTGTTTGGGTAGCTATAACGGGGTCATTTTAGAAAAGGGGCGTTTCCAAATATACAAAAGCCTACAAATCCTAAACAAAAACTCAAAACTTGGTGAGAACAGATGATTCTAAACAAGTATGCAAAGATTTATGGAGATCGGACCATAGGTGGCGCTATAGCAGCCATAAACGTTAATAAACATATTTCTATGGTAAATTACTTGGAATTAACAAAAATGCTCTTTTTAATCATTGAATTAGCTGGTTACAGGCTTGTTAAATAACACACAATTTTTCCTTATGTGCTTAAATGTCTTAAAGCACTTGAACTTGCAACTATATTTATTAGTAGCCATAGTAGTAGTATTTTAGTTGAGGAGGAGCAGGGCACAAAAAAAGGTAAAAAAATAAATAAAGAAATAAAACCCAGCAGATGCTGTCTGCACACTGAATGAATAATCAATTAACTGTATTTTGATTTTGATAGACAATAACAGGGATGAAAGACTTCTGGTAGTTATGCATTTATTGTGCAGACATCGTCTGCTGGGGATTTTGAATTTAATTTTTGTACATATGTATGTAAAGGACACATATGGCACCCATTTTTTAGAATGACTTTATTCCTGTTCAGTCATTTGATAGTTCATCACCTGCTGATTCATTATTTCAGCAAAACACAACAGTTTGCTTAGAGAATATCTCTGGAAACACTCTTATACTTTCCTGTGATTGCAGTGTTGAGCACTGTACTGTACATCACCTTTGGGAATATGATGTGGTAAAATTACATGGCCTTTTGTCCAGCCAATCATAATTATCCTTGTGAATTACACGCAGCTGCATAATCCCTTTACAAAGGTATGTGAAAACCTCATATTGGCAGATTACTGTCTGACAACCTTTCCCATGTGCTGTGATAGTAATGTTGCCTGACAGCCGATCAGACTGCATTTACTGTAGCCTATCCTATGTAATTACAGGGCTTTCTCTCAGTGGAATAAAACAAGTGTGGTGACATTGAGGGCTGTGTGTATTTGTGTGGATATGTGGAAATAGTTGATGTGATTTTCTCTCCTGCATGCAAGACATGTCAACAAATCACCCTCGTAGCTGCCTGGGTTGCATCGTGTGTGATGGCGCGCAGCTGCCACATGGATTGGTGTTTCTCTCTGGCTCCTGCATGGAGATCCCATGTGAAACGGTGCCAGCAACCTGTGATTTGCTCTGTTTCACTCTTTTTGAGGCATTTTGAAATTTACAAGGCAGCTCGTGGAGCAGAACAGCTGCTTTTAACAGGATATTTACTAAATGCTAACATGTTAATTCTTTACTGTCAAGACCAAAGTAGTGTGTTAAAATTCAAATTCTTAAAATATACCTTAAAATATCATTTGTTTGGTAACACTTTATTTTGATAGTCCACTTCATACATTCTACTAACAGTAAGTAAATTTGCAACTACATGTCAACTAGCAGTCATTAGAATATTAGTAGACTGTCTGCTTAATATCTTCTAACACTTTATTTTGATGGGTCCACAACATACAACATACTGACTATGAGAAACTTTGTAAGTATATGGGTATACTATACAGAATGACATAGCTTCTTCATGGCTAGTGTTTGCGTATTTAGTTTCATTTCATTTCATTTCATTGTGTAACCTACTTGTTCTACAGATCTGTGTACTAGTAGTAAATACTGTTTTTGACAACGTTGATAACGTTTCTGACAGATGATATCATGATAATTTTGCATTTTCCTTAGCGAATGTTGTATCCTGTCAGCAATAACCTGTCCATGGGCTTTTTTGATTACTGTCAATTTGAGTGCCGGGCGGTGATGCAATGTTGCCAGATGTTGCTATTAAAAACGAAAAATAAATAAAAATAAACCGAAATTATTTCAAATCTTTTGCAAATAAGATAAGATAAAGATATCGCTGACCCTTACCCTAAACTACAACTTCCTACTTTATTAATTTTCTAAAGTGTCAAATTAAGTGGAAAAGACAAGCCTAAAAACGCTTATAATAGCTGGATCTGGTAACACGGAGGCTACGCCCGCGTCCTCACTCATCACTGCTCTCTCAAGTTCACTCCGCCAGTGTCTCGCAGCGATCATTTTCATACCACGGATGCTAAAATTCTTGCAGACTGTCTAAACTGAATTATACATGTCATGCAGACATTCATATGAGGAGTTTAACAGCAAATTAGTCATTCAGAGAACCAATTTTATTTTTGAACATAAAACATTTACCGAGTTCCGGACCTCGGTGGCCTCAAAGCTGGCTACGGGCCTGAGTGTGAACTATATTTTAATAATCTAAATAGCCTTTTTCTACTATAAAGAACCTTTATAGCAATGTTAAGGATTCTTGGAATCAGATGCCAGTAAAGAACCTTTTTTTATAACAAATTTGCTTTCGTCTTTCACTTTTGATTAATTTGTTGCACCCTTGCTGAGTAAAATTGTTAATTTCTTTAATATTAATAATAATAAACTTCCTGACCCCAAACTTTTGAATATTAATGTAAGTACATATTACATAAACCATGTGGGTGAAATAACCCTCAGAACTTCTATTATTAAAAATGTTTATTGATTTGTTGTGTATGTTATGTGATGTGATGTGATGTGCTTGTGCCATTCAGTGTATCTGTGTGGGTGGTAATTATCACTGTCTGGAGCTTTTTTAGATAAGAACAAACATACTGAGAGGCTTGATAATTGCTGTGATTTATTACCAGTCACTGATGCACTGAAGAGTCAGTTGGTCAGCAGTCACACACCCCTTCTAAAAACACCAATTACTCTCTATTTTCAACTCTCATTGTCTCTCTCTTCTTTACATGTCTATGGTTTATCTTCTTTCTGTCAAGCTTGTACTTTGTGCACAAAAAGAACTGAGATTGTTAGCTATTTGTTCTTATTAGTCTCTCTTGCACATGAACATATTCTCACTTCTCTGGCATTAAAAATTAAAAATGTAACAATACAAAACAAAATGTATATATTTTAATTCTCTGGCTTTTTAAAAGCCATGTAAACTCTAGATAAAATGTTGCATTATCAGTAATGAATTATTCAGCAATGAATTATTAATTATAATTTTTCTTTCTTTCTTTCTTTCTTTCTTTCTTTCTTTCTTTCTTTCTTTCTTTTTCAGCATTTTGTTAAGCTTTATAAGTGCTTGAAAATTCCCCCATGTCTGACATTCTGTGTGCCTAACAGTATTTTGCTCCCTTTTTGTGCGGCTTTTGTTTGTCTGTGAAAAGAGCCCGCTTATGAAGAAGTAATTAGGAGTATTATGTCCACATACCTGGGCATTTGCAATCATTCACAAGTGGAGTTCCCACCATTATTGTTGAATCTTTGTTGAACACACTGCCTTAATTGTAAATCTCATTAGAGGCTCAGCATTACACAACTATGTTTGCTGTAAATGGGTGAACATGATTGTTAATAGAAACCAAACACAGTTTGTAAAGTATTAAGCTCATGTAACATTACTGTGTTCAGCCGTGTCTAGACAAGACATGATCTGCCAGCAGTAGCTCACTGGGTTATAGGCTCAAAGTTTCACAAATGCTCCTGAAATTGTCTTGTCAGAGTAACAAATTACTCTGATGTTTTCTGGCCATACTATTGAATAGCCTTTCCTAATATCTGAAGCCTTTTTAGTTACTTCTGAGTCTTTTAAGTGTATTTAAATGTCCTTTTCCAATATAGAGAAGTATAATGAAAAAGCACACTGCAGTTTGATGAAGGATTAGAACAACTCTCTGTGTTTGTTTGGCCCACCAGACCTCACAAGCGATGGGCTCCTTTGTGCTTAGAAGAGTTCTGTGAAAAGAATGTCACTCTTTGATGATTGCATCATATGAAATGTGACATGACAACAAAATAATGACGTGAGAGCGCTTTAGAATTATTGTGTGCTAAATTAGTTTGAATCACTATGTAGCTGTAATAAATATATTACTATAATATCTATATACTATAATAAACTATACTATAATACAATTACTATAATAGCTATAGCTAGCTAGCTTTGTTAAATATAATGTTTGTACAACCATCACTTTGTTAGATACTCAGTTAAGTTAATTTTATTCAGCAAGAATATTTTAGATTTATAAAAACTGACAGAAAAAAAAACTTTCACATTGTTACAAAAAAAAATCACTTTCAAATGAATGCTGTTGAAAGCATCCTGGAAAAAAAAAAAAAAAATAATTCACAGTTTTCACAAAAATAATAAGCAGCACACTGTTTTCACGAAATGTTTCTTAAGTACCAAGCTAGCATATTAAAACGATTTCTGAAGGATCATTTGACACTGAAGACTGCTGCAAATTCAGCTTTATTGCAAATTTTAAGGCATATTAAAATAGAAAATGGTTATTTTAAATTGTAATAATATTTCACAATATTACTGCATATTTTTGATGTTTTACTGAAAATGCAACCTTAGTGAGCATAAGAGATGTCTTTCAGAAACATTTACAAAAATCTTACCAACTCTAAACATTTAAACTGTATTTTGATTAGATCGAAAACTACTCATGAACATTTCACCCATGTTAATTTTACTGGAAAAGTTATGTTTTACAACATTAAGTTGTCAGCCAGACACCTTTGACAGTGTGTGATTTAGATTGTCTAACATTTTAGTCTGTAACGAACAGTGGTCTTTAGCAGCCCCAGTGGGGTACTATCATAACATGTCTGTTATTGACCATTGTTGAGTCGTGGCGCCCTCCCAACAGGGCCTCTTAACTTTGTAGATAAAAGACAGTGCGAGTGACCCTGAGCGCCTGTTTGTTCCCCAATTTGTTCTGCAGGATATCTGGCTCCTGCAAGGTGCCTTTGGCCAGAGCCAGCATGGCGGCAGCCTACGCTTGCTTAACTGACTGAAAAATGAAGATTTATCTGCACATCTGCGAAGCGCTCCCCAGACCCAACCATGTCGGGTATCTTAACTGCCCTCAAATAAATGGTGGGAAGCTACAAACGCAAGCTTGTAGGTGGGGAGATGACCGAGTGACAAATACAACTCTCTCTTTCTCTTTTTCTCCCCCTTTGTAGCTGCAGTGTGAGAAGATTTACCAAGCAACAACAGACAAAACTGTGAGCCACTTTTGCCTGTTTATTCTGTTAGTAGCAGCCTTTATGAGCCCACAGGGCCAAACCACCTCCATTTCCTGCTGTCTCTGACCCCTTCTCCCTCTGCTGTGACCTCTCACACAGTGAACCCTATGAATGGACAATACTGGCCTTCACAAGGGCCTTCAGGACAGCCATGACTGCAGCTGGGGCTGCATGCCCTGCCTCTAGGGCTCTCAGAAAGATGAAGGGGATCTACTGCATTCTGGGGGGCCACACAGATGTGGTGGCTCATTTAGGCCCTCTCAACTTTCATATTTCTTTTAGGTATTCATAGATGGTGTTCATAGTGGATATGGATTTGACCGATAATTGGTCCTTTAATATCGGTATTACTGATATTTAACCTCTGCCCTGCATTCATATATACTGAATGAAATCCAATACTTGTTTCTCACTAATTTTATGGTGATTATCCAAAATAATTGTGCCTGTTTTGCTGTAGCATGTCACACTCTCTCACAAAATATTTTGTGGCAATTTTGCTTTTGAAAACCATTTGTAGGTTGAAGAAGTCTTCATAAAAACTGACACAAAGACATGAATGCTATATTCCTCTAAGCCAGTACAACCATTTGTTCAGTTCTCTTGTTTTCACATGTATGAATGAATTATTTATGCCTAATCCTGATTTCAAGGTTAGAATTATGGCCAGTGACAGAAGAAAACGCAATCATGAACCAGATGTTTTCTGTTACATCTATGGGTGTTTTATTACATCCAAACAGCAAAAGTGATGTAAATTATTATTTATATTTTTTTGAGCTCAGCATCATCAAATTAGGTCATTTTAGGCTTTGTTTGTTTTGTTTTGTTTTGTTTTGGTTTTTATATGTGTAGCAATTCATTAAAAAGTGCAAAAAGTGTAAAAATAAAGGAAATAAATAATAAATGAATTTGTGAACCATTCTAGACGGTAAAAAAAAAAACAAATAAAAAACAATATGCTCTATTAATATTTACTTATTGTTATTAACAATAATAATGTAAAACTATTAATAGTGCATATTGTTTTATTTTTGTAGTTCAACGATTATTTGTTTGACACAATAAGTAAAACTATTATTACTGTCATTATAATAATAATAATAATTATTATTATTATTATTATTATTATTACTGCTACTAGTACTACATAATGCCCATAGGTTTTTTTTTTTTTGTTTGTTTTTATTTTTGCAGTATAATGATCGTGGATGTATTATTGTGTGTGCAAAAAAATAAATAAATAATAAATAAATTGTCACACTTTATTTTAAGGTCCAATTTTCACTATTAATAAACCATTAACTACAACTTTTGTCTCAATTAACTCCTAATTTGCTGCATATTAATAGTTAGCAAGGTAGTTGTTTTGTTGAGGTACTGTGTAGAATTAGGGATGTAGAATATGGTCATGTAGAATATGTGCTTTATAAGTACTAATCAACATCCAATATGTTAATACTAGGCATGCTAATAAGCAACTAATTAATAGTGAGAATTGGTCCCTATACTAAAGTGTTAGTAAAAATTCTTATTCGGTTGTGGTTGTGGTTTTCAGATAGTTACAGTAAAAAAAAAAAAAAAAAAAACACCTGAATTGGTGCTGGTCATAAAAGCAATTTCTAGTTCACAGAGAAAATGAATTGACATTTTCTCTCTGTCCTCTAAAGTAACTTGATGGATTGCATGGGCAAGCAAGATAATAGATTTCCTAATTGAGTGATACAGTGCTTTACGTTGGTATCTGATGGTAATAATTTGCCATTCTTTTTCTGTATGCATAGAGTCCGACTCAGTGTGTAAAGAAACAATCTGTGGTTGAGAAATCCACTCCACACTTGCTGAGCTTGAGTCCCTGGAAGGGAAATTGCTCCAGTCTTGTGTAATGAGCAAATATATAGTGGGGGTACGCATGTCAAATTGCCCAACACACTACCTCTTCAAGATATGTTTTGCTTTCTCTTCCCGTCCCTCATCCCTTTCTTTGAGACAGCACACAGTACAGGACTCCTGATGAAAGGCATGGTATTATGGGATTACCGAGGGGCATCCTGAAATGCCGAGGAAGCAGGCAGAGTGGTAAGTGATTCTTTTCAGTCAGTGGATTAACCCCTGCAGGGTTGAAAAACCTAAACAAAGTCCTCTGTTCTGGTGTCACTCTGGCCTCCGTACCAAGGAAGCGACTATATAAATATTAAATGTGGTTGAAATACACAGAAATTATGTTTTATTTATGTAAGTCCGTGTTTGTTCTTGATCATAGTGCATGTGTGCACTACGCATACAGTATAACTGTTTGTGTGGCCATGGCATGTGAACACATGCGTGTAGCTTCGTATGGAACTGGAATATCTCTGCCAAACAGTATTTATTTGCATTATCAAATGAAGGGGAAAGCTTTGCTATTTTTCATTCATTATTGACCAACCAGTGTAAACACAATGGGTGTGAAGTGCATACAATGCGTGTTCCGGAGTGCTGATAGCTAACTGATTGTATCCTTGTGTGGGGCCTTCAGCTCATGACTTCCTCTGACTTACTCTCTGTTTACCTCCTTCAGGGCTATAAAGTATCATATTTAATTATTTAGTGTGTTACATTATATATATAACTTACTTCAGTGCATGTTAGCCCATTGTTTAAATAATATATGTCCTGAAATATGAGGTATTTCTTAATGTGGATAAATAAAAGATATTTCAGTAGATCAAAATACTTTTGGGAAGTTGACTCTACTCAATCTAAAATTTGTTTAATTTTAAATAGCATTTTCAGATTATGTTATTATTACTATGTGTGAAGATATTAACCGAGAGATTTCATGCAATATTAGCAAAAATGTATTTAGTATAACCTTATTTCAGCATTAAATGACATTAAATGAACTAGATAAAGCAAAATAAATAAACAAATAAATAAAATTACAAAAAAAACAAAAAACAACAACAACAACAACTAATGGTAATTAGCTGCAGGGCCAAGATTATCTCTTATGGTTTCAGAGAAATGTCTAACCTAAAATTTAATATTAAAGATTAATTCAAAAATTGAGTAACTGAAAAAAAGAGTTGACTGAATATTACCAGATTTTATAGATATACTACCATACAGTATTATATATCTATTACTATATACCAAATGGAATATTACCAGATTTACCATATAGATTTTTAGGTTTTTGAAAAAAAGTCGTGTTATGTTCAACAAGACTGCATTTATTTGATCAAAAACAGTAATATTGTGAAATTTTACTAATTTAAAATATATTTTTTTATATTTTTATTTTATTTTATTTTATTTATTATATATATTTTTTTAAATATATTTTTTAAAAGTGTAATTTATTCCAAATCTGAATTTTCATCAGCCAATACTGTAGTCTTCAGTGTCACATGATCCTTCAAATCATTCTGATTTGGTGAAAAACAAAAAAAAAAAAAAAAAAGAGAGAAAAGAATAAAAGTAGCAATCTCTTTCATAAAATAAAATAAAATAATATAAAAAAAAATAAAAAACTTACTGACCCCACAACTTCTAAACAGTAGCATACATATATGCTTTGCATATTAGGAAACATCGAACTTGCGGTGAACAGTAGTTCTTTGTGTCAGAAAACAGATCAGGCACCTCCGATTAATTTAGCAAAATACTGTAGGTGACAAAATTGAGTGCTGTGCCTTTAAGGACAGTAGAATGTAATTTCAAATGTAATAAGCTCATTTTCACATGCTTACTGGATGATGTATTGGAATACATAAACACACACCATATACATGTTTTAGCACTAAATGCATTACTTACACGATACTGTGCACTTCTGTTTGAAAACCCACTGGAACATAGATTGGGCTGTCTTTTAACCTTTCCCTTTTGTGTGATTTGTAATGCCTTTAAGCGAAACTTGAATAGTGCTGATTTCTTTCTGACTTTCTTTTTGTATAAGTGTCAAAGTCGCAGATGATCGGCTTCATTTGTGCTGGAATATTTCAAGGCTAATTTAGCTCGTTTAATGACAAATGTTCTGGCAGTTCATCCTGTAAGATCATGTCAGAATGTTTCCATGACAATGAAAGATCCATTCCACCAGCATTCATGGTGCACGTGGTGATGCATGATCCTAAAATAAGCAAGTATATGATGAAAAGGTTGCTGTTTTGATTAGAAGGATGATTTATTGCCTACTAACAACAGATGAATATTATAAACGTAATTTAAACATGAAATTGTCCCCAACTATAAGTAAGACCATGTTTTCTACATCAGTGGGTCACAACAAGTCAACACCGGTAGGAAAAGACAAGTTAAATGCATATAATACAATGCAACAAGAAATGTAATTGTTATGAATGAATGAAACCATTTGCAAAAATGTATACATTTATATTGGGCTTATTCATGGATATATTAATATATTTCAATTATTTTGTAAATATTTATTTTTAATAATATTTATATTTTATTGTAGCTATTTTACTTTTTTCTTACATTTTTCAATTGAATTTATATTTTATTATTTTGTATTTATTATTTAAAAGAAATACACTTTTTAACAGATTTTATTAAAGTTTTTTTTTTTTTTCTGTATTGGCCACCACTTTTAAAATCTGCATTCTGGAGGAAAGCCATTAATACATGCTGATCATCTTGGAAACATTGGCATGATAAACCTCCAAACTGAACTTGCATGACGTAGACATAGACTGGAGCACACTTCCCCAAATCCTCTTAAGAGCTGCAGACCATGACACCTCTAAACGAGTGATCATTAGCATAATGCGCTATGCTGCTGCTTAGTGATTTCTTTTAATCAACCCCAGAGTCGGTGGTAATTAGCTTCCCACTTCTAATAGATTCTGACATTCTTGAAATGTGCAATGTAGGCCGTCATATTATCTTTCTGCCTGAATGCTGATTTGCATACAACCTTTAATTCCAAGACTGGCCACTCTTTTGACTTGGACTAATGGAATTTTTCATTCTCATTTGTCCATTATCCTGTTCTACAGCCCTCTGTTACTTTGTAATGCTGGTCCTTGCTCGTTGTATGCTATTAAAGAGTGATTAAGATGACTTATCAGCAGGTCAGACGGTGTGGTTGGCGTACGTTGATTGCAAATCATGGTTTGATGTGAATCACAGACAGTTTTTTTGTTTTTTGTTATATGACTTGATTCTTTGAAACACAAAAGAATAATAAAATGCATTCTCAAAAAAAGGTACAAAACTGTCACTGGAGCAGCAACCTTTTAAAAGGTACAATTTTGTTTTTTATTTACCACTAAACGGTGCTTATTAGTACCTACAAGGTACATATTATTACTTTAAGAGTACATATTAGTACATTTTGAAAGAGTACCACCCCAGTGACAGACATTTTTTCTAAGAGTCTTGATGACTCTTTCTCATTGTAAGGAATAATTATAAGAAATGGGGACTTTTAAGCTTCAAAAATGGAATGTGTTCCATGTGAACCATGCGCTATACGCCAAATCTTCCGAAGTACTTTTTGAGATAATTATTTTATTATTTAAAATAATTATAATTATATAATTATTTTTATATTATTATTTCTGAGATCTATAGATAAAAATACAAAGAAATGGCAAGTAGCACACTGAAATAAATGTCAAATATTGATCATGTTTGTTTTATTTAAAACTTTGTAAAAATCATTTTTTACAATGCAATTAGTAATACTAAAGAAAACATTATGCATTGGTAATCTTTAGTGAATTTAAATCAAATTCGAATTAAAAAAAAAAACTTCACAAATCACTATTTTGCTTCATTAATGAATGTGCCACATTTTTATCTGTTCTTCACACAAATCTAATGTACGGCTATAGAAGACTTGAAATATAGATCACAGGCTGTATGGATCACTTTTATGATTCTCCTTTGGGATAAGGATATTTATTTTGTGTGTTTCATTGAAGAAAGTAAGTTTTATATAAGTTTGGAACAACAGGAGGGTGAGTAAATAATGACAGATTTTTAATTTTTGCGTGAGCTCTCCCTTTAAGAGTCTTTAATACGTTATTGTGTCTCCTATCCCTCAGAGCTAGAGGCAGCCCTGAAGCTTTGCCGTCTTATACTCATTTGTCAGAGAACTAATTTTGCTGAGCCGCCAGCAGTCTATGTGCTCTGAGCGATCCGGAGGATATTGTCATGCATTGTACTTTTCAGCTCTTGTGACAGTGCGGTGAAGCTTTGTTTCTCCACAGGACATACAGTAATTGGAGTTCTGAAAGATAATAACAAGAGATAAATCCAGCGGCTTCAGAACGCAGCAAGAGAGACCACATACGTGGGGGATGGAAATAGAAAGAAAAGGAGAAAAACGTTGTTAAAATTCATTGGATGAAAGAATGATGAATGCATTTGCGCAGCACTTGCTGTCTCAAGGACAGCCAGAGGTTAGGGTGAGTGTCTGGCTCTGTGCCTGAAGTTTACACTGACGTAAGGGAAGGAATGTCAGTGAAAAGAGCATATAGGTAGTCACATTTACTTGCTGGAGTTACATGATCATTAACTTCAAAGATCGTCTGCAATGTCAGACCACTGACCATCTGTGCCTTGAGTTACAGCCAGCAGCGATTCACCCAATTTGGGGTTAATTTTAGGACAATTTTGTCATTATTTACTTAAAATCGTGTAGTTCCAAACCCATATCGCTTTCTTTCTCCTCTGGAACACAAAAGAAAATATTTTGATACATTTTCACGCAGCTTTTCCGTTCTATGACAGATTGTAGTGACCATTGACCTGTCAAGCTTCAAAAAAGGGCAAATCAACACTATAAAAGCATATTTAGGGGTTCGAGCACGCAGTGCTAGAAACCCTATTGTATTTGTTAGGATTTTTATTAGGGGTTCGAGCACGAAGTGCTGAAACCCTATTGTATTTGTTAGGATTTTTTTTATTATTATTATTATTATTATTATTATTCCGCCCTAAAACTGATCGTGCAGCCCAAACCGTAAGGCCTAGAGAGCTGAAACTTGGTCAAAAGGTAGTAGTTTGGCTCGCTACTCAGGCGCAAAGAACCAGCCCAATCGGCCTACGGGGGGCGCTACAGCGATCAAAAACGCAAAAGTGCTCATAACTCCTAAACCGCTTGTCGTAGACTCAAAAATTTTACATTTTTGGAATCCTTGGGTCACCGGAATTTATAAACGGTCACTCTGATTTGGGGTCTAGGAGGCCTCGTTTTTCCGCAAATTTGAAGCATGTCCAAAACCTACTTTTGCGAACTAGTCCTAGGTTTTTTGCCCAATCGTAACCAAACCACAGCTGAAATGTTCTCTGGACAGTGAATATCAATAATTATCAAAAAAAAGTTGAAATTTCGACTCACTGTCGAAATGGGGCGGCAAAACGTTCGAAAGTCGAGGACCAATTTTACTAAAAAGGTTATAACTCGTGAACGAAATGAGATATCTTCACCAAACTTGCTACACATTAGAATGAGCTTAAACTTTGGTCAAATCAAAAAAAAATTCGCAGATCTGCCAGATGGTGGCGCTATAAGATTGAGAAAACTATAACTGAGTAACCGCTTGTCCGATTGACTTGAAAATTGGTTTGCAGTATCTTCGTCTGAAATGGAACACGAGTCTATGAGGACATTGGCGTATCTCAAAAAACATGGCCGCCATTGCGCAAAAACTTTTAATCACTTATTTGGCAAGGTTAACGGATGATGATCGGAACGAAACTCAGTGAGCATGTTTGACTCATGGCCCTAAAGGTCTGTCAGAATTTTGAAAGAAATCGGCCACTAGTTAGCGCTAACGAGTTTTTTGGCTCTGTAATCACGTGGTGTTTCACACATCCACACAATATGCATATCATATCATAGATCTCCTCATAATGAACAACTTTGCCTCTAGAACCATTGCTGTTAATCAAATCGTTCATTAATTATTCACAAATATGTAAAAAACCTACTTTTGCGAACTAGTCTCTGGTTTTTCACCCGATCGGAACCAAACCACTGCAGTAATATTCTCTGGACTCTCTAGATCAATAATTATCGAAAATATGTTGAATTTTGTCCTTTGGTTAGCTATAATGGGGTCTTTTAGAAAAGAGAAGTGGCCCAATATACCCAAACACCTATAAAACCTAAATGCAAGCTCAAAACTTTACGAAACTTGGTGAAAACATGTGACAGATGACTCTTAACAAGTATGCACAGTTTCATAAAGATCGGACTATAGGTGGCGCTATAACAGTTAAAGATGCCTCAAAAACTCAAAATTTCAATAGAAAATGACCTCAAATTGCATAGCATGTTCTTATATTCACACAAACACATAATCTTCATATCGTATGATAGATCTCCTCATTCTGAGCAACTTTGCCTCTGGGAGTAATGTTGTCAATCAAATCGTTCATTAAATATTCACAAATATATTATAAACCTACTTTTGCGAACTAGTCCTAGGTTTTTCACTCAATCTTGATTAAATCACCACAGTAATAATCTCTGGACTCTCTAGATCAATAATTATCGAAAAAATGTTGAATTTTGTCATTTGGTTAGCTATAATTGGCTCATTTTTAAAGGGGAGTGGCCAGATATACCCAAAAGCCTATAAAACCTAAACGAAACCTCGAAACTTTACGAAAGTTGGTGAAAACATGTGTCAGATGACTCTTAACAAGCACGCAAAGTTTCATAGAGATCGGACTTTAAGTGGCGCTATAACAGTTAAAAAGGCCGCAAAATCACAAAATTTCTATACAAAAAGACCTCAAATTGCAATAAAATGTTCATAATATTCACTTATACACTATATCTTCATATCATACGATAGATTTTCTCATTCTGAGCAACTTTTCCTCTAGGATCACTGCTGTCAATCAAACTGTTCTTTAAATATTTCAGATTATTTAAAATACCTACTTTTACGAACTAGCCCTCAGTTTTTAACTGAAAATCAATAAAATCAGTGCAGAACTATTCTCTAGACTCTCTAGGTCAGTAATTATCACAAAAATTTGAACATTTGCATTTGGACAACAAAAAAACCTTTATTTTATAATATGGTCTTACATAGTGAACCCAAAGACCTATGAATCCTAAAAGAAAGCCCTAAACTTTCTCAAAACTCTGTAAAATGATGCATGATTTCATTCTAAACAAACATGCAAAATATAAGAGAGATTGAGCTATAAATAACAATATAATTGTTATAAAGGATAAAAACACAGTGATGTATGAGAAATTGCTATTTATAACCACTAGATGGCAGTGGAAGACCACTAATGGGCTTATTAACCATTACAACAGTAATAGGTTTTCTTATGGAGTTATTATAAAATCACTGTTATAACATTTAAAATCATATTTAATTCAAGTTTACCATTTTATTCATACAGATATATCAGTTATAACAATTTTGCCAGATTATGAGTAGAATGAAACCTGAAAATGACATATAAACTCTTAAAAAGAGAAGACTTGCAATAAGTTTTGAGTCACCTATCAATTATTTCAAATATCTATATCTGCAACAAAATGTGTGTGCATGTATGTCCGTGTATGTCTGTGACTGTGTGTGGTTAAACTATCATATTAATAATCAGTAAGCATGCTTACACACACACACACCATTTAATTTCTGTGTGTGTGTGTGTGCGCGTGTGTATGTGTGTGTATGTGTCTGTGAGAATAGTGCCATACTATTCTCTAGACTCTCTAGGTCAATAATTATCAAAAAAAAAAAAAAAAAGTTGAACATTTCCCAGATAGCAAGCACACTCGGGCCGATTCTGGCTGAAATGCGGCACTGTCGGCTCAGTTTCAGCAATAATCACACCACGTTCATTCATTTGGTCAGTGTCTGGGCCAGACCTGGGCCATATAAAATAACAGAAGTCACTCTACAGTATGCGGGCCAGATCTGCGCCACATCAGTAAATAGGAGTCATTTGACAGGGCGTGGGCCGCATCTGGGCAAGAGGAAATTGTTTGAGTCAGTTTTCAGTGTGTGGGCCAGTTTTGGGCCGGGGACCCAGCCAGAATTGGGCCAGAAGTTAAGCAAGGTTGTGGCCCAGAGGTGGGACAGACAAATTTTACTGTCTGGGTTGCATTTGAACAACTGTAAACCGGTCATTTCATAATATGTTCTCTACATAATGTACTCAGGTGCCTATAAATTCAAAAAACATCCTTCAACGTCTCTCAAAACTGTGTAAAATGATGAAATGATGCGTAATTTCATTCTAAACAAACATGCACAATTTAAGAGAGATTGAGCAAAAAATTACAATATAATTGTTATAAAGAATAAAAACACAGTGATGTATGAGAAATTGCTATTTACAACCACTAGATGGCAGCGGAAGACCTCTAATGGGCTTATTAAACTCTAAAACAGTAATAGGTTTTCTTATGGAGTTATTATAAAATCACTGTTATAACATTTAAAATCACATTTAATTCAAGTTTACCATTTTATTCATACAGATATATCAGTTATAACAATTTTGCCAGATTAGGAGTACAATGAAACCTGAAAATTACATGTAAACTCTTAAAAAGAGAAGACTTGCAATAAGTTTTGAGTCACCTATCAATTATTTCAAATATCTATATCTGCAACAAAATGTGTGTGCATGTATGTCCGCGTATGTGTGTGTCTGTGTGTGTGTGGTTAATCTATCATATTAATAATCAGTAAGCATGCTTACACACACACACCATTTCATTTCTCTGTGTGTGTGTGTGTGAGTGTCTGTGAGAAAAGTGCCGTACTATTCTCTACACTCTCTAGGGCAATAATTACCAAATAAAAAAAGATGTTGAACATTTTCCAGATAGCAAGCACACTCGGGCCGATTCTGGCTGAAATGCAGCACTGTCGGCTCAGTCTCGGCAATAATCACACCACGTTCATTCGTTTGGTCAAAAAAGAACTGGTTTCCTGACTGAGCCTGATCTTGTTTGGGTTTGGGTTCGGGTTCCTCGTCACTGTTGCCTTTTGTCTTGCTTAGTTGAAGACTGCTAATATTCAGCAATATTATTGACTTCACTGCACTGACGCCATTTGATAAGAACTGAACTCAATTATGACACACAATGTTTTATATATATATATATATATATAATATACAGTAAATATAATTTACTTGTTACTTTGTGGTTTAAAAAGTGTATTAATGTTTTTACTGTAGTGCATTTGTTCATTGTTAATATATATTTATATTAAAGTATTTGGTAATTTTATAATTAAAGCCTTTTTAATGTTTTTAAATGGTTGCATTTGTGTTTCACTGCTGAATTACATTTAGCAGTTTCTGGGCCACATTTGGCCCGGGGACCAAGCTGAGTCTCAGCCAGATCTGTCTTAAAGTGTCTGGGCCAGACCTGGGCCACATAAAATGACAGAAGTCACTCTACAGTATGCGGGTCAGATCTGGGGCACATCAATAAATAAGAGTAATTTTACAGGGCGTGGGCCGCATCTGGGCCAGAGGAAATTGTTTGAGTCGGTTTTCAGTGTGTGGGCCAGTTTTGGGCCGGGGACCCAGCCAGAATAGGACCAGAAGTTAAGCAAGGTTGTGGCCCAGAGGTGGGCCAGACAAATTTTGCTCTCTGGGTTGCATTTGGACAAACATAAAACAAGAAGGAAAAAGAGAACAATACAAAGCGACCGGAGAACATGAGGAACAGGTGACAACACTCAGACAAACAAGAGAGAACGAGAGAGACAGGTGACAGAACTCAGACAAAGGAGGACTAAACAAGGGGGCGTGGCAACAAGTAACAAGGAGGCAGGACAGGAGGAGCACATGGCTGACAACAACAAAGACAGAGCCATGGGCTCAAACAGAAAACAAACATAGGAACATGAAACAAAGACAAGACAGACAACACAGTGAGGGCAGGCTCCTGACATAAACAAGCATGCACAATTTAAGAGAGATCGGGCAAAAAATAACACTATAATACTCAAAGGTTAAAAACAGAGTGTTGTATGAGAAATTGCAATTTATTGCCACTAGATGGCAGTGGAAGACCACTAATGGGCTCATTCAGCTAAATAAAACAGTGATCTTATAATGTCTTATGAACAGTACTGTTACAACAATTAAAATCACATTAAATCAAAGTTTACCATTTAGTTCATACAGACATATCAGTTTTTACAATTATGCCAGATTATGATTACAGTGAAACCTGAAAATAACATATGAACTCTTAAAAACAGAATACTTGCAATAAGTATTTTGTCACCTATCATTTATTTCAAATATCTATATCTGCAAGAAAATTTGTCTTAAGGCTCGAACCCCGGTAATCGCTGCTTGCAGCTATATTTATTATTATTATTATTATTATTATTATTCTGCCCTAAAACTGATCGTGCAGCCCAAACCGTAAGGCCTAGAGACTTGAAACTTGGCCAGATCGTAGAGCTCAATTTGGGGAGAACGTATCAAAGTCTCAGCCCAATCGGCCAAACGGGGGCGCTACAGCGCAAAAAACAAAAATTTCAGACGTTTTTGGCCCTAACTTGTACATTTTTTGTCGTAGACTCAAAAATTTTTCACCGTTGCGATCCTTGGTTCAATACGAAAAAAAGTGTATTACGACAGATTTTCTCTACGAAGCACCGTTTTTCCGCAAAATTGACCTATATCCCAAACCTACTTTTACGAACTAGTCCTAGGTTTTTCACCCGATCGGAACCAAACCACTTTAGAAATCTTCTAGGGACACTGAATATCAATAATTATCAAAAAAAAGTTGAAATTTTGATTTTCACGCGAAACAGTATGCAAATTAGCGTCTATGCTAACATTAGCCAAAATGCTTATTGAAGTATAACTCTGGAACGGAATGACCTATCTTCACCAAACTCGGTGTACATGTGTACGAGCTCAATCTTTGGCCAAATAAAAAAACCCGCGCATCTCTGCCACTTGGGGGCGCTATAATACGGAAAAAACATAAAAACAGCTATAACTATGCAACCGTTGGTCCGATCAACTTGAAAATTGGTATGCAGCTTCTTGGTCCAAAGGGGCACGAGCGTCTATGAGGATATTGGCGTATCTCAAAAAACATGGCCGCCATTGGCCAAAAACTTTAGTCACTTATTTGGCATGGTTAACAGAGGTCGATCGGAACGAAACTCGGTGGGCATGTTCGACTCATGGCCCTAAAGGTCTGTAAGAATATTCAAAGAAATCGGCCACTAGGGGGCGAAATTTTGTTTTTTAGTGAATAAATGATTGAATATTGCACGATTTTTTAAACATCCACACAATATGCATATCATTAGATAGATCTCCTCATAATACACAACTTTGCCTCAAGAACCATTGCTGTCAATCAAATTGTTCTTTAATTATTTGGAAATATGTTTAAAACCTACTTTTGCAAACTAGTCTCTGGTTTTTTGTTCAATCTGGATCAAACCACTGCAGTGATAATCTCTGGACTCTCTAGATCAATAATTATCAAAAAAATGTTGAATTTTGTCCTTTGGTTAGCTATAATTGGCTCCTTTAAGAAAAGGGGCGTGGCCACATATACCCAAAAGCCTATAAAATTTAAACAAAAACTCGAAACTTTACAAAAGTTGGTGAAAACATCTGCCACATCACTCTTAACAAGCATAAGAAGTTTCATGGAGTTCGGACAAAAGGTGGCGCTATAACAGTAAAAAAAGCCTTCAAAAACACAATATTTCAGTAGTACATGAAAGTAAATCGTAAAAAAAATGTTCATATATTCACACATCCACTAGTTCTTCATATCATATGATAGATCTCCTCATTTGGAACAACTTTGCCTCTTGGATCCCTGCTGTCAATCGAAGTATTATTTAAATATTCTCAATAAAGTTCAAAACCAAGTTTTGCGAACTATTTCTAAGTGTTTCGTCCGATCGGAACCAAACAACTGCTGAAATGTTCTCTGGACATTGAAAATCAACAATTATTAAAAAAAAGTGTTTAAATTTCAACTGACTTTCGCAAAGTGGCCCCAAAACATTTAATAGTCGCGGCTCAATTTTACGAAACAGGCTATAACTCGTGAACGAAATGACATATCTTCGCCAAACTCGGTACACATGTGTATAAGAACAACCATTGGTCAAA
This sequence comes from Spinibarbus caldwelli, assembly GCA_039654775.1. NCBI lineage: Eukaryota > Metazoa > Chordata > Actinopteri > Cypriniformes > Cyprinidae > Spinibarbus > Spinibarbus caldwelli. The sequence continues at coordinate 15,217,873 of CM077238.1, forward strand.
TAAAAACAAATTTCGCAGCTCTACCACTTGATGGCGCTATAAGATTGAAAAAACATAAAAATAGCTATAACTATCCAATCGTTAAGCCGATCGACTTGAAAATTGGAATGCAGTGTCTTTGCCCAATGTGCCATAAGGATCTATGAGGATATTGGGGTATCTCAAAAAACATGGCCGCCATAGGCCAATGAACTTTGAGCACTTATTAGACAAGGTTAACAGAAGTTGATCGGAACGAAACTCGGTGGGCATGTTCGACTCACGGCCACAAAGGTCTGTAAGAATTTTGAAAGAAATCGGCCACTAGTTGGCGCTAACGAGATTTTTGGCTCTGTAATCACGTGATGTTTCACACATCCACACAATATGCATATCATTTGATAGATCTCCTGATAATGAACAAGTTTGCCTCAAGAACCATTGCTGTCAATCAAATCGTTCATTAATTATAAACAAATATGTGAAAAACCTACTTTTGCGAACTAGTCCCTGGTTTTTTGCCCGATCGGAACCAAACCACTGCAGTAATATTCTGTGGACTCTCTAGATCAATAATTATCAAAAAAAAGTTGAATTTTGTCCTTTGGTTAGCTATAATGAGGTCATTTATAAAAGGGGCGTTTTTCAACATATCCAAACACCTATAAATCCTAAATGCAAACTCAAAACTTTACGAAACTTGGTGAAAACATATGACAGATGACTCTTAATAAGTATGCACAGTTTCATGAAGATCTGACTATAGGTGGCGCTATAACAGTTAAAGATGCCTCAAAATCTCAAAATTTCAATGGAAAATGACCTCAAATTGCATAGCATGTTCATATATTCACACAAACACATAATCTTCATATCTTATGATAGATCTCCTCATTCTGAGCAACTTTGCCTTTGGGAGTAATTCTGTAAATCATATCGTTCATTAAATATTTACAAATATGTCATAAACCTACTTTTGCGAACTAGTCTCTGGTTTTTCACTCAATCTTGATTAAATCACTGCAGTAATAATCTCTGGACTCTCTAGATCAATAATTATCGAAAAAATGTTGAATTTTGTCATTTGGTTAGCTATAATTGGCTCATTTATAAAGGGGAGTGGCCAGACATACCCAAAACCCTATTAAACCTAAACGAAAAGTCGAAACTTTACGAAAGTTGCTGAAAACATGTGTCAGATGACTCTTAACAAGCACGCAAAGTTTCATAGAGATCGGACTATAGGTGGCGCTATAACAGTTAAAAAGGCCGCAAAATCACAAAATTTCTATAAAAAAAGTCCTCAAATTGCATTAAAATGTTAATAATATTCACTTATACACCATATCTTCATATCATACGATAGATCTTCTCATTCTGAGCAACTTTTCCTATAGGATCACTGCTGTCAATCAAACTGTTCTTTAAGTATTTCAGATTATTTAAAAAATTTACTTTTACGAACTAGCCCTCAGTTTTTAACTGAAAATCAACGAAATCAGTGCAAAACTATTCTCTAGACTCTCTAGGTCAATAATTATCATTAAAAAAATTAACATTTGCATTTGGACAATTAAAAACCCTTTATTTTATAATGTGGTCTTTACATAGTGAACTCAAAGGCCTATGAATCCTAAAAGAAAGCCCTAAATTTTCTCAAAACTCTGTAAAATGATGCATAATTTCATTCTAAACAAACATGCAAAATTTAAGAGAGATTGAGCAAAAAATAACAATATAATTGTTATAAAGGATAAAAACACAGTGATGTATGAGAAATTGCTATTTATAACCACTAGATGGCAGCGGAAGACCACTAATGGGCTTATTAACCATTAAAACAATAATAGGTTTTCTTATGGAGTTATTATAAAATCACTGTTATAACATTGAAAATCACATTTAATTCAAATTTGCCATTTTATTCCTACAGATATATCAGTTATAACAATTTTGCCAGATTATGAGTACAATGAAACCTGAAAATGACATGTAAACTCTTAAAAAGAGAAGACTTGCAATAAGTTTTGAGTCACCTATTAATTATTTCAAATATCTATATCTGCAACAAAATGTGTGTGCATGTATGTCCGTGTATGTGCGTGTCTGTGTGTGGTTAAACTATCATATTAATAATCAGTAAGCATGCTTACACACACAGACCATTTCATTTCTGTGAGTGAGTGTGTGTGTGTGTGTCTTTGAGAATAGTGCCATACATATTATCTAGACTCTCTAGGTCAATAATTATAAAAAAAAAAAAAAAAAAAAAATGTTGAACATTTCCCAAATAACAACCACACTTGGGCCAATTCTGGCTGAAATGCTGGGCTATATAAAATAACAGAAGTCACTCTACAGTATGTGGGCCAGATCTGGGCCACATCAATAAATAAGAGTCATTTTAAATGGCGTGGGCCGCATCTGGGCCAGAAGAAATTGTTTGAGTCAGTTTTCAGTGTGTGGGCCAGTTTTGGGCCGGGGACCCAGCCAGAATTGTGCCAGAAGTTAAGCAAGGTTGTGGCCCAGAGGTGGGACAGACAAATTTTGCTATCTGGGTTGCATTTGGACAAACATAAAACAAGAAGGAAAAAGAGAACAATATAAAGCGACAGGAGAACATGAGGAACAGGTGACAACACTCAGACAAACGAGAGAACGAGAGGGACAGGTGACAGAACTCAGAAAAAGGAGGACTAAACAAGGGGGCATGGCAACAAATAACAAGGAGGCAGGACAGGAGGAGCACATGGCTGACAACAACAAAGACAGAGCCATGTGCTCAAACAGAAAACAAACATAGAGAAATGAAACAATGACAAGACAGACAACACAGTGAGGGCAGGCTCCTGACATAAACAAGCATGCACAATTTAAGAGAGATCGGGCAATAAATAACACTATAATACTCATAAAGGTCAAAAACAGTGTTGTATGAGAAATTGCAATTTATTGCCACTAGATGGCAGTCGAAGACCACTAATGGGCTCATTCAGCTAAATAAAACAGTATTGTTCATAAAACATTATAAAATCCACTGTTATAACATTTAAAATCACATTAAATCAAAGTTTACCATTTAGTTCATACAGATATATCAGTTTTTACAATTATGCCAGATTATGATTACAGTGAAACCTGAAAATAACATATAAACTCTTAAAAAGAGAATACTTGCAATAAGTATTTTGTCACCTATCATTTATTTCAAATATCTATATCTGCAAGAAAATTTGTATGCATGTATGTCCGTGTGTGTGTGAGTGTGTGTAAGAATGCTTATTCATTATTCATATGATAGTTTAACCATTTCATTTCAATATGTGTGTGTGTGTGTGTGTGTCTCTGTGTCTGTGTCTGAGCCTATTGTCCATTTTCAATGTGTTTAACTGTCAGCTATACATCCAGGTTGGCCTAGACTGTAAAATTACACCACCTTAAGGCTCGAACCCCGGTAATCGCTGCTTGCAGCTATATTTAGGGGTTCGAGCACGCAGTGCTAGAAACCCTATTGTATCTGTTAGGATTTTTATTATTATTATTATTATTATTATTATTATTATTATTCCGCCCTAAAACTGATCGTGCAGCCCAAACCGTAAAGCCTAGAGACTTGAAAGTTTGGCAGATCGTAGAGCTCAATTTGGGGAGAACGTATCAAAGTCTCAGCCCAATCGGCCAAACGGGGGCGCTACAGCGCAATAAACAAAAATTTCAGACGTTTTTGGCCCTAAGTTGTACATTTTTTGTCGTAGACTCAAAAATTTTTCACCGTTGCGATCCTTGGTTCAATACGAAAAAAAGTGTATTACGACAGATTTTCTCTACGAAGCACCGTTTTTCTGCAAAATTGACCTATATTCCAAACCTACTTTTACGAACTAGTCCTAGGTTTTTCGCCCGATCGGAACCAAACCACTGCAGAAATCTTCTAGGGACACTGAATATCCATAATTATCAAAAAAAAGTTGAAATTTTAATTTTCACGCGAAACAGTATGCCAATTAGCGTCTATGCTAACATTAGCCAAAATGCTTATTGAAGTATAACTCTGGAACGGAATGACCTATCTTCACCAAACTCGGTGTACATGTGTACGAGCTCAATCTTTGGCCAAATAAAAAAACCCGCGCATCTCTGCCACTTGGGGGCGCTATAATACGGAAAAAACATAAAAACAGCTATAACTACGCAACCGTTGGTCCGATCAACTTGAAAATTGGTATGCAGTGTCTTGGTCCAAACGGGCACGTGCGTCTATGCGGATATTCGCGTATCTAAAAAAACATGGCCGCCATTGGCCAAAAACCTTTAAACACCTGTTTGACAAGGTTAACGGAGGTCGATCGGAACGAAACTCGGTGGGCATGTTCGACTCATGGCCCTAAAGGTCTGTAAGAATTTTGAAAGAAATCGGCCACTGGGGGGCGAAATTTTGTTTTTTTAGTGAATAAACGATTGAATATCGCACGATTTTTTAAACATCCACACAATATGCATATCATTAGATAGATCTTCTCATAATACACAACTTTGCCTCAAGAACCATTGCTGTCAATCAAACTGTTCTTTAATTATTTGGAAATATGTTTAAAACCTACTTTTGCGAACTAGTCTCTGGTTTTTTGCTCAATCTCGATCAAACCACTGCAGTAATAATCTCTGGACTCTCTAGATCAATAATTATCAAAAAAATGTTGCATTTTGTCCTTTGGTTAGCTATAATTGCTTCCTTTAAGAAAAGGGGTGTGGCCACATATTCCCAAAAGCTTATACATCCTAAACAAAAACTCGAAACTTTACAAAAGTTGGTGAAAACATCTGCCTCATCACTCTTAACAAGCATAAGAAGTTTCATGGAGTTCGGACAATAGATGGCGCTATAACAGTAAAAAAAGCCTTCAAAAACACAATATTTCAGTAGTACGTGAAAGTAAATTGTAAAAATAATGTTCATGTATTCACACATCCACTAGTTCTTCATATCATATGATAGATCTCCTCATTTCGAACAACTTTGCCTCTTGGATCACTGCTGTCAATCGAAGTATTATTTAAATATTCTCATTAAAGTTCAAAACCAAGTTTTGCAAACTAGTTCTAAGTTTTTCGCCCAATCGGAACCAAACAACTGCAGAAATGTTCTCTGGACATTGGAAATCAATAATTTTTAAAAAAAAGTGTTTAAATTTCAACTGACTTTCGCAAAGGGGCCCCAAAACATTTAAAAGTCGCGGATCAATTTTACGAAACAGGCTATAACTCGTGAACGAAATGACATATCTTTGCCAAACTCGGTACACATATGTATAAGAACAAACAATGGTCAAATAAAAAAAAAATTCGCAGCTCTACCACTTGATGGCGCTATAAGATTGAAAAAACATAAAAACAGCTATAACTATCCAATCGTTAATCCGATCGACTTGAAAATTGGAATGCAGTGTCTTTGCCCAATGTGCCATAAGGCTTCTTGAGGATATTGGGGTATCTCAAAAAACATGGCCGCCATAGGCCAATGAAATTTGAGCACTTATTAGACAAGGTTAACGGAAGTCGATCGGAACGAAACTCGGTGGGCATGTTCGACTCATGGCCCTAAAGGTCTGTAAGAATTTTGAAAGAAATCGGCCACTAGTTGGCGCTAACGAGATTTATGCCCTCTGTAATCACGTGGTGTTTCACACATCCACACAATATGCATATCATTTGATAGATGTCCTGATAATGAACAAGTTTGCCTCAAGAACCATTGCTGTCAATCAAATCGTTCATTAATTATTCGGAAATATGTTTAAAACCTACTTTTGCGAACTAGTCTCTGGTTTTTTGCTCAATCTCGACCAAACCACTGGAGTAATAATCTCTGGACTCTCTAGATCAATAATTATCAAAAAAATGTTGAATTTTGTCTTTTGGTTAGCTATAATAGGCTCATTTAAAAAGGGGGCGTGGTCACACATACGCAAAAGCCTATAAAACCTAAACAAAAACTTGAAACTTTACAAAAGTTGGTGAAAACATGGGGCATATGACTCTTAACAAGCATGCGAAGATTCATGCAGATCGGACAATAGGTGGCGCTATAACAGTTAAAAAAGTCTTCAAAAACACAATATTTGTACATAAAATGACCTCAAATTGTAGAACATGTTCATATATTCACACAAACACTAGATCTTCATATCATTTGATAAACCTCCTCATTCTGAACAACTTTGCCTCTGGGAATAATTTTGTCAATCAAATCGTTCATTTAATATTCTCAATTAAGTTAAAAACCTACTTTTGCGAACTAGTCCTGGGTTTTTCGCTCAATTTTGATCAAACCACTACAGAACAATTCTCTGGACTCTCTAGATAAATAATTATCAAAAAAATGTTGAATTTTGACTTTTGGTTATCTATAACGGGGTCATTTACAAAAGGGGCGTGGCTACATATACGCAAGAACCTATTAAACCTATACATAAACTCAAAACTTCACGAATGTTGGTGAAGACATGTATCAGATGACTCTTAACAAACATGCAAAGTTTCATGGATCTTGGACAATAGGTGGCGCTATAACAGTGAAAAAGGCCTCAAAACACAGAATTTCTGCATTAATTACCCCAAAATGCAATAAATAAATAAATAAATGTTTATACACTCACACAAACTCTAGATCTTCATGTCATATGATAGATCTCCTCATTTTGAACAACTTTGCCTCTGGGACCAATGCTGTCAATCAAACTGTTCATTAAATATTTAAGATTATTTTTAAAAACCTACTAGAACTAGTGAAGTGGACATGACTTTTATAATCAAAATCAATGAAATCAGTGCAGTACTATTCTGTAGACTCTCTTGGTCAATAATTATCAAAAAACGTTGAAAATATGCAATTGAACAACTATAAAACTGTCATTTTATAATATGTTCTTTACATAGGCTACCCAAAGGCCTGTAAATCCTAAAAGAAACCCCACATCTTCTGTCACAACTGGGTAAAATGGTGCATAATTTTATTTTAAAGAAGCATGCAAAATTTAAGAGAGACTGGGCAAAAAATAACACTAAAACAGTAATAAACTTTAAAAAACACAGTGATGTATGAGAAATTGCTATTTATAACCACTAGATGGCAGCGGAAGACCACTAATGGGCTTATTAAACACTAACTCAGTAATAGGTTTTCGTATGGAGTTATTATAAAATCATTGTTATAACATTTAAAATCACATTTAATTCAAGTTGACCATTTTATTCATACAGATATATCAGTTATAACAGTTTTCCCAGATTATGAGTACAATGAAACCTGAAAATGACATGTAAACTCTTAAAAAGAGAAGACTTGCAATAAGTTTTGAGTCACCTATCAATTATTTCAAATATCTATATCTGCAATAAAATGTGTGTGCATGTATGTCCGTGTATGTGCGTGTCTGTGTGTGGTTAAACTATCATATTAATAATCAGTAAGCATGCTTACACACACAGACCATTTCATTTCTGTGAGTGAGTGTGTGTGTGTGTGTGTGTGTGTGTGTGTGTATGTGTCTGTGAGAATAGTGCCATACTATTATCTAGACTCTCTAGGTCAATAATTATAAATAAAAAAAAAAAAAAAATGTTGAACATCATTTTCCAAATAACAAGCACACTTGGGCCGATTCTGGCTGAAATGCGACACTGTCGACTCAGTCTTGGCAGTAATCACACCACGTTCATTCGTTTGGTCAAATGAGAACTGGTTTCCTGACTGAGCCTGATCTTGTTTGGGTTTGGGTTCCTCGTCACTGTTGCCTTTTGTCTTGCTTAGTTGAAGACACCTAATATTCAGCAATATTATTGACTTCACTGCACTGACGCCATTTGATAAAAACTGAACTGAATTATGACACACAACGTTTTATATATATAATATACAGTAAATATAATTTACTTGTTACTTTGTGGTTTAAAAAGTGTATTAATGTTTTTACTGTAGTGCATTTGTTCATTGTTAATATATATTTATATTAAAGTATTTGGTAATTTTATAATTAAAGCCTTTTTAATGTTTTTAAATGGTTGCATTTGTGTTTCACTGCTGAATTACATTTAGCAGTTTCTGGGCCACATTTGGCCCGGGGACCAAGCTGAGTCTCAGCCAGACATGGGCCACATAAAATGACAGAAACAGAAGTCACTCTACAGTATGCGGGCCAGATCTGGGGCAGATCAATAAATAAGAGTCATTTTACAGGGCGTGGGCCGCATTTGGGCCAGAGGAAATTGCTTGAGTCGGTTTTCAGTGTGTGGGCCAGTTTTGGGCGGGGGACCCAGCAAGAATAGGACCAGAAGTGAAGCAAGGTTGTGGCCCAGACAAATTTTGCTCTCTGGGTTGCATTTGGACAAACATAAAACAAGAAGGAAAAAGAGAACAATATAAAGCGACAGGAGAACATGAGGAACAGGTGACAACACTCAGTCAAACAAGAGAGAACGAGAGAGACAGGTGACAGAACTCAGACAAACGAGGACTAAACAAGGGGGCGTGGCAACAAATAACAAGGAGGCAGGACAGGAGGAGCACATGGCTGACAACAACAAAGACAGAGCCATGTGCTCAAACAGAAAACAAACAGAGACATGAAACAAAGACAAGACAAACAACACAGTGAGGACAGGCTCCTGACATAAACAAGCATGCACAATTTAAGAGAGATCGGGCAATAAATAACACTATAATACTCATAAAGGTTTAAAACAGAGTGTTGTATGAGAAATTGCAATTTATTGCCACTAGATGGCAGTCGAAGACCACTAATGGGCTCATTCAGCTAAATAAAACAGTGATTTTATAATGTCTTATGAACAGTACTGTTATAACGATTAAAATCACATTAAATCAAAGTTTATCATTTAGTTCATACAGACATATCAGTTTTTACAATTATGCCAGATTATGATTACAGTGAAATCTGAAAATAACATATAAACTCTTAAAAACAGAATACTTGCAATAAGTATTTTGTCACCTATCATTTATTTCAAATATCTATATCTGCAAGAAAATTTGAGTGCATGTATGTCTGTGTGTGTGTGAGTTTGTGTAAGAATTCTTATTGATTATTCATATGATACTTTAACCATTTCATTTCTGTGTGTGTGTGTGTCTGTGTCTGTGTCTGAGTCTATTGTCCATTTTCAATGTGTTTAACTGTCAGCTATACATCCAGGTTGGCCTAGACCGTAAAATTACACCACCTTAAGACCTCAAGGCTCGAACCCCGGTAATCGCTGCTTGCAGCTATATTTTCATATTATAGTTGTGTGTGATGAATAGAATGAAATTTAAGCTATTATTCACTTCCAAATCAAATAATTCATGCAAATGTGGGTCTCAAATCCACAAAAACATGAACAGGTTAGATGTCATAAATTGACGTTTGCTTTCACGTGGCTTGACTCAGGAGTAACAACTAAATTTTAAATAGTAAATTTTAGAAAAAATCATAAAGAAATGGCAAGTAACACTGAATTAAACAGGAATTTTTTGAAATAGAAAAACTGAAATTGTATTTTCTTGTAAAAACTTACTCAAATAGTCATTGTTTTATTTACAGCTTCTAAAATCATTGTCATATTATGAATATTTAGAAGAAGAAGAGTGAATTGTGACTTACATTTCAGTCAAAATCTGGATTAAATAGATTATTTTTATGATGTTAAAAATGATAGTATGGAGTAAATAATAACATAAGTTTCATTTTTGGGTGAACTATTCCTTTAAACCGCTTGCTGCTATAGCAGCTTTGGTCTATCAGGTCAGTATGTGTGCATGTGAGTGCAGTTCTGACCTTTGCTGTTGGCGCATTGTCTTACAGCAACTGGAAGGTCGTGAGTGTTTATCAATAAGAGCGCTTGTTTAAATCCTAACCCATCCCAAATTATGATGGATGAGGCCTGTGTTGTGAGAAAAACAGCAATGCTTGGCATTTGCATTGGGCTTCCAATAAAACAGATGAACGGGCAGTTTGCAAATGACTCGAAGTTTAATTATGAAGTCATTGGAATAGTACTGGGAAAAGGTCAAATATTCACTCCAGACAAACACAACTGCCTCCGTCTCACATGGTTTTTTTTTTCTTTTCTCCCAGCTACATACTCATACACACACTACAAAAAAAAAAAAAAAAATCTTAAACAGTTTTAACAACAAAATCTCTATTAGGTAAAATATTTTTAATTAATAATTGATTATAAAATTAACAATCAACTTAATTCAAGTTATACTACTAATAATAATAGTTGTTGTTGTTCTGCATTTGATTTTTATTATTATTATTATTATTATGGTGATGATTACATTAGAGAACCATGAACATTTTGTTGCATTTATATTATTATTATTATTATGACATAAGGAAACTGTGAACATGCAAATGTGTCTTTAAATTATTGAAATATATTGAAATATAATTATATATTATACAAATATTGAAAATCTCAGGGGGTACTTCAAAATATTTTAAGGGGTTCGGCTTTAGATACACATAAATATATACATTTGTAAAATAATAATAATAATAATAATAATAATAATAATAATAATTCGTTACATTTATATAGCGCTTTTCTGGGTACTCAAAGTGCTTAAAACCTCACTACATTTTGTTGCATTTATTCTTGAAACACTTAATAATTGACTTTGAATTGAAAAAATATATTTCCTGAAAAAATGTCTTATTGCATTACACAATTTTGCCTTCCAAATAATTATTAGACTTTTTTTTTCCGGATTTTTTTATTTTGTTTTGTTTTTTTGCACTGCATGCACAGCCACCTAACCCACACACAGTTACATGCTTGCATAAACACACTTCCCCCAAGGATATATATGTATCTGTGTGTCAGCGATGCCCCTCCCTGCAGCTGTGCACCTGGAGGAGCTTCCATTCCTACACTCCAGTGAACCCAGACACCTGTTCACACCTCCACACACTCCTCACACCTCAACAACCGTCTCATTCTACAGCCCCAATCGCACATTACGTTCCTGTTCCCTTATGCATATGAGAACACAAATACTTAACGACAGCAGCAGTCAAACTCAAACAACAGGTTATGAAAGCTCCGGCACTGTCACGTGCAAATGACTAAAAGGTTCACTTGCATTTTGAGGGAACAAAAAAGTCTTACGTTTTCAGTTAGTGGGTTTAATCTCAGATTACACACTGTGTAAATGGCCATAAGGTGAAAGGAAGACATTAAAATGCACAATTCATTGTCTTGTTTACCAGTACAAATATCCAAACATCTTTAAAAACAAGATACATTTACCCAAGAAATAAAAACGTGTTAGGTGATAAGACCTTTAGTCAGAAAATGTATTTTGCACCTACTTATTTTGCTGTTTTATAAACATTTTGCTTGTTTTAAGCAATAGAAATTGTTAAATATCATTTTTGTCATTTATTTTATATTATTTTAAATCTTGTTTAAATGTCATATTGTTTAGAACAAGGTTTCCCAAACTGCAGGGTGTTAATGAGTTGATGAAAGCTAATAATTAATTATATTAAATGTACAATTAAAATAATTAAATGTAGCTGCACAATAATCAAAATATAATCGCAATATAGCTTAGTGTGGTTATCCAACCAAAGACTGCAATTCTGATATGCCACATGTTTCAGAGTGAAGCACACAGAGCATTTCAGGTTGTTTTTTTTTTTGTTTTGTTTTTTGTTTTGGACAGATTTTTTGTGAGTCTCCTATACTTTCCACAGTTCCATAAGATTGCAGAAAAGTGATTCAACAGGCTTAAGCTCCCTTGAGTGTAGAATCTGTCTGACAGGCAGACATCGACGACTCATGCTCATTTGTCCCTATTGTTTTTTTACAGCAGTTGCCACACAGTAAAGCCTATCACCTGCCCTACTATGACATGCAATTCCTTTTGTGTGACAACAGTTTTACAACCACATGCTGGTATTTTTAGTCAGACAAGTGGTTGTTTTATTCCAAAAGAAGCAACAGCGTTAACAGTGGTTTGGTTTTTGTCATTGCTGACATTATTCAGGGCTTCCTAAAATGTGCCACAATGAATTTACATTCCCTTAGGATTACATGTCTTACATCTGGCTTTGTACAAGTGTAAGGGTTTTTTTCTTGCTTTGGAGGTCTTAGAAATCAAAAACGGTAATATATGAAGATCTGGTAAACATACTATTCATAACATAAACTTCTTCTATTGGCACAGTGGTTCTCCACAAACTCTCTTTCACTAAGCACACTTTCGTCCATCCTAAACTTGTGGCCACATGAAAGACAAAAACTTCAAAACCTAATTCACTGTTTGTTGTGTCCTGAACAAATACCTCCCTGCTTTAACACCACACAGAAAAAAAAAACAAAAAAAAAAAACAAGAGGTCCATTCTGCTCATAAGCTCTCCTGCCCCACACAGAGGTGCTAGAAGCTGATGACAAGAGCCTGTCTCACTACACCATATGTCTCTCCAGACCTGATCTCAAGACTTACAACTTAAGACTAAATGGATTCACATAGCACACAGACAGACACATCTAATAGGGATCAGATCCAAGGGCCAAACAGCTACCCCAGATATTTGGATTCAGCTGGGTGAAGCTCAACCCTTCAGCTAAATCGATTGTTTAATATAAGCAGGGTAGACCATGGTTAGTTCTTACACAGAGAAGGCAGATTTTAGCCAAAATTCTAAACTGTTTAATCAGGACAAGGATAAATCCTATGTGTCTCTCACCACAGCTGATTGGATTTATTTGATTAAAAAATACAGTAAAAACTGTAATATTGTAAAATATTATTATAATTTCAAATGACTGTTTTCTATTTTAATATATTTTAAATGTAATATATTCCTGCAATGAATTTTCAGCGGTCTTCAGTGTCACATGATCCTTCAAAAATCATTCTAATATGCTGATGTTTGAAGCAAAAAAAAAAAGTCTTAATTTTGCTTAAATCAATTTAAATCTATTCTGTGAAAACTCAGTAGATGTTTCAGATACATATTATTTTTGTCAATATTTTTTGTCATTAATTAGAGATTATAGATTACAGACATCAATTACGATAGATAGGTAGATAGATAGATAGACAGACAGACAGACAGACAGACAGACAGACAGACAGACAGACAGACAGATAGACAGATAGACAGATAGATAGATAGATAGATAGATAGATAGAAGCACATGGCTTTGTTGCTTGTTTTTCTCAGCCATGTGCTTCTCTAGCCCTTTCTCCTGGTTTCCTCTTTACCACACCCTCTTGTTAGCCCTCGTTGAGTACTTGTTAATGTAATTGCTCTCACCTGTTCCTCATATGCTTTCTTCCCTATTTATAGTTCCCTTTGCCCTCTTGTTTTTGCTGGTTCGTGGTCATTTTCACCCCTTCTATCACTGTCCAGTGTTGCCAATTTAGCTACTTTGTAGCTAGATTTAGCAACTTCCCCACCCCTTTTGAGACTTTTTTCAAAAGTTTAGGGACAAATATAGCAACTTCTTGGACAAACCTTATCTACGTTCTCATCTTGCCAACTGATCTACATTCATCTTTATATAGATCAGTGAATTTGCCATTATGATGTCATCTAGTGACATTCAGCTACCAGTTTTAGCTATTTTCAATTGAAAGCAATTGGTAACACTGTCACTGTCTTTGCCTTTGTCTGTGGATGTGGCTTAGTATGTGTTCTTGTCTCCCTGCCTGGTTGGTCTTGTGCCCTTGTCTAGTCCTCTGTAGTTGCATGTTCTTGTCTTGCTCCTTGTTTTAGCATTTTGTCTGTTCTTGCCTTTTGCTTTTATTTTAATTTTTTTTTTGTTTTTGTTTTTTTTTTCAGTTCTTCTAGTCTTGGTCTTTTGTTTTGCATTTGTTTGTTTTTCTTTAAGTTAGTTGTGTTGGTTAAATTAGTAATTATTTCTTATTTATTTTGTTACTTTACTTTTTATTAGTTCTTTTGTTTTATTTATCTCCCCTGCCTGCATAGGAGTATTTTGCGTTCCTGTGGAGCCTTGTCCTGTCTTGCCTCTTTGTGTTGTTAGAGTTCATGTCCTGACCTGTTCCTGCCACTGGTTCACCTTGCCTGGTACTTGGTCCACTTCAGAGTCTGCGGTCAACAAGTATCTGAGCTCAGCTCTATGGTGCCTTGCTCGGTCTTCTCCATCTGCCTGGTCTTGCCGCTACCTCTGCTGCTTTTCTGCCAGTTGATGTCCAGGCTGTCCCTGTGGTGTTCCCTAGCTGTTTCCGTTTGTTACTGTGTTCCTGCCATTGAATCCCATGTGCACCTCACTACCCTCTTGTATCAGTCTGTTTTGTCAATAAACCTTTGTCACTCACTCAGTCTGCAACTGGGTCCTCCTTCCAGTTCCCTGACAATAATGAATTATAGTGAATGTAAAATATGATATATAAATGTAGCTGCATGATAATCACAATATAGCTTAGTGTAATTATCAAATCAAAGGCTGCAACATTACATTCTTAAAAAAATAAATAAATAAAAAACACTTACTGACCCCAATATTTTGAAAGGCAGTTGTATGTTACCTTTACATTTTTATATATTTTACATTTTGCAAATATTCACTGAATAAAAAGGAAAAAGTGACAACAACCCCAGGTCTTCCCTTAATTCTCTATAATGATAATTAATTTTATCTGTCATGTATTCAATCTTTGAAACATCAAAAGGCCCAAAAGATTATGACAACAGAAACAAAAAACAAAAAACAAAAACAAAAAAATGAATGAATGAAACAAAACGAAACGAGTGCTTCATGGCCAATTGTTGCTACTCAATGAAGGAATGTCCAGAGGAAGCAAAAGAGCTCTCTCCAACTCTAAGACTCTTAGAGTAATATAGTTTCTCACACTTGGCTGGTCATGTGTACACAGTACTGCATATAAGCCTAGCCCACCACTACTGGGAGCCCAATTAGAGGCCTATTGTAACAGGCCAGGACTCAAGGCCTGCTTCCGTTCTTGTGTTTTGGGCTTGCTAGTTGCCTAGCGCTGCTGTATTCAGCGTGCTCATTAGGAGCTCTCTGGCATCTCAGCTCTCTCTCCTCTCCTTACAATTTTAATTCCTTTTACTCGTCTCTGAATTGATGGGAAGGTCAGATGGGAACAATAAGGCCTAGTCGATGATTGGCTCTGGATCGAGTCCACAGTCCCTCGGTTACTCTCTAGACCCAAGTGCTGCGGCACGGAGGGCTCTTAGGCACGGACGCCACATCAAAGCTAAATCAGCCGGTACCTAATTGGCAGGCTGATTTATTTTGGCTTGGGCACTCTCCTTCTGCCCTCCCGTCAGCGAATCTAGCGTTTTGCCTCCCCACGGTCCCGTAGAGTATGTGACCGCGCATCCACTCTCACACATTAGCGGACTAGACACAAAGCTCTCAGCACACCGCTGCCTGCCACATTGTAAATAAGAAGCACATCTGCTCATTAAGGTTTTCCAAAGCCCAAATTTCTTCTTCCATGAGTTACGGCTGAATCCATCTAAGTGTCCCACAGTAACAGTTCCTTTGTCTTTTATCAAATGGTAAGTGCTCCCTTGATGCACAACCTCAAATATTTGAAAAGGATTTCACATCATACGTTCGCTCTCTTTCTGTCTTTTTCGCTGTGATCTTTGGTGAGAATGAAGCATATGGATTGGGTAAATGGACATGGTGATCTTTGAAAAGAGAGGGCGGGATAAAAGCGCTAACCTTTATTAGACAGCCGTCTAATTGTGGCACCGTGAAAAAAAGCACAAGGGGTGAAGGGAGCGTGGGGGTGGCCCCATGAAAGGAGAGAGAATAAAGAGAATCTTTAATGTGAGGCTGTACGTACAGCTCGGACTGACCCCATTGTAACCAAGGAAACGGAAATGTTTCCAATGGCTATCAGTCATTCTCTTGTGTCTTGTCTCTCCCATTCTGCAAACCTCAGCCTAAACGTGGTGCCCTGTTTGTGGCAAAATAAGTTTCTGAATCAATGTAGTATTAGAGAGTTAAAGCTGAAATGTACCATCAGCAAACAGTAAAAATAATGATCGTTTTCAAACAGGTTTCCAGATGACTCCTCATCTGTCATTTGCTGGAAAAAAAGATAGTCCTGCCCTAAAACTCACAGCATTGTTTGAGCCAATGTTGCTTTGTTGAGCTTTCTGCAATGTTAGGCTACATGAGCTGAAGAGTCATAAACTTGAAAAAGTTTACACAAGTTTATACATCATGGGTTAAAAAATATGATTCTGTGGACCATAGTGGATATACAGTATTGTGTATATTTTATTATGTATAATTTATTTGACTTTTTAATTTATTTATTAAGACTTTTTAATGTTTTTTAAAAGAGGTGTCTTATGCTCACCAAGGCTGCAATTATTTGATCAAAATACAGTAAAAACAGTAATACTGTGAAATATTATTATGATTTAAATAAATGTTTATGCATGTGATGTTGTAGGATCCTTCAGAAATCATTCGAATATGCTGATTTGGTGCTCAAGAAACATTTCTTATTATTATCAATGCTGAAAACATTTGTGTTGCTCAATATTTTTGTAGAAACATGATACTTTTTCAGGAATCTTTGATGAACAGAAAGTAGAAACTTTTGAATGGTAGTATAAGTTCTTAATCAAATTTAGTACATACTATGAAAGTACAGGAATTAAGTAGCTTTTCTTATAGGTTATAGGTCTTGTGTTCCATCGTGTTAAGCTGGGATAAGAAAAAAGTATTTTAACACGTCATCTTTAAATATGATATGTCTTACAGTTGATTTACTTAAGATTGATGTGCATTAAACAGATAGTTCACCCAAAAATGAAAATTCTGTCATCATTTACTCAACCTTTACTTGTTCTTTCTTCTGTTGAACACAAAAGAAGACATTTTGAAAAATGTTGGTATCAAAACAGTTGATGGTAGCCATTGACTTTCCATACGTTCTTCAAAATAGCTTCTTTTGTGCTCAACAGAAGAGAGAGACTCACACAGGTGTGGAACAACTTGAGGGTGAGTAAAGGATATCAGAATTTTCATTTTTGGGGTGAACTATCTCTTTAAGAAGCTATGCTTAAAATATCCAGAAACCAAGATTCATCAAGTCTAATCAAAGTTTTTGTGTTTTGTGAAGTACAATGTGAGCAGAACCATTGCGGATACCCCTATAAACAGAGCTTGGTGAGGTAAACACATGCACACACACGCGCAAACACTCTCATACACCAACATGTGCAGTTTGACGGCCTTGTGTTCGTCCTCTCATATTGTGGAAAACCAATTGTTTTTTTTGTTTTTTTCTTTAGCCTCTTTCCACTGGGGATTATTTTCCAAATTTTCAACATCTGCTTAACAGTCAGGTCAGCTGGAAAAGTGAATTATCGGTAAATCCGCCAGTGTCCGTGCATAATTTGGATTTTTAGTAAATTCAGATTGAGGATGAAACTGGACATATGTGGGGGGAAAGACTGGGAATAGGACAAGAGTGACAGTGATAGAAGGAGTGGAGGCAAAGGAAACAGAAATCCACATGAAACTGTGTTTAACTTTAGCCAGGCCTTTGATTAAACGTCATAAATCTGATCCACATTAATCTGGCCAAGAACCGCCCAATTAGACAGGAAGAAACCATTTGGGTGACATGTGATGCAGCTAAATGCAATTTGTTTTGTTTTTATGTGCCATTTAGAGATGGGGCTATCTGAAATAAATTATACCAAAATGACAGGCAACAGCAGCTATTTACAAAAAGTGTAAAAAAGGAAGATGCTATTTAGTGTGAACTGAGTAGATACCATTTGCACAACATATAAATAGACACTGTTATAACAAACTTGTGTTAGTAAATAAATAAATAAAGGTCTCTTCAAATGGTACATAAGGTCATGAAAAAAATACAGTTCTATTTTAAGTTTTTTTTTTTTTTTACTTAAATTCATACTTTTATTTAGCAAGAATACATCAAATTGATCTAAAGTGACAAAACACTGAAAAATGCTGTTTTTTTATTATTATTATTATTATTATTCATCAAAGAATCCTGTAAAATGTGTCACAGTTTCCACAAAAATATTATGAATGATCAACATTAATAATAAGAAGAATGTGCCAAATCAGCATATTAGATGACTGGAGTAAAGGCTGCTAAAATTTAGCTTTGCCATCACAGGAATAAATGACATTTTAACGTATATTAAAATAGCAAACTATTATTTTAATAGTAGTATAATCAATTTTTAAGTAGTATAATCAATCTATTATAAAATGTAATCATATTTCACAATTATTCTGTTTTGAGTCAAACAAAACATAGAATAACCTTTCAAATGTTGACATATCCAAAAGTCGATACCCTGTATACATATACCTATATTCCCGGAAGTTGAATAATATTAGTCATTCAAATTAGCGTTTGCCATATAGCAGAAGTGATCTCTACTTTTGTAAGCAACATGCATCAGTCAGAGAACAGACTGTGTTTGATAAATCTATTCCTATTTGATCATTTTTTGGCTAGCCACCTTAAATAGCCACCAAAAAGTTGAAGAGAAATATGTTTATTCACTTTCACTAGAATGTTTAAAATGTTTACAAAGCTAAATAGGGAAGAAGGAAGGAGGAAACGCATTTGTTTATGCTTTAACCTGTTTCTCAGCGGATGGTTTTGTGTTTACGATCGTTATCATGGATGACAGCTCTTTGTCACGTTCATCTTCATGCTCGGTAATGTCTACGGCTTGATCTACCACAGAACAAAAGGAGAAAGGGAAGTGAGCTGAAGGAAAATGCAGGGCTGGAGTCCTGTGTGCCTTTTCAATGGTATTCCTGAATGAAAGAGATTACAATCTGGCAAATCCACATCTCGTCATTATCAAGCGGGACTTATACAAGTATATATTCGCCTGGCTGCAAAAGAAGAGCAGGGCCTGCGATAAACAATCCTCCTCCTCCCTTCTCTCCCTCTCTGTTTCTGTCTGTCTGCAGGTGAGAAAAAGCCACCTTGAACTCTGAGTGCTTTTGCAGAAGATTGCTGGTTTTCACAGGCAGGGTTCAAAGGTCTGTCCATTCCCAACGGGGAGCTGCTTCTCAACACTTAAATATATCATGCGGTATAACTTCTACAAGAGAGCTTGGATCATCCGCGCTCCCTCTTTCACTTTCCGCAGCTTTGCATTCCTTCCTGGGCCTCTGTACCCCCTCAGACTGGGCTGAATGAGAAATCAGCATCTCTATAAAACGCCTTTTTACGCGTGACCCAAAACCCCCACTCCCAATAACCCCTCCTTGGCCTCCTCTCTGAAGTTGGGAATCCATAGGAGGTTTATTTGAGATGCAGCACTAAGCGTGAGAACTACTGGGTTGGGAAAATCCATCCGGCCGTGCTGAATGGACAGCATAGAAGCGTTCCGTCATTCCAAAATTCAGACATCTCCGGGGTCTTTTCTTACACGCTCTCAGCACAACTGGGTTTGTTCTCAGTCAGCTCGAACAAAACCAGCTGTCGCCCATACAAAACTGTCATTGCCGCAGTGCTGCTCTCCCTGATTGAGCCTTTTTGTGGTGTCACTGGAGGTCCTTTGTCAACATTAGTTGTTTCTTGATTTGAATATATTATGTGCGATCGTTTTGTGTGTGTGTGAGCGTGTTTGATTGACAGAAGCGAGGAGTTGGCTGTGGAAATGAGACGCAGGGCACAAATCAGATGCTTTCTGTGAGCTTTGGAGGATGCTTAGTTACTGCACTCTTGGAATGAAAATGGGAGATGCTCGCACAATGAGACCCAGCAGTTTTATTCACGTCTCCCTTCATTTGGATTTTCTACCATGATCGCAGTGCTTGTGTTAGAATACCATTGGAGAAAATGAGTAAAAATAGCAAGGGGGACAAAGCTGTTGTTGTTTTCCAAAATTAAGCTCTGTGACCCACAACAAAGTCCAATTTAGCCATCACAAGTATGAATAATGCATCATGGAGTTCATTTATTTAGTCTGTAGCATTGTTTTTGTATGGTTTAATTATTCATGTAAATGCATTACAATTTCAAATTTGTGCACCTCTTGAGTGCATTATTAGTGTCAAATGTGCTTTTTGACCTGATCTCTCATCTGACTATTTGAATAGACCTGCAAGTCAGTTTGTCTACAGCAATAGTGCATGTATTAACCTATCCACCAGTACTGTAATTCATAAAGTATGTTTTGAACTAAATGCTTGGGCTTTTTTCCAAGCAGACTGTTTTTTTGTTTTTGTTTTTTGTTTTTACGATGTAGCCTACCATACAAGTATTATTTATTCATGTTTTTTTGCAAAATACTGAAATTTTTTCAAGTAAATCAAAGTAACACTTTAGGTAACAATTAATTTAGATAAGATTTGCGATTTAATCCATTTAACCCACTTACTATGAATCTAAAGGTGCTATATTAATTAGGCTTCTTATAAAAGCAAGTGAAATTATTATTTCATCAAAACATCAAAAGTGGACATTAAAGTCTGTCATGAATATAATTAATATAAAATAAACTTAATTAACGTTCTTAAATATTATTTTGACATGCATGTTATTTATTAGTAATGCTTTTATATTTGACAGCTCTTTGTTCTTTTAAGTTTCTTTCATGTTTTTGATCTTTATTTTGACTAATTATCAGCTGTATTGTATTGCTTGACACTTCTCTCTTTCTCTCTCTCTCGTTTCATGGAGTCCTGGAATAGTAGTATGGCTACATGTGTTTATTGAAGTAACGATTATGGTTTTGAATTAAGCTAAGATGAATTAAGTCTCACTGCCTTTCCTATAATGAACGAATGAACAAAAATAATAAGCATTTAGAATCAAAGGTGTTTTGCTAGATTAAAACACAAAAGGCATCTCCTCCACTGCTCTGTTGAGATGACTCTAGTCGTTTACCGGAACATTGCCAGAGAGATTTATAGCATTCCTTCCCCTTACAGACACAACTCATCCTTGAGCAATGCCCCAGTCTCTCTTATATGCCCATCTATTTCAGCACTGATGGCCAGAGCCTTATTTTTTCCCATAAGGACAGTTGAACGAAGCAGCACAGTGTGGATAGCCTGCATTTAACGTATTTGAGAAATATATTAAAATATATTAAAATTGATATGACAGTAATCCTCTCAACAATGTACCCACCCCCCCACAGTTTTTTTTTCCACAGAATGTGCTCAGACATGCCAGTCAGATGGCAGACTTGCGGAAAATGTGGAAAAGTAACTCCCATACGCACTGTCCCACTTCTCCCTGCATAACTCTTGATCCTTCATTAAACATTTCACGGCTGACAGATAGTAAAGCTCTAGCCTTTTCACTGTCACAATGTCAGAGCAACACTACACTGAAGTGCTTTTTATACCTTTATAGTAACAATTCATAATGCAAGGATGGGAATTTTCTATTTACAGGATATATGGCTTTGAGCATGTCTGTATGGACTGGGTGTGTACAGAAAACAATTGTGAGTTTATTTTCTACAATTCTGAAAGAAAAAAAGGTCAGCATTGTGAGATATAAACTCAGAATTGCAAGATATTTAAATGCAGATTTGTGAGCGATATACTCACTATTCTAAGAAAAAACAGGGTAATTCTCAATTACGAGACAAATTCACAATTCTGAGAAGAAAATTTGAATTCTGAGATATAAACTAGCTACTGTAAAAAAATAAATAAATAAATAAATAAAAAATCTGAATTATGAGAAAAGTCGCAATTGCCTTTTTTATTTTTATTTTTTATTTTGCAGTGGAAGCAAAAATTAGAATTGCCAGATTTAAAATAATAATTCAGAGAAAAACATCAGATTTGCAAGAAATAAAATCACAATTTTATTTTACAATTTTATGTGAGATATAAACAGAATTATGAAAACTGTCAAAAGAAAGTCAAAGTCAGAGTTTATATATTATAATTCTGACTCTTTTCCTCAGATACGAGAAATAAAGTCTGAATTGTGAGATAAAATCCAAACTGTGAGATAAAAAGTCGCAATAACTTTTTTTCTGTTTTGGAAATGGACTTAACTTTCTTCTGTGGAACTGAAAATAAGATATTCTGAAGATGTTTTTGTTTGTTTGTTTATCAGACACCACTGGCTTTCACTGTGTGGATAAATAAACAGACACATTTATATTTAGACACATATAAAATACTTTAATTTGTGTTCCACAGAAAGAAAAAAAAGTGAGGGTGAGTAAATGACTGAATTTTAATTGGTAAACTAACTTGTCAGCTGTGTTACCAAAAATGTCAGCTGTAATACCAAAACAACATCATGAAAAAACATAACTATGAGAAAAATGAGAAAATAAAGTAGGACGATTTAATTAGAATTCAGACGATTTTGATAAGAAGAAAAAACTAAGCAGGAAAGTCTACCTGAACCAAACCTTTACTTGGGTGCTATACGCTGAATGTACAAAATGTATACAAATTTACCACAAATTCGAAAAAAAAAAACTAAATATGAATGCCATGTGTTGTCATTTTGTCGACATAGACAGATATACAGTTTTATTACCACATTTATTTTCAAAAGAAAGAGACCATAATCATAAATTCACAGACACGTTAGACTTTTCCATCTTTTGAGCCAGAAAATGGAAAACTGCAGCTGTTGTGCTTTTGTTATCACTGGCATAATGAACATTATGATGCCGACTGAACCCTCAGTTCTCATGCGTCTCACTCTGATCACTCTGAAGACTCACAATGCACATCAAACATGAATATCATTTGGCTAAAACACATTTTAATCTGTCACAGTAGATTCTCCGTATGAAAACAATGTTCTTCCGCCATGCCTAAAAACACACACGTTGCCAAAACGAACACTTATGATGTGGGCCAAAATAGACATTTTTCATCCACGAAATTCCACATGCAGCCAAGTTAGGACGTATTTCCCCCTTAAATTATGCAGAGTTAGGCGAGGCAGCGTTATGAATATGTAGGCCAGGCTCATTTTGATTCAAACTGAGGGTGATTTTGATGGCCAGGGATGGCAATGAGAGTACTCCAGGCGGGTGATCACCGGTGTTGTAAAGGCCAGCAATTAGGTTTGGCTGAGGCGAGACAGATGTGTTTATGTCAGAGCGATAGAGCTGACAGGTGACTGGACTGATCTGAGAACAGCTGCCAAAGCCTGATGGTGGAAAAGGACCAGGATTGCAGGCTGCTAATGACCAGCATTTGAATGTATGATGCACAAAAAAAAAAAACCTTCATTTTAAGGCATCCAATATCATACTGCAATGCAGTCTTAATCTGCAGCACCAGGACTGCTGTGAAACACAAGTAACGCTAAACATAAACAGATCATTATCAGTCGGGTACAGTGAGTTTCTAATGCTACCTGAAATGAGAATATGTCACTTGTAGGTCCACACAAAGTCTTCACAAAGCTCTACACATTATCTGCCCTGTGTGAGTTTCTTTAGTACATATTTTCGACTAATTTGATTATGCTGTGGATTATGGCATAATTTTACCAAAGGTCAAGGAATGGTAAGTTCATAGTTAATTGTTTGTTAAGAGCGAGAATTGGACCTAAAATAAAGTGTGACCAAAGAGAACTTATTATGGGAAATAATATACTTTTTAAAATAAGTGTGAATTGAATGTAATGTTCTCTGACACTTGCTTGTTAATTGCAATTAAATAAAAATGTATTATAGTTTAAAATGATATTAAATGCAGTTTAGAGTGTTTTGTATTGAATAACACTACAGTTAAAACTGTGATCAACTACTTTACATGTGTTTTAGTATGTTAGATAACAAAATAAGTGTATTTCTCTAAAGCACAACAAATGATTATTACAACATCATGATTTAAAATATACTCAATTTACTAAAAATAGTAAAACTTTTAATTTGACATTATTACAAAGTGCACTTTTTAAAAGTGTACTTAGGTATGTTAAGAAATATTGTTATTGTGTTTAAAGGTTAATTTTGTTAACATTATATTGTCTGCAAAGTGCAGGTTTTTAAAAGTATACTTTTAAGGTTTGAAGTACACTACAAGTACACATTCAATAAAATTAAGTGCACTTCTTTTTCACAGGGGTATGTAAAAGCTCAATTTATCTTTAAATTTAAAATCAGTTTAGGACACTTTTATTAATTCTATTAGAAGGTAAGCTGAATGCCCATTACTTGTACTTGTGAAATATTACTGTTTTACTTGTATAATTGCAATGCTAAAACATAAATTCTGGCATTTGTCAGTTTGAAAGATTTTATGATTTTATATTCTGGACACAATTTCATAACTTCCTCAGATATACAGGATCATATTTCACGAGACAGAGGCTGTCAAGAGAAAGTCTTGCTTCTTGACACATCATAACTCCCAGAAACTTTATGGTGAATGATCATTGTTCTTTTATGTGTCAGAGGCATTGCGATACTCACCCTCTCACTTGACTGTTTCCTATCTACATTATTACAGTAATGTAGACAGATGACAAAGCTTCCCCCTCTCACTTTCCACATGACTGCATTACAGCAAGTATTGTGCCCATTTGTGTGTGTGTGTGTGTGTGTGTGTGTGTGTGTGTGCGCATGTGTTTGTGTGTGTGTGAGAACAGCCAGGTCAATGTATGCATTTGAATATGAGTGTACTTGAAAATGTGTAAGACCTTGTCTCTTCTCATTAACTAGATCCATAACTTGCTCTAGTGGAACAAATGGGGTTGTAGTTTCAACTTGCCCCATTCTGACAAATGACTTATTCTCCCCATCCACTGCCTCCTGCCTGCCTAAGGTGCTGAAGTGACAATGATGCAGGTATTCTGTGTCTCAGCCAGAACAGCTTTGAGGTTTTCAGAAGGTTTGCAAGCATGGACACCCCCAGGTGCATTTATGTCTACACACACACACACACACACACACACACACACACACACAATAAACACACAAAGTCAGGACTAAAGAGTGATATCGTCTTTTAACAGCTGCATTGCAGTAACACCTCGCTCAGGTTCACAGACCCGAAGAGCAACAAATAAACACACATTTGCGCTTACACAAAGCACGCATACTTAACATATCCGATATCCAAGCACATTTAGACATAAGATATTCATTTTACAATAGGTTAAAATAAAAGGAAACTGCAAAGTGTGTGAAATAACTTTGTGTTTAAGAGAATTTTCTAAATGTCTGAAGAGTTTTGTGCTTGTTCTCTGAACTGTGGCCCTTAATCTCCCTCTCGTCAACCCAGATTTGCTGCTTTTGACACTTCACTTTGCAGTGGCACAAATTCAGCAGACAAGCTGACAAACCAGGTCAAGGTGTAAAGCGAGCTTGCACCTGTGGCTCTTTTGTTCTTTCAGCACGCTTCAGCATATGGTCTACTCAGACTTTTGCTTTAAGTAGCTTTGTCATACTTAAAGCACCTTTGAATAATTGAAAATATTTGAGTGTTTAAATGTCACAGATTCTCTCACTCTTGAGTATCACTAGTGCAGATACCTTTTTTCATATCTAAGCATCCTTAGAACAAGAAAATAAATGTATATTCTACTCTCATTGGCAAAATAGTTTTCTTATTTTCAGCATAAACTTTTTTTTTCTAGAAAAATATCTTAAAATCATAAGATGAATTTACTTGAGAAGCAGTTGTTATATATATATATATATATATATATATATATATATATATATATATATTGTGACGAGCGTCCCGAGCACTCATCAGCGTTGCCCTGGAGACGGACACGAATCACCTGCACCCGCTCATCACGGCTGGATCGGCATGTTCCGTTACCGAACTCTCGGAGACAGGCTGCCCAACTGTTGCCGAAAATGACCGCCCGCGACGACGTCGAGGCTTACCTCCAGATGTTCGAAAACACCGCCACCACGGAAGGGTGGGACCCGGACGACTGGGCTCACGCACTGGCCCCTCTCCTCACCGGCGAAGCACAACGAGCTTTCTTCAGCCTGCCCACGGAGATGGCAGAGAGCTATGATAATGTGAAGCAGGAAATCCTGGCCCGAGTAGGTCTCTCGCCGGTGTGCGTGGCCCAGTGTTTCCACGACTGGGTGTATCAGCCTCGAACTCCCGCACGAACTCAAGCCGCCGAACTCACTCATCTGGCATGACACTGGCTTATGGACGGAGCACCCAAGGCTGCCCAGGTAACGGAACGTGTCGTCGTCGATCACCTCCTCCGAGCCTTACCCCGCACTCACCGCCAGGCTGTTGGCATGCAAAATCCCACCACCACATTGGAGCTGGTAGAGGTGATCGAGCTGGCGGAGGCGGCCCATCGAAGTGAGGCTGGGGAGTGAGTGCCGCCGTTTCCCTGGAGGGTGGTTCCCGAGCAACGGGAACCACCCGGAGGGCATCTCACGGCCAATAGGCAGGATGGCGGCCCCCAAACCACAGGACGAATCCATGCCCACAGCGCCCTCTCCTCCGAAACCTCACACTTGGTTGGCAGGCTGTGTGCTGCACCAAGAACCCCCCGTGGGAGCCCCAGAGGCTGAAGTGAAGATTAACGGCCGACCGTTCAAAGCGATGCTCGACTCAGGCAGCGCTGTCAGTCTCGTCCAGGCGAGGATTTTACCCCCTCGCCACGAGACCAAGACCCGGTTGCTGATAACCTGCGTGCACGGGGACACGCCTCAGGTACCCACTCGACGCGTGACCATTTCAGCGGCCCCAGGATCTTGGCCCGTCGAAGTGGGCATCGTCAGGGATCTGCCAGTGGCCGTGTTGCTAGGACGAGACTGGCCGGGCTTTGAGGCACTGATGACTGCCGCCACACAGCCTGCCAGCCGGAGAGGGGGTCGCCGTGGATGGTAGTCCGCGCGGAGGTCCCGTCACCGCCCCGTTTTCTTGGCCTCCAACAGTGGGAGAGATGGTGAGTCCCCTTCCCATAATGCTAACGTGTTCTTTGATGTCTACCAACAGGTCTCGGGAGGGGGCTCATTTGGCCGAGCCCAGCGCGAGGATGAGCGGCTGAAACACTGCTGGTCACAGTTCTGTGTGATGGATGGAAAAGATCTATGGCCAAAACCCCATCCTCTCCCACATTTTGTCGTAGAGAATGGCCTGCTCTATTGTGTCGCCCAGTGGAGGGGGGAGGAAAGAAGGCTTCTAGTGGTGCCCTGCTCAAAAACGGAGACGGTCCTACAGCTGGCCCACGCTCACCCGTTGGCAGGACATCTCGGCGCTGCGAACACCACACAGCGCATTCGGGACCGGTTCCACTGGCCTGGAGGCTGAAGTAAAGCGCTTCTGCCAAGCCTGCCCGGTCTGCCAAAAGACCTCCCCCCACGCTGCTCATTCCGCTGCCCATTTTAGAGGTGCCCTTCGAATGCATTGGGATGGATCTGGTGGGGCCATTACCGAAGTCAGCCCGGGGACACGAACACATCCTCGTCATCGTGGACTATGCCACCCGGTACCCCGAAGCAATACGCCTGAGAAAAGCCACCGCGAAGAACATCGCCCATGAGCTCTTCATGCTTTTCAGCCAGGTTGGCATACCGGCGGAGATCTTGACCGATCAGGGAACCCCGTTTATGTCCCGGCTAATGGCGGACCTCTGCCGCTTGCTCCGGGTAAAGCAGCTGCGGACGACCGTGTACCACCCTCAGACGGACGGGCTCGTCGAGCGCTTCAACCAGACCCTAAAGCAGATGTTGCGGCGAGTGGCAGCTGAGGACAAACGGGGCTGGGACCAAATGCTGCCTTATGTCCTCTTTGGTATACGGGAAGTCCCACAGGCATCCACCGGCTTTACACCGTTTGAGCTCCTTTTCGGCCGACAACCTCGCGGGCTGCTCGACGTGGCAAAAGAAGCATGGGAACACCAACAGCCCACCCCGCACCGCTCCCTCGTCGAGCATGTCGCCGAAATGAGACAGCGAATCGACCGTGTTATGCCATTAGTCCGGAAACATATGGCCAAAGCCCAGCAGGCCCAGCAATGGCACTACAACCGAGCAGCTCAGCCTCGGGAGTTCCAGACGGGCGACCAGGTGATGGTACTGGTCCCCACTGCTGCTTGAAAGTTCCTGGCCACCTGGCGGGGGCCGTACACGGTAATTGAAAAAGTAGGGCCCGTGACGTACCGAGTGCGCCAACCAGGGAGACGGAGCCCTGAACAGTTATACCACGTGAACCAACAGACCGTTGCCCTGGCCACCGTGGAGCCTGTGTTGGTGGATACCAACCCCGATCTATCGGCGACACAAAAGGCTGAGCTGCAGCACCTGATCGGTCAGTTCTCAGATGTGTTCTCCACAGTCCCCGGGCGAACTCACCTCCTCCAACACGACATCAGGACGCCACCCGGAGTCATCGTAAAGCAACGGCCCTACCGGATCCCAGAGGCTCGTCGGCAGGCAATTGAGGAGGAAGTTCAACAGATGCTGAAGTTAGGGGTGATTGAACCATCGCGCAGCCCGTGGTCCAGCCCAATCGTCCTGGTCCCGAAACCGGACGGCACCCTCCGCTTCTGCAATGACTTTCGGCGCCTCAACGAAGTCTCCGAGTTCGACGGGCACCCAATGCCCCGAGTGGATGAACTCCTGGATCGCCTGGGAAGGGCCCGGTATATTTCTACTCTGGATCTCACAAAGGGCTACTGGCAGGTACCACTCTCTGACAGCGACAAAGCAAAGACTGCCTTCTCGACCCCAAGTGGCCACTGGCAGTACCGGACCCTTCCCTTCGGCCTTCACAGGGCCCCAGCCACGTTCCAGAGGCTCATGGGTATAGTCCTCCGGCCCCATCAGCAGTACGCAGCCGCGTACCTCGACGACGTGGTCATCCATTCGGAGCGTTGGGAAGATTACCTAGACCGGCTGCAGAGGGTGCTTATGGAACTTCGAAGGGCTGGACTCGCCGCCAACCCTCGCAAGTGCCACCTAGCGCTGTTTGAGGCAAAGTACCTGGGCTTCCAGGTCAGACGGGGCCTCATCAAGCCACAGGAGAAGAAGGTGGAGGCCGTCCGCACCGCCCTGAGACCGGGCACGAAGACTCAGGTACGACAGTTCCTAGGGTTGGCGGGGTACTATCGCTGCTTCATCCCTAACTTCTCCTCCTTAGCCACCCCTCTGACAGACCTGACCAGGAAGGGGCAACCTGAGCACGTAGTCTGGAGCCCCGACACAGAGGAAGTGTTCCAGCGGATCAAGAGCGCGCTGACGGAGGAACCGGTCCTGTGCGCCCCCGATTTCGGCTGCCCCTTCCTGCTACAGACGGACGCCTCCGAGACGGGATTGGGAGCCGTCCTGTCACAAGTCCAGGAAGGTGAGGAACATCCCGTCTTGTTTATCAGCAGGAAGCTGACACCAGCTGAGAGGAACTACGCGACGGTCGAGAAAGAGGCTCTGGCCATAAAATGGGCAGTTCTGGAGCTGCGGTACTATCTACTAGGCCGTAAGTTCACGCTCCTTACGGACCACGCGCCCCTCCAATGGATGGCTAGGGCCAAAGACACCAACGCCAGGGTGACGCGGTGGTTCCTCGCGCTCCAGGACTTCTGCTTCGTCATCCGCCATCGGGCTGGAGCCTCCAACGCCAACGCAGACGGACTCTCTCGGATCTGGTCAGCATTCGCAGGTCTGTCAGGGGTCACTCCCCGCCCACCCCGAGTCTCCCCCTTGTTGTTACCTTATGTTTCCACCAGGACCAGGACAACGCTTAGGGGGGGGAGACGGACACGAATCACCTGCACCCGCTCATCATGGCTGGATCGGTCACACCTGACGCTCGTTTGCCCACGGCCAGATAAGCCGCGTGAGGCCGGGTAATGGGGAGAGACAAATCAGCTTGCTGAGAACTAATGTGCTACCTCTCCTTTATTTCCAGAGACAAGCATCAGGTGTTAGGTGAAAAATATGCAGTTTGGTACAGTTGATATTTATATTACTAAAGATAAAAGATGAAATTCTGATTACATTTCTGTAATGTAAATCAATGAGATCTTTACAACATACACTTACTAGTGCTATCAAATGATTAATTGCGAATAATCGCATCCAAAATAAATGTTTTTGTATACATAATATATGTTTATGTACTGTGTATATTTATTATGTATATATAAATACACACATATACAGTAATTATCTTGAATATACAGTGGGTACGGAAAGTATTCAGACCCCCTTAAATTTTTCACTCTTTGTTATATTGCAGCCATTTGCTAAAATCATTTAAGTTCATTTTTTTCCTCATTAATGTACACACAGCACCCCATATTGACAGAAAAACACAGAATTGTTGACATTTTTGCAGATTTATTAAAAAAGAAAAACTGAAATATCACATGGTCCTAAGTATTCAGACCCTTTGCTGTGACACTCATATATTTAACTCAGGTGCTGTCCATTTCTTCTGATCATCCTTGAGATGGTTCTACACCTTCATTTGAGTCCAGCTGTGTTTGATTATACTGATTGGACCTGATTAGGAAAGCCACACACCTGTCTATATAAGACCTTAAAGCTCACAGTGCATGTCAGAGCAAATGAGAATCATGAGGTCAAAGGAACTGCCTGAAGAGCTCAGAGACAGAATTGTGGCAAGGCACAGATCTGGCCAAGGTTACAAAAAAATTTCTGCTGCACTTAAGGTTCCTAAGAGCACAGTGGCCTCCATAATCCTTAAATGGAAGACGTTTGGGACGACCAGAACCCTTCCTAGAGCTGGCCGTCCGGCCAAACTGAGCCATCGGGGGAGAAGAGCCTTGGTGAGAGAGGTAAAGAAGAACCCAAAGATCACTGTGGCTGAGCTCCAGAGATGCAGTCGGGAGATGGGAGAAAGTTGTAGAAAGTCAACCATCACTGCAGCCCTCCACCAGTCGGGGCTTTATGGCAGAGTGGCCCGACGGAAGCCTCTCCTCAGTGCAAGACACATGAAAGCCCGCATGAAGGACTCCAAGATGGTGAGAAATAAGATTCTCTGGTCTGATGAGACCAAGATAGAAATTTTTGGCCTTAATTCTAAGCGGTATGTGTGGAGAAAACCAGGCACTGCTCATCACCTGTCCAATACAGTCCCAACAGTGAAGCATGGTGGTGGCAGCATCATGCTGTGGGGGTGTTTTTCAGCTGCAGGGACAGGACGACTGGTTGCAATCGAGGGAAAGATGAATGCGGCCAAGTACAGGGATATCCTGGACGAAAACCTTCTCCAGAGTGCTCAGGACCTCAGACTGGGCTGAAGGTTTACCTTCCAACAAGACAATGACCCTAAGCGCACAGCTAAAATAACGAAGGAGTGACTTCACAACAACTCCGTGACTGTTCTTGAATGGCCCAGCCAGAGCCCTGACTTAAACCCAATTGAGCATCTCTGGAGAGACCTAAAAATGGCTGTCCACCAACGTTTACCATCCAACCTGACAGAACTGGAGAGGATCTGCAAGGAGGAATGGCAGAGGATCCCCAAATCCAGGTGTGAAAAACTTGTTGCATCTTTCCCAAAAAGACTCATGGCTGTATTAGATCAAAAGGGTGCTTCTACTAAATACTGAGCAAAGGGTCTGAATACTTAGGACTATGTGATATTTCAGTTTTTCTTTTTTAATAAATCTGCAAAAATGTCAACAATTCTGTGTTTTTCTGTCAATATGGGGTGCTGTGTGTACATTAATGAGGAATAAAAAAAATAACTTAAATGATTTTAGCAAATGGCTGCAATATAACAAAGAGTGAAAAATTTAAGGGGGTCTGAATACTTTCCGTACCCACTGTATTTACTTGTATTTACATGCATACATTTATATTCTTGTATTTTTTATTATATATAAATTATGTGGTGCCAAACAGGAAATAATTATATAAAAATCTGAATATATAGTTATAAGTCTGAATATATAAATGTAAATCTATATATAATGTTATAAGTCTGAATATATAAATGTAAATCTGAATATATAGAAGTAAATCTGAATATATGTAAATCTGAATATATAGTTATAAGTCTGAATTTATAAATGTAAATCTGAATATATAGTTATAAGTCTGAATTTATAAATGTAAATCTGAATATATAATTATAAGTCTGAATATATAAATGTAAATCTGAATATATGGTTATAAGTCCGAATATATAAATGTAAATCTGAATATATAGTTATAAGTCTGAATTTATAAATGTAAATCTGAATATATAATTATAAGTCTGAATATATAAATGTAAATCTGAATATATGGTTATAAGTCTGAATATATAAATGTAAATCTGAATATATAGTTATAAGTCTGAATATGTAAATGTAAATCTGAATATATAGAAGTAAATCTGAATATATAGTTATAAATCTGAATGTACAGAAGTAAATCTGAATATATAGAAGTAAATCTGAATATATAGTTATAAGTCTGAATTTATAAATGTAAATCTGAATATATAATTATAAGTCTGAATATATAAATGTAAATCTGAATATATGGTTATAAGTCTGAATATATAAATGTAAATCTGAATATATAGTTATAAGTCTGAATATATAGAAGTAAATCTGAATATATAGTTATAAGTCTGAATTTATAAATGTAAATCTGAATATATAATTATAAGTCTGAATATATAAATGTAAATCTGAATATATGGTTATAAGTCTGAATATATAAATGTAAATCTGAATATATAGTTATAAGTCTGAATATATAAATGTAAATCTGAATATGTGATGTGATATAGGAAAACCCAACACATGGTGAAATTTTACCTTTTTAGGTTTTGATACTATGAAAGCTGGGTTCAAGCCCTTTATGGCTGATAGTTATGGCTGATAGCTATGACTGATCTGAAGTTGGGTGATAGCTATGATTTTCAGGAATGGAATTTTGAGAAAAACGGGTTTAAAGTGAGACGGATTTCACTTTCACTTCACAGGTTTAACGAGAGCTGTCTGTCAAGAGCGCTATTCTGCATCATTATGCAAACAGACTAACGTTACCCTGAAGAGGACAGTTTTCCGTAGTGTATCATGATGGGCATAGTCTCTGAACTTTTGATCACCCCTTGTATGTTTAGATAGCACGAATAGTGTAGCTACCTTGTAGTTTACATTTAGAAAAGTGAGTGCAGCACAACTGTTTGCACACCTGTGCATATAGGCTAACAGACTGTCATCGGACTCCTCCTCTTTAGTAACTTCATCTTCCGATCCTTCATCTCTGGATGTGAAATAGTCCATTATAACATTGTGTAGGGCACTAACATC
Organism: Spinibarbus caldwelli; assembly: GCA_039654775.1. Lineage (NCBI taxonomy): Eukaryota > Metazoa > Chordata > Actinopteri > Cypriniformes > Cyprinidae > Spinibarbus > Spinibarbus caldwelli. Next base: position 15,251,097 of record CM077238.1, read on the forward strand.
ACCTAGATTGAGCAGACTGAGATAATAAAAATAACTTAAATGATTTTAGCAAATGGCTGCAATATAACAAAGAGTGAAAAATTTAAGGGGGTCTGAATACTTTCCGTACCCACTGTATTTACTTGTATTTACATGCATACATTTATATTCTTGTATTTTTTATTATATATAAATTATGTGGTGCCAAACAGGAAATAATTATATAAAAATCTGAATATATAGTTATAAGTCTGAATATATAAATGTAAATCTATATATAATGTTATAAGTCTGAATATATAAATGTAAATCTGAATATATAGAAGTAAATCTGAATATATGTAAATCTGAATATATAGTTATAAGTCTGAATTTATAAATGTAAATCTGAATATATAGTTATAAGTCTGAATTTATAAATGTAAATCTGAATATATAATTATAAGTCTGAATATATAAATGTAAATCTGAATATATGGTTATAAGTCCGAATATATAAATGTAAATCTGAATATATAGTTATAAGTCTGAATTTATAAATGTAAATCTGAATATATAATTATAAGTCTGAATATATAAATGTAAATCTGAATATATGGTTATAAGTCTGAATATATAAATGTAAATCTGAATATATAGTTATAAGTCTGAATATGTAAATGTAAATCTGAATATATAGAAGTAAATCTGAATATATAGTTATAAATCTGAATGTACAGAAGTAAATCTGAATATATAGAAGTAAATCTGAATATATAGTTATAAGTCTGAATTTATAAATGTAAATCTGAATATATAATTATAAGTCTGAATATATAAATGTAAATCTGAATATATGGTTATAAGTCTGAATATATAAATGTAAATCTGAATATATAGTTATAAGTCTGAATATATAGAAGTAAATCTGAATATATAGTTATAAGTCTGAATTTATAAATGTAAATCTGAATATATAATTATAAGTCTGAATATATAAATGTAAATCTGAATATATGGTTATAAGTCTGAATATATAAATGTAAATCTGAATATATAGTTATAAGTCTGAATATATAAATGTAAATCTGAATATGTGATGTGATATAGGAAAACCCAACACATGGTGAAATTTTACCTTTTTAGGTTTTGATACTATGAAAGCTGGGTTCAAGCCCTTTATGGCTGATAGTTATGGCTGATAGCTATGACTGATCTGAAGTTGGCTGATAGCTATGATTTTCAGGAATGGAATTTTGAGAAAAACGGGTTTAAAGTGAGACGGATTTCACTTTCACTTCACAGGTTTAACGAGAGCTGTCTGTCAAGAGCGCTATTCTGCATCATTATGCAAACAGACTAACGTTACCCTGAAGAGGACAGTTTTCCGTAGTGTATCATGATGGGCATAGTCTCTGAACTTTTGATCACCCCTTGTATGTTTAGATAGCACAAATAGTGTAGCTACCTTGTAGTTTACATTTAGAAAAGTGAGTGCAGCACAACTGTTTGCACACCTGTGCATATAGGCTAACAGACTGTCATCGGACTCCTCCTCTTTAGTAACTTCATCTTCCGATCCTTCATCTCTGGATGTGAAATAGTCCATTATAACATTGTGTAGGGCACTAACATCACCTAGATAGAGCAGACTGAGATGAGCAAGATCGTTTAAGTGAGCAGCTAACGTTACTTCAGACTGCTCTCTCGCGCTCCGCCATATAATGATATAAATAAATAAATAAATAATTAAACTTTGCATGCCATAGTTTACACAGGACTGGCGGGAAATGTGCATTGATACAACTTTATTATATATGTTACGTGGTTTATTTTGATAGGCTAACTGTTTTTGTGGTGTTAAGAGAAAGCACTTCCTCAGCGCGTCCTTTACATAAGAGAAAGACACAGTCTTTTCTGCTTGCTGCAATAAATCGCTATTTTTCTGTACTAAACAAGTGAATTTTGCAAAGATATTTTCAGAGACGATAGACAAGATGTTATAGAATAATATTTTAATAAAAACCTAATTTTGACAAAAACATGTACATTCGACCTATTTTTCGAATTTCCTGAAAACGTCCCAGCGCGACATCCGACGGGTTTTCCCAGATCGCATCTCATATATTTACATTACATTTACATTTAGTCATTTTATCCAAAGCGACTTACAAATGAGGACAACAGAAGCAATCAAAACCAACAAAAGAGCAACAACATGCAAGCACTATGACAAGTCTCGGTTAGCCTAGCGCACTACACGTAGCAAGTAGATAGAATATAGAATAAAGAAACCTAGTGTTTTTTTTGTTTTTTTTTAAAGAAACAAGTAGAACAGAAAAAAGAAAGCTAGTGTTAGTGTTAGATTTGTAACTATATATTCAGATTTACTTCTATATATTCAGATTCACTTCTATATATTCAGATTTACATTTATATATTCAGATTTATAATATATTCATATTTACTTCTATATATTCAGACTTGTAACTATATATTCATATTTACATTTATATATTCAGACTTATAACTATATATTCAGATTTATAAGAATATATTCATATTTACATTTATATATTCAGACTTTACATTTATATTTTCAGACTTACAACTATATATTCACAATTTGCATCTATATATTCAGATTTTTATATAATTATTTCCTGTTTGGCACCTCATAATAAATATATTTAACATATAACATATTTTCATGAAAATATAAATGCATGTGTTTGTATATATATACATACATATATATATACATATACATACACATAATAAATATACACATGTAAGGATGGTGCTGAGGCAGAACTAGAATCCATTCGCAGAAGTTTATTAAAAGGATCAGCAGTAGACAGAAACGTGAAGACAGGCAAAGGGTCAAAACCAGAGTAACAGTCCAAACAGTTGACATACACAGGGGCAATCCAAAAGACGAGAGTCAGCAGGCAGGCAGAGGGCTCATACACAAACATCAGTCCAATCAGGCAAACAGAGCAAAGGGGCAAATCCAGCTAATCAGTAGTCGCAATAATCAGGCAGAGTAATACACTAAAGGTCAGGCAGAATATAACTATGGACAAACGCTCGGTAAGGCAGGTAAACTGGCAATACTTCGCAACCTGCTATGTGCTCAGTATTCGGCTATAAAGGCCACCAAACAGGAAGTGTCAGTAGAGGAAGCAGAGGGAGCGGCAAGCAGTCAGTACTCGGGTGAGAGCTCCCTCTGCTGGTTTGGCGTTACAGAATCCTCCCATTCTAGGAGCACCTCCTGGGGCTCTACGTACCCGTCACCGCGGTCTTGGTGCTGGTCGATCGGGTCTGGCTCTGTGAAACTCCTCGATGAGAGAGGGATCCAGAATGTCACGGGTGGCTACCCAGGACCTCTCCTCAGGCCCGTAGCCCTCCCAGTCCACCAGATATTGGAGCTGACCCCTTCTCCTCCTTGAATCCAGCAACATGTTCACCCTGTAAGCGGGGTTCCCGTCAATGTCCAAGGGTGGTGGTTGCTCTAGGATTTCGGCTCCGGGGTCAGCATTCGTGTGGACCGGTTTGAGGAGGGAAACATGAAAGGAAGGAGAGATCCGATAGTTAGCAGGAAGTTCAAGCTGGTAAGTGACCTCATTAATACGTTTGAGAATCTTAAAAGTGCCAACATACCTAGGGCTGAGCTTCCTGCTGGGCAGCCGCGACTTGATGTCCCTCGTGGAGAGCCAGACCCGTTGTCCTGGTTGGTAGGGAGGGTGTGGACGCCGTCGTCTGTTAGCCTGGAACTCCTGTGTTCATACGGCTCGCTGGAGGCGGATGTGGGCGCTGTCCCACACCCTCTCACTACGCTGTATCCACTCGTCCACAGCAGGGACCGAAGAAGGTTCACCAGACCACGGGAACAAGGGGGGTTGAAACCCCAGGACGCACTGAAAGGGGGTTAGACCTGTAGATGAGTGAGTTAGGGAATTTTGGGCATATTCCGCCCAAGGCAGGAATTCTGACCATCGGTGTTGTTCGCGGCTGCAGTAGGTGCGTAGGTACCTGCCAATCTCCTGGTTGAGGCGTTCTACCTGACCGTTGGATTGTGGGTGGTACCCTGATGTGAGGCTCACATTGATATCAAGGTGTTTGCAGAATGCTCTCCAAACTTGGGATGTGAATTGGGTGCCTCGGTCGCTGACTATATCCTCTGGTAGGCCATAAACTTGGAAGACATGGTTAAATAAAGCTAGAGCTGTTTCCATAGCTGTGGGCAGACCCTTTAGGGGGATTAGCCGGCAGGATTTTGAAAATCGGTCAATGATAACCAGTATAGAAGTGAAGCCATTGGAGGGGGGTAGGTCTGTTAGAAAGTCAATGGAGAGGTGAGACCAGGGACGTTGTGGTATGGGAAGTGGGTGAAGAAGACCAGATGGTAATTCTTGGATTGTGCACAGACTTGGCAAGCTTTGACTTAAGTGGTGATGTCTTTGATCATGGATGGCCACCAGAAGGAGTTTTGGACGAGGCGGAGGGTACGAGAGATTCCAGGATGACCTGTGCTGATAGAAGTGTGGACCCATTGCATGATACGTGGCCGCATGTCATGAGGGACGTACTGTTTGTTTGGGGGGCAGTCATTTGGAGTGGGTTCGTTCTGTTGGGCTCTTTGTAGTTCTTCCATAATATCCCAGGTTACAGGAGCTATGACCATGCAGGATGGAAGGATAGGTTCTGGGGATGAGTTCTCGGTATATGGGTCGTACCGCCTGGAAAGTGCATCTGCCTTACTGTTCTTGCTGCCTGGCCGATAAGTGACTGCGAACTGAAATTGAGTGAAGAACAGGGCCCATTGAGCTTGACGTGGGTTGAGCCGTTTGGCGTTCTTAATGTACTCAAGATTTTTATGGTCAGTGATAACTTGAAATGGATGAATAGCGTCCTCAAGCCAATGTCTCCACTCTTCCATGGCGGCCTTCATGGAAAGAAGTTCCTTATTGCCCACATCATAATTCCGCTCTGCTGCCGTTAGCTTCCTTGAGAAGAATGCACAGGGGAATAACTTGCCTGGTTGACCATGGGGTTGTGATAAGATCGCTCCGATTCCACAGTCCGAGGCATCGACTTCTACCACGAAGGGCAAGTTGGGATCAGGGTGTTTCAAGATGGGTGCGGTCATGAATCTCTCCTTCAGTGATGTGAAGGCTCTTGTGGAACCTTCTGTCCATTGTAACCTCTTGGGGTTATTTTTGAGAAGGGTGGTTAGAGGAGCTGAGACCAGGCTATAATTTCGAATGAAGCGTCGATAGAAGTTTGCAAAACCAAGGAATCGTTGGAGTTCCCTGATAGTGTTGGGTTGCGGCCATTCGGTGACTGCCTTGACTTTGGTCTCATCCATCTTGACTCCTTCATGGCTGATGTGGTATCCCAAGAAAATAGTTTGTTTGACGTGAAACTCGCATTTTTCTGCCTTGACGTATAGCTGATTTTCAAGGAGTCGTTTTAGCACAGTTCTCACATGGGTGATGTGTTCCTTCTCAGTCTTGGAGTATATCAAGATGTCATCGATGTAAGCTACTACATACTGGCTCAGTAGGTCTCAGAAGATCTCATTGATGAAGGATTGAAACACGGTTGGTGAGTTAGCAAGTCCATAGGGCATGACCTGATATTTATAGTGCCCCCTAGTGGTGAGGAAGGCAGTCTTCCACTCATCTCCTTCCTTGATCCTGATCAGATTATATGCGCTTCTTAAGTCGAGCTTGGTGTAAATAGTGGCCTCACGTAGTTGTTCCAGGGCAGAGGGAACTAAGGGAAGTGGGTAGCGGAACTTTAGTGTGACATTGTTCAGTCCTCTGTAGTCGATGCAAGGCCTTAGTCCACCGTCCTTCTCAACAAAGAAGAAGCCTGCTGCAGCTGGTGATGTGGATGAACGAATGAAACCTGAACTCAAGGCTTCCTCAATGTATTCCTCCATGGCCTGACTCTCTGTTCTTGACAGTGGGTAGACTTTGCTCTTGGGTGGCATGGCGTTGGTAAGTAGATCGATGGCGCAGTCCCACGGACGGTGGGGCGGCAGTTGTGTGGCTCTGGACTTGCTGAACACCTCTGACAGATCGTTATAACAAGAGGGGATGTCTACTGTCTTATGGGTCTCAGAGCTTTCAATACTGGTAGTGAGACATGGTAGGGGTTGAGCAGTTAAACAGTGATGGAAGCAGAAAGATGACCAGCGACGAAGCTCACCATAATGCCAGGAGATGTCAGGGTCATGCGTAGAGAGCCAGGGATGTCCAAGAATCACTTCATGATGTGATGAGTTGACCACGTACAGGGTTATGGATTCTTGATGGAAAAGGCCGACGGTCATAGTGAGAGTTCTGGTTCTTTGAGTGATGCCTTCTCCAATGAGGGTGTTTTCAATGGCTTTGATTTGTATAGGTGGAATGCATGGCTGAGTGGGAAGATTATGTTTCTTGAGGAGGCTGCTACTGATTAGGTTGAGGGCTGCACCAGAGTCGATCATTGCTGTAAGTTCAAGAGAAGCAGTATCAGTCTTGAGGGAAACAGGAAGCAGAAGAGACTTATTAGTGAGAAGAAATAATGGTCAATATTCACTGTTTGTGTAGTTTGGCGCTTGTGGAGACATCCGGAGCAGCGGTGACCTGGTTCACCGCAGTAGAAGCATAACTGAAGTTGTCGACGTCGAATTCTTTCTTCTTCAGGTAATTTAGTTCTACCAAGTTGCATGGGTTCGTGACTGGGAGTGGATTCAACGGCCTGAACACTTGGGGTTGAAATCAATGGTTCATAACGAGCTCCTTTGTTGATCCTTCGTTTCGGGACTTGTCTCATCAGGTTATCAATCTTTATGGTGAGTGTTACAAAGTCTGAGAACGAAAGATCCTCCCCCTTGCAAGCTAGTTCGGTCTGGAGTTCATGGGTGAGGCCTTGTTGAAAAATAGCTTTGAGAGATACATCATTAAATCCACTTTGAGCAGCAAGAGTACGGAATTCAACAGCGTAATCAGCAGCAGTGCGGGTACCTTGCGTTGTATGCAGAATCTGTGTGGTTACGCTCTTGCCTCCAGCTGGATATTCAAAAACCTCCCTAATTTGTTGGATGAAGTAATCGACAGAGGTTCTTAAGCATGGGTCAGTGTCCCAAACTGCAGCTGCCCAAACGATCGCTTTACCAGTCAGCAGGGTCATTAGAAAAGCACATTTATCCATTTCAGATGCAAACTTCTCCCCTTGGTGATTTAGATAAATTCCCACTTGACGAAGAAAGCCTCTGCAATGCTCAGCAGACCCATTAAACTTATCAGGAAGAGCAAAGCTTACCGTCTTCAGTGTTGGTGGGGGAAGTGATTGGATGTAGTGTGTCAGGTGTTCATTGACTGACTGAAGATTAGCGAGTTGTTCCTGGTAGCCCTTTAACAGTTCACTTTGGTAAGCGAACGCTGTTTGCAGATTTGAAACTTCCGCTGGATTCATCGTAGGCGAAGTATTCTGTAAGGATGGCGCTGAGGCAGAACTAGAATCCATTCGCAGAAGTTTATTAAAAGGATCAGCAGTAGACAGAAACGTGAAGACAGGCAAAGGGTCAAAACCAGAGTAACAGTCCAAACAGTTGACATACACAGGGGCAATCCAAAAGACGAGAGTCAGCAGGCAGGCTGCTCATACACAAACATCAGTCCAATCAGGCAAACAGAGCAAAGGGGCAAATCCAGGTAATCAGTAGTCGCAATAATCAGGCAGAGTAATACACTAAAGGTCAGGCAGAGTAATACACTAAAGGTCAGGCAGAATATAACTATGGACAAACACTCGGTAAGGCAGGTAAACTGGCAATACTCGCAACCTGCCATGTGCTCAGTATTCGGCTATAAAGGCCACCAAACAGGAAGTGTCAGTAGAGGAAGCAGAGGGAGCGGCAAGCAGTCAGTACTCGGGTGAGGGCTCCCTCTGCTGGTTTGGCGTTACAACACAGTATACACATATATTATGTAAACAAAAACTTTTATTTTGGATGCGATAAATCGCGATTAATCATTTGACAGCACTAACACTAACATAAAATGCATATAAACATCATTTGTCACTCTTTATCTACCAACAATATGCCTTAGTAAGATGGTATTTAAATGCTTAGATTTATGATCAAAGCACTGTAGTTTTTATTTTGGGGGCAAAACATATAATGGTGATTGAGAGATATAAAAATGTACAAATAAACCTTCCTCAAAAGCCTAATGAATCATATTTGATTAATTCCATTTTAACATGATTAAAAAAAAAGTATAACTGAAACTGCTTCAGTCCAGTAAGTGTTTGTCTTAAAATATAACTAACAATATGAAATTTATAAAACATTTACGCCATAAAATCAGTAAAGATTTCACAGCAGAAAAACATGTGCTACCAAAAATAGCACAACCTCAAGGTAGACGTTTTATAATTATACTAATTTATTAGCAGTATAATTTAGTATAATTACTATAATTAAAGTGTAATTATATATATTTACATATAATTATAAAATATTACTAAAAGTTTCAATCAGAAAGCATGAAGCAGATTGTGTACAGCAGGTTTGTCAGAAGTTTTTGATAATTTACAGACCTTAGAAATTTGGTATCAAATATGATACTACAGGCTTTTTAAGGTTAAACATCCATTCTCTTTCAACTAGTCTTAATATCTTATATTGCTTCATGAGTACATTGTTTTAAGTTTTTAGACAGTTTAGCTGGAAACATTTAGGCTGACAAAAATAGTTAAGACGCAGCACTGTACATGCACATTGTTGCTATGCTCCACATCAACCTTCCGGCCCACCCCACTCAGTACCCTCAGCACCTCTATGCTGTCAGAAGATATCCTCACTGTAACCTAAGATTCCGTACCTGCCACAGTGTTACCGCTGAACAAAGAAAAAAAAAAGAGAAAAAAAAAAATACACGCCAAGGCTTGTTCTGCAAGCCTGCTATTCTGACACACACAAAGACAGCACTCATCCAGGCTTTGTGTTAAGGATTACTAGAGCAGATATGATAAATCCAACCAAACTGAGATTAGGCCTTCTGTCTTTCCCAGACTCATCGGCCCGTTTACAGGTATTGCCCTGTCACTTTTTGTCTTAACCTTATAAAAGGAGACTAGAGTCATTTCTCATCGTGGACAATCGTAAAGCGGCTGTGAAAAGGATATGGACATTAAATCATTCTAGCGAAGTAGCAGAGGGCTGAACTGATGAAATACGCGGGTTGGTGGGCGGGGCTGAGAAAATACATAATGTACAACTACTGACTTGTCATATTAGTCTCTTTTGAGTGATTGTGTCTTGTTCAAATAGAAACGGGCCTCTCCCTAGATGCCCTTTAGAAATATGAGTTTATGTTGTTGTAAAAAGCCCATGTAGTTTAAACCCCAGAAGGATTTAGGTGAATGCAGTATTCATTTCAAACCGGTATGAATGAAATGCTCAATAAATGTAACATCAGTAATAACTTAATGCTCAATGCTCAGCATAGTCATATCAGGTATGTGCAAACAAAATTCAATCCTCTACCTCCTACAGTTTCAGTAGCAGTCAGCATATTTTGGAAAGAAACTCGTTTTGAGTGAGTTATGTAAAAAGTCTTAAAGGGCTAGATGACCCAAAATGCAAATTCATTCATTATTTACTCACCTTAGTCATTTTTACGCTTCACAGCAGAAAGAAGCCATAAAGGTTTGGAATGACTTAAGGGTGAGTAATTTTTTTTTCATTTTTGGGATGAACTATCCTTTTAAGTAATATTACTTAAAATAAATAAATAAATAAATAAAATCTAATCATTTTAAACAGTTAGTGCTCCTTTAAAAGTAGATTTGGGATGAATTAGGAAACATGTTCTCCAAATATTGTTTGTTTTGCCTAACTAAAATATTGACGTGTGGTCAAGGGATAGAAATCTACCACTGTAACAGTTTTTTTGCATATTAAAAATCAAATTAACAAATTAATAATTTTCATTCAGTTAGGATGCATTGAATTTATCAAAATTGACAGTAAAAGCATTTATACACTGTAAAAAAATCATGATTTTAACAGTAAAAGACTGTAAAAACGCTACAGTAAAAACTTGTTAACTGGTTAACAGTAAGTTTCCATACTATATACAGTGAATAACTGCAATTACATTTAATGTAATTTTACAGTAAAATACTGTTAAAATTGTGTTGTTGTTTTTTGGAAGTGAAAAAGAACAAGTCATTGTATAATTTACAGTGTATAATTTCCCAGAATTCTCTGCATGACATTTCACATTTGATGTTTTTTTCAGTATTCATTATTTTTTCTTATCAGTTGTGTACATTAGGGTTTTATATTTCATTTAATGTTGTTAAATTAATGTTTATTGCATTATTTTAATGTCATGCATATTACCATGATGGTGTTTAGTATGCTATTTATGTTAATGACACTGTCCACCTTATATGAGTATTTCCCTCCTCATCTTGTTAAAAAGTAATATTATATCAGTTACGGAAATACAGTTTTTTAACTGTGAAATCTGTAAAAACTAAAATGTTGCTACCATATATTTTAAGGTAAATTTCTGGAAACCACAGTTACTGGTATTTTACCGTAAATGTCACTTTTATTTATTTATTTTTTTTTTTTTACAGTTTAATGTTACAATTATAATGTTCTATTTCAAATAAATTATGTTCTTCTTAACTTTCTATTAATCAAAGAGTCCTGAAAAAAATGTTTCACGTTATCTACAAAAATATTTAAGCAGCACAACTGGTTTCAAAATTGATTATAATAAGAAATGTTACTTGAGCACCAAATCAGCATATTAGAATAATTTCTGAAGGATCATGTGACACTGAAGACTTGAGTAATGATGCTGAACAGTACACTAATTAATTAGATTTTAAAATTAAAATAGAAGATTCACAGTAATTTAAACAGAGAAGAACAGTTTCACAGTAATTTAAAAAGTATTACTGTATGTTTATCACTGTATTTTTACTGTATTTTCATGACATAAATACATTTCATGACATGACATAACAAACTAATATTATAATAATATAAGTGACTTCTTTCAAAAACATTAAAAAAATCTTACAGACCCCAAACTCGATTCACATTTACCAGCACCATTTTAAAGGAAAATGGGTATCAGTCAGTGCAGTCAGTTGTTATCTGCCTACAAATGTCAGAACTGTCAAATCCGACATTAAGACTTTTTTCCCATAACCCCAGGGGACCTCTGGGGTTACGTTACCACACTATATGCATCTAATAGTGTTTGAGAATGGGTTTATGGTGTTATCAGTATAATTTTTTTTTTTTTTTGGTTTATGTGTGCAGTTTAACAGATGCAATGCTACACTTTTTACAGAGTTCACCCACAAATTCTATTCTGAATCCTATAGGAACTTCATTGTAAAAGCTCATTCCAAATAAGCTTAATTCAAAATAATACAACAGCCAGTTTGACTATAGTGAAATTCCAGGTGACACCTCGTCTTTGTTCACACCACACGGACTATCATTTCAAATTAGACTTGCAGCACTATCCATAGTCTGGATAATAGAGGCGATTATCAGATAAAGGCCTACAGAGCTCACCATCTTATTGCTGTGCAGGATTCATTTCCTTCAAGGCGCTTCTTTTAGACACATGGTGCTTTCATTTACAGAGGGAGGGCCGGTCCACATGAGTCATATCCCAGGTGTCTGACAAAGCACATCTTGTCATCTTTTCACTGTTTGAGAGAGGTGGTTTGTCACATGGGTTGAATTAAAGAAATAATGCAGTTACAATTAGAAACTTAGTTATTTCAGTCAATTCAGATTCTGATTCAGAACTTGATACAATGATACAAATTGTTTCATAATAGATGGATGGTCATTGATCTGAACTGAATGTTCAGAAAATCACAAATGTATGGAAGCTTGTTTTCGCCACGGAAGAAAAAATAAAAAAGTAATCGCGACTTCAGAATTCATAAATATTTTCTCGCAATTCTGAGTTTATTTTTCACAATTCTGCCTTTTTTCTAGCAATTCAGAAAACAAAAGCCAGAGATCTAAAGTCAGATTTGCGTTATATAAATTTGCAATACTGAGAAGAAATGTTGTGAGAAAAAATTAGATATAAATGTGCAATTTCAAGACTTTTTCTTGCCTTTCCGAGAGTACATTTGTGAGTTTATATCTCACAAATCTTACTTTTTTCTCTCAGAATTGCAAGAAAAAAAGTAATAATATATATTCTTACACTTTGAAGTACATGTGTGTGCACTTGGTAATCATTATTTTCAAAAAGTTTTCTTCAAAATAGTATTTTTACAATCTTTCTTAAAATATCAATGCATAAAAATTCAGTTTTTGATTAGTCATTTGCATGATTGATTCTGTTATTTCCTGTTTAGAATTGTAAAAAGCACTATATAAATAAAGGTGACTTGACTTGACAAAACTAGATATTCAAGTTTAGCCCTGTGTTAATTCCCTTAACAATGAATGTTAAGAAGCATTAAATGACCCACTTTTGATAAGTGCTTGTCTAATGTTGAAGACATTCATTATTACGTTAATTTTGCATATTTTATTCACAACTCCTCTCCCAAATCAGGTAGGTCCGACAAAGCAAACAATTCCTGAGGCTGATTTAATCTATTAGGTTTATTCATGGCATGAAACCACAGTTGAGAGCTTGTGAAGAGGAGCGTTAGCTTAACTGAACACATAACTGTCATTTGAATTAATGTATTTGCGACTCGGATGAACTTTTAGCAGCCACATTTTCTTTGTTTGTTGAAATATTGTGTTTGGTGAAGGCTGGTGAGTGGGATGAGTAGCTTTAGGCATGGCCTGCCTGTGTTCAACTCTCAAACACACACTTGCTCTCTCATATACACTCTCCCCTCCTTTTTGTCTCTCTTTTGAGTTGTTTCCTTCTATGGTTCCACTGGATACCTTTAAAGAATCTTATTTTCTTCTCCTTTTTGTGTGGGAGCCTCATTGGCTGTCAGTTGCCTCAATGAGACTGAAGGCTTCACCTCTTTGTCAGTCAGCTGCATTGTGTCAAAGGATTTGCAGGTGCAAAAGGACGCCTTTATAAATGAAGTAGCAGAGATGGGGGTTTGTGTGTGTGTGTGTGTGTGTGTGTGTGTGTGTGTGTGTGTGTGTGTGCCTGTATGTGTGTGTATGTGTCCAAATAAACATTGTACTTAAGGTCAGGGTCAATTTCGAAAGAAGTGGCAAGCAAGTCACAGCAGAATTTTTGCGTCAGTATGAATAACTTTTTGTGTGTGTCAATGATAAATGTACTTTTTTTAAAATTACAAAAGTAATCGTGACTTTTCATTACAGAATTCAGACGTTTTTCACAATTCGATCTTTTTTTATAGCAATTCAGAAAACAAAAGCCATAGATCTAAAATCACATTTGTGACATAAAAATGTTGTAATACTGAGAAGAAAGTTGTGAGAAAAAATATGAGATATAAATTCGCAATTTCAAGACTTTTTTCTTGCCATTCTGAGTGTATATCTCGCAAATCTGACTTTTTTTCTCAGAATTGTGAGTTTATATCTTGTAATTCTTAGTTTATATCTTACAAATCATACTTTTTTTCTCTCAGAATTGTGAGAAGAAAAGTAATAATATATATTCCTACACTTTGAATGTGTGTACATTTTCAAAAAGTTTTCTTCAAAAAAGTACTTTTTTACAAATTTTCTTGAAATATTAATTCAGAAAAAAAAAAAATCAGTTTTTGATGAGACTACTAAATTACTAAATTAAATTTTACACCCTGAACTAACCTTTCTTGTCATAAAAGGTCAAATTATCTTATATTTTAAGAAACTTATTGACCTTTATACACAATCATGAGGGTCTGCAGAGGTTTTCTCTATGATATAATTTCTTGTAGTATAGTATCAGCTGACATTTTGAGTTTGTGCTCTTCAAAAAATATAAAACTGAATTTTAATTTAGAAATTTAAAAACATGCTCATCATAGAATCAATAGTTGCTGTATGTATGAAATACATGAATAAATTACTTTTACATCAGGTATATTTTAAGGCAAAGTTGACATCATCATCTGTTGAAAAACATGATATGTGTTGCTAAATCAACAATCTTCAATCTTCATACAGTACGCCTTCATTCTTCAGCCATTTACTTTGTATGTCTCATACCTAATACTACAAAAACAGCCAACACCTTCCCTAAATATTGATATAGATGCAACAAAGAGGCAAGTATGGACAGCATCTGTAGCCCGGGCAGTTTTTGGCTGACGTATCTGGCAGGAATTGAGGCTGTGTGACTTTCTTATCTAAAACTGCTGTGTGATTTCAAATTTCCTCTGTGTGGGCTGAGACAGCTGAAAGCCTAGGATTTATTTTCAGAGCTCCATACTGACAGATACTGGCAGGAATGCCAATGTGTCACAAGAGCAGCTGTTTACATACACACTCACACAGACATACATATACACTCACACACATATGCACAAATCAATGGGCTTCAATCAATAGCGTATTTAGCAAAAAAAAAAAATGGTTTGCAGTTGTTAGGATTAACCTGACACACATTTTCACCTCTCCTCCACCTCTTTTTCAATACTTTACTACCTAACACTGTGGAGGTGTTTTACAGCGTTCCTTCTTTTGCGGTCAGAGTGTGTGTGTACGTACTTAGGCCTTTGCCAAATGGAATAAAGATGGTTCTTAGCTCAGAGTGGTGGAGTTTAGATCAAGGCGCTGCACTGCTGCTACAATATAGCTTTGCCAAACAGACAGATATAGCTGGGGCTGCTGGTGTGGATCACCTTTCCATAGGAAAAAAGGGAGAGAGTGACAGTAACAGGAAAGAACATGTGTTAGCCATCTGGATGAGCAGTAGATGTGGCGCATCCTGCCGTATGCTCACACAAAGGATTTATTTTACTGTTTGCAAAGTCTAATTTTGCATTCTGCTGCTTTCAAAACTGCTGCCGTCTGTTTTGGTTGACACGAACAGACTGGAACGGGCCGTGGTTACTTAACACAATCCATCCTGCGTTCACTCAGCTCCAAAAGACCTAAGCTCTGAGAATATTACTGCTGCACTACTGTGTTTGAATTGGCATTCTGCTCTAGCTCTGCAGACAAAGCCGATGGCCAGTCTTGGCACTATACCCAAACACTTGTTTTAAAACGTGTAAAGTGTTGCCTGAATACCAATTCAGGAGGGTTTGTGTTGGCCGAGAGGTCGAGGCGCCCACATTTTACTTGGTTTGGACAACAGTGGATTTGCCAGGTATTGTTTCAGCGAGGCAGATTTTTTATTCATGTTGTGCAGGAATACTGCATTACAGTAGAACAGATCCCTCTCCCACGTTGCATGTATTAAACAGCTTCCATCCCTCTCTGGG
The DNA here is from genome assembly GCA_039654775.1 of Spinibarbus caldwelli. Classification (NCBI taxonomy): domain Eukaryota; kingdom Metazoa; phylum Chordata; class Actinopteri; order Cypriniformes; family Cyprinidae; genus Spinibarbus; species Spinibarbus caldwelli. The sequence continues at coordinate 15,266,472 of CM077238.1, forward strand.
AGGGAAAAAGCCTGCAGACATCTGCTGAAGTCACTCCAGGCCTGTTTTACTGGAGATGTCCTGCTTAACCCTTAAACATGCAACTTACTTTCCTTACAGTTCATTTGTCAGTGATATGACTTTTTTTTTTTTTTTTTAAATTCAGATATATTAATTTATTTAAAAATACACACAAAATGTAATTATTACATACAATGACTTGAATAAACCTTATATATGATGAGAATGTTATTTTAATTTCAGTCACGCTTTATTTTAAGGTCCTATTCTTGCTATTAACAAACCATTAACTATGACTTTTGCCTCAATAAACCCCTAATTTGCTGCTCATTAGTAGTTAGTAAGGTAGTTGTTAAGTTTAAGGTTGGATTAGGGATGTTGAATATGGTCATGCAGAATATGTGCTTTATAAGTACTAAACAGTTAATATGTTAATAATAAGCAATGAGTTAATAGTAGGAATTGGTCTCTATACTGAAGTGTTACCTTAATTTCTGAATTAAAATTTCTTTTACAATTTTTGGGGAGCAAAAATGTCAGGGTGATACAATATAATCTTAATTTATATAATTAAATTCTTAATGAAAATGTGGTCTTAAACTCGTGTGGTCTTGGAACTGTAAGGAAGTAAGTTGCCTTCAGGAAGAAGATTTAGGATACCAGGGTTTTTTAAAAATAGGGGGAAAAGTCTTTTATATCACAGGCAGTGAAGATTTTTAATGAAAGATGGGTAGGAAGATAGTGTTTTTTCTTCTTTTTAATGAGCAGGTCTCATTCAGTGGTGGTATTATTATTATTATTATTATTATTATTTATATTTTTATTTTATTTTATTTTTTTATTAAGTGTTGTGGATTTGTTTTGTCCTATTGTGAAATCTGTTGTATTTGTATTTTGTAAGAAACCGCATATGGAAACAAGTCACTGAAACAAAATTTCCCCAAGGGGATGAATAAATTTACTACTATTCTTCTTCTTCTTCTTCTTCTTATTATTATTATTATTATTATTATTATTAAATTTAAAAAACAGAAAACAGAAAACAATGTCATAGAGAGGACCCCTGCAGACCCTCGTATTTCTAATAATAATAATAATAATAATAATAATACTTTTTTGAACTAGAATTTAACATATTTGTCCTTTTCATTATCATTCATTTTTGATTCTCTTATTTGTATGGAAGCTTGTTTTCACCTTAGAATTAAAAAAAAAAAAGTTTATGAGTTTATATGTAAGATACAATCTTGCGAGTCAGAATAACTATAACTATATAACTATAACCAACTAAAAAAACATAACTGCAAGATATTATAAAATAAGGAGAAAAAATTTTGCATTGTGAGATGTAATCAGAATTTTTAGATGTAATTTAGAGGGGGGGGAAGTCAGAATTATCCCTCATTGTTTTTACTTTTTTCCCCTGAAAGTCGCAATTACCTTTCTAATATTATTTATGCTGGAAACAGGCTTCCCCATACATTGTCCAACAAATTGGTAGACGAAAGGCTTTTTTTTTTTCTTTTCTTTTTTTTTTTATAGCATTTCCAGCATCAAAGAGTGATCTGAAGACTATCACAACATTCACTTAAAAAGATGGTGGAGATTGTGTAGTCTCTATATATAGTGTGTTTAATTAAAGTTCATGGTTAGACTGCATGTTGAAACAGGGAAGAGAATGGCAGCATGGCTTGAAGGCAACTATGAGTCACTGGTATTATTTTGGCAGTGGCAGTTGTGTTGGGCCTCTGCCTTTTTCTGTTTCAGCAACTTTTGACCGGAGCCGGTTTCTGTTTCTCAGGGCTTTCTATGCCCTGCCCTGATAAATACACACATGGCACTAGACAAAAGAAACTACTCCAGCTAATAGAGCAGCTATATTCTAAAAATGATCATTTAGGGTATGATAATAAAATATCACCACAATCTGCTAACATAATTGAATTGCCATGTGGTGCTTCTTAACAAGGACATCTGCAACAAGTAGCTGCTATTTAAAGGCGCGCTGTGACTTACAGTATCAGGTTTGTCTGGTTCAACGTCATTCCACTGTCAACAGATACCGTAATAAAAGAAATAATGTCATAAGGCTGACGGTTTACAGGACTTAAGTGGACTCCTCATGCTGTCAATAGGATTTCATGCATTTTACTCACCATCATGTACTTTTATTTCAGAAGGGACTCATTTACATAATTCTGTTAATATAATTGGCAAAACTTGTTTTTTAGTATGCAAAGTAATCATTTCTCTGGCAAAGTGCAGTATTACATGTTTAAAAACCCCAAATCTCTAAACTTTTTCTGCCCTGAATGCTGCATTTAGATACATCTCAGCAGGGAGCTAACTGTCCCACAAATTACTTTCACATGTCTGTCATTTAGTGCCAGGATACCTTTTATGTTGTTTGTAGGATTTACTCCATCTTTAACAGTTTCATTGTAATAGGCAAGCTGAAGCAATTACAGTCTAATTTTACTGCTAGCAATCAATAATAGTGTAATTTAGATCATCGGAACTTTGCATTTGACTCTTAGTGGCCGGTAGGATATCTGTAAGTCATTTTCCTGTAATCAGCTGTCTGTGGTTTTTAATTAATCTGGACCTCCACAGTGACATTTACCCAGCTCATTAATGAGTCAGAGTGCATTGAATAAAAACCTGTTTAATGTCTCTCACTAAACTTTCCCCAGCACATATAACCATGACATGTTAATCATAGCACATAGCATCATTCTGTTTTTACTGCAACAAAAGGTTAACTGCTTGATAAATGTCTCCCATATAAGAACTGCTGCAACTCCAAACTAAAACTATGAATAATTCAGATGTACTTCATTCAAATATTGAGTCATGAATTAATTTACTTCTCTTTGTTGATCACTTTAAAGCCTGCATAATATTAGCCAATAATTACGGCATTGTTTAGCAAGCATAATTAAAACTTCAAAAAGCTTGAGGAAAATTAAAGTTGGCATTCTACTCAAGTTCAACAATCATATCATAAAGGGATAGTTCTGAAAATTCTGATAATTCCATCAGCATTATGTCAGTCCAAACCTGCATGGATTTCTTTCTTTTCTGAAACACAAAAGATGATGTTTTTGTCTATACAATGAAATTTAGTGACGCTGAATATTGTGTTGAACTCCACTGACTTACATTGTGTTGACAGAAAAGTATATATATATAAAAGGCAACATGCTTGGACTGAAAGCCACAAAATGCAACATTAATCGGCATGAAAAAGAAATTCCACCTGTCTGTTTTATAAATGCATATTGATCTTATTGTGAACAATTCATTTATGACATTTGTTTGTTTGTTTGTTTGTTTAGCCCATTATTTTAAAGGGGATATGTCATGAAAATCAGACTTTTTCCGTGTTTAAGTGCTATTAACGGGTCCCCCGCGGTGCATCTACCGACCCAGAAAAACTGAAAAAGGACAACTCAGTAACTTTGTTTTGGTAAGCCTTTGTCTGCAAGCTTGTGAAAAAACGACCGCTCAGACCTTATTATAATATATTATTATAACCCTTTAATCTGCACGTTTCCACCTACGGCACCACCATTTTGCTTTCGCAAGTGACTATGGTCTACCAGTTCTAATGCCATGGCAAAAGTTCAAGAAAAGCATGCTAACTGTTCTGTCTTTAGCTGCACAGACGAGCACCTCAGAGGAGACGAGAGCAGTGGATTTATTGATTTATTTACTGTATATTACAATGCAGCAACACAGATCTAATATAAACATGCTATTTTTTCTCAGCTGTTTACCTTCACAGACTGTTTTGTAACTCATGTGTGTTTTTAACAAATCTTATGTGTAGTTGACAGTTTAAGTGCAATAAGACATGAAAGAGAACTTAGCTTAGTACTCACATGCAGTGTGACAGGCGCTTTCTTTGTGCGTGCTTTGGATGTGTCCACTCAGAAAACCATATATAGGAAGTTTAAACTGATATTGGTTTTAGTGAAATAGACAGGATAATCAAAACCAAACAAATGTTTTTTTGGCAAAGTGTCTGAGGTACAAGGTGTAAAGGCACAGACCTATTCTGGAAAAGGGGGCGGGGAGCAGCAGCTCATTTGCATTTAAAGAGACATGCACGAAAACAGCGTGGTTCTGCTTCCACTCAAAATAGGCATTTTCAAAATGATATAATAAATGATCTGTGGGGTATTTTTAGCTGAAACTTCACAGACAAATTCACTTGAGACTTATATTACATATTGTAAAAAGGGGGCATAATCAGTGGGCATAATAGGTCTCCTTTAAATCCAAATATTATTATTTAATCTTCACTGAAACAACAGACTTCTCTCATGTGACATATGTCAGACTTCTCCAGTCATGTTGTCTGCTTAAACCCACCCCTTTCTTACAAACAATGGCAGGCTTGCATTCAGATTAGCCTCCATCCAATCAATAACTGATGAGTAGAACCAAGTGCCCGCCTTATACTTTTACCCGGATGTATGTCACAATAAAGGTGTCTTCAAAATAATGTTTAGTTTGACATTTGTTGCATACTATCAATTCCTTCAACATGTAAATGCATTTACACTAATGAGCTTAAAATGGAAGACTATCATGCAAATTGGATACATCAGAAACAGAACTGTGATGCTATTGTTAAAGCACTTCCATTAATTCATCAGTAAGAAAATGTGCTGCTTTTCTAGGTGGTGGAACTTTTTTTTTTTTTTTAAGCGTTACGGACTTAATTCTTGAGGGGTGCATTTATCATCCATGTAAATAGGGTTTTACAGATTATTTCATCACTTTCCTTTCATGTACCTTCCTGGTATCCTCATACGGATGCCAAACAAAAGCAAAAAGATTAATTTTTAGTTGGTGACATGATGACATGTGTTGAAATAGATGTAACTGTGCACAGACAGGGATGGTAAGAGATTAATAACATTTCTAAACAGTATGATAGCATATTTACGTCTATTCACTTTGCTGCCCACTTGCTTGAAATTGTATGTACTGTAACCACCTTAGCGTCTCATTTATAGAAAAATACATTATCCGTTATAACCATCTGCATGCCACAAATGTTGTACAAAGACATTAGGTTTTTTTAATGGATAATTCCTGGAAACACTCAGATATTTGAATCACAGATCAAACAGAGTAAAGCTGGATCTGATTGATTGTTAACACTCTCTCAACAGGAAACAGATTGAGTTACAGCTCTTAATCCATATCAAGCACTACATCGAAACAGCAGTCTATAACGCATACACTTTTTTCTTTTAGAGCTATTGGCAAAAGCATCTGAGCTCCTCCAGCAAAATATGTATTTAGGCAACTTGTAGTTTTCTGGTTTTATGCTTTTTCCTTGCCTAATTAAAAGTGATTTAGTCTAAAGTGTTTCGAGGAGTCCTGCCAACTCGTAAAATTGCTTTGAAATCACATCTGCAATTCCACATACACAGTCTTGTACCATTAAACACCTGAGCCACTGAAGTGTGTCATGAAGTGCATTAGCATGGATCTATGAGATACGATTCTTATTCAGAACCTGCATACTCCAATCTAAAGGATCTGGGCCAAATACTTTTTTTTTTCTTTTTTTTTTTTGTCCATCACAGCTCTCAGAGCAGCTGCCATCTTCCGTCTGCCAGACAGAGAAGCTGTGAAGAATTGTGAAGGGCCTTTAATTGGCTTGCAGCTGTAGTAATTTTAGCTCTGGCCTTGGTGACTGCAAGAAAAAAAAGATTTTTTTTTATTTTTTTTCGGATGTATGCATCAAAACAATGCGTTACCATATTGCAACGCAATGTGTCATACAGTGCAGTGACGAATAACTTAAAGAGGCTGCCTGCGTTTACTGAACTGTGGAGCTTTGACTGCTGCTGATTTGAATGGTGATGCTTCCCGTTTTAAGTGTCAGTTGATGGCCTTTCATGTTTAACCGGAAATGTGCGCGCTGCTTTTCTGATGTTCATTTAAGTTTTCCGTGTCACTTGAAATGTGTCCGTTTTGAATCATTGTGGTGAGACACGTGAGGAAAAAATAGACGATCAGTTGTGGGACTATTCTGTCATAAATCACATACCATTCATTCTGAACATTCTACCGTCCGTTACTGGAAATGAAATTACTGGTTGATAGCCTATATCTCAATAAAGTTTACTCACGCTTTTAGTCTGTGAACTGGATGGAAGTTTGGCCAGGACTTCAGAATTAAATCACCAAGCCATTTTTGTCCCGTCCATTGCTTATCACTAGTGATGGGTCGTTCTTGAACGATTCGTTCTTTTTGAATCTTTTCAGTCGCGCATGTGCAACATCCTATAGGTTCTGTACTGGAATTAGTCAAGTATTTCACCTGTTTCGAGTCTTCGGGTTTTCGAGTCGTTCGTTCATCACGTGACAGCCCCATAAGCTTTAACCAATGCAGTCTGAGCCGGAAAGAGAATTGATTAGTTCATCTCTCGAGTCTTTGGGTTTTTCGAGTCGTTCGTTCATCACGTGACAGCCCAATAAACTTAACCTATGCAGTCTGAGTTGGAAAGAGACTTAATAATAATAATAACCAACTGTTTATTACCTTTGTTACCACATTCAGTGTTATGGAAAAGAACCATCATGACAGAAATTCACACATTTATAAACTGTAAGAAATAAAAAGCTACAATTTGAGACCAGAAATGCATCACGTAACTGTAAGAGTAAATAATTATAATAATGATAACAATACTACTACTAATAATAATAACAATAATAACTGCACTCGTTTGTAAGGAAGCTTGTAAATTAACTAATTTCTCTATCCAATGCTGTCACGTCACGTGACAAAAGAACGAACGACTCGAAAGACTCAAGAGATGAACTAATCAAGTCTCTTTCCGGCTCAGACTGCATTGGTTAAGTTTATGGGGCTGTCACGTGATGAACGAACGACTCAAACCCGAAGACTTGTCAGATAAGAGGTGAGGTGAGCTAATCATAGACTGAAGACCCAGGTAAACAATGAATTAATCTTTTCTTTTTCTTATAGCATTATAGTTTTGTATTGTTTGTAGTGTGATCAACGTTTGCGTAAGTAGTAGACGTGTTAGGGAAGTAACACGTAACATTTTAATTATATTTTGCTAAAATGAACGAAATGACTCGAAAAAAAGATTCGTTCATTTTGCTGAACGAGACTCAAAGGTCCGAGTCGGTAAAATGATCCGAACTGATTTACATCATGTCTGCACTCATCAGATGATTAACGAGCGTGCAAAACTCTGGCGCTTTCAGCGGTGAGTGAATTCTGAAAACTCTAACATTTCTGATTGGCCATTGTGTTGAAGAAATCAACCGATATGTCTGTGATTGGCTACATTGCTCAATGCCGCAAAAACACATCGGATAGTTTGCCAGATCTTTAATTGCTTGTGCTTTCGTTTGAGGGTATTTAGCACCGTCTTGCCCCCTCAAACATATAACATATATATGTTTGTTTGTATATATATATATATATACAAACAAACAAACAAACAAGACACAATAAAAGGCTTCATAAAAAGAACTAAAAATTGAAGACCTCTATAAAAAAAATGGCTTTTGCTATTAGTGGTTATCATGGCAACAAAGATGACAGCAGCCACAGAGTCATTTTGAGGACTCCCTTTATATGAGCCAATTCTCTGAGAATCCACAAAGTTATCATTCCATCAATGAAAAAGAAAAAGAAAAGAAAAAAAGAAAAAAAAAATCTTCTGCCCTATACAACCACTGAGATAACGCCCCTAACCTCTAGCGAGGTTCCAATACATGTTTGGCTTAATAAGTAGAGAAAGTAGAAATCTTTATGTTATAGCTCTGGAGGATTTTGCCCCATTAATAGATCTATATCTGAAAAGCTATTTCATTCCCTTAAAGGAATAACATGTCCAAAACTGAAATTTCTGTTATTTAAAATCCATATGAAATACAGTGAGATGTTAGGACACAAAATGTCTATCTGGCTCTGGAATGGTTACCACGGCTGTCAAGCAAGATTTTCAAGGTAATTTTGTCTGTAAATGACAAGTTAACATTTTTTTTCCTCACACATACAGTATGGCTCCAGTAGATTTAAATATAGTGCACAAGTCATATGGAGCACTTTTATGATGCTTTTCTAAAGATTACCAGTGCCTAGTTCCCATCCTATGGTGGCCCAGTAATGCACAGCACAACGAAATCTCCACAACACAACGTAAACAAGCCGCAACACAATGAAATTAGCACAACCCAACAGAAACAAGCCACAACACAATGAAATTAGCACAGCATAATGGAAACAAGCCACAACACAACGGAAACAAGCCGCAACACAATGAAATTAGCACAGCACAACAGAAACAAGCCGCAACACAACGAAAATAATTTAGAACAACACAACGGAAACAAACTGCAACACAACGAAATTAGCACTACACAATGGAAACAAGCCACAACATGACAAAACTGGCACAACACAACGGAAACAAGCTGCAACACAACAAAATTAGCACAACACAAAAGGAAACAAGCCGCAACACTCCGAAATTAGCAAAACACAATGGAAACAAGCCACAACACAATGAAATTAACGCAATGGAAACAAGCTGCAACACAATGAAATAAACTTAGAACAACACAACGGAAACAAGCCACAACACAACAGAAACAAGTCGCAACTCAACGAAATTAGCACAACACAATGGAAACAAGCAGCAACACAACAGAAACAAGTTGCAACACAACGGAAAAAGTCACAACACAATGGAAACAAGCCACAACACACTGGAAACAATCACTACACAAAGAAAATTAACTTAGCAGAACACAACAGAAACAAGCCACAACACAACGAAATTGGCACAACAAATCGGTAACAAGCCACAACACAAAGAAATGATCACAACACAATGGAAACAAGTCACAACTCAGCTAAATTAGCACAACACAACAAAATTAGTCTTATCCCTTGTGTTGTGGTGATTTCGTTGTGCTGGGCCACTGTACCATCCACTTTCACTGTATGGAAAAAAGCAGCTCATAAAGTCTGTTCTTACTGATGAAATCAAGTCATATAGATTTGAAACAAAACTTTTACTTTTTGGTGAACAGCTCCTTTAATTGCTCACATTGTATGCTAATTCATTATATTGTTTTACCACACAAATGAGTGTTCCAACTGTTATAGTGTCTTTTAAAAAGGTTTATGCATTCATTATAAGCTTTTGGTCCTGGAGCCAACGTATTTATTATGCTCCTTTCAACCAAATTGCCTACGTGGTAGTCATTTTCATTTTGATCAACTCTAGTTTGCCTCTGGATTAATTCTAATTGCAGACCATACTCATCTCTAGGTGCAAAGTGTGAATTAAAAGCACATACCGGACTGATATGTCTGCTTAAGAAACATCTAACAGTCCGAGCTTTTAAGCCAGAACGTGTTTACATAATGAGGCTTTGAACATTCAGCTCCGTTCTTCCACCTAAAATGTGTTTGCTTATATAGTACTCCACCAGGATACACATCAATGCTGTCTGCATCTGATAAAGTGAATGTAATGATGCCTCCTAGCACTCTACATCAGTGGTTTGTGCTGAGCAGAGAGGGTTAGACAAACCCTCAATCATACGGATAGATCAACATTTTAAGTCTAGCACTATCCTGTGTGTTGTGGGTAGCTCCCTCCAAGAGGCACTTGTCTACGTTTATATCTGTTCTCATCCATTTCTTTTTCATTTGCTCTCAGGGCCACACATTTAATTTTGTGTTTCATCAAGGAGGAAATTACACGCCGGTGAGAATAAGCTAAGGTGATGTAAGTGCACTGCGACACAGCGCACCACTGATTCTTTGCCTCTTTAATTCAGCAAATGCTCCTGATGCATAATGCATGTCTAGGCAGTCATCAATGGGGTCTCAGCACAGCAGCTCTATGCATTGTCTGTGCATGCATGTGTGTGTATAATATACTGGGATTCGAGAAAAAAAACACAATCTATGGCCATTTGGGTCACGAAACAAACAAGGAATGTCTAATGCAAACAGTTTAGCAGTCAGTTAGAATAGGCATTACATAAAGCATTGAATGTTCAGTTAAGAGATGTATAAGTAGGTGAAATTTCCATAAATTAAACCAGTATTACCAGCTTAGTCCTAGAATGCTTTACTTTAACAAATGGATGTGTAGCAATTACAAAGACACTTTGGCAGAGGTATCAGGTATCATTTATATTCTCCTGCTTATGTGCTGTAAAGGTTACGATAAAATTTGGATTACAGAGAGGGGGAAACGAAAGAAGACAGATGGAATAGCGTACCTCATGGCGGTGTGTCTAGAAGAAAACAAGGGATTGGTCCAAATGGATTGACCATTGTTTGGTCGGCACACACTAATGACATCAGAAGTTTGTGATTGGTTGATTGAAATGCTGCTCCAGGATCAACAAAGGATGTTAATCCAGTAACACTTCCTAATTGGAAGTCACAGTAACGTGCTGTAAACTGTGTAACCCTTTTAGCCACTACTGACAGAAGTCTACAAACTGAAAAGCATCTTTGTTTCCATTGATGGTCATTCAAAATGTGACATGTATTATGGCTATATTGCTAATATTTCTTTATATTATAGTAGTTTTAGTAGGTGGGCCACTGCACCATCTGAGCAGTTATGATAAACTGTGAATGACAGAATTCTGACAGAATTCTGCAGAACAGACAGAATTTTGCAGGTAACAGACAGAATTCTGCAGGTAATATTGACCTTTTTGATTGGTTCATCCTGCACCAGCTCGGTTACACCCCCTCAGTTATTCATAAAGGGACAGTCACATAGGCTCAATGGAAAAACGAGCCTCTGCCAAAAACTGTATGATTCACTACGGTTTCCAGCTGAAATAAACACTCTGTGGCAGTTAAAAAAAAACAAAAAAACTTTTATTCCTATTTACTAAAACTTTTATTCATGCAAATTATGATTACGGGGTAGCAGCATTGTGTTTCGACATTACTATGTTTTGACCTCAAAATGCTTTTACTATGCATGATTTGTACATAGTAATACATTTTGATGTTTGCATCACATTACCTGTTCCACATGGCTTTTCTGACATAGTAAGGTTGCATGGTAGCATTGCACTTATATGTATTGCTCAGGTAGGCCTATGAACCCATGTTCGTAGACTTCAGCTCCGCTTTTAACACCATCATCCCGGACACCCTTCAGAACAAACTAACTCAGCTCTCCGTCCCCACCTCCGTCTGTCAGTGGATCACCAGCTTCCTGACAGACAGGCAGCAGCTAGTGAGGCTGGGAAAATACACATCCAGCACTCGTATGATCAGCACTGGAGCTCCTCAGGGCTGTGTTCTCTCCCCACTGCTCTTCTCCCTGTACACTAACGACTGCACCTCTAAAGACCCCTCTGTCAAGCTCCTGAAGTTTGCAGACGACACCACGCTGATCGGCCTCATCCAGGACGGTGACGAGTCTGCCTACAGACAGGAGGTTAAGGAGCTGGCTGTCTGGTGCAGTCTTAACAACCTGGAGCTCAACACGCTCAAAACTGTGGAGATGATCGTGGACTTCAGGAGAAACCCCCATGCACTACCCCCACTCACCATCATGAACAGCACTGTGACTGCAGTGGAGTCATTCAGATTCCTGGGCACCACCATCTCCCAGGACCTGAAGTGGGACAATCACATAGACTCCATTGTGAAAAAGGCCCAGCAGAGGTTGTACTTCCTTCGCCAGCTGAGGAAGTTCAACCTGCCACAGGACTTGCTGAATCAGTTCTACTCCGCCATCATTGAATCCGTCCTCTGCACTTCAATAACTGTCTGGTTCAGCTCAGCTACCAAATCTGACCTCAGAAGACTACAGAGGGTAGTCCGGACTGCTGAGCGAATCATTGGTACAACCCTCCCCACTCTCCAAGAACTGTACTCATCCAGAGTGAGCAAAAGGGCTGGCAAAATCACTCTGGACCCCTCACATCCAGCACACTCCCTCTTTGAACTGTTGCCGTCTGGTCGACGCTACAGAGCTCTGAGCACCAGAACGACCAGACACAGGAACAGTTTCTTCCCTCAGGCAATCCATCTCATGAACACTTGACATTAAAAGTGGAACACACAACACTATTATAAATTATTTATTCAACACACATACTTATTTTTTTCATTTCAGATTTGCACATATTAGACCTGTACACCATAATTGTCTATATATTGTGTTTTTGCTATTTGTACATTGCCTATTTGTAAATTATTCTTTTATTATCTGTGCCCTGTCCTGTTGCTGTCTTTCTGTTGCACTGTAGAGCTTCTATCACAAAAACAAATTCCTCGTATGTGTAAGCATACCTGGCCAATAAAGCTCATTCTGATTCTGATTCTGATTCTGAAATGCAGAATGCAAAAAAAGTGCTGTAAAGATGCAAGCTAAAATGGCATGGTTGTTTCAACAAATGCATTTTTATCTCAGGTTTACTTTTGTTAACACTATTAATAGGTTTAGGGTAGGGGTTAGTGTAGGAGGCACATTATTTTCAAACATGATTAGCATTAACCATTTCAGCACCACTTACCAGACATTTCATTTCCAGTAATGATTTGATACCTACAACAACCATCACAATAAACTATAAAACAATAAAACAATAAAAGCCAGATTCACATTCATCTGTTCCAAATAAAATTGAGCTCACTGGACATTTCATTGGATATTTCACTTTGAAAGTGTTGTGAATCGTGCAAGAAACAGCACAATATCATTTTGAAGAAATGTCACCACATGCACATTTTGAAAGAAAAATTGAAAACTGAAGAATTTAAATTTTTTGGTCAAGTGTGCCTTTAAGACTAAATTCTAGATGTAGATATTTTAGTTATACACTCATTTAACCTATAACCACTGCATTAAGGAAGCTGAGATGGGACCCGTTCAAAGTATGAAGATTGATTTCTCTTTCTCTCAACTGATCATGTTTCCACTCACATTTAACTTTATCTATCCAAAACAGGCAATGATTTCTACGAAAAGTGTATAATTAATAGCTATTAACTTGATTTGAATATGTAAAAAGTATCATTTATAATGATCATGTGAGATAATGAGATAATGGGAGCTCTGTATTTTTAGATACAGTCTTACCTGAGTAATTATAATCACCTGCCACCTATTCTTGAGGATTAGGTTGATGCATTATGCATGAAGTCTAAAGAAGAGGGATTATCCTGATATGCGCTGTGGGAGAAAGAGATAAATGAAGGTAGTTATTTCAGTTGGCACAGCAATCACAGATGGGGGTGTTCCTACCAGGCAGTTCTGACATATTTATTTGGAGTTTGTCTACGGCATGCTTTGGCTTCATGTCTCATTAGTTATTGCTGAATCACTGAATTACCTTATCAGCAGGAAATAACTGATGACAGGGTCAGTCAAGCCAATCTGTTTGAAGTTGGTGAGAGTAATTTTAAAGTATCAGACTTCGGTTATGTGATAGTATATATATATATATATATATATATATATATATATATATATATATATATATATATATATATATATATATATATATATATATATATATATATAATGTAATTATGCTATGTACTTATATTATGATGACAAAGAAAAAATATGTATATATACAGATCTCCTGTTTACAGCCTCACAAAATATCTTTTCAACTTAGACAAATTCCTTAAAAAAGATAAATACAAATAAAATGAACAGAACAGCCTACGATATTGGTTTAAAGCAGTATGTTTGATTAAGATCATGTTGTGATGATTGATCTCTGCTATTGTGAGTCATATGATGGAAGGGTTGATGAATGTGATAAATCTATTTGCTTAACAGTCCCGTACAACAAATAAGTAGGAATGTCCCTGCAGGTAAAACAGGGATGACTGAGAATGTAAACAAACCTGAATCTATCAGTTCTATCATAGTCAGAATTTATTAGAAGCAATAAGAGTCCAAAGATGTTTATGAAACCACCTAGTGTGTTTCTTATCAAGAATAGTCCTGCTTACAAATACTGTGAGACTCCTATTAGACAACTGTCTGAGTTTTCATTTTGAAAAATTAGACATTTTTAATAATTAAACAACCAAAATAACTTTAACATGTCCTTTCCTTCATATAGCATTTGTATTCATTACATGCAGACTGAGGTTGGACATAATTAACCTTAAATTGCTTTGTCGTGTGCATATTTAAATATGAAACTGGTCCCACAAATGCACATCTGCATATATCTCTATATAAAAAGAACAGAATAGGATTGAAAGCATCTTTTTGGCTTATTTTCAAGTGCACATTGAAGCAAGGTACATTCAAAAGCATTTTAAACTACACACATACTTCAATATTGTTATGTTGAGCAGTGAAGAAGATAACATGGTGACAGCACTGTTTAAGCTGCTATTTAGAAAGCTTAGTGCGGATACTCACTAGCGCACGTATATGCTGATAAAGTCCCTCTCTAACAAAGGGGAAAATGACAGTCTAGCCATTCTTTCAACTTATCTACTTAATTATACCCAACACAATAAAAATTAGATAAACCTTCCTTTGATCACGCTTTCGGCATTGTTGTAAGCATTCATCTCAAATGTGTGACCATGCTTCAGATCATAGTGTTCCTACAGCAGGCTCTTATTACACAAACACTCATAAAATAAACATCGGCTAGATTCACTGTGCCCAATCCTCTGCCTTTTCATGAGACAAATTGGAAAATTAATGGTTTTCGCCCAGATCGGGATCCCACGGTCTCTTTTCATAATTACTGGCTGGAATGCCTCACTCTCTGCAAGACTTATCCTCACCTCACATTCTGTTATAGTGGCCGAGGCTTTAAGACGTGCCTAAAACTGACAGAGTGTCTATAATGGATTACATGAAACATAATGAGATTGGCACTGGCAGTATTCAATCATAAAGCAAATGAAAGGAAATCAAGGGGAGCAAAAAAGGAGGGGTTTTATTGATTTTTCTTCATTTTTGGTTGTTACAACTACAGCTGATTTTATCTGTTTTCGTGTCTGAATGAGTAACCACTGAAATCAAAGTCATTGTGTTAGGTCAAAATATAATAAATTAGTGGGTTTTTTTTTTTTCAATTAGTGCATGTGTGACATCCTGTTGCTGTCTGGCCCTTGATGTGTTTTCTTCTTCATCTTCTTTGTTATGTGGTTTCCTCTGTCTGACTCATGTTGCATTCTTTATCCATTACTATTTTCACTTGTGTTTTTCTCACCATTTTTTTTTTATTATTTTATGCTGTTATTTCTTTCTTTTAAACACTCTCACTTGCCTGGGTCTTCCTGCACAAAATATCCAACAGTCCTTTTCACCTTCAATCATTCATATTTGCTAATGCTCTAGTTGGATTTTTTATTGCAGTGCTAAATTTAAAAGATGCATTCTTACAGCTGCAATGTTTATCACCCAGATGTCAGCCAAACATGTATCAACTAAGCGCATAGCTTTAGCAAGCCTGGTCTGTTTGCCCTTGCAACCCCCCCACCCCCACCCCCACCCCGCCCCGCCAGCTGTGTTTGAGGTGGATGTCCAGCATCCGGCTGTTTGAAATCCATTCTCTTCACACCAGGGTGGAAACCTCTGCCTTGGAAACTAGCAGATTAATGTAAAAGCGATAGCCCTCAAGCATCTGTCAGTGGCCAATGTCGAAGATACAATATGTTACTATTTAATAAAATATGTTATTATTTAATTATACTAAGTCAAAGAACATTTTAGGTTCTCAAACATTAGGTTGTTTACAACAAACAGTCTCAAATGCTTATGCTCAAATAATTCTCGTCAATTTTCAGTAGTACTACATCTTTTTTGTTTTTTGTTTTTTTTTAGAAAGTGATGGGTTTTTTTCTTTCCTTCTTATGTGCGCACTCCAGCAATTTTAATTCAGATGGCAATTTGATTGATTTGATATGCAATAACTGCACTGTAACACCCCAATGTACACACCAAGCGAGCAATGCTTCAAAGACCATTTTTTTATTGTTACAATTGACCATTCATTATAATACAGTTTGTACTGAGCTTGTTGCTGCAGGGGCTGTTCACACAAAATGCATTTTTGCATTCCACTTCACGTTTCTATCGTTTTTCTAAATAAATATGCTCAACGGATGTCTTTGACCATTGCGCTTGTGTCTTGTGCATGACAGTTGCATTTTTAGAAGTTAAAAGAAGTTCAACTTTTAAAAATAATGCCAGCTACTTTGTCTATTTTTGTTTAATTAATGAAAAAGTTCCAAAAAAAGTCAATGCCTCCACGTTTCCAAGCAAGTGCTCTTTTTTTTCCCGAATGAATGAGAAACTTGAAAAATCCCCACCGCTAATGCAATTTGCAATGCCAAACTGTCAAATGAAGTGATAAATTAAAAAAAGTACTTTTTTGTATTAATGAGTGGTCCAGTTACAAATCTCTATTCACATTCTTAAATGAATACACTACATAACTACGCAATGAAAATTCTTAATCTAGCCCTCCTCCTCCCCAGCACCACCTGTCTAGATCTGCTAAAGGGGTCTCCCTCTTGCATGTTCCGTTAAGTTTATGATATGAGCATTTAGCAGAAGCAAGTCATACTTGCTCTGCACCAGCAGAAACTATAGCTCCAGCAGCAGCGTAGCAGATCTAGTCCACCCACACCAAACCTATGTACACTCCATTTAAATTGATAAAATATTTTAGAAACTACCCCAAGAGTTGTCATGGCTGAAATATTAATATTCCCTAATTGCTAAATTTAACAGGACTTGAAAATGTTACATGCATATGGGATTGGTATAATGTAGACAGGTCATAGTATTTTATTTCTTGAGTCTAAAATGGATAATGGGCTTAGGCCCTGACATTGGCAGAGTCTAGTCACTCCCAAGCTGCAGTTACCAGGACATGACTCAGAGCAGCCAGTCTTGTTTCTACCACTTGGATCTGTGCCATTTACATTTAGACTGTCTAATTACATTATTTGTACCTTGACTGCTTTTAGTAAGAGGTTGCATGTAATTACACCCAACAATAAACCAAGTCTGATACAGTTTGTTTGTATGACATGTTTGTAACCATGTACGCCTACTATTAAGGATTTTCTTATATAAATAGACTGTAGCCTGAACTTTTGATTTGCGATCATGTTAAAGTTGAGTTTCATCTGATTCAGCAGGTTCTCTTGTTTAATTTGACATGTAGGAGAAATGTAGAGGTTAAAGGGTTTGGGAGTCAGGATAGACTCAAACCTGGGTCCCTGTGAGCCAACATCTGCTGGGCATGTGCACAGCTCTGATTAGAACTAGTTTTTTCAAAGCTGCATCTGAAATGACATACTTCCTTATATAGTAGACAAACAAACAAATAAATACATACATACATACATAACAATATGTGAATAGAGTAGTATGCCCAAATTCACAGTATTCATATAGGCAAAAAAAGTGTGCTGAAGTGTGCATGTGATATTTTACTATCCCATGAGGCCATGGAAGAGGATTTGTGAATGGCAGTGAGGTGACGCAACTGACACTGATAGGTCACATGACAACATGATGAATACAGTATATCCAGATTGCATTTATGCTACTCATGGGCACTAAGTAAGTACTTATTCAGAATAAATACCTACTCCGAGAGTATGCGATTTTGGACACAGCCCAAGTGTCAGTGTTATTGCTTTCACTCCTTCTCTGTGTAGAAAGTTATAAGTGAAAAAGCCTGGAGTTGAGTGAGTACAGAATGCTGTGAGAGAAATACTCTGTTCCAGACCAGCTTTCAGTCTGTGTGTTGCTTGGTAGGCTACTACTCAAAGCCTGATTCTTCTGCAATTTTCAGACTATTATTGTTTGCTGTAGTTGATCAAATAAGAACCTACTAGTCATTTTTCCTTTTCTTTTTTTATTGTCTGAAACATATTGTATTTGGATATAATTTCTTTGTATAAAGTAATATAGGGTAGAGTGGGGGAAAACGCCCCCCTACTATTTTTCCCAAAATAACCACAAGATAAAATCAAGATGAAATTTTTATGGACTACGTTGGCAAGAGTGATGTAGAAGTTTTCACCATGAAGTTTACACTGGTGATGTACCGGTAAGAAAATGGATTTCACAGTAAATTATCTAATTTTCAACAGTAAGAAAAAAAGCGTTTTAAAGCTTGTTGTTTTGTAAAACATCACAGTTATATATGATATGAGAACAGTAGGGCCTGTAAATAGGGAGTACGTGTTATTTAAGAAAAATATAATTATATTTTCAGAATGACATAATTTTTTATCTCAAACATAGTCAGTGGGGTAAAACGCCCCCAGGGGGCAATGGGGTATTACTGTAGTTATTCTGTTCTGAACATCAAATCCTTTGTTTTTCCATCAAATGTATTCTAACTAGTTGGTTGAATAAAAAATATTTGGATTTTATATTTAAAAATTACCTCAAGTTAGCATCAGGTAGCTAATTAGCTAGCCAGTTAGCATCAGCTAACAAAATGTTTCAAATAGGCTATTATAATTTTGTAATTCATAATTATTGATTATATTCTTTTAAATTTTAAGCTAAAACTGCCTGTACTCTGATTTTGCTGTAAATGTTTAGACTGTTTATTCAGACTGGGGGGCATTTTACCCCACCCATGCGGGCGTTTTGCCCCATAGGTGGGGTAAAACAACCCCTTTGGTACAAATTTAATTTTTGTTAAAAATCGAATAACTTGAAAACTCCAGACATTTTTCATACTCGGTTTATAATTTATGCCATTGTCACTAAAACTATGATAACTTTTCCGGACACATTTAGAAAAAAACATGACATAATCCTTAAGGGGGGCGTTTTCCACCACTCTACCTTACTGTGTGAACAGCAGTTGTATAAATAGGCTATACTGTTGTATAAAAGCAATATCACACTCACAGTATCAGTTATTACGTGTGATTTTGCACATGTAATTTGATGACCACATTAAATTAATACACACAAATTAAAATATCCATGTTTTTTGTAAGTGTTAAAGACCATCCAGTAGTTGGATGGATTGTAACACCAGCACAGCATTATGAACAGTTTATGAATAAGTAGTGGATTGGCTAACTCATTCACGTTGTAGCAGATAGGTATGGTAATTATATAGATGTTTGACACACACACACACACACTGAATTACAGACAGAAAATGTTTAAAGAAAATGTGTTACATTATAATCTTAACTTTAATCTTAAAGCTTGGTTTAACAGACACAAGCCTGCATTGACTATGCCAGTGTGGGGAGTTCGAGACTGCAGCGCTGATCATTGTGCCTCACACTTTCAAACTCCTCATTTCACAACACTGAGGCGAGGAAACGAGCCAGCGCTATCAACACTGCTGCCCCGAGGGCTCTTCCTACTCAAGTCCTGAGAGCCACAGAGGAATCTTGGGAATACCACGGCAAAATGAAGAACACTATTGATTCGAAAACATTTCCGAGGTTTTCTTTTTTATCGTTTGTGTCTCGATAAACTGGTTGACGGATCGTGCCTTCATTTCCAGATCACGACACCGATGAAAATAACATCAGACACCGCAAGTAGATTAGCAGCGTTTAGATAAAAACCTATCTCGCCTTTTAAAATAATAAATAGCTAATAAACAAGGCACATCATGCAGGGACGACAGGAGTGCTTAATCTTTAGTTTTACAACGATGTATAGACTTAAATAAGAATTTCGGATTACTGATACAAAGCACGCCTGTACGCGCTTCAGTCCGGATTCAACCCGCAAGCTTCATCCCGGTTCTGCAAAGAAACTCAACCCAAAAGTGTTGAAGAGCTCCATGCATTCAAAAAGGTGGGTTCTGGTTGATTTCTTGACAGATAACTTTGATTCTTTTAAAACAGTATGCAGTGGTTAGCTACTTAAACAGTGAATACCTTCTCTTAAATGGTACAGAGAACATTATAGGCTATTGCATTGTCTCTTATAGTTTTTGACTTAAAAGTCTGCATCACATTGTAATCCAGTTCTTTGTCTTCAATGCTGATCTAAATATAAGGATTGTGTTTAATATCAGGAATAATTTTCATTTTTGCATTCTAATTAGGATTGAAGAAAGGGAGAACGGGATTTTTAGATGTTATGCATTGCTGCTGTCACTAATGAGTGTTATTTTGCTCTGTCTCTAAATTTGTATATTTTAACCTCTGTCCCGCTAAAAATCATAGACATGCTGTTAATGATCATTTAAACTCACAAAAGGTTAGAGAAACATCTGTGTTGGGTTCACAACACCATATATATCTTCTAATAAAAGATAAGGTATGATAATCTTATGTTTTGGCTTTATGTATACCTCCAATTAATTTTCACTAATCTCAAAAGAAAATGAAGACATCACAGTTGAACTGTAAATAATATAGTGGTTCTTACAAAACCTTATACACGAGGACGCATCTCTGGAGATAGCATTCATTCTCCACCACTGTGCAAGCGCCATCTGTTGGACTGCAACAGCTGACCACTGAAAACAAAACCATATAGCCTGCCCTATAACAAATCCACATTCCCTCCTCTTCTTTAGGACCTTTCGATTACCTTGACCTGTCAAAATCTCAACAAGGCTTTTATGATCAGATTGTTTATTACTTTAATTAATAGCTTTTTTACTTTATAGACGAGCGAGAATTATTCATTCTTCATCTCATATGTTCACACAATTAAAAAAGTAGTTCTAATATGATTATGTATTATATAAATATTTCACATTTTATAGCAGTGCGTCTTGTTAAGGTAATCTGTCAGGGGGATTTAATGAAGCAAATGCATTGACATAAGTTTGTTAGATCTCTCAACTGGTGTCACATCACGTGTTGGCTAGATGTTTTAAAAACCCTAGGCATTGATTATGTATGCTGATGCTTAGGTGGATGCATTTACGTTGACAGAGACAGAACACTATGTAACAGGTGATCATACATTATACCGTTCCAATTTATTTGGGGGTGGTATGGGATTCTCTTCCGTTTCTAATTTGAAGGTTTGGACAGAGGCATCCGTCCTTTCTGATTTCTTCCTGAAATCAGTCTACTGTATAAGTAAAGCATACATTCCAAATTCAGTTTTAATCAGAAACTGATTCTCTCTTTGGCATTTAAATGAGTAGGCTATGTAACACAGGGGTGTCCATCCAGTCTGCTCCTGATGGGGGGCTACTGTCCTGCAGAGTTTAGCTCCATCCCAAAATTAAACACCTGAACCAAAGAACTCAAGGTCTTCAGAATTACTAAAATCTTCTAGGCATGTATATTGGGACAAGTTAGAGCTAAACTCTGCAGGACTTTGGACCTTCAGGACCAGGATTGGACCTGCTATAACCAATTTTCCAGCTATGTAAGCATGTATAATTAACTACTACTATAATTAGCTTTCCTGTAGCTCAAATAGTAGAGCATGGCGCTAGCAACGCCAAGATCATGGGTTCGATTCCCAGGGAAAGCAAGAGCTGATAAAATGTAAAAAACTGTAACTTGAATGCAATGTAAGTCGCTTTGGATAAAAGCGTCTGCTAAATGCATAAATGTAAATGGTACTTGGACAGTCTAATTAAACAAACTGTAACATTTTCATCATGTATAAAAATTAAAAAAGGTTATTGAAAGTATGTTTTATTTCAGATTACAAGTAGTAACAACAATATAGTAACATTTTATTGTTAATACAGGCCTAAAAGAATGAATTCATATGTACCTGCAAATTTTCAATTAGCCTATATAATATGACTCAGTCAACTATTTCTTCAAAATGGGGCTGTTTTTTCAACCGTACTGTGATCATTATTGTGATTATGATTTATATGAGACAGACAGAGCAATCTTTCTTGGATACATTAATAATGGACGCTTAATTATTATGTATACTAAATCTGGACATGTGACTATTTACACTAGCCATGCAAAAATCAAAACAAGACAGTCTGTACTTGCATTTGTAGTGATCAACTTTGTATGCAATACATCAACTCTTTTTGTGCACAAATGGGATTAAATGGTCAGGCTAACTGGTGAATTTGTGTAAAAGACACAAGTAAATACTATTTGATTACCATGGAAATTTTAGAACTTGATTTAAATACATTTTCAGTCTCATTTTGATTCTCTCCGAACTGAAAATGCATACAACTACACTGGAAAGTATTACACTTTAGCTATTTATTAAAAAGTAACAAGTATGTGTTCACTTTCATGAGTTCGCAGCCTACATTGCAAACGGGTGAAGTACTTTTCAAAGCTCAGGCGTAATTTGAAACTAGTGAGGGGTTGGTGGCAAAACAGTGACTTCTTATTGGTGCACTTCGCCAGTGTAGGCTGCACCCTCTTGACACTAGCGAACTGGAAGATCGATGGCACGTTTCTAGTGAGGGTTGGGAATGTGTGAACACGGAGAATACATGACAAAAAGCAGCGATATTTGTACGACGGAAGGGCGGGCGGCATGATTTTGCTGTGTTGCGGTTCTTCAGCAACTTACAATCAAACGGAAAGTCGCAGCATTGTTCTAATTTGCCTTTCCTCACATTGCTGGTGTAAATAGGGAGAGGAGAGGAGCGCTGTCCCGTGCTGGATGGATGGTTATGGGGAAAGGAGCAGCACCATCGGCGCTACAAGTCTGCCAGTTCGTTGTTGTGTTTCTCTGTCTGTTTCCAGCAGGTAAGAAAAACATTTATCATGATGAATCAAATTCGAGTTTTAGGACTGGAAATAAGGATGTTTATTTGGAATTTATTTGTCGAAGCAATGATGTAGCCTAAACTAATCGCTGCAAAACAGCAAACACTAAAAAGCAGTTAAATATGTTGAAATAATGCAGACAAATGCATGCTTTGTTACTTAGCAGCAAATTAATCGCAGTTGGGTGTATTTTGTTTAGTCATGACCCAGTTATGTCTGGTAAAAGTTAGGCTATTTATCTTCTAAAACATGCCAGTGTGCATTCCTTCATTATGCACGCTTGAATAATGTTGTTGTTTATAACTTTCAAGTTTACGCTACACATACTACATTTTTAAGTTAAAGGTGTTACATTTCCATCTGAACTTTTTCACATTAAAAATTTGTTGTTTTAGAGCCATTGTTAAAATCATGCGATAAAAGTGTGGCGATCCGAAGGTTCGGTTCGATTCTGCTGCACTACCGCAGTTTCCCACAGCTCTGGCGGAGACGTGCTGTTGTGTTTGGGGGAGGGGAAGCGAACCCTCCACATCTATAACATGCCTTCGCTGGGTTTGTGGGGGCAAAATTTTCAAAAAACATTTCACAAACACAGTAAGGCCTTTTAAAACGCGTGAAGACCGTCTTCACAAGTAAAACAAGGTTCTTAAATGGAACGAAAAATATTACTTAAAATTGTCTGTATAGATAGGCTATTTTAAATAGATATGTGTATGGTTAAATTCACAAAAAAATAGTCTGAATTTACAGTACTGTTGTAGTGTTGTAGGATCACAGACATTATTCCTGTCTGCACTACACTAGTCTTGTGTTTATAGATTAACTGTAGCCTAATATTTTGATGTCCACAGTATTAAATTAACACTTATGTTCCCAGCACACACTGTGGTATTGAATGAATTTTGCTGTTGCTTAACTTGAACTGTAACTTGAAGTTACTTGTTTTGTAGTGTTCAGTTTTTCTTTTTTTATCTAAAATTGAAAATTGATATTTTTCTATGCCGAGTGTTTATACTAATATGGTATTAAATGAAAAATTACCTTTTTTATTGTGGAAAATTACTGTTAAAGTCCTGGCTTTTTTTTTTTTTTTTTTTTTGTAGTATATATACTACAATGTAGTATATATTGCAAAAAGAAAAGTCTAATGTGTGTGAAAAAGAGTGCCATTACTAATTCCTGTATCTCACTTTAATGGAATTTACATGTGTTATTTTGTTCTGTCAAGGCTCTGGTCAGTTGTAAGTAGTGTGCAGTTTGATTTCACACCCTGTGTCCCATCTTCTTTCAAGTTATTTAACACCAAACAAAAGGCAATCATGCAAGCACTAGTCGTTGACATCTTAAATTAGCCTATTGTCTCTTATCAGATGGATGATAAATGTCCTTTGTAGCTGGTAGGTGGAAAATGTGTGTGTGTGTGTGTGTGTGAGACTAGGAAAACAAAGATTGTTGCGTGATCATTTGGAAACAAAGTTGTGTGTAGTTTTGGCATGTCCTTGCAAACGAAAATGATGAAAAACCACATGATTGAAAAGCCTTCAGATTTCAATTCGGCTCTTGTAATCCGAGAAAGGGGAATGTGCTTGAAATTGCTTTTGCCTTTGATTACGGCCTTTTGCTCTGGACAGGTGGCTATCTCATATCCAGTTTGACCTGTGGAATGGTGAGACCTACTCTGTGTTCCGCCCATTGGTCCTGGAGCCAGTTTCTCTCCAGAGATCCTGTTTCTTTAAGGCAGTCCTTAGCCCCCCTTCTCTCCTACCCTGCATGGCTGATGAAACTCTACCTAATCCCTTTACACAGGGCTAATTTATGACTCTGCTGGTTTCTTCTCAATGGCAAATTGCATTGTCTTCATTCAAAGTCCTAGGACTACACCCTCCCACAGACACACACACATACGCACACACACAAACAGCTACCCCCTTCTGTTAAGGCCCTAAGTGATTTTTTTCAGATGTGCATTTGCCCTCGGTCACTGACACCCACAGTGCTTTACTCAAAAGCACCCCCACGATCTGCTTAGCAATGCAAAGAGATAGCACAAGGTGTGAATGGGTGTGAATTTGATATGAGATGATTAGCACTTCTAAATAATAGACTTTTGCTGGTGTGACTGTCAGTTTGAAGGCTTCCTTCCCATTTGTCTTTAATTGCTATTAATTTGTGTTGCACCTTAAACAGTGTGAAATTGCTGGATATCCAACTGGGATCTGGAATCAGTCAAGCATTTTTCGATAAAGCATACAGCCCATTTACTAATATAAAGTGATGTCATTCATGGTGAGGTAATGAAGTTAGATAAGCCTGTCGAGAGTTCATTACTTTGTAATGATGCCTATTTAGATGCTTATTGCTTTACGTTTTGAATTACAATAGCTCTTAAGTGTTGAGCTTTTCTCCCCTGTGATAGACATAATCAGAATATTCCATTAACATTTTGAATTTCACATAAAATCAACAAACGCTGATTGGCCTACTTTAATGTTTTTTTGTTTAATTTATCTTTGAAAAGGCAACAAGACGACAATAGCCTTGCTTTATACTACATTTAGAGCACTTAGACTTGATGGAAGTTGGCAAAACACAGAAACTTGGAACTTGGTTGGAATGTTGTTTTTTTATTACTGATGGAATTAAAGCCTCACTTTGTCCAGATGTAGAGAATTCATGTGTTGTTATGAGAGCCTTGAGCAACTGGCATTCATGAACATAACACAATAAACTGAACTTCATTTGAAGTTCAGTACTGACATAATCAGAATAAAAAGTATTCCTAAATGAAATGTGTATAAAAAGTGCAAAGAGGGTGTAAAATGAACTGTAAGAATTGAAAATGGGCTATTCTTGAATAAAAATGTAAAGGATGTTGTTATTTTACGACACTTTGTCAAAAGCCTTTATTTTTAATTTAACTGTTACTTTTCAATTTAAAAGCTTAATCAGTTTTGTCAGCTACTCTGGTTGATGCTTATTTCAGTTAAGGTTTCTGTAAACTTGGTTTGACCATGACAGTGTGTTTATGCTATCTCTCTTCTGACTTTGCAGCAACTCTGCAGTGTAAGATCCTCAAGTGTAACTCCGAGTTCTGGGCCTCCACCTCCAGCTCTGGCCCAGAAGAGGAGTTCTGCACTGCGCTGCGAGCATATAACAACTGTGTCCGTCGCACTGCCCGTACGTGCCGGGGTGACCTGGCCTACCATTCAGCCCAACATGGTATAGAGGATCTTATGAGCCAACACAACTGCTCCAAAGAAGGGCCCACTACACAGCCTCGTTCCCACACACACCCGCCCCCGGTCCAGCCACCACCGGACTTCAACGTTCCCTCCGACAGGCCAGAGGTGTGCCATTACGAACGGAGTCTACCACGTAATGCTGCACCTCCCAATTACACTCACTGTGGCTTTTTTGGGGACCCACATCTCCGCACATTCAACGATGACTTTCAGACCTGTAAAGTTGAGGGAGCCTGGCCACTGATTCACAATAAGTACCTGTCTGTGCAGGTTACGAACA
The DNA here is from genome assembly GCA_039654775.1 of Spinibarbus caldwelli. Classification (NCBI taxonomy): domain Eukaryota; kingdom Metazoa; phylum Chordata; class Actinopteri; order Cypriniformes; family Cyprinidae; genus Spinibarbus; species Spinibarbus caldwelli. The sequence continues at coordinate 15,292,723 of CM077238.1, forward strand.
CTCCTGTTGTGCCTGGATCTTCTGCTACAGCTACTAGCAAGGTAAGGATATTTTGTACCTCACATAAAAAACAAGTAGGCTAAAAGTCATTTCAGCATCAGTCTTGGTCTCATTTCACCAGCTGATTTTCAACCATAGCCCAACTTTAAGGAACGGTTTCAGCATGGAACTAGTTAATGTAATGGTGAAAGTGTGGTTTTACCAGTGGGAAGAGAAAGCAGACTTTGTTAGTGCAGACTGTAGTTAGCATTTGGATCTGTTCCAAGACAGATGAAGACGAGATAAGACAATTGGCGAAAGTCTGATAAGTTTTTTTTTAAAGAAATGCCAGCAACAAAAGAGAGGTAATGAATAGAATGTTAGCAGGCTCACGTGCCTTCATTTTTTTCTGACAGTCAGAACTAATGCTACTATATCTGTGCCAGTCCTTGCCATTGTTTTTGTGATTTAGGAGTTAGGAGTCTTGTTGTTTTAACTAAGTGCCCAGTCCATACAGGAAACTGCTGATATTTTCTCTGCATTAGTTGGCCCTCATACCTCATAAATTATCATTGTTTTGCTTTACGGCCCATTGGACAAACTGGGGAGCTGCCTTAGAATTGGCCAGTTGTGGAGCCTAAGGTGAAAACACAGGACTTCAAGTTTATGTGTCCGATTGCCGAATACTAATTTCACTTTGCCTGATGTCCTTTTGGCTGCTGTAATTGTGTGACCAGGGTTGAATGTTTTTCAGAGTTTTTCCTTGTGGCAGAAAAACACAAGAACTTTGTACTCAGTCACATTAGGAAACAGAGCAATTTTCCGCCATCAAAAACCTCTAATGATTCCCGATTAAGTAGATGGACCCACAGTTATTTCTTGTAGGAGGGAAAGGGATTGTGATATTTTTGTTAAGCTGACTGTTTTTTGAATAAATGACAGTGGCTCAGAGGTCATTCAGCTCGGACAAAAGCGCAAACAGGTCTGCAGGCAGATGGCACCTGTGCAAACAAGACGTCCCTTGTTTATTGATAGACCCTTTGCTTTAAACAAGCTCTCACTGTCCTGTGAAAAACTAGGGTGTCACTAACAGGAGGTAGATCACTGCACCATTAGTGATTATAGGGTGGTTTGGCTTAACTGAGTCTCCAGACATAGATACACATACACACACTCATATGCATCATTTGCAAGATCAGAGCAGCCTGGACATACCGAGGTCACATATGTGTCAGCAGTCCATTGGCCTCCTAATGGCAGCTTGCTGGAGGAGTCAGAGGTAGGAGCAGCCTTCTCTAATTAGCCCCTGTGCAGGCTGTGCTCTCTAGCTGGCGCAAGTCCACTCCCTGGAGCTGAATCCGGGGTTCACAGGCAGGCTCTGAGCAGCATGAATGGATTGTCTTTGTGTCTGCATACTGAGGCCTGCTGTAACATAGACTGGACCTGTGTTTCTCCAGAGTGCGTTTACATTGGCCCCCTGTATCTTGAGCTGCTGCTGAAATGTGACATTACGAAAGCTTCTGGGGTTGAAGGGTCTGCACTACACAGTACTCTGGTTTTATAAAGACAAGGCTCGGTTATGCAGAATGGAGTACTTAGACACCATCTTTTGCCATATGCAGTGGTGCATAAAACACTTTATGTCTGTGGTTGCTGTTTCTCGGCTGGTTTTGATTGAACAAATATAGCATTTTCAACATCAAAACTTTGTGCACTTTAAATGTTTTCTAGCCATCTTTTTTCCCACTAGAATTGTTTTGTTTTAAAGTATTTATGTCTAAAACCATAATTGATCTTAATACTGTTCTCACTTGTTCTCACTCTCACTTTTACCACAGCTAACAATCATCTTCAAGAACTTTCAAGAATGTGTAGACCAGAAGATGTACCATGCTGAGACTGACGAGCTTCCTGCTGCATTTGCTGATGGTTCAAAGAACGGAGGTGACCGCCATGGCGCCAACACCCTACGCATAGTAGAGAAGGTGCCTGGACAACACGTGGAGATCCAGGCACGCTATATCGGCACCACTATTGTAGTTCGGCAGGTTGGCCGCTACCTCACCTTTGCGGTGCGAATGCCAGAGGAGGTTGTGAATTCGGTGGAAGACCAGGACAACCAGGATCTTTACCTCTGCCTGCATGGTTGCCCTGCAAACCAGCGAATAGACTTCAGAACCTTCAGAGCGCGGGCGGCGGAGAGCCAAGGCTTAGGCAGGGGACGGCCAAGTGCTCCTCTTAATGGCTTCACATACCAGTCAGCCATGGCCAAGTGCAAAGAACGTCTACCAGTTGAGGATTTGTATTTCCAGTCCTGTGTTTTTGACCTGCTATCTTCTGGGGACATCAACTTCACCCTGGCGGCCTACTACGCCTTTGAGGATGTTAAAATGCTCCACTCCAACAAAGACAAGTATCACCTCTTTGAAAAGGATACGATATTCAACTCTGCCTCAGAAAAATGGGGTTTTAGTGTCCTAATCCTCATCAGCCTTGTTGTCATACAGTTGTGGACTGACTCGTTTTCCATTCGTCTGTAGTCCCCATTGGACATCCTTGTTAGATGGTTGTAAGATGCTGTATGCATGTGAAATGCTGCTCTCACCGTGTTGTGTTCCATCTACCAGAGGCTGGGCTTCTCAGCTAGAGCCTGAGCTTCTGCTGAGGGCTTTCACAATTGTGTGTCTTGTGTCACACCATGGACTCATCTCTCATCATCATCATGTACGTTCATTCATCAGGCCAGAGCAGAAGCGTTCCTGGAGATCCACCCATCTCTTTGGTCATCCTGCTGATCTCATAACTGCTTCATGACAGAGAACGCAGCGCTGAGAGGTCCTGAGACCCGAGTCAGATTAAACCACCCTTGTTCCCACCAGGGTGATGTGCCACTGACAGGAGTGAGAGGGGGATGATCCTTTGCAGAAAGAAGATCTTGGAGATGTTCTTCAGTTCACTTGATGCCAAGTGAGAGGTGAAGTATGTCTCCCGGAGCCAGGCTGGAGGACATGACAGGAGCTTTTATTAATGTCTCCAAACGATGGAGGGCCGGCAGGAATTCTCTCTTTGAAGAAGCTCCAGCTTCAGAAAAATGTTAGCTTTCTAGAGGAAACCCCCTGGCCAAGGCCATGTCAGACTAGTAAGTCATGTTGTCTACAGAGGAGATTAACAGGCCATAACATCAGGCCTTTTGTATAGTTTGTCTATGTGTGTGTGCAAAAGAAAGATGTGTTATTTTGTGTGTGTGTGTGTGTATGTGTGTGTGTGTGTGTGAAGTGTTTCATAATATCTGTATATTGCACCCAGGGTCTTAATGTACCTCTGGTGTGGTGGTTCATGGGTCAGTAAGAAGTTTTACTGCCTGCCAAGAGCTCTTTCCTACATTTCATATAAAAAGGGTGTCAACCATTGTGTCAAACAGACTTTAAACTACACCCATACTGCTTAGGTGTTATAATTTCGGAAAATATTTATTGAATTTCCTCCATTGTCAAATTGGGTGTTCAAAATCAGCCTAAACAATTGTTAGGCACATAGAGAATAAGTTTCTTTACTTTGTTCACAAAGTAAAAGCCATTGAGTAAAAAATCCACATCATACAATGGTATAGCCCAAGACAGAGTTGTCTCTGAGCCCACTTATTTCAGATAAACACGTTCGTGGAAAAAAATAATCATGTCAGTTTGCAGTAGGTAGCATAACCATCAACGTATATATCCAGGAGAGAGCCAAGTTCCTCCATACGTTTGCAGTTTGAGATGGGACCCACAAGGCAGGTCCATCAATCATCCTTACTGCTTCTTAAAGAGCAACGCCTTGCTCTCCATTTCAAAAGGGTGTCGACGTGGCTGTGCTGTAGGCCCCGTTTAACTCACGACTCTGTAGATCTGTGAATTTATGGCGGAGGCGTTTTGCCAAAGAACAAGCCATGGTGCCAACAATTTCCCAAACAGCTGAATTTTCTCTCTCTCGCTTTCTCATGGGACCTTTTGTGGTTCACTTAAGTATTTGGGCTCAAACCAGATGTCCTGATTGTGTATAATATTGGAAGGTGCTGCTAACTACAGTGTGGTAGATGGACCAGTGCAGGAGCTATTGAGAACATCTGCCATGCATTTCTTGTGACATTTGAAATGGGGGCATTTGCTCTTCAGCCATTAGCAGGCTCAGGATTACTGGCACTCAGTATTGTAAATAGCAGTAGTAATATTGGCGAGCTAAAGTCAAATGATACATAGAACCACTATTTTGAAGAATGAAACTGCACCCTTGGTAGCCTAATCGTTTTTATGGGCCATGTCTAGAGACTGTTGGAAAGGTCTTTATGGAAGATGAAGCCCACATAACTTCATCTTCATCATGTCCCATTTCTTCTAAGAACATCTATCACAGCTGTCTCTTCTCAGTGTTTGTTTTCTCTTAGTAAAAAGTATGAACTATGAAAATATGGTTTAGATATTAATTATACATAAAGAATCCTCCGAGAGACTTCACAGTAATTTATTCTTACACTGTAAAGTTTTGCGAGCCTTACTACTGCTAAGAAAGCTTGTGTTGTTGGTGCAGTTAATGGCTTTAAAGAGACTTTTGAAAGCATACAAAATGATTGTAATGACTTTTGTTTAGGTGTGCTTGTGTTGTCAGTGCTTTTTGGATTTATATGTGTAAAGTGACATGTATATAAGTTTGTGTGATTTGGCAAATAATATTTTGTGCTGATTTTTTGGTACATCAGAGGGTGTGGTCAAATTTACATTTAAACTTAAAGGGATATTGTGTACACAAGCACCACAAACACATAAGATAAGGGACTTACAATCTAATTTGGAACAAGAGTAATACAAAGACATGTCATTTAACTAAATACTAAGTAGGAAACGTGTGACTTGCGGTGTTCATGTGTTGTTTATTACAAAAGCACTTTATGTTTTTATTCTCTTTAAACTAGCTCTTACTTGGTTTTAACTTGATGGTGAAAGAGGTTATCAAATTTGTAATGCTAAAAAAAAAAATAAAAGTGAATGATAACATTTTCAAATGTATTAACATTGAATGGGAGATACCAGACAGCTTAGTCTGTTTTTGTATGTAGGACTAAAGCGGTGCCACACACCACCTGTAAATACTGTAAATTATTTATTGAAGAAAAAATAAAGTGTCATGTTGATATATTTTTGATGTTTGGGTTTTTGTATTCAGCTGTGTTCCTTTTTGTTTGAATTCATGTTTGACAATGGAAGTGACTTCACCACAGACTTAATGCAAGTATGTCGAGCTAAGACTGCCACCTAATGGGACAATAAGTAAACTCAATTTCCTGAACCATTTTAGACCACAACCATGATTTTATCTAAAAAGGACAATGAATATATTACCATGTTTGAGCCCTGTTGTAACTCTTACTCTATAAACCGGGAATATTATTTGTAGTCAAAGGTGCTTTCCCCGGTTATAAAGATTCAACAATTATAAACAAAAAGACAGCAAAAAGGTTTTTGACGTTTCTTATGATTCTAAAACACGCGTTTCATGTAGGTTATATCTGACGAACGTTACCAGCGCAATAACAATATTCCCTTTAATCACTTAAATCTGTTATTAATGTTAAAGCCTGTTGAAAACAGCAGAAAACATGTAGTTAAGGAAAAGTGTCTCACCTTAGCAATTCGCGCCATTCCTCTCAAGACTCCCAGTGCACGTGATGAAATCAGGCGCGCGAACAGCCGGACCAATTAAAAGTAAACTTTTTTTTTTTTCTTAAATTTAATTATTTAGGGGATTTTTCCTAAATATCACATTAAATGAATGGAAATGAATGAAAATAAATTAAAGTTGGTCAACTTATTGAAACTGCATGAAGACTGCAGTTGACAGTTGGCATAAAACTAGTTATAAAAACCGCAATTAGTTTTAATTATCACTGAAGAACAAAAACAGATTGTCCATGATGTAGGAAAGTTTAATACATATAGATCTATAAACATATGTACAGTACAATTAATCTGAACAGTGGCTTTTCACAAATATAAATTACTTTAAATTGGCTTGTTTCAAAGCTGAACACGTCCATGGAGTGTGAGCAGGAGCTTGGGTGGGAAAGAAGTAACACATTTTCAGTATTCCATTGCAGAAGTGTCCACATTTCACCAGCTCACCCAGTCCTGCCACCATGATCTTTTGGAATTGAGCACACCACATTGTTCCCCACTCACCAGAGCTGGCTTTACATGCACCTAGTTAAAATTCCATCCTGGCAAATGTTTTGAAATTGTACACAACAGCATAATACTGCATCATTTCCGACCGCTTAACATCTTTATACCAATCCGGCGTTTGAATCTACACAAGAATAAGGCACAGATGGAAAAACACATCAAATAAACAATCAATGAACAGTATTTACCAGCATGCCAGTCTGTCAATGTTTTGGCACAAAATCTGGTTCACCAAAAATAGCTTGTGACACCCGCCCACTCCTGAAACACGCATCTGTCCATTCATACAGTACTCACATTTCCACTTAAAGGTCAAGGGTATCAGCATTTCAGCACACTCATATACTTTGAAAACAACTCAACGAAACATGAAAATCAGATTCGGGTAATGTCTACCATTACTACATCCTCAAAAACGAGCAAGTACTGTCCTTTTAGTGCAATAAAAAGATGCAACAGTACAAGCAGACGATAAAGTGGTGCCAAGTGTTACAGATCTAAGAAAATAAAAACAAAGATAGCTTACATGTTATGATTATCTAGTGTTCTGACAAGGTCTACATGGACACTGAATACTGCTTAGCCTTTTTTTTTTCCTCCTTTGTTTTTTAAATAAGGCTACTGTCCTCCAATAGGGCAATATTAACAAGTGGCGGGTCTGCAATAGCGAAGAGACATTTAGCGGATTTGATAATTCGAGAAAAACAACTCCAGTAATTGTTGCAGTTGTTGCTCATCACGTGACTCCTACATAATAACAATATCAAAAGACAAAAACGTACATGTAATTACTTGATTTTCTTTCCTCAAAATGACGTGATCACAAGGGTCTGGGTATTTCAGAAAGCAAAAGCGATAGTTTCGAATAGCTCAACAAAAATATGAATCAACATCTGAAGGTGCAATTAAAACGATTCTTTTTTTCTCCTCCCACAAAGGCTACTTTCATGAAATAATCCTTTTTTGCACAAACCAAAATCACACGAAACAAAAAGACATGAACATCAAAGAAAAGTTTGCTTTGGGGATAGTCCCATTCTGCTAATGACTCTCAACAAAGACCAAAATACATGAGGCACTTTCTAACTTAGGCATACTTGAACACTTTTATCAAGTTCAATCATAGTCCATAGGACTAACCACGCTTTCTTCTGTCTCCTCAGTCCAAAATGGCAGACTTAACCTGGTTGTGAATCCCAGAAGAGAGCGGAGGACACAGTGGCGATAAAGAGGAGTTTGGTGGAGGCTCCATTTATTGCCTAGGTGGCCTTTCTGCCACGTCCTTCGGCAGTACAGACCATCTCTGCACTAACCAAGTATTCTCCTCACGTCTTCCTGTTGTTCCAATTAAAGTCCGTCACAGGTTTCTGCTCTGCAGTTCTTTCCATAGCAGGTGAGATGGGCTCAAGGGGGGATTTCTGAGACTGAGGGGAACGGGGGTCAATCAGGGGTGGGGGTTTGTCGGGGTGGAAGGGGCGGTAGTGATCTGGCCCCATTGGGCCATGGTTTCCAGGAGGTCCCCTGTGGTCTGGCATCCTTCTGAAGTCCTGTGGATGCCCTCCTCCACCTGGGTGATAGTTCGGGGAGCGGTATTCATCCGAACGCCTTCTCTTAGGGTCTGGATGTCTGAACAAAAAGTTACATTTTAGTCTTACAGCTCAACACACAACAATGCGGTTTTGGGTAAGAGGACGGGTTGTAAACGTTAACAGATTTAATAAAAGCCACTCTTGCTCACCTGTCATAATAGTCTCGATGGCCACGATGATCTCTATCATTACCATACTCATAGGGTCGTTTGCGAGGGGAGCTGCTGTTACGGTAACCTCCTGAGCTGCGGTAGTCACCATGAGGACGACGGTCACCGTAATGATGGTCCTTGTACCTGTGAGTGTCATACGGGTGATGCCGATCCCCTTGCCAGGGCTGATTGCTGTTACCTGGGTAGCTGTACTTACGGTCCCTTTGCCAGTCTCCCCTATCTGTTAAAAGATGCACAAGGTACCAAATGAGATGGTTGATCATTAAAAATGACAACTGAAATTGTAAATGACATTATTTATGGTTGTACAAAAAAATCTCTGACATCAAAACCATAAATATAGTAGCTAATCAAACTGTGATATGATTACGTCATGATGTAGTTTCTGGGTCCAACCCTCTACTCCATTTTAAGTGAGAATACTTTCCCAGAAGTCATTTATGAGCACTATTCCTTTAGTAGGGCCCTATGAAATCAGTTTTATTTTTTTACTTGTTTTTTTCTGTTTTAATTTTACTAGACTCCGTTTTAATGGTTAAATTAAAATATTAATCAAAAGCAAGTCTAATTAATTGAATTCATGAAACCTACACAATTTAAGAAGTTTAACAAAAATTACATTTTTAAGGCCCTATTAAATGTTTTTTTATTTATTTATTTTATTTTTTTTACCAAATACAGTTTTCCATTATATTTCTGGATTCCATTTTATTTTTTCATTCAATTGTAATCATCATATCTAATTAACTGATTTCATTAAAAAAAGAAAAAAAAAAGAAAACATTTATTATTATTTTTTTTTTTTTTTTCAGAAATACTGTGTTGTGTATTTACATTGTCCTGCTAAATAAATTCTGGTAAATATTCCTTAAAAAAATATGTTTTAATAATTGTTATTAGTAGTAGTAGTAATACATTTGTAATACAAATAATGTTTTAATTATTATTATTATTATTATTATTATTATTATTATTAAGTAATACATGTGTCAGTTTCTTCAATAACCAAACTTTTATTTTGACGGGTTGCTGTGAAGACCTTTAAGTTTCTGAATGTATATGACTATAGTTTGTATGACTACACTTTCCCATGAAGTGACTCTGAGCATGTGTTCATGTACTCATATATTGAGGCGACAGAGGCTGAAAACATCGCATCACGTGCGCTTCAGTATGTGTAGTAAACGAAACCGCGCGTCTGCGTCATTCATTCATGGAGGAGTCAGCAGCCATATCACCCTGCAGCCCAAGAATGGTTGCCCACTGAAGCTAAGCAGGGTTGAGCCTGGTCGGTACCTGGATGGGAGACCTCCTGGGAAAACTAGGTTGCGGCTGGAAGAGATGTTAGTGAGGCCAGCAGGGGGTGCTCACCCTGTGGGTCTGTGTGGGTCCTAACGCCCCAGTATAGTGATGGGGACACTATACTGTAAAAAGCACCGTCCTTCGGATGAGACGTTAAACCGAGGTCCTGACTCTCTGTGGTCATAAAAAATCCCAGGATGTCCTTCGAAAGAGTAGGGGTGTAACCCCGGCATCCTGGCCAAATTTGCCCATTGGCCTCTGACCATCATGGCCTCCTAATCATCCCCATACACTGATTGGCTTCCTCACTCTGTCTCCTCTCCACCAATAAGCTGGTGTGTGGAGGGCGTTCTGGTGCAGTATGGCTGCTGTCGCATCATCCAGGTGGATGCTGCACACTGGTGGTGGATGAGGAGATCCCCCCCCTTCCATGTAAAGCGCTTTGAGTACCCAGAAAAGCGCTATATAAATGTAACAAATTATTATTTATTATTATTATTCACACAAAGACACGCAGAACATGCATATTTAAATCGTCTTTTTGCAGCTTAATATTCACAGACACTAGTCCATATCACGTTTTGATTTAACTGTGCTGACCTACTTTTAATTTATCCATCCAAAATTTGGCAAATTCCGTGACATATTTCCGTTTTTATTACTGGATTCCATGATTCCATCCGTGTTTTCCGCATCGTGGAAATCATGTGGGCCTACTACACAATGTGAGTGCAATAAGCTTTTTTTTCTCTCTCTCGATCTGATTTTGGACTGAGTTTAGACCTCAAAACAGTGACACTTGATGGATTGTTTCATCTCTCACCGTCATTAGGAAAGTGCCTTTTATTGGGCTGGTTGTACTCTCTGTGGTGGCCGTGAGGGGGAGGTCCAGGCGGATGGTTGCCCGAAGGATGGGGTTTGGGTGCAGGCTGGGTACCAGTAGAGTCCCGACTAGATCCAGACGGTTCCGGTCTGAAGGGTTTTTTCTTGGCAGGATCATCTTTCTTCTTTTGCTCTTTCTGTAAGAGGAGCAAGTGAGTAAGTGGTACATGAGGAGAACAATGTCAGTGAGAAAGTTGGATTTAAGATGAGCTTACCTCTTCTTCCTGGGAGCGCTTCTTTTGAGCCATCTTATACAGCTTGTGCAGTTTCCGGGCACCAAACTCAGTAAATTTAGACACAAAAATCCAGAGGTTTCTGACAAATTAAACAAAAGCGGGGTTGAATATACTGTCCAAATATAATGGGAACTCTTGAAATCGGATGTGTAATGTGTAGTTGAGATACCTGCGCCAGGTCTTGACGTGCTCAGGGTCACTGTACGATTTAAGGCACTCTGTGATGCGGTCTCCGATCTTTAGCAGGCAGGTACGAGTGTGCTGCAGCTGCTCCTGCACCGACAGCCCCTCGTCTGGCTTATCCAACTGCTTTAGAGCCTTCTTCACCGGCCTCATCCGCTCCTTACACTGCATACACATCACACATTATCAGCATACTTCTGTGTACAATTATACATTACATCTAGAGTAAAGGAAAGATTAAAATGAAGAAATGAGAACTCACAATGCTGAATGTTTCCTGGTCCAGCTCATCATCTTCCTCTCCGATTGGTACAGGCTCACTTCCAGCAGTGATGTGCACAGGGCCTTGAGCTTTCTTCCCTTTTCCTCCTGGTTTGGCCTGAAAATGTGAAAAGTTGAGAAGCACATTGACACATGATATAACTTTATTATGTACAGATTTATTCTGATCCAACCTGGATTTAAAAAAAAAAAATAAATAATAATCTAATTCTCAAAAACAGACAAAACTAATACTTTTATATTTATAACATGGAGAATTTAATTATAATGGCAGTATAATTTAGGTCTAAATCATGAGTTTGAGTCAACCTGTTGATCTAAGAAACTAACAACCATATTGTGCACAGGATGGCAGTGAAACATAATACTTAAGTCCAAGTTTCTAAAGGAAATGTTCTCTTGCTGAAACATAATACTGCAGACTCTGATGCCATATAAAATACCTTCTCTTTTTTGGACTTGGAACGCTTTTTGTCTTTGTCCCCCTCCTTCTCTTTTTTAGGAGTTCCTGTTTTTTCTTTGTTCTCTTTGTTATCCTTTTTCTGTTTCTTCTTTGTAGGTGATTTTTCAGTTCCATCGTCCTGGAAAACGAGAGAATTGTAAATATGCAGCCTAACTGGTTTGTGCTGTGGATTCTGTGCCTTTATATCTCTGCATTAACAAATCTGTTTCTTTATATAGGTGATACGCTGGAATAAAAGTAACATACCTTCACCTCTCCCTCTTCTGACAGGTTGTCGGAGAGACGAGGAGAGGTGATTTCATTGACCAGATCATTGTTAGGGGCCTTGTTCTTCACTCGAGGTTTCCTCTTTCTGGGTTTGATCTGGGAAGTGGGAAGATACAAAGAATGAAAATGTCATAAAAATATATTGGCTGAAACTGATAAGACCACCTATATTTTAAAATGCCTTTGCTAACACATTTCTTGCTTAAAGCTGCATGCCCAAAACTGTGCATGGCCACCAAAAAGTTATCTAATCCTTACCACCACTTTAAGAACTTCTATTGTTTTACAATATCACATTGTTCTCCAAACCACTAGGTGTCGCAAGTCTAAAAACCTGCAAACCTGAAAAACCCATAATCCTTACCTCATCTCCTGTTTTAGCAGCATCTTGGCTTTCTTGCTCCTTCTTAAGCATCTTAAGCAAGTAGTCTGCTCGCATCTGTAACTGCTTTGCCTGAGGTTTCTTATCAGGGTCATCTAGGAGAATCTACAAATAAAGACAACAGGACATTTGAGGTCAGTTAAGGCAAACTTGCACATTGTTGATGCTGTTTATTTAACTGTGAGCAAGCAATAATTTGACTCAATGTACCTTCTCAGAAAGTTTGAGATCAGGATCGGTCTTGATCAGGTCCCAGTTGCCGTAGCCGTGTTCATAGATACCCAGTAACAGCTGTGTGTCATCATGAATATCCCAGTCTACGTCAAAGTGTGGAGTCTTCACTCGACAGGTCAGCTGAAATCTAGACAAATGGAAAACTTGACTTACTCTTTACGGTCTCATTTTATTCCTTATTTATAAATGGATCAGTGTTGGGAAAACTTCATAATCAAATCATTTAAAAATGCATTAGATGCAATTAGAATTGAAATTGGCTGTGTATCATAAAACAGGAATTTAACAGAAAATTTAAAGCGACAGAGAAAATCCATTTGTCCACTAGATTGTGATTTTATTTTGACTAATAATGCCCATCTTTCTCAACTGTTTAGATATTTTCAATACAGTCAAAATTTACCATATTATGTTCAGACAACTTTATACATTTTGGCAGACAAATTTAAGTCTATAAACACTGGCAACAAAATCTATTGATTATATAATATTGAGTAAATTGGATAATTATATGATAACTGGTTATATATCCTATACATCGTCAAATCATTAAAATACTGAAATCTAAATGATTAAAAACTACATATAGTGCAATTATCTGATTTTTTTTTTTTCTAATTCCACTTCCTTAAATTCTAGATTCTGTTTTCTACCTCAATTCAATAGCCTCAATTGAACTGGGGTTTAAAAGACATTCTCAAATCAATTTTGAATGGTGCACCACCCTGGAATGGATATCTATTTGGACTGAAACTGAACTTCCCCAATAAACCCATCAAATCATATTCAAGTGGCTTGATTAAATCTCCACCCAGAGAGTGCTTGCAACGGTTAGACACACTGCGGTTTGTGTCTGTAGCAACTCAACTATGTACTATATTATGAAAAATAATCTATAATATAGCTTTAATTAGGACTCACTTGTTCCTTTCAGCAGGATTTGAAGGCACAGCTTTATGTAGTGGTTCAAACTCCTCTTTGTGCTGGATAATAGACTTAGCATTGACCTGAACTCCAGAAATCTTTATGTTAATGCCTCGTCTTTTCCCCGGGCCTTTAGCTGCAACAAAGAAATAATACAAATTAAAAGATGATTAAAAAAATAAAAGGAAATTAATCACTCTTTTTACTCAGCACTGCTATTAACATTAACACACACCTTCCACAGGATTTTCTTTCATGAGCTCCTCGTGCTCTTGCACTGCAGTAACACAGGTGTTGTGCACCAGTTCCCCCAGTCGCTTTAGGTCTGCAATGGACTTATCCACCAGCTCAGAGTCACGGGCAATCGCCTCCAACCTGTACAAAACACCATATCCAGTTCAGTACTACTTTTAATTGGACTCCATGTTGTTGCTGTTAATTAAAAAACTACTAAAAATTGTTTCTGTTAATTGAAATAAAGCTGAATTAAAATATAAATATTAGATGAAAAGCAGACAGGTCAACAATTCTAATTTGTTTAAATTTTAAGTTGAAGTACTAAAAACTAAAAATTAAATAAAAGTAAATGAAAGCTAAATAAAAAAAATATTATAAAAACAAAAACTCATTTAAAAAAACAAAAAACAAAAATATAGCATAAATAAATAAAAATATTAATAAATATTATAATAGTATATAAATAATACTAAAATAACATTGTTCAGTACTGCTTCTCACTGGACTACATAATTTTAAAAAAAGAGAACTAAAAACATAACTAATTTATTAAAGACATGGTTCACCCAAAAATTGTAATTTCTTACCTCTCAAGCGGAGCTCCAAATTTCTTGTATGCTTTTATAAACCTACAATAAATAGACTATTAAGTAAATGAAATGTTTACAGAAAAGCCCTCTTAAATCAGTAAGTGGATGTTAAGTTATATTACCTGCGGATCTCTGCGTCAGTAAATCCCTCCACATTGTTTTTGCGAGCTCTCGGCCTGCCTCTTCGCTTGGGCCGTTTGTCATCCTCACTATCATCCGTTTCACTGTCTGAAGCCGAGGATCTGTGCTTCAGTTTGGATCCCACATCACTGTCGCTGTCATTGGCCTGCGCCTAAAATCATCACAATACAGCTTTTGCAAAATGCGCTATGGACATATCTTTGCAAAATGTATTTTTCTTGCATTCTCTCCATCCATAGATTAACAAATTCACTTTTAGGAATTTTAAAACAGTGATTTCACTGAATATTTTGTGGACGCCTCTGTTCTGCTCTGGATTAAATCATCTCTGGCGTAAAGCAAGAGTAATGAGCATGTGGCTGTAAACACACACACACGGCCTTATCGCCGGGGAGTCCACTGCGCTGTAAAACTTTACGACTCATTTCCAAAAGCTACGATGCTGCATACTTCAACATGTGACGCCATCACATGGGATTGCCGTGTGCGGCTATAAAATCTAATGAGTCATTACAGCCTGCGCAAGATATTATGGATCCAGCTCAAGGAGAGGATAAAAGTGCTGAAAAGCCACAGGGAGCACTTCTTACGACTGTATGTTATGTACATTTATATTACTGATACACACGTATAGTATAAATACATGCTGATAAGTGAATCATATTTGTTTACAGAGCTGAAAACCCTTTTACGCCTCGTGTAAGACATGTACAGATCAAATTTCACCCAAAATCAAAAAAAAAAAATTTAAAAAAATAAACAATTAAAAAACCTTACATAGGGTTGTATACACATATAGGCCTTTTTTATTTTTTACATTTTTGAAATAAGTCTCTTAGGCTCAACAAGACTGCATTTATTAGATCCAAAAAATAGTAAAACAAAAATATTGTGAAATAACATTCAAATGTAAAATAAGTGTTTTCCATTTCAATATTTTTTAAAACAGTTGAGCAGCTTAATATTTGCCTGGCAACAGTGATTTTTAGACCTTTTCTTCAGGACACCGTTATAAACAGAAAATTCAAAAGCATGATATTTATTTAAAATCTAAATAATTTGTAAAAACTTTTGAAAGGCAGTGTATATTTGAATTAGAAATATTGAGACAAGAATAATTATTTTTGCACATTACACTAAGATACTGGGAATTAATAGGCAATTAGAGTGTTTGTATGTGCTGAATTGTCATGAAAAGCATGTCAGTCCAAAGATTTCAGTAATATTTTAGATTTTTATTTTTGGTAAAATATTGCCCCTTTTTAATTTACCTAGATAACACCCATATACTCCACTACTGTGGATTCTGTAAAATAATACCCAATTTACTCAATTTGAGCTGGCACAAGCCTTGACAGTACATGAAAATTAGTGGTCGACCGATATATCGCCAAGGCCGATATATTGGCCGATATTTGGCATTTTTCAAATATAAGGTTTTTTTTGGTTTGGCCAATGTCTAATACGGATAGAAGTCTGTCTAATAATCAGACAGAACTGTTAAACAAAGGAATTAAAATGTATACAAAAAAGTATTATAACGATTGCTTTTATATTATTAATAATAGAAAGGCAAACATTATACTTCCTCGTTTGCCATCAGCATTCCGCAAATACGCATTTATATCATTTAAAACAAATCTTTGAATGACTAACAAAAATTTAATTTCACAAAACTTGCAAACTTAGTCGAAACCAGCTATGATATTTTGTGAAGTGTGCATTTGTAAATTGCCTGATCACATGTTCTCTGTGTGACGGACGGTCCGCGTGAACTGAATACGGACAGGGGGAGAGTTCAGATTCACTGGAGACACGTAATCGACAAACATGCAAACTATGCTGCGCTTTATCCGTTTGCCCACTGCCATATTCATGTCATTTTCATTGTGCGCTGTATGTAAAATGAGTGTTACCTTGGTTTTATTTGGAAAAAATATGATTCCTAATGCACACAAACATCCCAGAATGTTGAGTACCCTTTTGGTTACAGTGTTCACTTTTAATTATATTTTTATTAAATATTTATTTATTTGTGAAAAATACTTTATCTAAACAATGTTTATTTTACACATTTATTTTTTTAACCCATTTTTAAATTATTAAAAAAATTTTAAATATTAATTAAAATAAATAAAATTACATGAGCTTTATATCGGCCATCCTGCTTTCCAAGATATCGGCATTAGGGCTGTCAAAAAAATAAAAAATAAATAAAAAAATATTGAATTTCGAATATTCGTCGAATTTAAAATAAAAATCCACATTCGAATGCAAAAGTGTTGCATTCGAATTTTAGGTGTGTGTCAGGCAGCCTTATCAGTGGCACACAAGATGCGATGACGATGTAAGTGTCGTTGCATTTTAATGTTTCCCTTAGCCTATCCAGTTGAACCCACTAGATGCGGCGATGCTACGTTGTTCATTCAAAATATTGCACAAAAAGAAAACATCAATGTGGAGATGTTGTTGTTTACGTCAAATCTGAAACCAAGCTGTTCACACAGAACACGTTTATCGCATTTTCTAGAGGGACATCTATCACCGTTGCACTCGCGTCTCGCACAAGAGAGCCGCATGTATAGAAAGCCATGTAAAAGTAATGCAAGTTCAACTTTTAAAAAAACATGTCTCGAGACTTTATGGCTTTTTTTTCCCCATCCCACTGCATGTCATGTTTTTAAATGAAAAAGTACTCTTTGTGATTGGTTTTCGGTCCTTTGTATTATCACTTTGTTACAGTATTTAAGTATTTTTTGGGAGTATCTGTACTTTACTTGAGTTTTTATATTTCAGCCAACTTTTACTCCACTACATTTCCTAATTAAAAAGTATACTTTTACTCCTATACATTTCCCCGAAGCATATTCGTTACTTACTACAAAATAGTGAGAAGAACACAGATGGCAAGAAAGCAGGTTTGACAAATCAGTGGTCTGGCGCTTGCAAGTTAAGACTACTAAAAACACCTTTGCTCATGTTCAACAAGTGCGCGCACAACTGCGGATGATTTCATTTTCCACTCAAGTCGAATCTGGGGTGTGCGATACAGCATCGTCTGCGATAATATGGTAAGTGCTGTTGTAATGATGTGAGATCTGACATTTTCAAGTAGGCTATATCACCAAATCATACACAAAGTGCACGCACGTTGATTTATAAGTCTATTAAAACTCAAAATTCCAGGCATTCTAAATTGTAGACAGCAAAAATGCTTCTGTGTGCTTTTTAAATTTATATAATTTAATATAGTTAACTTCTATATCTGTATCACACAAAGAGTACAGTTTTTCTGCAGATATCAGAATGAACATATTTAATAATCATTTTATACAAGTTCAGTAAAGCAATAAGTGACTTACATTTTAGACATAATATTGCTTGTTTTTGTTCAATTTTGCCAACGAAAATAGTTCCAAACAAAGATCACAGCGCTGTTTTGCATCTCTGAGCAATGGACAGTGTTTACTTACTGAATGAATCAGCTTTTTGAACGAATCTGTTGAATAAATGATTCAGTGATTCACTCATTAACACGATCAAATGCTTTGTTTCTGAATGAATCAGTCGTTTGAATGAATCGGTTGAATCTCAATGACTCACTCATTAACAGTAACTTGCTGTCACCTACTGGCGGTTTTAATTTCACATTTCGACTATTTTTTTCATGTTTTAAATTAATTCAAATATCAGTATTCAGCGTTTTGTGTTAAAAACAAAACATTAGGCCTATTTATGCATCTGTAACTGCAGTTTAAATGCATCCATGTCCCCTCTGAGATAAATAAACTGTGTAAATACATCTAAATGCTATTTCAGATGCAGATTCCAGAAATGTTTTCTTATGTTGTTATAAAAGACACTAAGTACCGGATGAAGTGCTTCTTATTCTTACCCAAAAATACAAAATGGAAAATCAGTGGATTAAGGCCACTTATATTAGGCACTTTTTTTTTTAGGTTTTTAATGTTTATTTTTCAATGTTAATGAAAGTGACACCAAGAGTTAAAAAACAGGAAAATCATTTGCGGGGGCTGTGCCGGGGCTAAACAAGTTTCTGATGGGGCTATAGCCCCGTCAAGCCCCGCCACTGTTTTGCAATTTGACGTTGAGGAACATTGTTTCTAAAGTATTCCACAATCTTTTTATGCACTCTTTCACAGGCTCTCCGCCTCTGCCCATCTTTACTTCTGAGAGACTCTGCCTCTCTAAGACATCCCTTTTATAGCTAATCATGTTACAGACCTGATGTCAATTAACTTAATTAGTTGCTAAATGTTCTCCCAGCTTGCTACTCAAGCTGTATGAATATTTTTTATATTTATTTGCTTCTTTTCCATTTTGCATTTGCTTGTACTTTTACTTTCAATACTTAAGTACGTTTAAGATTTTAAAAATACTTTTCATACTTAAGTACAATAAATATCACATACTTTAAGACTTTTACTCAAGTAGTATTCTAAACGGTGACTTCAACTTCTACCAAAGTCATTTTTTGGTAAGATATCTGTACTTGTACTTGTGTATGGCTTTCAGGTACTTTATACACCACTGATTAAACTATACATGCATACATGATGCTGTTTTGTTTCTAATTAAGCAACTTAATTATATGTCTTAAAGGTAAACTTTTCGAAATTGAGATTCATACGTCATCTGAAAGCTGAATAAATAAGCTTTCCATTGATGTATGGGTTGCTAGGATAGGACAATATTTGGCCGATACAATTATTTGAAAATCTGAAATCTGAGGGTGCAAAAAATTCTAAATATTGAGAAAAATTGCCTTTAAAGTTGTCCAAATGAAGTTCTTAGCAATGCATATTACTAATCAAAAATTAAGTTTTGATATATTTACGGTAGGAAATTTACAAAATATCTTCATGGAACATGATCTTTACTTAATGTCCTAATGATTTTTGGCATAAAAGAAAAATCAATAATTTTGACCCATCCAATGTATTTTTGGCTATTGCTACAAATATACCCCAGCGATTTCAGACTGGTTTTGTGGTCCAGGGTCATATATATGGTTTATAAACATAAATTTAAACATTATGCACTTTAGATAGTCGTGTTATTTTATTGCTTTGAAGAAACATGCATTAGTAATATTTTGCTCGATGCGCCTTCTTATGGCCTCAGGAGAGAAGCCAAAAGCTTTTTTTCCCCGACTGAAATTATGCCTTTTAAATTCGAATATAATACGAATATTGATATTTTAGTACAGAGTTCAAATTTAGTTTTTCAGCCATTTTGACAGCCCTAATCGGCATTGGCTGTCAAAAAACCAAAATCAGTCAACCACTAATGAAAATACAGGCAGTAACCACCTAAGGTAACCTAAAAACACCTCCTTACCCTCTTTTTAGATCTGCTTCTGGGTAGCATGTAGATGTCTTCCATCTCCTTCTGCTTCTGCTCTTCCTCCACCTTCCGCCGCTGCTCCTCTGGAATTATGTCATCCCAGTCACGTATAGGCTTCTCAAGATCTGGTGTGCTTTCATCCATGGTGAAGTTAGCAACCTATCAGAAGGAAAACACACAGTTCATGCTGGGCCAAGGCTCAGGAGAAAATATGCTGCTTAACATTAAAAGTTTTAACAGACTCTTGAGTACCTTAAACTGTGACAGAAGCTCATCTGTAGCACTAGATCCTTGATCGCTCTCTCTGGTTTCAGCAAGCCGCAAGATCTCATCGATGTCCATTTCCTGTGGTTCTGATTCCTCCCCCTCAGGTTCCTTAAACAGATCCTCGGCTCCAAACTTCAAGATTGCTGTCAATTCTTCTTTACTGAAGGGGTTTGAACTGGAGATGGCCAACACACGCAGGCATACATTATGTGTTATATGTTCAATACATGCTTAAAACAACATTCTGCTAAGAGAAATGTAATTTTTTTCTACTTAATATTCAAGGTTCTCACTTTGAATTTCCTGAGTTGTTATCCAGTACGGTTCTCCCAGTGGTGTCCATTCTCTGAATCACAAGATGGTCTAGTACCATCTTCTTTTTGGCTCTTTCAATAATGTCTTCCTCCACTGTGCCTTTTGTGACCAGACGATAGATATTCACCTATGT
This sequence comes from Spinibarbus caldwelli, assembly GCA_039654775.1. Taxonomy (NCBI): domain Eukaryota; kingdom Metazoa; phylum Chordata; class Actinopteri; order Cypriniformes; family Cyprinidae; genus Spinibarbus; species Spinibarbus caldwelli. The sequence continues at coordinate 15,312,884 of CM077238.1, forward strand.
AAAGAACCCCAAAATATATTTAATTGCAGTCTACGTATGCTACTTATAACACTATCTCATACTCCTCCAAAAGTATGTGCGGTTACACATTAGGTCAAAGATTCAAGCTCTACTTACTTGCTTTTTCTGGCCAATCCTGTGGGCTCTGGCCTGGGCTTGAAGATCATTTTGTGGGTTCCAATCCGAGTCAAAGATAACCACTGTGTCGGCAGAGGCCAGGTTAATCCCAAGCCCTCCAGCTCGGGTGGACAGCAGGAAACAGAAGTCCTGTTAAAGACCGTGGACAGTGAGAACAAGAGCCAACTGCATTGTGATGAATGCTTGAATCTATTTATCCTATTCCAGGTTAATATGCATAAAAACTGGATAATAGTCTATGCCATGGTATAAATCAGTTTGTCTGAGCAACAGCATGCAGGTGGAGTGATTGTTAGGAAACCATTATTTTGCTTTGTGGTTTTACACAATATTTGGTGACATTAGTGGCACAGAAGTTATATCACCACCAATCAATATTATATGAATGATCAATTAGCCTTATTTCTACATATTACTAACCTAAAGGCAGTGCTTAAAACAAATGTACTGTATACAGTATACTTTATATTCTATTGTAGGAGTTACATTGTGTTAGAAAATTATTTTGCTTTATGATTTTTGCATTATTTTTAGTGACACTAGTGGTGCAGAATTTGCATCACTACTTAAATACAAATCAACCCTACATGAAATATAAAATCAACCTTATGGAACCTCAAACATCAATATATTGTATATACTGTATATTATATTTTAAGAGTTACATACCTTGTTAGAAAAACATTTTTTTCTTTGCAATTTTTAATTATTTTTGGTGACACTAGTGGCGCAGATGTTGCATCACTACTTAAATACAAATCAACCTTGTATAAAATCAACCTTATGCAACCTCAAACATCAATATATTGCATATACTGTATATTTTAAGAGTTATATTACTTGTTAGAAAATCATTATTTTGCTTTGTGATTTTTTGCCTATTTTTGGTGACGCTATGGGTGCAGAATTTACATCACCACTTAAATACACATCAGCCTTGTAGAACTTATGAAACATTCATTTATCGTATATACTGTATATTTAATGAGTTTACTGTAGAGTTTTTGAACACATATGGGCCTTCTTGTTTCAATCTGACAGAACTGTTTTGACCCTTTATGAATTACATTTACATTCTTCTAATAATTACATAAGGCCTGTATTTCCCATGGATGAAGCATTCCCAGAACCAGTAAAGTGCCTTGTCAACTGAGTTCTGACGCAGAGAGCTGATTGGAACATCACAACCATAGCAAATGTCTCCAGACAGTGCAGCTCTGCCCAAACAAAACAAACACGCATGCCATAGTTTAGGATCTTACCTCAGAGCCTTCTGCATTAAAGTGGTCCAGTGCTTGTTTTCTGATCTCTCCCTTGATGGAGCCGTCCAAACGCTGAACATGAGAGGAAACACAGATGCGGTTAAGGAATGTCAAGCGAGGCACTTTGACCAAACTAGGGCACCTCAGCTAGATATACACCCATAAAATCCTAAAACCCCCTAAGTCACCACAAAATTATGACGACACTGAAGATGTTTTGCCAGACCAAAACAACATTAAGACGCAAGCTGTGCTAATGCTCAAAGCTGCACCGATCAAAAAATAACCAAGTGATAAAAATAGGCTCAGGGAACTTGCTGTCTGAGCAGACCTACTGCAAGCCTGACACATGATTCCCTAAATCACCCGAGCCAAGTCCATACAAGCTACACCTCTGAATGTCTCCTCAGACATTACAAAATTACAAATTGTCAACTGTACAAGGACACTAAGCAAGTGCATTCGCATAATTTTGTAATTGAGTACTCGGTAGCACACAAAAACAAGTACCACATTTTCCCGGAAAACACGTGTAAGTGCAGCACCGGGTCAAAATTTCACTGAGGAGAGAAAAAATGTGACTCGGGTTGTGGAAAATATGGTAATCCATTTCTTAAAAGAATTCAAATGCAAATTAAAAAGAACTTAAGTATGCAATGTATTTTGTTTTATTCGGAAATGTTACATCACTGATAATAGTTTTCATTAGGGGTGTGGAAATTAATTATTGCATCGATGCAGAATCGTCCGCATCACGATGCATCGATGCAGTAATAGACCATAATCGATTATAGCCTACTGACGTCATTCGCATAGGCGCTTGTCCACGCGAGTATTAAAAATGCACTCTCTTTTTTTTTAAATCTGAGCTTGGCTTTTTCCCGCATTTGGTAGAGACAATCGCGGCAGGCTTCATTGCACAGAATATGCGCTGTGAGACACGTGCGTATTGCTTGACAGTGTTTCCACTTGCTGATATTGTAGTCTTTTACTTTAGACATGCTTTCATTTCTGCCGTTTGGAATGCAGTATGTATTAGATGCATGAAACTCACGTACTGACGCATGCGCTTTGTGTTTGTTTGTCCTGAAGCTCGTGGCTGCGTTTAAATGCATTTGCATCCCCGAATACTTTTATGAAATTGATGTAAACAATCAGTTATGTTTTCAGAACAGGACAAAACATCTGATATGTCGAAATAGATCTGTGCATTAGTGTGAATGCAGCCTATTAGCTGTCACTGTTTATGATTTCATCAGTAATAGGCTAATCAATTGCCAATAATGCTGCGGAAAAACCCATAACTATGATTGTCTGTAAACCTTTGGATACTTAAAGCACTCTTAGATACTGAAAGTGCTTTTTGTTTATCACTTGTAATTGTCTTTTCCCCCCTTTATTTCTTTATATTTGCTTGTATGTTTTGAAGTTATATTTACTTTAATTCTTAATAATTAATAAGTTAATTATATATTAATTAATATTAATAACTAAAGTAGTAGCCTGCTTATATAATTTTAATAAAACTGCACAAAATAAATTTGATATAATCGTGATGCATCATGACATGATAATCGTAACTGAACTGAATCGTGAAACCAGTGCTGATTCACACCCCTTGTTTTCATGCAAGTTAACTTCAAACCCTTGTGTATGATTAAAAAAAATATGGATCAACGATTTTGATGACATCACCCTGCACTTCAGCTTCTCATCAAACTTTGTTCAAATCAAATGCTCTCTAGAAAGCGAAGCATCCCGCCCCCTACACTATAAATAAACGCTGAAGCTGCGGCTGAAATCGGTCACTTGTTCACATAATTAGTATTTTCTGTATGGTGAATGGCACGTAGGGCTGCAACAAACGATTATTTTGATAATCGATTAATCTAACGATTATTAGACCGATTAATCGACTAATCATCGATTATCTCACTGATTAATCAGTAGACTTTGATTATTCAGCTTTTGCAATTAGTTAAAATATTAAGTTATACATATTCTAACATAAAGGTCACTTCAGCTTTAGAAAATCATTATGTAATTACAATTATTATTGGTAACACTTTACAATAAGGTTCATTAGTTAACATGAACTAAGAATGAACAATACTTCTACAGCATTTATTAATCTTAATGTTAATTTCAGCATTTACTAATGCATTTATAAAAATCACAAGTTGTGTATTTTAACATTGGTAAATGCACTGTGAACTAACATGAACACACAATGAACAATTGTATTTTTATTAACCAACGTTAACAAAGATTAATACATAAATGTAATAAATGCATTGTTCATTCATGTTAATTAATACATTAACTAATGTTAACAAATGATACCTTATTGTAAAGTGTTACCAATTCCTTATACAAATAGATGTATTTGGCACACAAAATGAGATGACAGACAGAGACACTCTAAAAAGTAACTGAATGACACATCTTGCACATTCTGCCTAACATCTCCTTTTGTAAGTCTTATAGATAAGAAACAAAATAAAGGTAAGTGATAAGACGCTTTGGATAAACTATTTTATTCACAACGTAATGTCTTAAAATACCTTATAGGGTTATAATAACCAAAACAGTCCTTAGCTAGATCAAGCTTTGATCTCTGTAAACCAAACTGTCACTTTAATTAAATTGTTTTTTTTCCCCATTAATAAAAATATTTTATCATTAGATAGCTCCACACTGGAGAGCTGCTTTATAACAGAAAATCAAGTTGTAATTCTAACTGAAATCGACACTGACTCTGGTTTTTCATGTTTAATACCGTAAAGCTGCTTGAATTAACGCTATCTATTGCATAAAGTACTATATAAATAAACATGATGTGACCGGACTTTACTGGAGTACTGAACTGCAGAGCTCATGCAAACATCCACATCGTTGTAATCACATGCATTTTTCACTGCTGCTTTCACACTGCTGTCAGTTTCTGTTGTGTTTATTTCGTTACTGAGAGGAAAGAGTGCAATATATATATTTACATATTCATCCAAACGCCGTTCGGATGCACTTTCTCTGAAGCGCTGTGTCTTCTCTTGAATTGCATCCAGGAGGGCTGAACTACAGTCTTGCGCTACAGCGCCACACTGGTCAAACCGCAGTATTGCAGGCTCTTACATTTGGTCATATGAGATCAAACAACTACTCGACAACAAAAAATATTTGTCGACAATTTTTTATTGTCGACGTTGTCGATAATGTCGACTAATCGTTGCAGCCCTAATGGCACGTAGTGCACTATACAGAGGATAGGGAACAATTCAGACAGTGTAAATATGCTTTCCATTGGGGCAAAAGAAGTCTGGTTTCGTGCTGTGTCCCGCTAACCGCAGCACCGCACACACAGTCTGCTCCGGTCCAGAGACACGACAGCAAGGAGCAGATCATATGCGTGAATCGGTGCAGACAACAAAACGTTTCGGACCCATTTGAATTCTACACAGAATGCTATATTTTATAACAATATGGATGAGACTGCGGCTGTCATATGCTGTCAAATGCGGCTTTACCAAGCTCAACGGCTCTGGTCCAAACTGTGATATAAACAAAACGCTATTGGCTATTTAAAACAGGGGACGGGACTGCTTGATATATCACCTCAAGTTTACAGAGAAACTAATTTGAAAAGTAGACTTCCACCATTAGCATAATAGAAGTATACAAATGTCTCAATACAAAGTTTAAAACATTCTTGTTCAGAAAAGCAAGTAGTGAAAGTACAAAAAACACCGATAAGCGACCAAGTATCTTTTCATCTTTACCACAGATCCTCATATGTTATTATTACTTTTCATTATATAGAAATATTGCCACATGGCTTCATCTCTTATCACCTTAACGGCACGTATCCACAGCACCACCCAGTGCATTCAGTGATCACTGCGAGATTTAGGTACATGACTCAGTGCCCTGCTGAAAAAAACAGCATATGCTGGTTAGGTAGGTTTTGAAGCATAGATGCTGGTTTGAGCTGTTTTAAGCTGGTCCTTAGCTGGTCATGTGCTGGTCACGTGCTGGTCCTAAGCAACTAGCTCCTGCTCAGGACCAGCACATGACCAGCTTAAACCATTTTATGACCAGCACATGACCAGCTTAAACCATCTTATGACCAGCTTAAACCAGGTCATGACCAGCTAATGACCAGCTTAAACCAGCTCAAACCAGCATCCATGCTTCAAAACCTACCTAACCAGCATATGCTGGGTTTTTTCAACGGTGGGGAAATATTTTTCACTGATGTTTACGCCAGGCAAAGACACACAGGAAAATCAATTAGGGAACAACTTAAATAATGCTTTAACTAGTCGGCCAGTCAATTGCACTTGCCTAGTAGGCATCTTTCTAATTAGGGTCCATGGGTTTGCTTTGATGCTGTACATACAAACAATTTAACACTTGGCAGTTCAGATCATACCTGAAACGGATATCGTTTCAAAGCCAGGTATTCAGCAAGGATGTCCAACATTCGGACCATCTGAGAGAAGATGAGTACGCGGTTGCCTCTCTCCCTGAGACGCGTGAGAAGCTTGTCCAGCAGAACCAGTTTCCCGCTGCCTCGCACCAAGCTCTGAACAAACATTAACAAACAACCTCAAAAAAGATGTTCTCCTAAGAACAAAATCATTCTGTTCCAATCTAGGAGAGTCATACCTGTAGGTGCTCTTGTGTTTTTTCATTCTCAACCTCCTCTGGTTGTTTGATGAGGAAACCATGGTTACAACATTTCTTCAGCTCCATGACAATGTTCAGAAAGCCAGAAGAGCTGCCTCTGGTGCCTTTAGACAAGGCTTTGAAGTTTCTTGTTAGGATCCATCTGAAAAGGTCACATTACAAATGAACAGCGATGAGATGGACAGATGTTCTCTGAACACTTGCATTCCAACTGCATGCAGTCTTAGAGTCTGGAATCAAAATTTGGCTCAATCAAAGAGTTACTCGATTTAGAGAGCTACTGGCAAGAGGCATGAAATCGGATAAAACAGCGCTCACTTGTAGAACTGTTTTTGCTGGGCAGACATGTCAACTCTGAGGATTTGCTCCACTTTTGCCGGCAGGGATTTCTCCACATCTTTCTTGACACGACGCAGTAGGAATGGCTCCAGAACTTTGTGGAGGCTCTGATAACCATTATCTCTGCCTTTACCATGCTCATCCTCAAAATCCTCCCAGAACTCAAACCTAATGGGAGGCAAAGTCAAAAACGGGGGTTTTAAACTTTTTGACGCCAAGGACCCCCGAATATGATGACCCCCTAACTAAAATATAAAGGCAGCTACATAAGTTCATGTTAAAAGACCCATTTATACTGTGTGAGAAGAGAACATACTAAATATAATACTAACAGAGTACTGCTTATTTCTTAAAGTAAGTAATTAGATTTTAATTCAAAGGGATATCTCAGCAAAAAATTCTGTCATCATTTACCAAACATCTGACGGTAGCCATTGACATCCATAGTAGTTTTTTTCCATACTATGGAAGTCAGTGGCTACCATCAAGTGTTTGGTTACCAATATTCTTCAAAATATCTTCTTTTGTGCTCAACAGAAGAAAGAAACTCAAAGGTTTGGAACAGGTAGAGGGTGAGTAAATGATTACAGAATTTTTATTTTTGGGTGAACTTCACCTTAAATAATGATCTAAAAATACACTACCATTCAAAGATTTTCTGGTAAAGACCAAAGGTTTTTTGTAACACTTTACAATAAGGTTTAATTTGTTACACATTAGTTAACAAACTAACAATGAAAAATACTTCTAAAGCATTTATTAATCTTAGTTAATGTTGATTTCAACATTTGCTAATACATTATTAAAATCAAAAAGTTGTATCTATTCATTTTATTTAATGGACCTGAGCTAACATGGACTAACAAACAACAGTTATAATTTCAATTAACTAACGTTAACAAAGATTAATACTGTAACAAATGTATTGCTCATTGTTAATGCATTAAATGTGGTTAACATATGGAACCTTATTGTAAAGTGTTACAGATTTTTTTAAATGTGTGTTTTAAGTCTATAATGCTCACCGTAAAAACAGTAATATTGTGAATTATTGCCATTGAAAATGGCAGTTTCTATTTTAATATATTAAAAAATGCCATTTATTTTTGTGTTGGTTAAGCTGTATTTTTAGCAGCCATTTTGAGCAGTAATGTAAACAGTATACAGAAGCATTTTCAATTCAAATTTATTAGTACAGCGTTTTCGCTATATTTATATATATACAATATATATATAAAATCTAAGATATATTTACTACATCTACGTCTTAAATTAACATTTTAACTGACATTTTTCTTTTCTCTCAATTTTTCTGGTGGACACCAAATGGCAAAAATGAACCTGCAAACCCACAGTGTGAGTACCTACTTGTCAGGCATAAGAAAGTGCAGAAGGGACCACAGTTCTTTGAGCGAATTCTGCAGTGGGGTCCCAGTAATGAGCAGCCTGTGATTGGATCGAAAGTCGATCAGAGTTTTATATAGCAGCGAGTCGTCATTCTTAAGCCGGTGAGCTTCATCAACTCCGAGGAAAGCCCAGTTTATATTCCCCAGCACTCCCTGCACACACAGACAAGTCTTGACTCAATCATTTGTGAATAATGAAGAACAACTCATTTCTATGACACACAATCCAAGTACAAAATATTAAATCAAAGATATAGGAGTAACATACCTTGTCCTTCAGTAGAATTTCATATGTGGTCAAAAGTGCATTAAACTTGATCCTTTTTGTCTGCTGGTGGATCCATTCATAGTCCCGGATCTGGTCAAAAACAGAGAGTTATACCTCAAACCAGCATTATTATAACAAGTTGGATTCTTTGTGGTTGGATTGTCTCAGCATGAGTACTAGCTTACTGTCTTTCTACTTGTGACGTCTCCCAGGTACACCACTACATTCATGTCCGGGGCCCATGTATCAAACTCCCTCTGCCAAGAAGTGAGGGTTGACAGGGGTACCACCAGGAGGAAGGGACCATAAAGCTGATGCTGATGGAAAAGGTAGGAAAGGAAGGAGATCGTCTGAATGGTCTTTCCCAGGCCCATTTCATCAGCCAAGATAACACTGTTACACCTACAGAAAAGAACAGAAACCAGAGATGAAGAAGCATGGTTCATTCAAAATCAAGAGCTAATATGAAGCTTGATATTAACTACCTTTTTTTTTTAATTAACTAAAACTATTAAAATCACTTTTGTTAATCAAAATAATAAAACAATAAATATTAGAAAGATTAAAATAAAATTCAATAAAAAATGTTGTCTCAGCAACAAAAGATAAAGTACTAAAACTGAATTTAATGAAAATAATTTAAAGCTAAAGAGAATAATAGTAAATACAGAAAGAAAAATAATAATAGTAATATAAATATAAAAACAAAATTGCTAAAACTAAAATTAAAACGGAAGTAAAAAAAAAATTAAAAGCTTCACAATATTACTAAATAATAGTATATAAATAATACTAAAATAACACTATTATATACAATTTTCTTTTTTTAATAATGATTTCTTATTTTATAAATTTGAATATTAATAATAGCTAATGACATTTAAATTTTATTAAATGAAAACAGAATGACACGTAACATTGAAGTGTTTCTACAATAAGTTAATATTATTTAAAGGTTTCCCAAGCAATTATTTCAGTAATTAAACAGTCAGTTAAAAAAAAAGTACTCTTTTTAGTACTGTTGTTTATTTAAAAATTTAATAAAGCAACACTTTAAGTAAGTTTTATTTATACTTCAAGGCTTTCTGCACGGAAATAATATTTTGACAAATCAAACGCCAATGCATGTACTTCATCAGTAACAAAGTATTAAATTCCTGACTAAAAGCTCCACTTGTATGTTACATACCTGCACCAGGAGTGAGCGAGCCAGTTCACTCCATCTAACTGGTAATCTCTGAGTTGAAGGACCTCATCTCCAATGTAAGAAGGCTGCTTCTTCAAGGCCACAAATCTTGGCCTCTGTTTCAATACCTTCCATTTGGACCAAAAAAAAAAAAAAATTATGACAACTTCAACACCTTTTCCCAAAGAAGAAAGAAAAGCTCCATCAGTACACAATCTCATACTCACCTTACAATCTTTGGAAGGAACGGTCTTACATGCATTTCTGTTTTGGAAACTATCAACGCATGCCTGAAATTTCTTTCCGATTAATGCACCATCCTCCCATGTGCACTCCGCATATGGCAGCCCCATCCACTTACACAGATACTCTGGCTCGCTGGAACTGGTTTTATGGGCTGTTGCGACATTACAGAATATCATTAAAGTAGTAAACATCTCTCTTGACCAAGTAGATCAGAAATAGTGCAATTTCAAAAGCAGCAAACTTACAGGGAATGTCTGAAGGTGGTTGCGATTTCCCAGTTCTTGTTGCTGATTAAATGAGAGAAAAAGAAAATGAATAACAGATTGTAACAGTTTTTTTGCTTTTGAAAATAATACTTTACACTGATCAAGAGAGACAAAGACATTTACAATAAATCCTACAAAGAATCCTAAAAAAAAAAAAATCTCTCTCTCTCTATTATATATATATATATATATATATATATATATATATATATATATACACATATACACACACACACACACACACACACACTAGTGCTGTCAATCGATTAAAAAATTTAATCGCGTTAATCACAGTCATGGACTGTGATTAATCATGATTAATCACAAATTTAAAATACCAGGATTTACCTGTAAATGTGTTAAATGTGTGAAATAAAGAAATGCATGACAAACTAGTTTAAGGAAACAGAACCTTTCACATCTCCGCCAGGTATGAGACATAATCCTTATTATTTTTTTGTTTTTATTCAGCCATAATCAGCCTTTAAACTGGCAATACGTTTACCAAGCCACATCGCTTCAATCCCAGTATACATTTACCCAACTATTATCAAAAGTATTTCTAAATAAATACAAAACATTTTCTTGCGACCTTACATGAAGTAGGGTATTATATTGACAAAATGCATTATGAAGAAGAATTGCACCTGTTCTGCAGGTGCATTAGAGCTAATATTAGCATCATGCTTCATAAGACAATTTATGAGATTAATAGTACACTTTTACTCAGAACTCACTTTAAACCACCATCGAGTGTTTGTAATAACTTCCTTTTGCGATCACATGTGGAATTTGGTCGTTTACTGTTGTTAAAATATGCCATTTATAGCCTTTTATATCGCTGCACAAATTATCATTTCAGATGTACACATTCATCTCAAGAAAATCACATACAAACCATATCCTATCGTAATTGTGTTTATTATCTTATATAATCTATAGTGGCTGTTGTCATGTTTATTTCTGCTGTGTAAAAGCCTTAACATGTATGCTCAGGCTGAAACTCACGTTGTTTGTGATGTTAAAGCCGCCTCTCTGTTCTTAAGTTGCAGGTATATATTCCAAGTGTAATACACATTAGTAAAAAGATCTATTTTAATTTTTATTTGTCTATATACACTTTGGATGGTCGCGGTACATTATAAAAGTAGCCCAAAAAACCGCAACCCACGGCTCTGTATTTTTTTTTTCCCCCGCGACTGTATTTTCAAAATAGCCCACTAGTGCCACTAACATTACCCTGGCAACACTGGTTCGCTGTACCCTTATCACACAATGATAGATAACCTTCCGCGCTGCGATGACGGCAAGAAGTTGGGGTCAAACCTTATCAAACGATTAATTCATGTTAAAAAAATATTAACGCGTTAAAATTTTTAGATTAATCGCATGCGTTAACGCGTTAAAGTTGACACCCCTAATATATACACACACACATCATGGTTTCCACTAGGGGGTGTAATGGTACACATATTCGTACTGAAAATTTTCGGTACAGGTCTTTCAGTTCGGTACGCATGTATACCGAACAAATTTTTTATTTTTTTTTATGTTTTTTTTCAGGAAATTCAGACAATAAATGCTGTTTTGGTGCTCTTTGATGTGGCGTGACAGACTGCTGTATAAACGCTTCAGTTTAAATGGCAGCGCGGAGCGCGTCTCAGCGTGATCATCCCTTCCTTCTTTACTTCTAGTTTTAATGCGAAATAAACCTGAATGAACATCTTATGCCTCATGTAATCACTCAATCAGTGTTTCAATCGTGGAAAGACATCATTAAAACAGCTTGTAAACAAAATTTCACATAGCATTTCATTTACCTCAGGCAAGTCATCAGTGTTAGTTCGCTAGAAAATAAGTCTAGGCTGGCTAGATGCTCATTATGTTTTATTTTACCTGTTAGTGATGTCTGAATTGTTGAATTTATGTTTAAATAAATCTTTTATGAAACAAGTTATGACAGCCACTGTGTAACTGATTATATTTCAACAACAAATAGAAATTGTATAATTTAGAAGTTAACTTAAAGCTGCAGTCTGTAACTTTTTTTGGTTAAAAATGATCCGAAATCAATATTTGAGAAAGTACATAACCAGCCAGTGTTCAAAACTATCGCCTTACTTTAGCCCGATTCACAATGGTTATCTTATAATAATGTTTTCTAATTTGAGTGGCATGGGTAGGTTTCCGCGGGAAATTCGAGCATGGCACTGCGTCATTACGTCACATCTGTAAACATGAAGTTTTCCCGGCTACTAGGCTATGGCACGTGAGGATCCTGCAGGTGGTGGATCATTTGTAGCCTTTTCTCACAACAGCTCGAATAATTAAACTTATATTGATGGCGAATCCAGAAAAGGATTATGTGTTTATGAAACACGTGTGAATGAAATTAAATTATATTCCAGTTTTAAATGTGGTTCTGATTACAGATAGCCAACGTGGGATTACACAAGTTTTTGTATTTTAAATAGAACCAGTTTGAAGGAAGATTAATTTGCTTTTTGGATTAAAAGAATTTCTTAATATGAAATTTGAATGGTATGACAATTAGATATTAGACTGTACAGAAATTGAAATCTACACGCTAATACTATACTCATAGTCACGCAATGCTGATGTTGTTAACATTAATAATTTGAGAACAAAGTATAATAAGATTTATTGTAATGCTTTTTTCCTCAGTTGGGCAGAACAAACGTGGCAGACTTATTACTTACTTAAGATGGCAAATTACGGTGAAAATTCTGATTTGGGTCATATATTCCAAGACATAGGCAGTAAATATCCACACCGGTGCAGTGACTGACAACTATACATTCACCTCAAAACATTAGATTCATCCGCGCTGGAGCCGTGCCGGAACACCGGATCACGACCCCGCGCACTGAAGATAATTCCGCACGAAACTGCAATTCCAGGTATTCAAACATAGAGGGCGACAAAGAGGTAAAAGTTATGGACTGCAGCTTTAAAAGCTGCATTGTGCACAATTTACATGTTTGCATACATTTTTTATATTTGAGTGCTGATTATTATAGTTAAAAACAAATAGTAATTGAATTTAAGTTTGGGCTTTGTTATTAATTGTAACCTTATAGTAATGTAAAAGAGCTCACTATAGTTTAGACCAGAAGCTGAAGTAGATTTTTATCCCTAAGAAATTTCTAATTAGAATTGAATATTAATTTATAATTTATATTAAAAAAAAAAAAAGGCAATGTGTTGTTTTTTTTCCTCCTGCTGTACTGAAACCATACCGAACGGTGACATCAAAACCGAGGTATGTACTGAAACGTCATATTTCTGTACCGTTACACCCCGTTTAACATTGATAATAATAAGAAATGTTTCTTGAGCACAACATCAGCATATTAGAATGATTTCAGAAGGATCATGAAGACTGGAAAAATGGCTGCTGAAAATTCAGCTTTGTCATCATAAAAAATTATATTTTTAAATATATTAAAACAGAATACAGTCATATTACAGTCATATTAAATTGTAATAATATTTCATAATATTACTGTTTTTACTGTATTTTTGATCATATAATGCAGCCATGACATGCTAGGAGAGATTACTACTAGGGTTGTCACAATACCATAAAAATGTCTTACGATACTATACCAGCAGAAGTATCGCGATACCAAGTAGCATCATGATATCACGCAGTATTGTGTTAATTTAAAATTAAATTCTACAAAATGAATCAATTTCATAAATAGATGTAAATGAAAACAGACAAGATTTTTCTCTGAATACTTCATTAATGTGAATGAATGACTGGCTATTGTTATCCATGAAATGATGTAAACAATACTCACCTTATCACTGCACAGAAGCTGCATGAAGTGACATTTAGATGTGGTATTTATACATTTAGACTGTATTTATAATTGCATAGATAATGTTATGAGATTAATGTTTTAAATTCAAAATTCTAAATATAGAAATATGTTGGAAAATAATGCAATATGCCTTTTAGATGGGAAACTTAAAACCGCCAGCAGGTGGCAGCAAGTGTTCATGATTGAATCACTGAGTCATTCAAATGATTTTTTCAAAACGGCTGAATTCTTCAGGAGCGAATTAAATCATAGACTGTTTTTATCATAGACTGTAAAAAAAAAAGATGGACGACCCGTCTCCACTTCCTTCCACTGTAGAAAAGTGAAGCCAAAGGATCTCAGTATGGCCGTTTGCCATCTTGAGAAAATGACGTCATCTGGAGCCAGAGTCTGCGCAGTAGTGTTGTGAGGTGGAGCCACAGAACCCAACTCCCGCCCAAACTCCCAAAGACCCAATCAACCATAACGACACGCCCCGTTTTTATAGCATCAAATTACTAGGTAAAATGAAACTTATCACAAAAACGAACAATTGAACATATATCAGCATGATAATAACTACCTTAAATGACCAAAACCATATTTCTGAAAATTGTATTGGAAGTTTAATTTATTTTTTTTATTTTGACTCAAAATCCATTCGTTTACATGGACAGGGCGGGGTTTATGAACTGTTCTGCAGCCAGCCACCAGGTGGCGATCAAAGAGCCCGCAGCTTTACTTTTCAGGACGTGTGAGGCACACCCGGTTTTTATGAATGGCTTAGTGAATCAGTGATTCGCCCAAGCCAACGCAGATTTGGATTCGAACACAGAAACGAAACAAAAACAGCACTCTTGACTCTTGCTCGTGTCGTATTGCCGAACTGTTAGGCGCATTTTTGCTCGCATATCGCAAGTTAGCAGCATGTATATTAAAACATTCATTTATAATGTAAAAAAAAATATAAATAAATTAAAAAAAATAATATATATTTATTATCTAATGATTGATAAGAACCAAGTGCAAAGTCGCTATGTTGATGAATGGAATTCATTCGTGATCGCAAAGATGCTTGAAGAAACGAACTATTACACCTGTTGTAGAAGTGGTCCAATGAATAAAACTGCGAGAATACTTTCTTGTAAGATATTACGGTGTTGAATAAGTGATGCTTGAGCTGCTATTTTTTAAAATAACATCAGACGGTCTAAATCAGACCCTTTCTTTTGATAAACTGCAGCATGAGCAACGATCGTGCAAGTACTTCTCATTGAACAGAAGCATCAGGAAACACTCAATACCATATAAAGCGTATACACAGCCTGTACTACACAGAGCACAGCAGAAAGACATTTGGCAATCAACTTGTAATGTTTCTGCTGGCATGCATGTTTAAATGAACAATTAAAATAGTGTTCCTGCTGTGCATACAACACATCTTACGGTACTACCATGTGGACGATACTACCGTTTAAAAAATGCAATGGCACCGCGGGTATTTTTAAGCTTTAGTATTGCCCTACTTACTACATTTCAAAAGTGTGGGGTTGGTAACTTTTTTTTATTTATTTTTTTTAAGTGTCTCACCAAGGCGCTAATATATATATATATATATAGGCGCACAAAATAGATGACCGACAGAGAAAGTCTCTCCTTCACCTTGTAATTAGCTGTATGAAAAAGTAACTGAATGACATATCATTCTGCCTTACATCTCCTTTTGTAAGTCATATGGATAAAAAACAAAATAAAGGTAAGTGACAAGACATTTTATTTTTGGATCAACTATTTTATTCACAAAATAATCTTTCTTAAAATACCTTATGGGTTATGGTAATCAAAACAGTCCTGAGCTAGATCAAGCTTTGATCTTTGCAAACCAAACTATCACTTTAATGAAATAATTATTTTTTTCCCACTAATAAAAAGCTTTTATCACTAGCTAGGTCAACACTGGAGACCTGCTTGATTTAAGGCTATCTATTGCATAAAGTACTATACTGCAGAGCTCGTGCAAACATCCACATCGCTGTAATCAGATGCATTTTTAACTGTTGCTTTAACAGTTTTTGTTGTGTTTACTTCATTATTGAGAGGAAAGCGCGCAGCATATATTTACATATTCATTCAAACACCGCTCAGCAGCTTCAGGATTTGCAGCGTTTGCTCTGAAGCGCTTTCTTCTCTTGAATTGCATCCAGGAGAGCTGAATTACAGTCTTGCGCTACAGCGACACACTGGTCAAACCGCATTATTGCAGGCTCTTACTAGGTCATATGAGATCAAACGACTGCTCGACAACAAAAATATTTGTCGACAATTTTTTATTGTCGACGTTGTCGATAATGTCGACTAATCGTTGCAGCCCTACTTTATAATAGTATTTTTGTCAAAGATTATAATTACATATTCATTCATTTGTTGTTTTTCTTTAAAGTAAAGTTGTCTATATTTAGTAGATTGTGTGTAAAACACAAAAGAGTGATGAGCAGGTCAACACACTGAGGTATAGAAATTCTACACTGATTTAAAAAACCTGCGCTGGAATCGGCTTGATATCGGTAGATACTCAGAATTCTCAGTATCGGATCGGTATCGGTTCTGAAAAAGTGGTATCGAGCCAGCCCTAATGTATACACAAATATATATGTGTGTGTAATTATATTACAATTTCAATGCAGCCTTAGTGAGCAGAAGACAGTTCTTTCAAAAACATTAAAAAAGCTTACTCACACCAAACATCTAAACTGTACAGTAGTTTATCAGTGGTAAGATTATCTTACACGAGTCAGCACTTACCGATCACTCTCTCTATTATCTGGAATTGCTTGCTCAGGTCATTGGTTAGTTCTTGCTGGCAGTTGTAATATTCTAAATCTTCAGGTGATGCTTTCCTCATCCTAAAAAACAATTGTAATTTCAAAGTTTGGTGTCAGTTTTTAGTCTGTAAAAAAATGGTGTTCATGTTCGGCTTCAAGATGCCAGTTTCTTCCAGAGATCATATAAAAATGAAAATATAGCATCTCAATGAGCACTGACCAAGCATTAAGCTCTTCGTTTTTCTTCTTGAAGTTTTCCAGCTTTTTCATCCCTTTGACTTTCTGCTGAGTGAGGGAATCTACACTCTCCCAGGTGCTGTGGATGTATGACCAGCCTTTCCACTTGATGAGGAACTGAGTTTCCCCTTCATCTTTCTCAGGGTCAAAGTCTGCTCCAGGGTCCCCATTTTCCTCAATAGCATAGAGAGTTGTGGAAGCTCCAGTAGCTGTAAACAAGGTGGAGAAAAATTAACGGCTTTAATAAACAAGCACAATAGCTGGTGTGTATGACAGAATATTAAGTATAAAAAGAAAAACCTAAGTTCTTTACCTCCTTTTTTGCCAATTTTGGTCTCAAGGACCTTCTCAATGGTTTCACTGTCATCGTCCTGTTGCTCCTCGGCTCCTTCTGCCATTTCAATAAGGTCATCAGAGTCCGTCTCAAAATCATTCTGGTCCTCCTTGTAACTGCAATACATACTTCATTACTGCTCTGCCAAGTCATCATACTTAATTGGTCAATCACAAATAAGAATGTAAATGAAGGGAAGGAAAAAGAAAAGTTACTGAATGCTAGTTTGTATGGTTTTTAAAACTTTTATGCCATTTTCAAGAACAATTATTTATTGACTCTAAAAATGTAATTTGGTGTAAAATATATATGTGTGTGTGTGTGTGTGTGTGTGTGTGTGTGTGAGTGTGAGTGTGAGAGAGAGAGAGAGAGAGAGAGAGAGAGAGAGAGAGAGAGAGAATGAAATGGAACAGGAAAAATCCAAAAAATAAATAAACAAAATAAAAATAATAAGTCTACATACATGTTTTCTGTTGAATATAATCTTTTAATCTTAAAAATCTTATTTAATCTTAGTCTACAACAGACTACTTATATAAAATGCATATAATTGTTAGGTTATACAACTCGAATTCAAGAAATGTTGGGACGTTTTTTAAATTTGAATAAAATGAAAACTAAAACACTTTCAAATCTCATGAGCCAATATTTTATTCACAATAGAACATAGATAACAAATGTTTAAACTTAGAAATTTTACAATTTTATGCACAAAATGAGCTCATTTCAAATTTGATGCCTGCTACAGGTCTCAAAATAGTTGGGATGTGGGCATGTTTACCATGGTGTAGCATCTCCTCTTCTTTACAAAACAGTTTGAAGACATCTGGGCATCGAGGTTATGAGTTTCTGGAGTTTTGGTGTTGGAATTTGGTCCCATTCTTGCCTGATATAGGTTTCCAGCTGCTGAAGAGTTTGTGGCCATCTTTGACGTATTTTCCGTTTAATGATTCGTTAGATGTTCTCTATAGGTGAAAGATCTGGACTGCAGCAAGGCCAATTCAACACCCGAACTCTTCTACTACGAAGCCATGTTGTTGTAATAGCTGCAGTATGTGGTTTTGCATTGTCCTGCTGAAATACACTTCGTCTGGAAGGAGCATATGTTGCTCTAAAACCTTTATATACCTTTCAGCATTCATAGTGCCTTCCAAAACATGCAAGCTGCCCATACCATATGCACTTATGCACCCCCATACCATCAGAGATGCTGGCTTTTGAACTGAACGCTGATAACACGCTGGAAGGCCTCCCTCCTCTTTAGCCCGGAGGACATGGTGTCTGTGATTTCCAACAAGAATGTCAAATTTGGACTCGTCTGATCATAGAACACTTTTCCACTTTGAAACAGTCCATTTTAAGTGAGCCTTGGCCCACAGGACACGACTGCGCTTCTGGACCATGCTCACATATGGCTTCCTTTTTGCATGATAGAGCTTTAGTTGGCATCTGCAGATGGCACGGCGGATTGTATTTACTGACAGTGGTTTCTGGAAGTATTCCTGGGCCCATTTAGTAATGTCAATGACAGAATCATGCCGATGAGTGATAGTGTCGTCTGAGGGCCTGAAGAACACAGGCATCCAACAAAGGTCTTCGGCCTTGTCCCTTACACACAAAGATTTCTCCAGTTTCTCTGAATCTTTTGATGATGTTATGCACTGTAGATGATGAGATTTGCAAAGCCTTTGCAATCTGACGTATTCCACAATAATTTTACGCACTCTTTCACAGATTGGAGAGCCTTTGCCCATCTTTACTTCTGAGAGACTCTGCCTCTCTAAGACATCCCTTTTATAGCTAATCATGTTACAGACCTGATGTCAATTAACTTAATTAGTTGCTAGATGCTCTCCCAAGCTGAATCTTTTCAAAATTTCTCGCTTTTTCAGCCCTTTGTTGCCCCCGTGCCAACTTTTTTGAGACCTGTAGCAGGCATCAAATTTGAAATGAGCTCATTTAGTGGATAAAAGTGTAAAATTCCTCTGTTTAAACATTTATGTTCTCTATGTTCTATTGTGAATAAAATACTGGCTCATGTGATTTGAAAGTCTTTTAGTTTTTATTTTATAAAAATAAAAAAAAAGTCCCAACATTTCTGGAATTCGGGTTGTACGATAAGAATTGAGCGATGTAAAAATGAATGTTTCTCATGTATCATATTGGCTACATTTTAAATTTAACTAATAGGATTAAACTAAAAGACAGTTTGCTTGCTAATTTTTTTAACCCGAAAAATATAAAACTTCATAAATATATAAGTGTAGAATTTACTGTATGTATTAAATAACTATATATCCGAGTAAATGGTCATACTTCTGACAAGTATGGCATCTCCCATACATCAGCTCTACATAAACTTCTTGATAAGATGAATCCGTACCTGACTTTAGTCGCTGTTCGCCGCCTTGTTTGTCTTTTTGGTGTATCCTCCTCCTCCTCATCATCGTCATCATCCTCATCTTCTTCATCTGAGGACTCCTGCTTTCTCTGTTTCCGTCCCTTTTGTGACTGCTGCTTACCAGCAGATGATTTGGTCTGTGGCCTGGGAAGGGAAAGAGAAAAGTACACACATACATACACTCATTTACCATGGTAGGCTTTTTGCCTTTTGTTCCGTGTCCCTGATGTGTTTGCTAGTGTAGCGACTCGTTTTCACACCTATCAGCCTGACTCATAAGCCAATAGCCTTGAGACAGCTGTCAGACTTATATAGCAGTCGTAATTCTTCATATGTTATACATATTAATCAATATTTTAATGATTATATTGATCATTATGCCAAAAGTACATGCTTTAACAATTTAGGACACATGCGACAATTTATGATAGAGCAAAGAAAATCACACCAATATTTTTAGCGCAACCATAGCAATTAAAAATGAGCCATCATCAATTGCATTTAATAAGACAGCTCATTTAATAATTCACGATGCGCTGTCTGAAGGCCAGGCTTCGCTACACTCTTACCTTCTAGCAGGAAGTCGTCTGGATCTAACTTTTTTCTCTTCCTGCTCACTCTCTGAACTGCTGGCCTCTTCCTCAACATCCTCTTCGTCATTTGAGTCATCATCTTTCCAGGTATTTCTTTCAACACAGAAATACCACAGGTTCATCTATTGGACCTCTGTTAGCTTCTACTTCTAGCCTATCGTAAAGCTGCAAGCCGGTCCGTTTCACTTATTACCCACCGCGCAGGCAATTAAACATGCTGCGAGAGACACTTCAGTGTGTATACAGTACTGTTCAAAAGTTTGGGTTGGTAAGGTTGTTGTTGTTTTAAGTCTCATGCTTAAAGGCTGCACTTATTTGATCAAAAATGTAGCTAAAGTGTAATATTGTGAAATATTTTTATAAATTAAATTTCCCATTAAAATTGTAATTTATTCCTGTGGTAGCAAAGCTCAATTTTCAGCAGCAATTACTTCAGTCTTCAGTGCGACATGATCCTTCACAAATCATTCTAATATGCTGATTTGGTGTTCAGGAAATATTACTTATTATTATCGAAGTTGAAAACAGTTGTACCAAGTATTTTTGTGAAAACCATGAACATTTTTTCAGGATTCTTTGATGAACAGAAAGCTCAAAAAACAGCATTTATTTGAAATAGAAATCTTTTATAACAATTGAATTGAATGCATCCTTGCTGAATACATTTAATAAAAATAAAAAAATCTTACTGACCCCCAACTTTTGAATAGTAGTGTACTCAGAACTTATGTATTGCATTTTATAATAAAATAAAAAAAATTTAAATCAAATGCTTACATTCATGGTTTACAGACAATTTTTATTTTATTCTATATACTTATTGACCATACTTAATGTATGACTGTCATTGCACTATATACAAAACTTCATATCAAGTGGCATCTGCAACATCTTTTCTCTTTTTCTGAGCCTTTTTTTTTTTCAGTTAACATTTTAAGCAAATTTCATTTCTTTTTACAATTACTTACAAGAAATGACTTAGAAAAGTGTTAAGTTCTTAAATACTTTTTAAATGTAAACAATATAAACAATGTATTTAGTGTAAAGAAAATCAACTGCCCAAAAGACATTTACATGCAAAAATATGGGTGAATCTAAATGTTACAAATGGAAACATTCATGATTTAAAAAAAAAACAACAAGCAGCACACATTTGTAAATAAAGAATGGAAAAAGGAGAGTGAGAGACCTACTTAAATACTTCCAGTACACTTACTCTTTCTTTTTCTGCCGTGAGCTTTTTCTTTTGGGACTTTCACTCTCTGAATCACTGCTGCCCTAAAAATCCATGAAAATCCATTTTGAATATGTGGCACGGGATTAAAAGCCATGAAAATGTCATGTTTCAGGTTAATCAAGGAAAAAAAGCTTTCAACACACGGGAGTATGTTTACACGACTTGGGCTGCCAAGCCCGATCAGTTCCGAGTCTAGAGCCAAACATAAATGTTTACGCTTTAGTAAGTAACCATGTCTGTAATTACTTTAGTCCAAGAAGCAGAACATGTTGTCAACTTACTGCAAATGTCAATACAGTATGTGAAAGAAACCACTAGGGGTCAGTGTTGAATTAATTTTGCACATCCAGCCTACCTCAGCTCCAATGTTGAGGCGAGCAGGCTCTTGTCTGCTGCGACTGGATCTTCGAACACCATAAATATCTGGATGTTCCTCCCACATCTACGATAATTAGGGATATAATTCATTTTAAATCATAAAGCAATTAATCAGCAGCTAAATTTAAGCTTCCACTGGGAATAACTGATTGATCCTAATGTTGAAGGCTGGCCTATTTTTGTACCTTCTTCACATCTGCCAGGCTGTCTTTCTTCCTGACTGGTTTGTCTTTGACCTGCGCTGAGGTCTGACGGGATTTGGACCCAGTGGATTCACTGCCTGACTCCGAGTGGCTCTCAGAATCAGATGTGCTGTTGGATTCGGAACGCCGGGAACGAGCTCTGTCACTTCCTTGCTCGCTCTCCGACTGACTTCCAGACTCCGATCCAGAGCGGTTAGATTCCTCTGATGCTGAATTGCTATAACATTAAAGATGTGCATGTTGAGAAACAATGAAAACATAGTTGCTCTTAACAGTAAAATAGGAATCACGTTCACAAGCTTACTTTGAAATCTCAGTAACTGCCAAAAATGTCATTCAGCTCTTATGAATTGTCAATAGGTAAATTTGTAGTTTATAACTTTTAATATTTTAACTTATTTCATTCTAAATCACTTAATTATGCCACATTTTCTTTTCACCGATTTTAAACGGACAAATCTGTCTTTTAAGTAAAATTTAATCATCTCAGTCCAACAAAGAAATGCCGAGTCCTCAAGTGGGATGTCTTCAACCATGCTGTGTCTTTGTCAATGTAAATAATAGCATTCCAAGGATTTGGAAACTAGGAATGGGGAAATACAGTACAATGGATGGGGAACTTTTTGCATTAAAAAAGCTAAAATTAACATCGATTGGTTTTTTAGAAAAAAAAAAAAAAAAAAAGTTACTTAAATGACAAACAGACAAACTGACAACACCTGTAAAATTAGAATAATTCATTTAATTGACAGAATTAAGAATCTTTTTACATGTGCAAATATATAATGAGACATTTACATACAACCTGGTTTAATGATTTTTTAAATGATTTTATTTCAAGATTTCTTTCAGTGTGCAAATCCAAAAATGTAATAAATAAACTACCAAAATAAACTATAAAATATGAAACTCTATCAGATATATGGCATCATCCTTACAGGTCATTTTGTGTCTGACCACTTCTGCTGTCCTTTCGCCCTTTTGAGTCTAAAAATAAAAGTAACGGCTTCTTTTTGAAACAAGCCCAACCCCGCTTGCTATAAATGAAACAATCTCAAAATAGAACATTTATCTTCCTTACATGGTTAAAAAAAATGAACTTGTTTCCTTAAACCTCAGTTCAAAGTATCTCAGTAGTGCTCCTTTAATTTGGTACGATGCATTCATGGGAAACCATAATGCAGATCTGGATGTGAAAGCTAGCACATTGAGTACAATAATGGAATGCACTGCTAGAAACGAACACCCCCGTCATGTGCTCCAGAGCGAAACAGCTGCTGACGAAGCAGCAGTACCAGTCAGACTGTCCTAATATGGTTGCTGACATCACATATGGGCGGACCTAACCTCTCAAATGAATTCTCATTGGCTGCTTATTGCTAGCCAACGGAAGGACCAATGAAAGCGCCGTATGAAATCATCTGACCTCTACAAGACTTCCTGCTTCCGCTTCCTGTAGTTCCAAGAAGCTTTTATGTAATGCAGCAACTAATACAAGCTATGCAGCACACAGCAAGAGCCATTTTGTGACTTTGAGGACTTTCAGCCATTTAATGAAACCAGTCTCATGCAGTGATGAAACAAAGCAGTGCTTTTTATTGTAGAGCTAAGCCATAAAAGCACCTCAAATAAAGTACACTGGCTGTAATATAGAAAAAATATCATTTAATTTCTTTGTCTGCTCTTGTTTCTTTTAGTAATATTTAGAAAATGGCTGCCACAGCTATATAAAAAACAGTGAAGATATGTTTCTGAGGACACTGCATTGATTTAGGCTCTAATGTGCATCTTTAATACTGAAAAAAATTATTTGCAACCTATAAAAGTGAGCGTACATGTTCATTTGACAATTCATGTTCACATATACAGCATTACATGTAACTACTGTTTGTGTAATTGTGAAAAGATAACATACATTTGAGGGTTTTTTTCAGATTAGACTCTGGTATCTGGCACATATGCAGGAACTTCAAAGCTGTCATCAATTCAGAGGGAAATTCTTGACAAACAACCATAAAAATAATGACAGATCCAGTCATAAGCACTATACATAACATCAAAACATTGTGCTTTTTTTTTTCTTTTCTTTTTTCTAGACTGATATGATGACCCACAGGGTAAAACCCTCATTGATGAGGTCTTATGTTGTTAAAAGTTGAAGCAAATTATATGTTAAAACTACACAAATTGTGTGTGTTTGAGTGTATAACGTAAATACATTATTACTAGACTTTCAAAACTGAATAAGTGTTAAAACAAAATCTTCTATTCAAACTGTTGTCTTTTTTCTTTTATATTTCCTGAATAAACAAAACATGAACCTCTGAAAAATGGCATCACTGTCTTATTTCAAAGTCCCCTGCAAAAACCTTATTTTGTAATATTGTAAAGTAGTAATAGCCTAAATTAATAATGTATACATTTCTGTAAAAAACAAATTACTCTTAATATGAAATAACATTATTTATAACTCAAATAGTTCCAGTTTATATATGGAAATAAGAGTAACTGTGAATGAAGTAACCAAAATAATTTGCTTCCACTTGCATCTTTGAAACCAAGACATCCTGTTTTTTTCATTTGGTTTGGAGGGGAAAATGATAAAACATATATACATATTCACATTGGAGAACTACTTTCATTTTAGATGATACTATCAGTCTTGAGGAACAACATATCTGTTTTTTTGTTTTGTTTTTTTCCAAGGTTTTTAAATGTTTCACCCAAAAACTAGTTTTGCTACTTAAAGTTATTCAAACTAAACCAATTGTGACAAAACAGGAAAAAAGTTTGGTCCTCAACAACGCTTAAAAATAATAAACACTCTTATAACAAAAAATAAAGAGTGAAAGCTAAAGTATTTTTTACAAAGAACTACAACAAATTGTTTCAAAATTGGTGAATTATGAAATATGTGATTGAGTGCTAAGCTAGAAGTGTACTAATATAATACCCCATGTCATTAGGGAATTATTAATATTTACTCCATAAACATTTAGTACCCTTATAGCCAATGACAAAGATTGTAATTCACATGGGTCATGTGTGACCCTAAACAAGTAGTAGTTTCGGATCTTTTATTTTATTTATTAATTTTTTTGTAATAAAGCACTAAAAAAAACAAACAAAAGTGATTCATATTTCCTGTAACAAGCAACAGTTTGTCATATAATTAAAAATACAGTTGCACAGTAAACAAACAAGCAAGTTTTGTTGCTATTACAAAAAGTAAAAAAAATTAAAAATGTGTACAACATACAATCATGCCTATGTAAAATAATACTCTTCATTTTGGGTAAAACAATTAACATGCTTTAAACAATTTATTTATGTGAAATGGGATTTCATTCAAATATTTCAGGCAAATCAGACTGAACAGGTTCTCTATACAAGTGCTGCAATATTAATTCAAAGTTATCAAATGCTAAACTCATGCAATGTCAAAGTAAAAGTGTTTAAAATGTCATTAACCTTACATAGTGGTGCAATGCAGCACATACTAATCAGACAAGGTCATTTCAAACGATCACTATTAAAGTGTAAATATGAGAACTGTAATCACTGCATAAATCTGTATAAACTCTGTGCATCTTGACTATAAATTGAGGTAAAGGCCCATAGGCCTTGAATTCACTTTTAGAAATACTAGCAAAATCAGGGTGTGGCTATACATCTATCCCAAGGTCAATGATCCGAAACCCATATATTTTACAGACATTGTGGTTTAAACTTGTGCACAGGTGATCAACCATGCTTGTAAAGGTAAACAATCAAGACACATGTTTAAAAAGAGAGAAAATACGAAAGATCGTACCTGGAAGCATTGCTTTGAGTCGAGCCTTCATCTTCCTGCTTTTTACTCTTATTCTTCATCATGATTTTGTCTTGGGATGTGTTAATGATGGTCTTTTGTCCAGGTATTAACTGTCAAAAGTTTAAAGTGGGATGAACCATCAAAAAAAGAAAAAAGGTCCTGCCGTTGCGATGCACGGAAAAGGCAAGTTGGCCTCGGATAACTTCAAATAAATAGATATTTACAGTATTTCTTAAATTAAAAGGCATCGGAATTGAAATGCCACCTGCTCGATTCTATTCGATGTTAAATATCCAGGTGTCTTTAGCATTTCAAGGCAATAGATTCACAGCCACATGCATAAATTCATACTGCGTCATCAAACAAAGGACGATTAAAACATAACGATGATAGCAAATAAAATCGATAATAAAAAAGAAACAATGTAAACATACCTATTGCATTGACAGGAGGAGGATTGTAGCAGTACATTCACATCTGACAAAATATCCGATTTGTTACTTTGGCCATAACATGAAAAAAATAATAAAAATCAAAAAATATTCCAGGATTGAGACGAAAATGATAATCGGAATAATATTCGGAAATAAAAATAACATCAGTAATCCACCGATGGCTATTTGAATGGAGAGAGAGAGTGAGAAGAGCCCAGCAGAGCGCACTAAAAATGGAGGACCGCCATGGCTGCCAGCGCAAGGCAGGGAAAACAACGACTGGCCACTCTACGCACACACCACAGCGGCTTTCGACGATATAAAGTCGCAAAACGTGCGCATTAACGTCTCTACAGTCCAAAACCTAATCAAACGAACGATTTCGCGCGATTACGGTGCCCCAGGAGGCACTCAAAGTTCACCAAAGTTGAGATACAAGTGCTATCGAGAGCCCTGCGAGGCTCGACGCTCTCCCCTTCCCAAGGTTCATCCGCCATCTAAAGCTCCTTCCCAGCTCTGAGAGCTTAGCCTTTGATTGACGTTCTCTCCGTTTACCCAGAGCTCAGGTGATGCACGAAAGTCCCACCCCTTTTATTTTAAACAAAAACTAGTTGTTTTAAAGATAAATTATATGCTCAAGTTTATTTTACCCTGCGTTGATAGTGGTTGAACAACTGATTAGTGGTTATGAAGGGCAGTTATGTTAACACAATTATTTCTTTAAGCCTTCACTTCCTGCATAGACAGGAAATGAGACAACAGACTGCCATTTTGCAGTGAGTGCTGGACTACACTGGACACCATTTTAATTTGAACCCTTTTACACCTGCTTGGTATATGTAATGTACTTTGATATTTGAAAGAGGAAAGCTGCTGCACCAAAGCTTGCTGAATGGCTCCTGTGAGCAAATGAGTGATGTTAATTCAATGAGAAATTAAAGGGTGGAGTAAATTAAACTAAAATAATTATGGAATACAACCTATGAATTAAAAAAAATGAAATCAAGATAAAATAAATTGTTAAAACAATTGACACAAACCCTTTAATGTTTGAAAGTATCACCTAGCTTGTCATTTAATAATTCATAGTTTAAGTAAACAACGCAGCAGACCTATTTTTTTTTTTTTTTTTAAATAAGAAAATAAAACTTTAAACCTGGACAAGCGGTGTTAAACTTCGACGTAAACCGCAAAGTAAATCTTTTGCGAAACGTCATTATATTCTCCATCCAAAAAGAGCAACTCGATATTGTTCAATCACGATTTTTATTTTTATTTTAAAAAGGCAAATAAGCATTTTTAAAATTTAAAATACAGGCATTTCATCAAAACAACAATGCAGTAAAATGTGAAAAGATACATACAACTGTTGAGCACATTAGCGAATGAATTAAAATATCACAGCAAATCACAAACAAATAAAATGTCTCTTTCCAAATCCAAAAGCAAAACATGAGCCGCCATCTTCCTCATTAAGTAGTAGTGTCCACTCGACTGTCCAGAATTGGTTCTTAATGAAATCAAAAAGGAGAAGGGAAAACATGTAAACGCCAAATGTATTCTTTAAGATGCGATGACAGCTTTTCATATAAACTGAAAAATACAACTATGGTGTAGCTACGAACGAAACAAATTATTTTATCAGTATCCCCTTTTGTATAGTTTTCTAACTAACGATTGTCAAGGTTAAGACAATGGTCGATCTCCCAAGGTGATCAATTAAAACAACTTCAAAATGAACATGCACAACTTGTCCATACAATAATAGTAGCATAATAACAAAGTGAATTATTTTTCATATATTGATGGTAAAATGCTAACAGAAAAATGCTACATAGTTGCCGCAGCTTTAGCATGATTTTGTTATATTCACCTACAGATGCAGGTGCAAAAAAACACTATTCACACTATTTCGGAAGCATAAATCACAAGAAACAACACTACAAATCCTTTACTTTCAACTACCAAAAAAATCTATAATACCTGGATTTGGTTCACTTCTAAGTTTACTTTTTACATTGCTACAGCTTTATGATAGACCCAAAGTTTAAATGATCACAACATAAAAAAAGAAACAAAAAAACAAATAAGCATTTTGAAATCCAGTAGAGTTACAACATATGTCTGTCATTAGCTATCATTTCTCTGAACGTGCTTCACAAAAGGTAACTTCATTCCAATCTTTGTAATAATAGTCACTGATACAAGAACAAAGATGTATCCAATAGTTATTGATACAAGAACAAAGATGTATCCAATAGTTATTGATACAAGAACAAAGATGTATCCAAGTTAAAAGTCAGAGTTGAAAAGCATTGAAACAAGTAAGTGGGAAAAAAAAAGTGAGAACTTCATTTATTGAAGTTTATTAAATGTGTCGGTCCTTGTGATAATGTAATTACAATGTGTAACTTTGGCCAATATTAAAAATTTATTAAAGGAAATGATTTAAAAAAAACTGTAAAACTTACATTTATGTTATTCGGAATGTTTAGGCTGCTGAGCGTTCATTTTTATATATACATATAAAAAAGCATCACAAAACTGTCCTTGTGACAATGTTATTACAATGTGTAACTTTGGCCAATATAAAAAAAAAAAGTAAAAAAAAAAAAAATTATGAAATGAAATGATTTAGAAAAAAAAAAAACTAAAAAAAAAAAAACTAAAAATGTTACATTTATGTCATTCGGAATGTTTAGGTTACTGAGCATTCATATATATATATATATATATATATATATATATATATATATATATTAAAAAAAGTGTCACAAATTGGCTTAATAACCACCAAAAACGAGAAGTGACACTGCAAAGGGTCCATTCATAAACAGAGAAATTTGCGAACAGATGTGTATATGTACAAATATAAAAGGAACTTTACAAAAACAAGTCGTCCCAAATGTTATAAAGGGAAAAAAAAAAAAATCCCCAAAGAAAAAAAAAAGCCAGGTATGAAGTACGTTTAATAAAAGTCAGGCTTCAGAAAAGTGATTAAAAAGACTCCAAGTCACAGCTCTCAATAAGCATTTGCTTACTGAAAATGTCAGTAGCTTTATTCTCAGGTTAAGATCATTTTCCTTCTAAACTGTTTGAATTCCTTTTCATCAACTATGTCATTACAATAATTAGGTGGCAGCTCAAATTAAACGGTGTCTTATTATGAAGGAAATGGAATAATGTACCGGAATAGGCACATTATTTAATGTGCAATAGCAACAGACAATGATTTCTGGTCTGTCCCTGTCTGGAAACCTATCCCAAAATCAAAAGCTGAAAAGTTTCAGCGATCACACGACACACAAGGAAAATGGAAATACTGCGGTGTATTCCAGTATAAAAGTGGCACTTCAATGCATAATGAAGTATGCAATAGCCAGTGAAAACAAAAGGAGGCCATTTGTGGCAGAGAATCAAGAAAGATGTGTAAAACAAGTTACACAAAAGCAGAACGGACTCCACAAGAAACGAGTCACTTTTCTCAAGAAAGGTTTCCACTGAAAACAAGATGAAGTGAAGACAGCACCCAAGCATGCTCAGGTACTGAAGACAAGTAAATGTAAAAAGTGTCATCAATACAAATCAAAAAAGCTGAACATTTACACTTTTCCAAGCTGAACCCGAAGCTATTCTTAACCTCATTTTATTAAGCTTTGAATTTGTTCTTTACCTTTTGTAAAACAGTGGAGAACTGCAGAAATTCTAAATGAATTATTTTGACAAAACTTCCATTTCATGCTGTTTACTGACTACTAGCTAAAATGACAGACATATGGAGTAACACCTTAATAATACAAATAACACTGTGAGGACTTACAGAGCAGTCTTCTGTTCCTTGAAACTTTGCTGAAGCTTCCTCTTCAGGCAAACGTCATCTGCAGGGAGAAAGACAATCGGTGAGATCAGAAGTATAAAACATAATACAGTCAGTGGAGAACACATTAGCTGTTTTCAAGTCAAGTTAGTGTCACATTGCCCAATGATTATTATAATTCAAGATGTCATCAGTTTAGTAGTGGAAAAGCCTAAAGCCTATTTATCTTCCAAATACTGCTAAATGTATTTTCTGTTGAAAATGTGAGTGATGCTTCTTCCTACAAAAGTCGCTGCCGTGATGTTTGGATGTTCTGATTGGTTGTTATTACTATGCAGTTGGTTGTGACTTGATTACTAGTGCCCAGTGAACAAATCACAAGGCTCCATGCCCACAATACTGCGATCCCTAAATATGGCATTTATGAATTTTTAAAATGTATGGGACGTTTAAAATTTGCCCGATGAAATTCTTGTGTCTGATCATTTAGAAAATAATAAGAGCTCTCCTTTTCTCATTTGGAACACAAACAGTGCAGGGTGAATTACTCACTGAAATCTAATGCTTAAAATGAGCAATAATTACAGTAATGTTTGCTTTGGGAATCATAAATAAAAGTTATCACTAATTAGACTCCATTACCCTGGCTGCAATGAAGTAGCTAACTTGCTATTAGAAACCACAGTTTGAGCAGGAATTGCAGTGCTATTACTGCAAGCTCAAACAGTAGATCCTTGCACTAGTAATGGTAAGGTTGTGGGTTCGATTCCCAGGGTTCCCAACTGGTTGCAAGTTTCATAAACTGAAGTCAGAACTAAAAGGTATTGTAAAGTGCTCAATAAATGCAATGAGCTTAAGTTATGCTGGCAAATTTAAAATAATAATAATAATAATAATAATAATAATACGTTTTCAAGTAAAACAACAACAAACCCAAATGTAACTGGAGTGGCAATTGCTTTAAATTAATTAAGTTTTATTGTAAATATAAAATTTGTTGCAAGGTCACGTGTCCTTTGTTTATTTATTTCGTTTAATGCATTAAAGCTGTTCAAACTAGGGATGCTGATGTGTTGTGCAGGGGTGTAATATAAATAAATTATTGTAATTGAATGAATAATTTAGACAATTTAAATTAATTCAATTTGTAGAAGTCGCAATGTTCCAGCTATGAATGGTGCGATGAAAAGCAAATTATGCCATTAGGTATATTTTGTACTGTGACAAAACATTTTTCCACACTATTCCCAAACAACATTGTGCAATAATGTTGCCTTTAGTATTTTTCTGTTAATAAATGCATTTTTCTTCTGTCTGCATTTCCTCGTTAATATAAATGCAAGTTAAAATGTTCATAGCTAGTACCATATAGAATGTCGCTCTTACATTACCAGATGGTATGGCTACCACAGCAAACTCAGGTTCTTTATATTTTTTTATTATTTAAAATATCTTGAAAACATATGCGGTTTAGAATTTATTGTAGCTGACTACATTTAGAATAAAATCATTACTGTCGATTTGCTCAAATTACGTAAAAATTACTGTGAAGTAAAACTAAAGCAAATTTGAAGCTTTTTCAAAGCATTAATAAATATACCACATAACTATAAAGTAGCTAAAATATAAACTGTATGACGTTCGAGAAAAGATAAGAAATAGTTTAGGCTTCTACGATGTTTCTTCAAGTGCAATACTTACAGCGAAAATCCTTTTCCTCATCTTTCTTTGACGTTTGGCAGATCAGAAACCTTTAACAACAAAAAGATTCTTCGTTAAAACGAAAATTCATCTTACAATTTGATTTAGAGCACAACCTAGTGGTAGTCAGTGATAAAGTAAATAAAAGGCAAAAGATTGCTTACATGTACAAAGTACAGCAATTTTATTTTATTTTTTTTTACATTACATTATTCAACATTACGTTATCGACACTTACATTTACATGACATGAGACTGAACGAAACGCCATCATCTTTCATCCAGTTGTTCTGATTCCTGTACACAAAAAAAAATTTAGACAATTAGTATTGTATTGTCTCCTTTACGTAGTAATGCTCACTTCAGCGTCAAAATGTTCAAAAGAAATATTTAGTTCAGTCATGTGGTTTGTCTACATGAAATACAATTTCTTTAGCTAACGTCCAAGTAAATGGAAACTACTACTGTTTAAAATCTACTTCTTGTACATAACGTGACAATACACCACATACACCAAAGAATATATATATATCAGAAACCCCTTTGATATAGAAACATCACTGAGGGCTCAAGTTTTATTTTTATTTATTCTTACATGCAACATTTGTAGCAACCTTTGTTTTTTGAATAACAGTGAAGTGAACAGTTGATTCTATATACATATTTAGCAAAGAACTCATAATATTTCAAAGTCAACATTTTGCACTTTAAATAAAGACATACTAAAGAGCATTACTTTCTATGTTATATGTTTCTATGATATTGTGTCAACAACCAGAGGGAAAAAGAAATTCCAGGTTTAATTTGACTTTTTTTTTATATTGATCAATAATTTTTGCACAATTTTAAGGCATTCAATACTTTAAAACAGTACTAATCAGGTAAAAATGTACTTCACATAAATCTTTGACCAAAAAGGAAAAACAAGTTTCTACATTTTAAAAACTAAAAATAAATAAAATATTCTTGTGGACCACAATGGGTTAAGAGCCAACACCCTATTATTTAACGTCGAAAAATACAGCATAAATGTTTTTCAAAATACAAGAAATACAAGTGTATACCTTTAAGTAAGTTCATTACCAAGTGGAAAAGAACCATAAAATGAGCAAATGTTTAACAATTACATTTTATGCAGATAACAATAGAATCTTAAAATAAAGTAAAACATCAAAATTATCTGCTAAATCCTATGGTAAGTTGACATATTCACGATGTTCTCTTAAGAAGTTCAAAACAATGTACATCAGGAAAAAAGAAAATATTTTTCAATAATTAACACACAATAAATGCATTAAAATGTTCAATAAAATTGTTTATTCAAAGAAAACATTTAAAATCAACAAAAGACACTCAAAATGTTGATACTAGAAATGGAACGTCCAAAACTGCATTATTACAACAATGTTTCAATGTAATATATTTTTTTCCGCTTTCGAATGTTACAAGGACATTTTGTCCTCTCAAGGACAAAGCGAATTTAAAATGCGTAGACAGTTAAATCCTTGTTTCTCTTCGTTGCTGTCAGTTGAAATCTTCACAGTTTTCCTGCAACATATCCATGCATTGTTTTCCTAACATTTCCGCAATGTTTTTGCCATAAAATCGTCGATTAAATCGACGGAATGCCATTTTTCAGTACTTGGCAATGGCCCCATCATGGCCATTTTACAACACCTCGTCGAACCCTCTCCTTTTCCACCATATTGGTGCGTCTGTAGCACTCGCTCAAACACGTCTATAAGTTAAAATCTATAATGAAATCTTACCATGTTCCCACCGTTGCGATCTGCTCTTTCATCTGAACTGTTCGACGCCATTCTCGTCGTTAATATTCTTCGTTTTAATGAGGTCTTGTCGCTCAGAGCGCGCCGCGTCGCCGTCTCCGCCGCCTGTTCTCTCCCGTCTGCGCTCCTCGTCCTCTCCGCCTGCGCTGTTATACTGATCGGGTGGACAGCCCTGAGCTTCAGCGTAAGCAGAGACAACTTCCTCTCACTGCAGCATTCTGGGTAGAAGAAACGCAGTATCCATGATTGTCTCTGTAAACTAACGTTTGATGTCAGTGACCGTAAAAAAAAGTACATTTTTACACTGGAATATTGACAACACTCAAATTTAACCATAATTACTGACCATACAACGACAAAGCGTTCCCAAAGAACCACTTACCTTACTGTAACACTTTGGCATTTATAACAAGGCAAAACAAAAGAGCTCCTCTTTCTGGAGTTCTAAAACCAAGAAAAGAATTTGCATTTTTGGAACCATGTGTTCTGATTGTAAATTTTTAATTTACACAAATCCAGTTCTGATTTATCCCTGATAGCACACGTACATCTCGGAGACGTCTATTTGATGTCTGCATTTACATCTGCAAGACGTATTTTTTAGAGTGTTTGCTCATCTGCAAATAGACGTCTGTCAGATAGACGTCTATTAGATGTCTTTAAGATGTTTATGATTTAGAATGTATGTAAAACTGACATCTGAAAGACGTCTGTCAGACGTTTGTAGACAGCAAATGCTTTCCAGATCAAGAGATCTTTAACAGACATCTTGCAGACGTACGTGTGCTATCTGGGATGCGTCTGTGGTTAACATTAGGCTAGCTACTAAATTACACAGTAATACCTAAAAAAGTGATTTTAAAATATTTATTTTTATTATCTTTTATTTTATTATTTATTTTTTTGCTAAAATCAGAATGTGAGACTTAA
Source organism: Spinibarbus caldwelli (assembly GCA_039654775.1). Lineage (NCBI taxonomy): Eukaryota > Metazoa > Chordata > Actinopteri > Cypriniformes > Cyprinidae > Spinibarbus > Spinibarbus caldwelli. Next base: position 15,347,199 of record CM077238.1, read on the forward strand.
TTTACGTTTAAAAAAAAAACAGCAGCTTCAAAATTTATGTTTGAGATATGACAGTGTTATGTTGTAGAAGTTTTAAAGTCTCTTATAATAATAACCACAGACCATATTTGATTAATTGAAAATTGCTTTTACACACACACACACACACTTCATCTATATCTATATCTATCTATAAATACCAATAAATCACAAAATGTTTGCATGTTTGTATTCTGTAGTGTAAAGACAATTTTTGCACTGTTAATAGTTACATTTTTTATTTAAAATACATATTTAATTGATTTAATTTAAATATGGATGTTCCCGCCATACCTTAGAGAGGTATCATGGAATGTATTTGCAACAATATAACATTTTTAACACAAATAAAGTGGTTATATTGTGAATATAGATTTTATTTAACGTACAATTTTATTAAATTGTTTTAAAAAATACATATTTTGTTATATTTAAGAAAAAAGTTGTCCCCCTCAAATTCATGTCTGTGGTATTACAACAATAGATGTAGCCCCTTTAAGAAAAGGGGGGATTCTATTTGCACTAATTTCTGTGTAAATGCCACTGCAGGTGCTGGTTGATCTGAGGGGTGCATGGGGAGTACATTCTTTCTTATTAATTTTCTTATAGTTAGCTAAATTTCTGACAATTTCATGTGTCGCACTTTATTAGTGTCTGTGGTGTTATGTTGATAACTTGTAGATCTGACATATTTTAATCAAAATCTTGATAAATACATACTTATTAATATTTCCAAAATGTCCCCTGATCTTGAAATCATCATGATGGCAGCCTCCATTTTAGAAAAGTCTGGATTTAGGTTGATTTGTCTGTGGTGTGACTGTCTTTTCTGGTAATACCACAGAGTCTAGTAACTTGCAATATAAAGTCTGTGGTGTTATATTACATCTGTGGTGTTACTTCAAAATGACATAGACATAAGTGGCTGTGTCACCAGTGTTTGATTGAAATTATTTAAAAATCAAAATGTTCTTAAATGCATAGCAATATATTTTATTACAAAAAAAACAAACAAGCATTTTTACAAATTCTGCCTCTCATTTGCCACCCCAATTGAAGAATTACCCATATATAGATACATAGATACTTCGATAGATACATACATAGATAAATAGATAGATAGCAATTTATATATATATATATATATATATATATACACATACATCTATACATATATATATATATATATATATATATATATATATATATGTATAGATGTATGTGTGTATATATATATATATATATATATATATATATATATATATATATGTATAGATGTGTGTATGTGTATATATATATATATATATATATATATATATATATATAAATATATACACATCTATACATATATATATATATATATAAATATATACACATCTATACATATATATACATATATATAAATATATACACATCTATACATATATATACATATATATATATATATATATATATATATGTCTGTTTGTTAATAAGGGATTTGTGAAGACAGAAATTGGCCCAGAAGGCCCAGAGTGCCATGTTACTATTGTTATTATTTTTTATTTTTTTTAATACGCAGTGTTATTATTCAGTAATTCCATGAGTTATACATTTCAGACATCTTCACTATTCATTAAAACCTATAGGCTAATTGAGCAAAAATTATTCAACTTGAATTTGTGTTGCTATTATGATGTCTTTAATAATAATAATAATAATAATAATAATAATAATAATAATAATCTAATTAATTCTTTAAATAATCAAAATAGTAGATTATTTTGGAATTTTACATTATTTAATATTCATTTTATATAAATTTATATTATAGTTACATACATATAAATATAAATAACATTATCAATGCAACAGTCACCAAGAAAAAACAGATTTCATGTAAACGTTGCAACAGCCCAAATAAGACACATTGGATTAATGCTATTGTAATATGAATAACATATTGATCTAAAACTCATCTGCATGAGTTGTTTAAATATTTATAACCTTTAATTTATGAACAAGTAGCTGATGTGTAGAGTAGCAGAAGCTCAGCTCTGTCAAGGGCTCATTTCTATCTTCTCCAACAGCTAGTCTGCATACCGCAGTTGGTTACTAAGCAACAGTAACTGGATCATTCCTGGACTCCCTCCCCCTTCTTCTCTAAAGTCATGCCACGTAGGCACTGGCAAATGCACCAGGTGGACTGTTCATGGAAGGCAGAGGCCTCGAGCTGAACTCTATTGATTATTTGTGTACAACCAGGACTAGAATTATATATAAATTAGCCAAATATAAATAGAATGTGGTGTCAAAGCCAAGATGCCATTATGTCTGTACTTTTCTGAAATAAATAATAAATAAATGATAATGTATGATATTATGGCCCGAATATCAGCATACAAATTTGGATGTGCATGTCAGTGTAGTACTGAATAAAACAAAGATGTTAAATAAAATATGAGCTGGTCTGAAAAATACACAGATATCTAGGAGCCCTCTTGTGGCCTTATATGATTATTTTTTAGTCTGTGGCTCTAAAGAAAGTTGCAGTTCTTCCAACGTTATATATGCTGGAGAGTTGACTTATAAACATTAAATCTGCACTTATGTTAGTACACACACACACACACACACACACACACACACACACACACACACACACACACACATTAGTACGTTTGGTATGCTAAACTGGTATACTTATACTGGTATACTGCTAAACTGGTATACTTATACTGGTATACTGCTAAACTGGTATACTTACAGGTGCATCTCAATAAATTAGAATGTCGTGGAAAAGTTCATTTATTTCAGTAATTCAACTCAAATTGTGAAACTCGTGTATTAAATAAATTCAATGCACACAGACTGAAGTAGTTTAAGTCTTTGGTTCTTTTAATTGTGATGATTTTGGCTCACATTTAACAAAAACCCACCAATTCACTATCTCAACAAATTAGAATACTTCATAAGACCAATAAAAAAAACATTTTTAGTGAATTGTTGGCCTTCTGGAAAGTATGTTCATTTACTGTATATGTACTCAATTCTTGGTAGGAGCTCCTTTTGCTTTAATTACTGCCTCAATTCAGCGTGGCATGGAGATGATCAGTTTGTGGCACTGCTGAGGTGGTATGGAAGCCCAGGTTTCTTTGACAGTGGCCTTCTGCTCATCTGCATTTTTTGGTCTCTTGTTTCTCATTTTCCTCTTGACAATACCCCATAGATTCTCTATGGGGTTCAGGTCTGGTGAGTTTGCTGGCCAGTCAAGTACACCAACACCATGGTCATTTAACCAACTTTTGGTGCTTTTGTCAGTGTGGGCAGGTGCCAAATCCTGCTGGAAAATGAAATCAGCATCTTTAAAAAGCTGGTCAGCAGAAGGAAGCATGAAGTGCTCCAAAATTTCTTGGTAAACGGGTGCAGTGACTTTGGTTTTCAAAAAAACACAATGGACCAACACCAGCAGATGACATTGCACCCCAAATCATCACAGACTGTGGAAACTTAACACTGGACTTCAAGCAACTTGGGCTATGAGCTTCTCCACCCTTCCTCCAGACTCTAGGACAGTGATTTTCAATCCTGTTCCTCGGGACCCACTGCTCTGCACATTTTGCATGTCTCCCTTATCTGACACACTCATTTGAGTTCATGGAGCTCTTTCCTAATGAGCTGATGATCTGAATCAGGTGTGTAAATTAGGGAGACATGCAAAATGTGCAGAGCTGTGGGTCCCCAGGAACAAGTTTGAAAACCACTGCTCTAGGACCTTGGTTTCCAAATTAAATACAAAACTTGCTCTCATCTGAAAAGAGGACTTTGGACCACTGGGCAACAGTCCAGTTCTTCTTCTCCTTAGCCCAGGTAAGACGCCTCTGACGTTGTCTGTGGTTCAGGAGTGGCTTAACAAGAGGAATACGACAACTGTAGCCAAATTCCTTGACACGTCTGTGTGTGGTGGCTCTTGATGCCTTGACCCCAGCCTCAGTCCATTCCTTGTGAAGTTCACCCAAATTCTTGAATTGATTTTGCTTGACAATCCTCATAAGGCTGTGGTTCTCTCGGTTGGTTGTGCATCTTTTTCTTCAACACTTTTTCCTTTCACTCAACTTTCTGTTAACATGCTTGGATACAGCACTCTGTGTACAGCCAGCTTCTTTGGCAATGAATGTTTGTGGCTTACCCTCCTTGTGAAGTGTGTCAATGATTGTCTTCTGGACAACTGTCAGATCAGCAGTCTTCCCCATGACTGTGTAGCCTAGTGAACCAAACTGAGAGACCATTTTGAAGGCTCAGGAAACCTTTGCAGGTGTTTTGAGTTGATTAGCTGATTGGCATGTCACCATATTCTAATTTGTTGAGATGGTGAATTGGTGGGTTTTTGTTAAATGTGAGCCAAATATCATCACAATTAAAAGAACCAAAGACTTAAACTACTTCAGTCTGTGTGCATTGAATTTATTTAAAGGGATAGTTCACCCAAAAATGAAAATTCTGTCATCATTTACTCACCCTCAAGTAGTTCCAAACCTGTATGAATGTCTTTGTTCTGCTGAACACAAAGGAAGATATTTTGAAGAATGTGGGAAACAGAGCAGTTCTGGGGCACCATTGACTTCCATAGTATTTTTTTTTCCTACTATGGAAGTCAATGGTGCCCTAAAACAGCCTGGTTACAAACTTTCTTCAAAATATATTCATTTTCGTTCGGCAGAACAGAGAAATTCATACAGCTTTGGAACTACTTGAGGGTGAGTAAATGATGACAGAATTTTCATTTTTGGGTGAACTATCCCTTTAATACACGAGTTTCAAAATTTGAGTTGAATTACTGAAATAAATGAACTTTTCTCACGACATTCTAATTTATTGAGGTGCACCTGTATACTAGTATACTTAAAGTCTGCTAAATTTGAACAACTAATTTTGTGTGGAAGTACTGCTGAAGTCCAACTAAAGACATACTGAAGTATATGTGATTGTGCTAAAGTGGAACTATTGCAAGTATACTTCAGGTACACTTTAAATATATTGCATTTAAAGACTAATTTTATTCAAAGATCATACAATCCTCATCAATAGTGACATTAAAATACATTTTAGGCTTAATATTCTGAAATGTAATAGTGCTCCCAGGGCCGTTTCTAGCCATTTTGACGCCATAAGCGAAATCCCTAACTCCCACACCCAAACAAGATAATTAAGATTACATACAAAATAACACAAAACTGATTATGTAAACACTCAAATCTTAAATAAAAACACTGACAGATTTACAAATTATATTTGTATATATATAATTTCTTTTTCAGACATCAGTTTCTTGTCACATTCAAATTGGCTGTCATAGTAATGACACTAATTTGTAGAAATTCAGCTTATTGTGATTCCACAAATCTGAACGCATTAGGCTTGTTTGTAAATTGACTGTTAAGATAAAACATTTTGCAAAGTTTATTATCTGTGATACCATTATAGCCACTGGATACCTGTATAGCTCTATGTAACAATCCCTAGTTGCTAAGAAATGGTCATTACACATAAATTAATTTTATTACATTTGGATTTGGATACATGTTTAAATATTATCAATGGCTACTTTTTGACTTTACCTGTTTTTTTGTTCAATTGTTTTGTTGTTGTTGTTGTGTCAGTTATTGCATTATTATTTCAGTCAAACCTATAAAACCCTTTGTTACCCCAAACTACATAGACCTATAAAAGCCTGATCAGTGACATAAAAGTAATCAGAATGCAGCTACTTGTTCTTTTATGACTCATTGACACGTGTACTTCCCCTTTAAATAACGTGACGCTCTGCCCTCTACATGTATGACGCTGCTCCCTTTAAGCGCTGCTGGAAGCGAATTAAATATATATATATATATAAATTAATTGATTCAGCATTTCGACACTTCTGTATAAGGATGCGTTAAATTTGATAAAGCGGTTTAATAAAGTATGTATTGATCTTGTGAATTAGCGAATTTTACTCCACCAGTATTTTTTAATTGGCTGTAAAAGTTGTATATGGGAATATTACACGACACACTGAACCTTTAACAATGCATTGGCGCAAAAACGCACACCTTTTAGACCAGTTTCACATGAAACATGATTTCTCGACTGCCACAAATACTGCCTAAACAAAAAACTGATTTTGTGCACTTTTTATGTACCAATATTTTAAATTGACCTTTGAACTTAAATGGCAAAAAAAAAAAAAAGCCTTACCTTGCCAAAACACTGACAGAACCTATTGATCTAATGGCATTGTTGAGCGCTCCAAATCCAAAAACAAACTTGCATGCAATAATCAGAGGCAGCAATCGACAGCGCTCTGATCCAATGGCATACAGGCATCGTCAGATTGACAGTACCCTAGCCCAATGATGTTGGGGGATCCAGTGGGGGCGGCAATCATATTTCAGGGTGTCCGTGCCACTCTTGATCACAACCCTGTTAAAATGTAGCGGCAGTACATGCGCTCACTGGCGCCCCCTCCAGCTGGTGGCGCTCTAGGCCACTGTCTAGCTTGCCTATGCCTAGAAACGGTACTTAGTACTCCAACTGTAAACTCATATTTCCTGCTGACACACTACAGCAAAAGATAGAAATAACTGCCTATAAACAATTTTCTTTGTTGGTGAAAATACTAATGTATTGTGTGTGTGTGTGTGTGTGTGTGTGTGTGTGTGTGTGTTCTCAACCATTGTCCAGTACATTTTTTGGTTTGGGGTCCACAGTGCAACTCCATTTGTGCACTGAAAAAAAGAGGGGGGAAAAAAAGTGTCCACTGACTGTATTTGTGTACAGTGCGCCATCATGTGGCTAATATAAACCATGCCCTTAATTTACTCCCCTTTTTCTTTGCTTTGTAAGTATTCAACTTTGAGAATAATTCAACAGCTCCCCCAAAAAATCACAACCTCGGCTACATATGTTACATCCTAGGACCTACACAAGTGGGAGTGTCTCTTTCTGTGCATGTATTCTGCTTGTTTTGTTTTTCTCTCTTCCTCTCCCTCTCTCTTGAATAAGGACTAACAGGTGGAGTTCAATTAGTGGTTGATTCTGCTGATGACTGCACTGTCCTGATTGGCTCCCTAGAGGAAATGTGTGGAGTTAAAAGCCAGAGCTGAGATGTTTGGAGTGTGGAGGCTTGGAGCAAGAGTTCCTTCTGCTGGCTGTGTGTGGTTTTTATGGTTAATTTGTTGTTGATAAAGTGTTAGACCTTTAATCTTCTTGTGGGAGGATTTAATTAACCTAAATATGTGAGTTATTGATTTTGTTAAGATTTATTTTGTTTCTTTTTCTTTTGTGGGAAGCTGTAGGGAGGTGGTTGCCATTTATTTTGACTACACTTTTTCTCCTGTTTAAGGATAGCAAGGGAGTTAGTGTAACACTATTTTTTTTTTTTTTTTTTTTTTTTCCCCCTTTTGTGTTAGATTAGGTAGACTGTTTTTGTGAGTTAGTATGTTTTGTTTATGTTGGCTTTGACCTCTCCTGAAGTTTTGTTTGCTTCCTTTTGTTCAATAAATTCTGTTTTGGTATCGATTATGGTGTTTTCTGAGAGTCAGTAGAAGGGGAAAGCTCTCTCCAATTCTCCATCACTTTCTTTATTACTCCTTCCCATCCCTAGACTGGGGAGGTATGTAATACATAACTAAGGTTGACAGTTTAGAATGTGATACTCCAAGGTGTGTCTGCTTATGGTTAAACTTCATTTTTTAGTTATCCTATTATTATTATTAAAAAAAAAGACTTATGAGTTTGATTTGAATGCATATAATGTATTTAATATAGTATCATATTATGTGCATTTTGATTCAGTAGACTATATGAACTGAGACTCCTTTGTTAAATAACAGAACACAGGAAAGTCAAAGCCTAATCCAAGAATAGCCCATTTCCTTATAACCTTAAGGGGTCAAATCATGCATGTATTGTTTTGAGGTCTACTTATACGTTTTTTTTTGTTTGTTTGTTTTTTGTAATATAAACAGTCTCATTAGTTTTTTTTTCCCCAATCTCTCTCTAATTAAGCAGGCTGTTTTTGTGCTGCAGGGTACATTTAATGCTCTCTTATTTTAGAAGCAGAGATTTACTCTGATAAGGGTTGCAGGTTTTCTGATGAGGTTAAACACAGTACTTAATGAATAATTCTTCAACAAAAGCCTCTTTGTAAAGTCTACATCACATTGATTTATAAAATAATCTGTGTTCCTTGTACAAACTGGCTGAAATAATTCAAAAATAAACTTTACCCACCTGTATCTAACATTGGCTCCTTTTTAAAGATGAGTTATTCCTTTGGATGGACGGACGGACAGACAGACAGATAGATAGGTTTGCAATATGTATATAATTTATAATAAAATGACGACACATGGGCTTATACAGATTCAAATTCATTATTAAAATGTCTGCTGTAAAACTGTCTGATAGGCTACTCTCGTGGAACAATGCAATAATTCAACACCACACATATCAACATGCGCCCTTCTTCCATAACACCACGCTTGTGCCAAACGCTGTTGCGCATTGGTTGCTCTTCTGTTTGGACCCTCCCGGAGCTCTTCCGGGTGTGGATAACCCACATTTCCTCCTGCCGACACGCATTCCCAAGAAAACATCCTGGATAACGGGCCGAGCTGCGTGTGAGTGCAAACCATCGAATGAAACAGAGCACTCGAGGTGGAAGACAGATAGTTAGCGAGACACAGGACATGTTTGAAGACCGACTGTGGGAACCGTGGAAGATTTGAGATGTCAGAGCATCGTTTCCCAGCGCCATTCATCAGCCAGCTGTTGTTCACGTTTCGAGTTCTAGAACGCAGACCTTCTCTGTACTGACTCTCTTTTTAATATACAAGACATCAAGCAAGCAGTTTAAACAGGGAAACACTATGTGGCTATATACTTTGGCTATTGCTCTTGTCATTGCGCATGAGGTGAACGGAGAGCCACATACGCGTCCATCCTCAGCGACGCCGCTCAATTCAACATTACCCCCTCAAGAAGAACATTCATCACATAACCTTAATGAAACCGATTCAGCGGTTGGATCTCGTATTTCTACTATTTTAAGGGATCTTCCTGCCATCAAAAGCATTTCGATTTTCATCTGCGTATTAACAGTCTTGCTAATCACGTGCCTTGTTATAAAAATATTCAGGTAACATAAAATTTGTCCTATATTTAAATGGTTTATTATATGGAGGTCTGAGTGCTTGTGCAAATATCCTGTTATTGTTGTTCACAATGCCACCTTGCTCATAATTGAAAATGGCGTAATTTTCGACTCAGTGGTTAAATGTCTCTGTAGTTCAGTGTCACTGTTCTTCTAATATAGCCTATATGGTATAATGCATGCATAATTCGTTTATTTTTGAACATTCCCTGATTTAATCCTCTAACGGCTTTGGAATTAGATGGTTCGCCTGTAGGAACCCGAGAACCGACTCTTATTCAGAACCTTTAGTCGAAATATTTTTTGACGTTCGGTTCCGTTATCAGATGCGAATGAAACTAAAATATGTTTGACAGTGTTTCCAGCACTGTGTAACTTACAGCAAAAATATACAGAGCGCAAACAGTCCGGTTTCTGAACAAACGAATAGTGACTTTTATGAGCCGGTTCATTTTAGTGATTCAAAACACTTAATGAATGAAGAAGTGTATGTTTTGTGGTACTTAAAACGAGACTCAGACAGTACAGTTACTTTTATGTCAATAGGACATGTAATTAAATACATTAAGTATTGTGGTTATTGTGCTTTAACTACAAATACCACAGTAAAACTATGCTTTCTGTGGTAAACCCATAGTAAGTGTTGTGGTTACTGTGCTTTAACTACAAATACCACAGTAAAACTATGGTTACTGTGGTAAACCCATAGTAAGTGTTGTGGTTACTGTGCTTTAACTACAAATGCCACAGTAAAACTTAAGTAAAAAAAATGGCTGAAGTGGTGTTTTATATAAATGAATGGCATGATAATATATAAGCAGGATCATTTATTGGATTGCATTTGTCATATCTAGAAAGTCTGAAAATTCTGTTACTATAAACACAACCTTTTAAAGAATTGCATTATTTATGATTTGTTAGATTAGTTCTAAAATGATCTAATTTGGCAACAGACTGTGAAGGGAAGTGAGTGACCATTTCTTTTTTCAAAATTACTAAAATGATTATTATAGTTAAGGAATCAAAATCAGAATGTCCCATTGCCTAACTGGAAAGCTCTCATACACTATTGAACACACAGGTCATACCTTACTCACCTGTTCTCTCTATCCCTGGTTTGATTAGATCAGCAAAGAAGATCAGAAAAACACGAAAGTATGACATAATCACAACTCCCGCCGAGCGTGTAGAGATGGCACCTTTAAATGAAGAAAATGACGAAGACGACGACTCTACCCTGTTCGATGTCAAGTACAGGTGAGTACTTTACCACAACATTTGCTTACAGCATTGCATAAGATCTTATGTATTAACTTTTGTCTTCTTTTAGTCATTTTTGTATAAAGGGGTGTTCCAATGCTTTTTAAAATGGAAATTTTAAAAACAAGTTGAAGGGAGGGGGACTAATGCCTAAACTAGTGGCATGTGGGTCTGGATCATGTTTGATTTGTTTCCAAGTCTGCCTGTTGAATACCTTCTATCTTCACAGGAAAACCAGATTCAGTTTCTTCCCAGATGGTTGGCAATAAATGTAGTCTGTGCAGTGCAGCTACATATTTTTCTCTAGTTAACACAACATTTTAAATATGTTTCAGTAAACAGAGTTGCAACATAGTGGGACAAGGAAGTGGTGCTAAAAAATAGAACAAAGACTGAAATGTCTAAGGACTTTCGTCTCATTAGAATAAAGTATTAATGGAAAATGCCTCCCCAAGCACTTAATGCATATTTGAACATTTTGCTGAGGAAGAGTGTTTATGTGCTACCTTTCTGCCAGAAATGTTTGGTTTTTATACAGACTTAAGTTGTTAATGTTTTAAAATGTTAATGCTTCCCATTTTTGTGTTGCTGGGCAATATCTGACAAGGTACATTATTATAATCTAAAAAAGACCAGTGTTTTAATGCCCAGCAGTTGTTTATTGACTATATGAATGTTCTTGGTGTGTGACCTCACAGGTCACAATGTAAATAGCTGTGTTATTTGGAGGGCTAGTGAGCGTCAAGACTTGACTTCTCCCTTCCGTCCAATTGTTCTTTGACTGAGAGACTGCTTCCTTTTTGCTGGGCATGGCTCCCTGTTTATCAGCTTTTATTGGCAATGTAGCTGTTTGATAGTGAGGCAAACCAGTTTAGACCAGTTTGGCAACTGGAAACTTGATATTTTTGTTAGTTTACTTAACCCTTTAAATTCTTTGCTTTTTCATAGGTGAATTACATTCTGCACTCAGAGTCATTGTTGAAGATCTCTTCTAACACCCCTCCCTGGATACCTCTGTGTGAACACATCTATACAGGAATTGTGCTCGGCTTGAATCTTCAGTGGAAGCAGTGTTTTGTTTGTTTGTTTTAGATGTTTTCTGATGTATCAATATGTTTTGGCATTCCAAACCAGCACGAAATCTGATGTTTCATTAAAGCTTTTCTGTTGAAAGCACATAAAGTTAATCAAAGATTATTAAAATAAAAAATTATGTATAAAAAAAAAAAACTTTTCTTTGCTCGAAAGAAAGGAGACACTAAAGTTATTCCTCCACAAATTAATTATTGCTTTAATTATTGCACAACTTTTCATATTTATCTTTTTGCCCAAAAACATTCCAGTTGTTTAGTAGAAAGTTGGTAATTCAATATAATATATTATAGAATAGAATATATATATATATTCAACATTGCCCTTGAATGTATCAGGCAGCTTGAACATTTCTTTTACAGTATATCACACTGAAGTTATTTTAAGTAATATTTTTTTAAATGTAATCATAATATATATATATAATAATAATTTCAGACAATTATTAAAATTATTGATTTAAAAACTCTACACATGGAGCTTACTATAAGTGATTTAGCTGTGCTTGAATCAGCTCAAAGTTTCAAATGAAAAGAATATAGATATATTTGTGATGGACAGACATTTTATTTTTTTCCTGAATCTGACTATTGACGATGTTAAATGGATATGTTCCAATACTGAAACTGTCTTTATTATATACTGTTGTCTGTATATACTGTATGCAAATTATTCCTCTGAAATAGTTTATTTTTTAGACAAAAAAAAACAAAAACATATTTTTGATTTAATAAGAGTAATATGTTTCAAACCTCCCTATATTTTGAGAATTATTAATCTACTAACCACTAATTGTGCATATTTACTGTATAAGGGTTGAATGTATTTGTGAGAGAGGATGTGTGTGGAGTTGGGAGAATACTGTTGCCGTATTGCTGCTCTCTGAGGTTGGGGATTGTTTTTTATTGTCGCATATGCACACCTCCTTTTTTTAATTAACTTGGTTTTACAGTGGAAAACTGCAGTGCCACACATCATGAAGGGTTTAAACACATAGATAGCTATCGTATCAGATATATGAAATTATATTTCCCAGGTTTAGAGCAGCATTGAAAGAATATCTTAAAGCTACAGCGATATATTGATGATATATTGTATTGTGATTTTTCCTTAAATTAATTTTATCTTATCTTGATGCTCCTACTAGATGTTAATGTGAAGGACTTATGTCCAGCATCTAAGAGCCAATAAGAATGTTTATTGAATTATAAATTGTTTATGATGTAGCTGTTATTGTCTGACTAGAAACTGAAGTATGTGATTCTCTCTCCTTCTGTTCTGCTCTAAATGTTTCCAACTTCCTAATGTATTTCATACAAATCTGAATGGGAAGTAAAAAATATTAAATGCGAGCGATTGCTGATGGCTGTAAAACTGCACTGTTAAGATTAAGTGTTATTTCTGCACTGTCTTGTCTGTGGTGTTTTTTCTTCTTTTAGCATTCTGCAATAATTGAACATGTCTTAAAATACATGCTTTAACTTATTCCTGGGTTTGTCTGACATGCTTGCTAGTCTAAACACTGGACAAAAAATGTTTTATATTAACAACCATCTTTCTTTCCAAAGAAAACCTGTCTATGTCTGTGCTAATTGTAGAATATTGTTTCTGAAGAGTACCAAATCATAAATGTACTTTTTTGGGTTCTTGATTAATAAAAATATTTTCTAAATGAAATAAATACAAATCGTAATGCATCAGAATTATTCAAACAAGGTTTGTCAAATGCATTGTTTAAAACTTGGTTTGAGCTTGAATGTGAGTTGGCATATCTTAAAATCTGCCTCAAACGTGTTAAAAGTCAAATTTTTCATTTGTCTGGCTTCCCTTTAGCTCAGTATTAGTCAAGCTTTAGCTGCACAGAATATTTCGGCTAACTCAACAAAAAATGACAAATAGAACAAAAGTCAAGTTTCAAAATTGGTGGTCCTTTATTGATGTACCCTCTGTCAAAAGGTAAAAATATTTTTTTAAAGTACTAATATGTACAATTTGGAGGTAAAATAAGGTACAAAGATGCCACAGTGACAGCTTTGCGCCCTTTTTTTATTTTTGAAGAGTACACCTAGAACGTATCCATGTTGATAGCCCTTTTAGTTTTTTAATTATTACTTTGAATTATAACTTAGAATCATGTTTTTTGTAGAGAGTTTTTACTGAGAGCGTAAGTTTCACTTAATCACATGGATGCATGTCACTTCATTATTTGCAGAAGGCAGGCACATTTTGTTCCACAAGACAAGTTCTGGCTTTAAAAATGCATTTGAAGCTTTATGTGGAATTTTGGTGTTAAATGAGCCTTCCATCCTTTGTGGCTGTTCCCCTCTAAAATAAGTTGTGAAGCACCACATAGAATATTGCAAATTCTCTTTTTGCCTGACATGAAAGGTTTTTTTTTTTTTTTTTGTATTTGTAAAGTATTTTCCTGTGATAAAGTCTTTTAAAACTAACTTTGGCTGAGCTGAGTCATTCTATGGCTACAGCTGCTCCTCGCGTGTTGGTCACCCACAAGCCTTTAAAACACGCCACATTTCCAGAAATCTGCCTGACAAGACATCACACCACATACTTCTCAGAAAATATAGGCTAAAATGGTGTTATGCGGCTCACAGATCATAAACTATTTCGCTTTTCCCAGACTGGATTCATTTTGTGGCATCTCCTGTTTTCTCAGTTCCTGTTTCTATTTTTATTTAAACTCACTTTATTAAAGGAATAGCTCACCAACAAATGAAAATTTGCTGCAAATAAGGCCATCTAAGATGTAGATAAGTTTGAACAGATTTTTAAGAAATTTACATCAGTTTTCACCTATGGATCCTCTGCAGTGAATGGGTGCCGTCAGAATAAGAGTACAAACAGCTGATAAAAACATTAGAATAATCCACACAACTTCAGTTCATCAATTAACTTCTTGTGAAATGAAAAGCTGTGTTTGTAAAAAAACAAATCCATCAAGGTGTTATAACTTTAAGCCATCGCTTGTGGCCAAAATATGGATTGCTTGTGGATCACTGTGATGTTTTTAATCAACTGTTTGGACTCCCGTTCTAACGGCACCCATTCACTGCAGAGGAAACATTGGTGAGCAAGTGACGTGATGCTAAATTTCTCCAAATCTGTTCTGATGAAGAAACAAACTCATTTACATCTTGGATGGCCTGAGGGAAAGTACATTTGCTACAAAATTTTAATTTTTGGGGTGATCTATTCTTTTAAAGTATAAGAGTTTATTAAATGCATGACTTTTATCTAAGTTGCCTTGGCTCAAAGATCCTTAAAATATGCATTCAGACCTAAAGCACAAGGTTTTTGCACATCCTGTTACAGTTTTATCATACAATGAAGACAAAGAAGCTCTCATTTCCACAAACATCTGGGCTATTTTGGGTGTAAAGTTAATAAGGTCCCTAACCACATAGTTCATTCAGTAAAAACAGAAACAAAAGGATCCCCATTTCTCCTCAAAAACCAGACACTGTGGTAATCATTAACACATCCTGAAAGCAGGAAACGTGGACATCTCTTCTGAACGTCCTCCAAGCTGTGACCTGCAGTCAGTTACGGCGTAATTAAGTTTAGTCATATTGGTTACAGACCGTTTCTATTTTTCTTTTTTTCAAAACACAGGGGTGCTTTTACAGATAAATGCGTTCATTATGTCGGATGGCCTGCTGACGTCTGCGGTGAGATAATTATCTATTTTTAACTTAACTGGAGACATAATAAGAGCAACATGTAGTGCTGCGAATGCTCCATGTCAAAAACACGACAGATCACATGGTTCAAAATGCATGAAAAGCTCCTCAACTGGGCTGGTGTTTATGCAGAAAAATATTCCAAACATTTCACTAATTTTGATTAACTGCCTCCAGAAAACCTCTAGCAAATAACTTCTAGGAAAACGTCCTTTTATTAGACCTCAAAGCAAACGTAATGAAATTTGTCACTCAGCATTTTTTTTTTTTTGTCCAAAATAAAATAACCTTTAAATTTTTTTTTTTTTTTTTTAAAGATCTATCTATTTTCAAGAGGTTAAATGCTAAATTTATTAATGTCTAGAGTCATGACGTGATATAACAATTTAAAAAAAAAAAAAATATATATATATATATATATATATATATATATTTTTTTTTTTTTGGTGAAAAAAAAAATAATGAATGCATGAATTTGACCAAAAGTGAGAGTAAAAACTTTTACATTGTTGCAAAAATATTAATGTTGTTCTTTTGAGCTTTATATTTAAAAAAAAAAAATCCTGAAAAATGTGCATAATTTTAGCATATATTAAACTAGAACAATTGATTGAAATTGTAATATTTTACAATATTACTTATACTGTATTTTTCATTTAAATGCAGCATTGGTAAGCAGAGACTTTCAGAAACATTTTTGAAAATCTTACCGACTCCAAACTTTGAAACAGTATGTTTAGTCTGTATGAAAAATGTTTTAAATGGAGATTATTAAATAAAGGCTATTATGTGTTGTAATGCGTGTTTTTAGTGATTGATAAACACAAGTTAATCATTTTTAATAATTTTGTTAAACTATAAAAACATATGAAACTAGTTCCCAAGCAATTTCTTATGATGCCCAAATAATAAATCTTAGTTAAGGTAACATAAAACACATGGAGTAAATGCTTAAATTTTAATTGACATAACTTGCTGTAGTTTTCTAAATGTTTGACCAGTTAAAACATTTTAGCTGAATGGACTATAAAACTAGTTCAGTAAAGTTTGAACCAACTAAAAACTAACAATTCAGATAACACTTTGAAGTCAGATACTGACTGAACGTAAAATTTGTGAAACTATAGTTACTAAATAATAATTAGTTGAAACAGCTTGATTTTTTTTTTTTTTTACAATGTATGCATGAATAAACTGGAAGAAATAAAAAAAAAAAAAAAAAACATTGTGTTATGTCATTGACCCTTTTATCACACTGGCCAGATGTGTACAGCAGTATGTTCTTTACTTATAAGTTATCACAAATACATTCACTTAAACATATAATGTGTGTCACATACAAAAGAAATCCAACCCCCCCCAACCAACTCCAAAGTTTACACACTGAACATCCCTTCATGGTCAACCATCCTTGAGTACACAAGAGTGTGTGAACAGCTGGGTGTGTAGTGGATTTGGCTACAGCATCTCAGCGTGGGGCTGCAAACGCTCTGATAGCTGCCTCACTGTGCAAACATGTTCAACTACACCAGAGTGTTCAGACGGTTGCAGTTCACATGTTCCACAAGTATTACTGCACATTAATTCAAAAGTTTTAACGCCTGCTAATAGTCACAAAACTACTCACTATGTCTTTCTAAGGCAACTTTATCAAGTGTCACATGATGCAGCATAACATCATCTTCTACTTCAGGCACTAAATTATTGTCCAAAATATCGTCTAGAAGAACGCATTTAGCAACGTAGTGGTAAAACCCCTTTAAAATATTAATTCTAAGTCTAAATTGTATTATGTTAAATATAAAAACTGACAACAGTCCTACATTCAGTCATGCTGTCTGTGGGCTCAACAGACATATAGACCATAAAGGCAACAAATAAATGACATTCTTAATTTAGACTTTTTTTTTTATTTTTATACACAAATTGTCCCAAAAAAGCTAAAACTAAAGACAATAGGAGCCTCTCATTTTATCCTCTCAGAAATGCTTCCACCTTGTGGCCACATATGGCATAAAATTTGAACAAATAAGACACTTAATGAAACATGTTAAAAAAACATGGGATATGAACAAAAAACAATGGCCTTTTTTTTTTTCTTTTTTCTTTTTTTTAAATAAAATAGCCTTAATTAGAGATTAAAAACCTTTTTAAGGTTGAACACTTTAAAAGAAAAAAAAAAAAAACTCCTCCGTTTATATATTGCATTCTCACATTTGGTCAGAAATTTACCTGAAGTAATCAGGTAATCTATATTTTCCACAGCATCTCTTAGGTCCAGTGTATGAAACCATTTGGAATGAGGCTGCAAACGCTCATGTTGGAAGTTTACACGGTCCCGTGTGCAGCCGCAGCGCCCCCTGTCTGTGAAGAGCACTTAAAGTTCTGAATTCCAAAGGCATTGTGTGTGGACTGGCACTGGATGTGTAGTGGTAAGTTAGCGTGTCGTAGTAGTGGTACTTGACTGGTTTGCCGTCAGGATCGTGAGCGAAAGGCCAGAAGCCGTACAAGTGGATCTCATCACAAAAGCGTGTAGCCATGGTGTACATCAGGAGTCCGGTGGTGGGTCTTTTGATCTGGACATGATTGGTCAACCAGTATCTGAAAGAAAATCAATGATTACAAACGTAAGACCGAGTGCATGCTTTCTTACAATTATGATCTATACTGTTTTATATTTGTAGATCAATTACATTGAAGGGATAGTTAAAAAAATCTGAAAACTATCTAACCCTGCATAGACAGCAACACAACTGACACGTTCAAGGCCCAGAAAGGTAGTAAAGACATTGTTAAAATAGTCCATGTGAAATCACTGGTTCGACTTAATTTTATGAAGCTACGAGAATACTCGTTTTCCAAAACAAAACAAAAAAACAAAAACAAAAAAAAAACCTTTATTCAACGATTCTTCTCTTCCATGTCAGTCTTCAACGTGCGTTCAGAACCATGATTTAGTACCATGATTTTTATTTTCTTTGCGCCCAAAAAGTATTCTCTTAGCTTCATAAAATTACAGTTGAACCACTGATGTCACATGGACTATTCTGATGTCCTTACCAACTTTCTGGGCCTTGAACGTGTCAGTTGTGTTGCCGTCTATGCAGGGTCAGAAAGCTCTTGGATTTCATCAAAAATATCTTAATTTGTGGTCCAAAGACGAACGAAGAATTGTCATTTTTGGGTGAACTATCCCTTTAATAAAATCTTCAGAAAGATGGCAAACTTGAATTTTTAGCAGCCATTACTCCAGTCTTCAGTGTCACATGGTACCTCAGAAATCATACTAATATGCTAATTTGGGGCTCTAAAAATCTTTATTCCTATTATTTATATTGAACATTTTTGCGGCTTAAGAGTTTTGTGGAAACTGATACTTTTTTTTTTTTTTTTTTAAGAATTGTTCTATTAATTATTTAGATGAAAGTTCAAAAGAACATCATTAACTTTAAATTAAAAACTTTTGTAACATTATAAATGTATTTCATGTCACTTTATCAATTGAATGTGTCTTTACTGAATAAAAATAGTGATTCCTCTCAAAAAGAAAAAAAAAAAAAAAAAAATTCTCACCCAAAGCTTGAACAGTAGGTGTATGAGGTTTTAAAAAAGTGCCAATCCAAATGTAACAGGGGATTATAAAATCCTAAGTGTGTTAACAGCTAAGGTTACTAAAAAGGGAGCCTGAGCTCAGCTGCTGAATTTAGGCTAAATCCCCTTTTTAAAATATTCTCATGCTAAATTCGCCCACATCCAAACCTGACGGCTGTGCCACTCTTCCACATTTAAAAGGAGAAGATCAGACAATTGAACAATGTCCATTAAGATGCACTGAACCCTCTCCAGTCCACTCACCCCTGAATAACCCTCACAATGGGGCTCTCTCCGTGTATCCGTGAGGTGTCATTCATTCAGAACGGTTGAGGAAAAAGTGGGGCCTGGAGGAAAGGGTTTTCAGATAACAAAGAGGATCCCATATCTTAAAGCTATCTCTGGTCTTTGTACTGCTTTCTGATTTCATTTCATGAATTCTATTTCATGATATTTTAACTTGAAATTTATTCCTGTAATGGCAAAGCTAAATTACCAGCAACCAGCAAAGATTAGAAATCTTTCTAATATGCTGATTTGCTCAAGACAGATTTCTCATTATTATCAATGTTGAAAACAGGTGTACTGCTCAATATTTTTGTGGAAACTGTTCAATCTCTCTCTCTATCTCTCTATATATAGAACAGTATTGTATCAATTAAATATTCTGTCTGCTAATGCTGTAAATTATAGCAGGCACTGATTCAGACCTATTCAAACTGGTAACTTTATAAATTTATGCTATCTTTGTGAATTATTAATTAAAAGAACCAGCTCATAAGAATAATTGTTTTGGTGTGCATCCTACAAGGACAACTCAATATAAAGTATTGTACTACATTCAATACAGACAGCAAACCAACACTGAAAACACATAAAATGTAGTTTCTTTTGCTGTAACACTGATCATTCATCAACAAGTACAAATACATTTTCATATAGTTACTGAAAATAAGCATAATTTATTTTAATTTTTTTAGATTTTAAAAATAGAATGCACCATCTAAAGCTATTTAATGACTTAAACTTGCTTATCTTCCTTCCATTTAAACTACATGGAATTTTTTTTTTTTTCAAAGTTGTAAAAGAAAAAATCCTGAAGTACGTTTGACAAGAAAATGTTTTTCTACTTCAAAATTTCATGTTGAATTCTGTTTCTTTGTAACTGTTTGTGAAATTTACTAGCAATTTCTGAGGTGAATTATTTTTTCATTGTAGATCTTCCCATTTTTTTATTTCCAAACGAGTGTATGCATTTTTGTTTAGCATTTTTAAATGAGCTATTCCTTACAAATGTACTACTTTTTATCATTTAATCAACTACAACATATTGTAATGGCATATTTTCCTCAATACACCATTCACTGAACAGCTGTCTCTTGCCTGACCTTTGTTCTGGCCCCGGCAACCAATGTTACACAGATGGATCTAAGAAAAAACACCCTCGGCTAAGTGCATTGTAAGGATGGTGGGCTCCAGCCACTCTGCTCTGAGGGAGGGCTGAATAGCAGACTTAAAATATGCAGAGGTCAATGAAAGAGGCAAAGGTTGTGCGCTATTTAAAGACAGCCGACTACAATTGAGCCCAGAGGGGCTTGAATTCATTGAGCGAACTTACAAAGACCTTCTGTAAAAAATACAGATATATAAATGCCGGTATGCACTTAGTGTGCGCCTCGATCCACTTACAAGAACAGCCCCACGCTGTGGTCGCCGAGTAGGATGTGAATGTATTGATGCCTGAACTATAAATAGTGAGAGGCTTGCTACACCTGCTTCAGCGAGCATGAGTGTTGAGTAGGCTTAAATGCATGGACACGTACCCTCTGACAGCATGGAGCAGACGCAGGGAGGGGAAGGCGGTGCGGACGTTTACGGTATGCAGAAGAATTAGGCGGATGGCCCACTCCACTCGCTCTTCTCCTCCTTTAGCCATGAAGGCAGGGATCCACAGCACACTCCCGCTGAGGCTCTGCAGCCTGTGGACGAAGCGCTGTATCCACTCCTCACTGTTCAGGTCCTGAAAAGCACGCTGCACCACAGAAGGGTTCATAGTCACCAGATTGGTGCGCAGGCCCACATCAGTCGCATACTCCTCCACTGGAGCCAGGTTACACCTTAGAAACATATATATTCATACGGTTAAGTCTTAATATTATCTCAAGTTAGTTCCTTCACATATTGTATATGTTATAAATGCTTATGTCTGCGTGTATTCACATGGTGACATATGATCAAGCCTTAGTTTTCTAGTAACAAGCTATCAAGAATAAATATATCTGAAGTTTATTTCACTCTGCATGTCTGCTTCTCACATAACATACTCTACACGAATGTGTCAATGCAGATCTTTCAAATAAGTGTTGCGTTTTCGCTGTTGCTAAATGGGGTGCGATAGCACATTAGACTAAACAGTCTTCTTTCACAGTTATTTTTCTATAGAGTGCAACAGCTGGGTTCTGGAAGTAAAAATACCTTTCATTTTACTACTCCATAGGGGGCTTTTTTAAATAACTTAAAAAAAAAAAAAAACACCTTCAAGACAAACCTAATATTTGCAAGTTTGATAATCTGTTGCAGGTGCTTTTTATTCTTTTTAACTAACCATATTCCTTGCTTTTTGCTCGTCACAACATCGTTATTCCAATTATTTTATATTTTATTCGATTTTACATTTTTAATTTGACTCATTCATAATGATTCATGGAATTGTAGTTACTTCCCTCATAAAACCTGTTAAGCACACAGTCTTGTACCTTTGTCTTTTTGAGCAATTTTTCAAGTGTTTTTTTTTTTTTTTTCGTCAAATACAATTTTTAATATTTTGAGTCACCTCAGAGCTGGTCGATTTGGTTCATAATGGTTTTGGCTTATAATGCTTTAATGAAGACTTTTTTAAAAATCTCTATGAAAAAAAAAAAAATACCTTTTCAAGTCAACTACAGCCACAATGAAGCAACAATTTGAAGTGTTTTTAGCAAGTAATTTAAAGGTACTGTTCACAGCACATTGCTTGAGTAATAACACATCCGATTTAATGGAACAGACCTTTGAAAGTAACTCTGTCGCTCCCTTCATGAGTACATTTTTGTACAGGAGCTACTGGAACAGTGATAATGAAAAACACATCATGCCTGAGTCTGTAAACATGACGTTAACAGAGGCCAGAGATGCTGAAGATGGACAAAAAGAGGAGAAAATACTGTAGCAGGCATAGCAGCTCACTGTTCACGATGCTTGAAATATAGGAAGAAAATATGAATACTGAATTGGGGGTGAGGGGTTATATGATCATATCACTGAAGGGAACGGTCCTCAGAAAAGTTCAGTGGCAATTGCATTTTCTTCTCCTCTAACCTCCTTATAAAGCAGTGTTTATAAGTGCAGCGCTGCTTTGTTTACAGCAGTAACCAAAGAAACGTTATACTGCTGCTGTTCCATAAGCGCCGCCTGCTGTTAGAGAATGAATCTGCGTTGTCATTTAGCCCCTCTGTTGTTTTTGTTTCATGCAGATGTTTTATGTAGCATCATTTTACAAAGATAAAGTCAGACCGTTCTGTTTTTGCTTTAAATATTGAAATGATAAAAAAAAAAGAAAGAAAAAAAAAAAAAGAAAACATGCAACATGTGTAGCATATTTGTTTGGATCGTGATTAAAATGCAGTGGTTACATAAAAACATATTTCTCTTTAAGGCCAAATTGCTTGTAAACAAACAATAAATAAATTAGCTTAAAAAAAATAAAATAATCTGCAACCAGTATTGGAATTGGCTAATTTGCTTGTTTAAATAAAAAAAAAATTAAAAATCTGCATCGGTCATGAAAAATTATGATTGGTGCATTACTAATTAAAATACTAAATAAAAGGCCTCAAATTGGAAGCACAATCTGCCCAAGTGAAAAAAAGTACACTTCCATAATGTACTTAAAGTGTTCTATTTTCGTGCACTAATTTTGTATTTAATATACTAAAAATGATTTTCAGTACTTAAGATAAACTTAAGATCATCTAAGTGTATTCAACTGTGCTATTTTGGGACACCATGAATATGAAATAAAATACGCTTTTAACATACTATCTCTGTATTTAAAAAAATGTATTTAGTCACCACTTGTAGTACACTTGAATGTACTAGAGTATGAAAGATGGGTTCAAGTGAAAAACTGAAAAATTGAAAAGCCCTGCCGGACTACTGAGCATCAAGAGTGACATATAAACCGCTGAAAAGCAAGAACGAGTAAATGACCTTCACTTCAGACTTGCTTCATCTTAAAGCAAGTAATTTATCTTTGTATAAACTACAACATTAATACTACAGTAGGCATTATCTTCTCACATGCAGAATACTCCTACAGACTAAACAAGTGCCTTTTAAAGCTCATCCCATCATTTAACTTCAAAAAATCCATAAAGACACACAGAGGTGACTTTAAAGCAAATACTGAGTGCAGTGTTGGCATTATCATCTTGCCACAATACCTGGAAAACCTTTCAGCACTGGCACCATGCCGACTGCCGAGGCTTAGCTGTCACGGTCACACTCCCACACAGTCTTGTCCTTGCCCAGCAGAAAAGCCATGCCAAACACACAGGAGGGATTTAAGTTCCTCCATTACTTAATCTTCGAGGCTCTGTATGTCCCTGGACTGGGGCTGAATGACATTAATGTCCTAAGAGCACAGCTGGGCTGATGAAGACTCATTAGGATTGGGAATCTCACAGTATTACACTAGTATATCACATGAAGCACACTGCTGTAAATGTTTTTTTTTTTTTTTTTTCAAGCAAACAGCTTTCGGCTGTAGGCAGAGCACTTTATAGGCAAGTGAACTTTAGTCACTTTTAGAAGACAGCCTAATTACGTTTCCAGGGCTGTGGCTTAGTATGACTTATACAAATGTCATATTGGCTCAGCTGGTCACTAATTGCAGTATGTATCACCCTTCAGTTCTGAAAGCCTTCCGACAGTATGAGTCGAGCCTGGATGTCGTACTGACAGCTATTTCAAAAGTGCATTGTGTCGCATACAGATCGTAATGTGTTTGAAATCCAACCATTTCTTTAAAGCAAGTTTTCAAGTTGAATGTAGAGAATGTGAATCTACGGCTGCAAAGATACAAACAGCACAGACAATTAATTTAAAAATGTTTCAATTAACTTCATAATAAATTCACATTAGCCTTTCTGCTGAGGTATTAATACCACTCATGATAAAACCTCTGAATCTGAGATTTTTTTTCTGCCTGTTATTCATAAAAACAAGTTTCCGCCTCAAGGAGTAAAAAGAAAAAAAAAGAAAAAAGGTAATTGTGACAATAAAAAGTCACTGCGAGATATAAAGTCACAGTTACAAGAAATAAAGACCAATTTATGAGAAATAGTGGCAATTACATGACACCTTTTTTTTTTTTTTTACACTGAAGCACAAACACAGTTATCACTTAAATAAATCTGGTATTAAGGACCAAAAAAAGGAAGGTTCAAATTATTTCTTTTAGAGAGTATTTTATAAATACATATAAAAAAAGTTTAGTTTTAGGACATTGTTTTATAATTATTCTTTACAGCTAGTTTAGGTGGATTTATCATTTGATTCAGGATGAGAGGTTACATCAACAGCACAAACTGTTGAATGCTACGACACTAAATAGAAGAAAAGTTTACCTAATGACAAAGTCATGTGAATCAATCTCTCTGCCACAGCTGCTATTCAGTAGTATCCCAGAGTTCCCTACGATGGCACATTGTTTGTAATGCTGGTTCTTCATGGGAGACACCGTTGGCAAAAGGTGGTACAGGTTCGCAGAGATGTTTGTGGTGCTCTGGCGGTCAAATATATAATGAATTACATCCCCGGGTTTAAAGGTGCTCTTAAGAATTGAGATGTCCCTCTCAGCATCTAGGAACCTCAAAATGTTTTTCCTGGAAGGAAAATGAAAAATAACACTATGAATGCTAAAATAAAATATAGAGTATTAACAGGGAACCACATTCTTTAGAAATGCCATACTGTGCATTTGAATAAATTCAAGCCGTACCTGATGAGGTTAGACAAAGTTCTGTTGAAAGTCCATTCTGGTGAGGATGAATTGCTGGTTTTGCTCTTTATGCCTGGCAGTGGAATTGGAGAAGAGACTTTGCTCTTTCTATAAGTGACTAGTGAAGTAGGAACAACATTCAGGACTGAATTTCTGATGGAGGAAAAAAAGACCATGTTGATGTGCATGTCTGTGAAACATCACTGTTAGAAACAGCTACAAATAACAACATCTGTCACCTCAAAAAACACTGGCAGCTATGTTTAATGAATTCTTGAAACCCTGATATATCAGTAATATGAAAAAAAAGATTTTAAGTGTTTAAATATTTATAATTAATTAACATGCAAATAAACTGAAAATAGAATACATTTACATTTAAAATTTCTTGCTTTAGGTCTATAACACTGAGAAACTTAAATATGTGGTTGTAAGCATCAATGACATTTTCTCATGAAAACACCATAAATCATAAATGCTATAACAAATCAGATTACAAACCTGTTGGACTGAAGGACAAAGCTTTTTAAGTGAAACTTGTGTGAATCCTCAATGTTCCTAAGAGCAGAAGGCATAAAATATTCATCATCATTATCCAGTAATGACCATTAATAATGCTCTCTGAGTAGATAATTGAGGTAAAGGCAATTAGACCCTGGACTGGAAAGATATATGAAATTGAATTGATGATGATGTTTATTTAGGACTTAATATAAGCCGTTCCACTTCTAAACTATTTAGAATATTTTGATGGTACAAACACAAGGTTATAGTTATTACTGATTAATCATTTCATAAAAATAGTGTTAGAATATATACTAAATCCTCGATGAATCACCTTAAAAGAATAGTATATTCACTCTCAGGCCATTCAAGATGTAGATGAGTCTGTTTCTTCATCAGAACAGATTTGGATAAATTTAGCATTGCATCACTTGCTCATCATGTGTTGAATTTGTTCATTATAAACATGCAGCTTTTCAAGTCACAGACGTTAAAAGACTGATTGGTGTCATGTGGATTACTGTGATGTTTTTATCAGCTGTTTTAACTCTTATTCTGACGGCACCCATTCACTGCAGAGGTGAGAGATTGATGTATTGCTGAATTTTTCCAACTCGGTTTTTATTAAGAAACAAACACATCTACACCTTGGGTGGCCTGTGGGTGAGAAAATTTTCATTTTTGGGTGAATATTCCTTTCAAACATAACAGCAAGGATAATAGGTAACCAACATCATGCCGTTCAAACCACCTCTAACTGCAGGGGGCCCCCCTTCAAAGCAGTTAGGACAGGATAGCATTGTCTCCTTGAGAAAATCAACCCTATTTGTCTACCACTCACTGTAATGTTCTCCATGTCTCCCCCAAAGTCATGGCTACGTGCATTATTAAACAGACAGAGCACAGATCTCTTAAAATTCTGGGGAGCAGCTTCAAATGCAGATTTAATGGTGGTGTTGCTTCAAAGCTCTTATAACTGCTCTGAGATATACCCCTTAGATCCTTTGTTTGATACGGAATTATATTCTAAATTGCAATAAATTAGAAATCTCGCCAATAATTTAAGCAAAAATTAGATCATAAGCATCATCTAATGCCTTCTGACAGCTAGTAAGTGAGGTGTGAAATTTCCAAATTGGGATTTTACAATTATATTTTGTCTCTGGGATATTTTGGGTTAGCAAATATGAGGGAGGAAATATTCCCTTTCCACGCTTAATGGATAAATAGTAATCAGTGCAGCAGAAATATGAAATACAATCTCACGGTATACAGCAAACAAGCCAAATACTTTGCATAAAATGTCAAATGTGGCAACTCTAGGCATGATCCATTTAAAAATTAAGCACTATATGCACATTTTGGCAGCGTACACTTGTGTTTGAGTGTTGTTTTCTCATGCAATTATTCTTGCAATTAATCCATCTACACACAAACATTCTTCTCGCTCAAGAGCTTTAAAAAGTGTATGTCCCGAGACAGCAAGATTTCCGCAATTATGTAAGCCTGGGGATTTCTGCTACAGGGTTCAATTATAGCTGAGGAAAGGCAAACTGTTCATTTTTGTCTCCAGGCTGTAGCTTTAAAGTCACAAATCAAACAGCAATCCCCTAGCTGCCACAAACCACAGATCAGACGGTCTTTTCACTTGCCGTGAATGGTGCGCAAACAGAACACACTCAAGAGTAGAACAAAACCACAAACCATCAGCCATCCGTTACAGAGCACCAGGGTCAGCTGCATTTATCTGATGACTCTCATACAAGGTTTCACACTCAGCAAAGTCTGAAGGACTCGTTTGGGAGACCTGCCAAGCATTAATAATTCGAGACTATATACATATTAACAATATTCAACAAAATCAGTTCCAAAATGTTATCACTCTGCTGGTAAGTAACTCTGAATGGACAAAAGATTAACTTTAAAAGCTTTAAAATCTCACATATCCCCTCCAGATTCCACAGAAATATCAACGACATAATATCAAACATGTGAGATGTTCCCTCAAATTGAAGAACCCACAAACACAGGCTGTGGCTTTGCAAACAATAGTCTTCGGGACAACACATTGTCTCCCTCTTTTGACTTAGACACAGTATTACCCATGTTTGATGAAAGACCAAACCAGCCAACCCTGCAGGAAGACACGGTTTAAGATGTAGTCTGTGTTTTAGAACATTGTAGCTGGTCTAAGCTGGTTATTTGCTGTTTCAAAATGGTTATTATCTGGTCCAAGCCAATCATTTGCTGGTCCAAGGTGGTCATTAAGTTGGTAAGGTGGTTAATCATCTTGGAACAGCAATAAATCAGCTCAGTAGGGTGGTCAGGCTGGCTTTTTTGAATATGGTAGCTTGTCAGACAGCTACTGAACAGCTTAGACCAGCTTGGACCAACTAGAGACCAGTTATTTTCCAAAACACAGCTCCAATTTAAGACCGATTTTCCAATAATAAAAAATATTAATAATACACAAAATAATCAAGTTAATAAAATGCACAGCTCTTTGTCATTTTCTTGTAGCCTATATATAGTAATTGTAGGCTATAAATACAAGCCAATGTAATACGCAGCTCAGGCTGGTCCTAAATGGACTGTCCATTGTTTGGGCTCCTACAAAGTCTCTCTTGAGACAATCAAAGCACGGAGGACAATGTCCTAAACATAAACATCACAAACATAAATAGAGTGCAACTGTGCGTTCGTTGAAACAAAGAACAAACAAGAATGCGATATATTCATCTGTATTGTTTATTGTACGTTAATCGAATTTACTTACGCGATTTCTTCCTCCACTTCCGATATATCAGCTATAATCACAAATATAACCAGGGCTGTCCCGATTCCAAACATCAGTATCCGGAATTCAAAAGACATACTTGACCGATATGCGCGATTCTACAGATGCGTTGAACTATAAGCGCAATAGAAATCTCTTCTTCTTTCACACTGCTTCCTTACGCTGGGCAACACATGTGATGTTCCTCCGTCTCCTCGACAAAGCCGGACCATTCTAACTGGCCGTGCAGGTTAGTGAACAGTTGTCTGTATTAAACATCACGTCCATCAGTTTCTTCCACCTTCACTAAAGTAGTGTAGAGATGAGGCAAACGTGAACGTCCTTTCTTCTCTTCTACTCCTGCCGCTACTCCTCAGAGATCTGGTGGGTGGCAGTTCCCTTCAAACTTTGCCTGTAAGGTGCATAAACTCACATATGAATGTTATACATTCAGTTAAGCCGCGTATTTGGTATATAGAGACAGAAGGCGTGGATTTGAAATTGAATATGAAATATGATTCCCCCTCTCCGTCTTGCTCTCTTTGTTTCTATTTGACAAAGACACAGACGGTGAGGACTTTCCATGGACTTCTATTGTTTTTATATTGAGCTAATGGACTTTTCTAAATTCTAATCCTACACCCTTGTCCTAGCCAGGTGCGACTCGACAGGGTTACAGTGACATTGTTTGTCCAGAGGACGCGACATAATTAATCACAAATCACAGCCAATCAGAACAGTTCCCTCCGTCTGCGCGCTTTCTCGTGCTGCGCAACGACTTTTCACGACTTTCCTGCTGTTGTTTAGGGCGGCATGCTTTTCATATTTTTATTTTTTTTGTGGAACTTTAGGGATTTTTCATATGATATCCAATATTTCTCAACTTAAACAATCAGTCTCACCTGTCACCTCAATGATTAATATGCACGAGGAGCGTTAATTTTGTCCAATGAGAGTTTCGTGTGGGCGGAGCTACGCAACTCTGCGGTAAATGCAACATTTTATCTATTTCCTGTTAAATGGATACTCCACCCCAAAATTAAAATTTTGTCATTAATCATTACTCCCATGTCGTTACAAACCCGTAAAAGCTTGGTTCGTCCTCGGAACACGATTTAAGATATTTTGGATAAAAACCGGGAGGCTTATGACTGTCCCATTGACTGCCAAGTAAATTACACTTTCAAGGCACAGAAAAGTATAAAAAAAACATCGTCAAAATAGTCCATCTGCCATCAGTGGTTCAATCTGAATTTTATGAAGCGACGAGAATACTTTTTGTACGCAAAGAAAATAAAAATAACGACATTTATTCAACAATTCGTCTCCTCTCTGTCTCAGCATAGCGCCATTTTGGAGAGCATCCGATGGACGCAAAGTGCGTACGCTATTCTCTGTCAGCAGTAACGTATGGCTAAATAACTAGAAGAATAACAGAGTGCAGTAACAATAACACCGTTTTCTCACAGTTTGTTTATGATTACAATACCCTACTAAATTAAAATTATGTTATAACAAATAATAGTTTGCAATTTGAGTTTAATTTGAGGTTTAGAAATTTCTCACGCAGATTTCACAGCAAGTTACAGTTCCCAGATAGCACACGTACGTCTGCAAGATGTCTGTTAAAGATCTCTTGATCTGGAAAGCATCTGCTGTCTACAAACGTCTGACAGACGTCTTTCAGATGTCAGTTTTACATACATTCTAAATCATAAACATCTTAAAGACATCTAATAGACGTCTATTTGACATCTAAAAGGAAACGTCCTATAGACGTATTGCAGATGTGCAAACAACCTAAAAAATACGTCTTGCAGATGTAAACGCAGACGTCAAATAGACGTCTCCAAGATGTACGTGTGCTATCAGGGTTGATCACAATGATTTGCGCAAAAACAGAAATCTGCTTAGTTTGGAAGCAACTTCTGTGTGAGCTGTGCTTTATACATTAATACACTGTTGAAAATACATGTTTTTTTTGCCGGTGAAATTTCGCTGCAATTTTGAAAATTTGACTGCACATTACAAGACTGTTTTTGTACAGCTAAAGTGACAGGAAGTGGCTGACAAACCTTGCACATTAAAGTTAAAAATGTCTGTCCCAGCTCTTACGTTAAAAATATTGTGACTGTTGGCATATATTTATATGGAAGAAACAGTAGGCTAAGTGCAGTATGTTAGCCAGTATACTCTTGCTCATCGCCTTTCACAGTCACAGCTGGTTAGAAAACAAATTTAATTGCTGGAGGTCACAATGTCAATGTGCTAATGCGGTTTTGCCTACATTGTAGGAACATTTGGTCATTTAAACCCCACACACAAAGACAAAAGCACCTGCTGCTTCAGCCAACAGTCCTTTCATCTTTGATTCTGATCGTCTCTGATTTAATTGAAAGGTTGTAAAACTTTAATTTGCTGGTTGTTCCAGTGATAACCTAATTAGGCAGCATAATTGTTTTTTAAGCTAAGATTGACTGGTTATCATGATCACTCACCAAGTGTTTCACAACACCAGATGTTATGAGAGGTATTAAAATTTGCTGTCTTTTTAAGAGTGCACCCAGCAGACATAACAGGAAAAAAGATGACAAAATGTTACTTAACGAAGAATGTGCATGACAGTTTTCACCGTCTTCCAGGCTCAGAAATATACTGAACCAGTCCTGGCATATCATTTCTAAACCTACAAATGAAGAAGATTCTTGCACTGTGAAAGATGTACTGTTTATATCACAGTTTCCTGTCACGTCTAACACCCTCACTGCTTATCAAAATATGCTTGTGTAGGCAAATGTAAGTTTGTATTAGAAAATACTGATATAAAGTGTGACACTTCGGGATTTTTAGTCAATTTATTATATTTTTATGATTCAAATATCATAATATATTGCTGTCATCCCATCACCGCATGCATATTTAGGATGATACTGTTTTTAGAAATGGAAGAATATACACATAATGATAGTGAACTGAAAGTGTCCTATACTGTACATCCAGCACAAGAACAGATTGTTCATGATCATTTATAAATTCCTGCATCAAGTTCATCTTGCCATTAAACTAAAGGTCTTTGCACAAATTCTCATCTGACATTTTCAAAATAAATACGACCTCACGTTGTGTCAATCATATTTACACACTGCCTCTAAAACATTCATCCGTCATAAAAAAAAAATTTGGACCAGGTTCGATTTTCTGCGCTTTCGCATCCGTAGCAAGCATTTTGATAGGAAAGGATGACAAATACGAAAAAAAAAAAAAAAACATACGAAAATTTCGGACTCAGTGTGCAAGGACCTTAACTTCTTATTTTGTTAGCATAAGATCTGTAATTTTCTTTCTTTGTCAAAGTTTTTAATATATATTGGCTAATGAGCCCACAAAGCATTGTTTTGTGCCCACAAACCAATACTGAATTTCTAAAAGAAGCAGAAGGAATCTTATTTGAATTATTCTGATACATTTGTGTGCTTCGTGCTGCCAGAGATGGCCTAGAAATGGTGGTGTCCGTAGAGAAAAGAGTAAGGAAAGGAAAAAGGGGGTCATCTTTCTGCCATGTTTTTAATTTGTCCTCACAATTGCTTTATAGGGATTCTGTATGCATGATGGGTTGTGAAAACCCTCTAAATAACATTTTGTTTATGTGTGAGCATTTAATAGGCCTATTATCTGTCAGTGAAAATGACATCTTAAAGGTTCTTTATTATTGGCATCCCTGCTGAAAAAAACAAACAAAAAAACAATAGAGGCCATCACAGAATTTGTAATGGTTTTACTGTTATAATGGGAATTGTACTAGTTTTAATGGAAACTGTAATGGTGCCTGTTGGTCTCTCTTGTAATTGGTTGCCTTCTACTGGTGGCTTGTTAAAACCACTAAATCCTAATGGAACATGTCCTAAAACTCAGGAATCCATTTTTAGTGGTTTTAATAGTTAAAAGTTGATGGTTTGTAATGTTTATAATGGTTTTTGTATGGAAACCATTAGAATTCCTGTGATGGTTTCTATTGTTTTTTTTTTTTGTTTTTTTGTTTTTTTTGCAGGGATATGGTTGAATAACCTTTAACATCCATAGAACTTTTCTAGTCCAAAAAAAGGTTCTTTATAGTGAAAAAAGATTTTTAAAAGGTTTTTAAAAATGTTCTTCACAAAAACCGTTGTCGCTTCGCATCGTAACAGCTTAAAGGGTTAGTTCACCCAAAAATGAAAATTCTGTCATTAATTACTCACCCTCATTGCAGGGAACATTGCAGTTGCATTGTTGTCTACAGAGGGTCAGAGAGCTCTCAGATTTGATCAAAAATATCTTAAGTTGTGTTCCAAAGATGAACGAAGGTCTTACAGGTTTGGAATGACAAGAGGGTGAGTAATTAATGACAGAATTTTCATTTTTGGGTGAACTAACCCTTTAAAACTGTCTATGATGGACGCGACAGAACAACTGTTGCAAATTCATTTGTCCTTCGTGTCAGAAGTAGCGCGGCTATTTGAAGTACGGTCAGAAATAGAGCAGGACATCGGTTTACTGTCGGGAATTTGTCCTGTCGCGTTGCGCTGCATCCAGTATAAACTGACTGTTCACTTGAGGAATCAAAAATGGTTCTATGGCATCGCTGCGAAACCCCCCTTTGGAAAGTCAATACTAGTGTAGTAAAGTGAAATAAGTGAAAAAGTAAATCAAATTCAGAATAACCATCTTAAAAGGTATTTCAAATAGTTTGAAATTTTTTCATCTTACCAAATTTGGACCAGGCTACTGAAGCTTTCGGAGAGTCAGCGGAGCTGCCTGCAAATAAATGAGCAACATTTCATGTCAGTGAGTCACAGCAGTTCTTGAATGCCTTGAGCCAATATAATTCATCTGCTGCAACATTAAGGTAGAAAATAGTGCCCATATTTCCATCGGCTCAGTGTGCCATTGCACCGGACCCAGTCTAGCCCTGCATGTGCAATGTGTATATCAAGTTATCCAATGGAAAATGACCATGCTCCATATCCAATCTGCTTCTAAGGATTTCATGAAGGCAAGTAATGGCTTTTTGTAATGCTTTTAAATAATCTCCTCCTGCCTCCACACACACACACACACTGCTCAACCCTCAGCCACAGGGAAGGGAAATACTTTAGCAATTTAATTTTTATGTAAGATGGTATTTTGAAACAGTCCAAGGAATAAGTGAAAAATGCTTTGGAGGAAATCAGACACTTTTTCTATTTTCTTCATCTGAAAATCTCTTTCTGTAATCTTTTCCTGTATTGTGAAAAATTGTAAAGAAAAATTGCAATTGCACAATATGCAATTATATATTGTAATGTTTACAAAATAACTGCTAGTACATTAATGGAAAACAAGCGAAGTTAAAATGAGAGAATATTCAAGAGCATTCAACATTTATTTAATATCCAGACTGTAGTTTACTTTTGCTTGCTTTTTTGAAAATAAATAAATAAATAAATAAATAAATAAATAAATAAATAAATAAATAAATAATATATATATATATATATATATATATATATATATATATATATATATATATATATATATATATATATATATATATATATCCTTTGGTTTTGATCAAAAAGCATCAAGATCCTTGTGTTTTCCCTAAACTCAGTCTGTATTTGAGCATTTGAGCTGCTCTCAACATCTACTTTAAACTGAACATCAAAAATGTACAACACAAAGAGCCAACTGACAATCCACCCTTCCCACTTCTCTCTCAAATATTATGAGTGCCATTTGAAGAGTGTTATGAGTATTTTGGATTTATATTTGTGACACAGCAGGGTTTATCTTCAGCTGAAGACGATTAAGTTGTTTGATTATTATGGACAACTTGAGCAGTGGTTCCGAAGGATAATTTTCAAAACCATAAATTCAGCATCGTTTTCAGTTAAAGCACTACAGCAGAACATCGACTCTCCTTTGAATGACTTATTTACATAAAATATTCTGTGCATTTTCACACAAACACATCAGTCTCCTGAGAAATTAGGCCTTGTAATGAATCCTCAAATTAATTATGCACAGTTTGATGGGATAGCCATAGCAGTGATGGATTATTATGTGAAACAAAGCGAAACAGATGCAATGTGTATAGAAACGTACACACGACACATGCCAAACCAAACCCTACTAATGCACTCCATGGTTAGGGAGTAAGTCTTTAGGGAAACATTGTAGTTATTGTAAAAGCTTTGAATTCCCAAACAAAAACACTTTTCATTTTTAAGAGTTTTCCCCCCAGTTTCACAGATAATATACTAACAAATGCTTCTGTATTAGAAATTAAAGGAATAATTCACCCAAAAATGAAAATTTGCTGAAAATGTACTTACCTTTAGGCCATCCATCAGAACAGATTTGGAGAAATTTTGCATTGCTTCACTTGGTCACCAATGGATCCTCTGTAGTGAATGGGTGCCGTCAAATAAGATTTGAAACTTGTAATGAGAGATAAAAAATATCACTATCAGTTATACTATCACTAAAAATATCAGTCCATCAATTAACATCTTATGAAGCAAAAAGCTGCATGTTTGTAACAAACAAACCCATCAAAACATTTTTAACTTTTTAACCATTGCTGCTGGCTAAAATATGAGTCCTCTATAAATAATGTTGCTTTTTTTTCAGAGAAAAAGCTATCTTGTCTGAATCAGGAGAGAATTATGCACAGATCAAACACCATTTACAAGTGAAAAGAGTCCAAAACCGTTCCAAATAAATATGAGGGGACAACAGGGGACCTTTCATTGGAGGAAGCGTTATGGACTCATACAACCCGAATTCCGGAAATGTTGGGACGTTTTTTAAATTTGAATAAAATTAAAACTAAAACACTTTCAAATCACATGAGCCAATATTTTATCCACAATAGAACATAGATAACATAACAAATGTTTAAACTGAGAAATTTTACAGTTTTATTCACAAAATGAGCTCATTTCAAATTTGATGCCTGCTACAGGTCTCAAAATAGTTGGGACAGGGGCATGTTTACTATGGTGTAGCATCTCCTCTTATTTTCAAAACAGTTTGAAGACGTCTGGGCATCGAGGTCATGAGTTTCTGGAGTTTTGGTGTTGGAATTTGGTCCCATTCTTGCCTGATATAGGTTTCCAGCTGCTGAAGAGTTCATGGTCGTCTTTGACGTATTTTTCGTTTAATGATGCGCCAGATGTTCTCTATAGGTGAAAGATCTGGACTGCAGGCAGGTCAATTCAGCAACCGAACTCTTCTACTACGAAGCCATGTTGTTGTAATAGCTGCAGTATGTGGTTTTGCATTGTCCTGCTGAAATACACATCGTCTGGAGGGGAGCATATGTTGCTCTAAAACCTTTATATACCTTTCAGCATTCATAGTGCCTTCCAAAACATGCAGGCTGCCCATACTGTATGCACTTATGCACCACCACACCATCAGAGATGCTGGCTTTTGAACTGAACGCTGATAACACGCTGGAAGGTCTCCCTCCTCTTTAACCCGGAGGACACGGCGTCTGTGATTTCCAACAAGAATGTCAAATTTGGACTCATCTGACCACTTTGAAACAGTCCATTTTAAATGAGCCTTGGCCCACAGGACATGACGGCGCTTCTGGACCATGCTCACATATGGCTTCCTTTTGGCATGATAGAGCTTTAATTGGCATCTGCAGATGGCACGGCGGATTGTGTTTACCGTCAGTGGTTTCTGGAAGTATTCCTGGGCCCATTTAGTAACGTCAATGACAGAATCATGCCAATGAGTGATGCAGTGTCATCTGAGGGCCCGAAGACCATGGCATCCAACAAAGGTCTTCGACCTTGTTCCTTACGCACAGAGATTTCTCCAGTTTCTCTAAATCTTTTGATGATGTTATGCACTGAGATTTGCAAAGCCTTTGCAATTTGACGTTGAGGAACATTGTTTTTAAAGCATTCCACAATCTTTTTACGCACTCTTTCACAGATTGGAGAGCCTCTGCCCATCTTCACTTCTGAGAGACTCTGCCTCTCTAAGACATCCCTTTTATAGCTAATCATGTTACAGACCTGATGTCAATTAACTTAATTAGTTGCTAGATGTTCTCCCAGCTGAATCTTTTCAAAATTTCTTGCTTTTTCAGCCTTTTGTTGCCCCTGTGCCAACTTTTTTATTTCTTCGTTTAAACATTTGTTATGTTCTCTGTGTTCTATTGTGAATAAAATATTGGCTCGTGTGATTTGAAAGTCTTTTAGTTTTCATTTTATTCAAATTTAAAAATCGTCCCAACATTTCTGGAATTCGGGTTGTATTTTGGCAAGAAGCAATGGTTTAAAGTTATAACGCCTGTGATGGATGTGTTTCTCAAACAAACATGCAGCTTTTCACTTAAGTTGTGTGGATTACTTGTGGCCTCTTATACTGATGGCACCCATTCACTGCAGAGGATCCATTGGTGAGCAAGTGATGTAATGCTAAATTTCTCCAAATCTGTTCTGATGAAGAAACAAACTCATCTACATGGATGGCCTAAGGGTGAGTACATTTTCAGCAAATTATCATTTTTTGGGTGAACTATTCCTTTAAGTATGTGAAATGGTCGGTAATTGAATTAGCTCTCTCTTAACTGTGTTATTGCTACACATCAGTTTAAATAGCTCTCTATTTGCTGACAATAATAACCCTGATAAATAACCCTGCACTACAGAACATAAATGCTTCATATCCCCATCCCTCCTGAGTTTGGATCCTCTGAGATATATGAAAGTGGGAACTGAACAGTATTGCACCAAAGACATATTTGAGATGTCAGTCTTGACAACAGTGTGTTCCATGAAGCATATTTTTAACAAGAATAAACCTTTTGTAGTGTTGGCAGATGTTTTGTGTCTTCTGCAGGTGCTGATGAATAGGACATCATGCTATAAATATCCCACTGAATATTTCAGGGATATTTAGTACATTATTCAGTGAATATTGCTCTGTTGTTGTTGGTTTCGCATCTGAAATGTGTCTTATTGCTACTTATTCATTATTTTTAATAAGTGAATTCCACTTTCTATTATATCTTATTTGTATTATATATAGAGAGTGAGTAAAAGTATATAAAAAAATATATATATATGTAACGTATCAGACATTAAAAAAAACTTTAAACTAAAAACAAAACAAAACATCTAGTTCAAAATCTGAATAAAAACTATACTAGTATTTAAATTATACTAAAACAACACTGCTGCAAACTACGAAATCAAAAAAATATCATTGCATTTGCTTTCCTATTAGTTAATGGGTATCTTTCCTTTAAGTCTCTCATCATACTCTCCTTCCAGTTCTATCGGTTATTCGTTTATCTGTCAAGGCTGCAAAAGGGAATCTAAGCCACATCAAATAAAGACTTTAATCTTCTTACACTCCAGGGCAGATTAACACGCAGTATATGTGTCACCTCACTTAAAGAAACACTGTTAAAAATTGATGGAAGATAAATACTCATAAATCCAAGAGATGGATTTCAGTTCAAATACTCCTGCAAAAATCTTCACGGTGATTCCAAACAGCCTGACATTTGGTGTCCATTCAGTTAAATAAATGAAAAACTTTAAGGTTGTCAGGTTTATATATGACCTTTTGTTGTGAAGAGCATGCATGTCTGTGTAGGATATCAAAAGAAAGCCTTTTTACCCAATAGCGGTATAGCCTCTGATGTTGGAGATGGTCCAGAGTTTAATTTCAAAGGCCTATGGTGAAGTATTGTGCTTTTCACATTCATATCCACAATAGATGAAGCAGTTTCTTTATTTCAGGACCAGCTTAAGGTTCTATGAAAAAAAGCTTTGTGTCCATACTTTTAATAACTCCTTGGTTGAACTGCACGTTGTAGCTCAAGAGGCGAAGGTAAAGCAAGGAATATATTATCAGAAGCAGACAAACACAAATGCAGTAAGGCCATTCTGAATCAAATCTCTTTTTCCATAGAGTGGAAATCTCACTCCAGCAGTCAAATGGCTTATACTCACATTCTCTCCATTTTGCCCTAGATTTTATAAATAACCAAATTGGGTCCATTTACATCTACACTGTAATACATCAACTTATTCTTATTTTGATGTGAACCCAAAACTGCATGAAAGAAAATTAAATAAAAAAAAATCTAGAGTATATAAAAAAAAAACCCAAACAATTCAGTGTAGATTCTGCATAATACTCTACTGATAAAATATCTGAAATTCTATTCCATTAAAGAACAGTTCACCCAAAAATGAAGATTTGCTGAAAATGAACTCACCCTCAGTCAATACAAGATGTAGATGAGCTTGTTTCTTTATATGAAAAGATTTGGAGAAATGTAGCATTATATCACTTGCTCACCAATGGATCCTCTGCAGTGAATGGGTGCCGTCAGAATGAGAGTCCAAATAGCTGATAAAAACTTCACAGTAAACCACACGTCTCCAGTCCATCAGTTAACATCTTGTGAAGTGAAAAGCTGCATGTTTGTTAGAAACAAACCCATCATCAGTCCATTATCCATAATGATGCTTCCTCCAGTAAAAAGTCCATCCCTTTCACATCAAAGTTCACTAACATGTTTGTTTAGAACTTTTTTGGACTGTTTTCAGTTGTAAACTCTGCTTGTGCATACTTCTCTCCTGAATCCCTTTTTCATGAAGACAAAATCAACATTATTGATACAGGACTCGTATTTTAGCCTGAAGTAGCAGTGTGAATTTAAAAACGTAATGATAAACTTGTTTATTACAAAACACATCGCAAGACCTTAATTGATAGACTTTAGTCATTTTTATAAGTTGTTTAGTATCTCATTCTGACGGCACCCATTTACTATAGAGGATCCACTGGTGAGCAAGTGATGTAATGCTATTTTATATATATTTTTTAAATTCGTTCTGATGAACAAACAAACTCATATATATCTTGGTTGGCCTGAGGGTGAGTACATTTTTATAACTTTTTTGAGCTATTTAAAATTTTAGGTAAAAAAGAACCATAGAGTCAGATCTGAGATTTTATGAAAAATAATTTATTTGCAGAATAAAATAAAAGTTATTTTGACATTTAAAAAAAAAAAAAAAATGATACGAAAAGTATACTGCTTACATTTTTACCTGCAGTGACGCCTGTAAAACAAGAATGATGTGCTATGAAGCTTTAGAGGAAATTCAAATAATGCAAAATCAGAAATTCATCATGAACAGTTTTTATCCTAAAGTGTCTTTTGTATACAGCTCTATTTCTAATCTGCTAAGAACCCACAGTGCCATGTCTTATTGCAGTGAAGTGAAATAAAAGTTTAATCTCAATCCAAAACTGAAACACACTTTACATGTTACATTATAATTGTATAAAATTTCATTCTTCATCCAACTCATAAATACCAAGGCCCAGCCTGATCATCAGAATATTATTTGCTCTACAGCGAGATGAGAGCACCACACATGAATGACAATAGTCTTCTGCCATTTATTAAAATCGCCTTTTCCCAATACTTCTCCTCTGATGTCAGTCATACTGCAGGTCACAATTTTCCCAATATAAGTCTAGTCCCAAACATGCCATTATTGTCATCTGAATAAAGAGGCATTCTTAAATTCATTAATAAAACTACAAATAAACAGTCTCATTCTCTATCTGTCTTCATCATCAAAAACAAAATCTGCCTTCTCAAATACACTCTCCCACTATTGCACAAATGTATAAAGAAGCTAATAATGTACAGTATCAATAACCTTTACAAATTAAGACATGATAGGCCTTAATAAACAATATAAATTAACAACAGCAGAAAGCAAATGCTGCAAAAGCACTTAGAAAAAAAAAGCATCTCTCAAACACCTCTTTGAATGTTTTGAGAAATAATTGATATTGTTTTCATA
The DNA here is from genome assembly GCA_039654775.1 of Spinibarbus caldwelli. Classification (NCBI taxonomy): domain Eukaryota; kingdom Metazoa; phylum Chordata; class Actinopteri; order Cypriniformes; family Cyprinidae; genus Spinibarbus; species Spinibarbus caldwelli. The sequence goes on from CM077238.1 coordinate 15,387,235, forward strand.
TATATATATATATATATTTTTTTATATATATATATAGTATAAAATTGCAGTATGTAGTATACAATAGAATTATATATTAGTATTAATAAACTGGTTGTGATGTACTAAATGATCCCCATAATAATAACGGACTGAATTACTTGAAAAATTGTGGAAACAGTCATTTTGTATATGACTTCAGCCAACGCACAGCTGTGTGAAATTAACAAACCAGCTACACAGTCAGGCATTGAAGTAGACGCCTTCAGCTAACTACTACAACATTTTACTGGCACTGGAGAAACACCTTAGGCCTACTTGTACTTGTAAAAAGTACTTGTAAAAACAAGATGGACCCAGTAGAAGAGTTTGAAGGAGTTTACAATAAAGCGCAACAACAGTCTCGCACATCCTGGAATAAGAGACGATCCTTCAGTAGAATGATGCTTGAATTAGCATGAAACCACTATAAAACAGACTCCATGTTTTCACACCACTCGTGATCCTCCAGGCTATATATAAATTTAGTCCTGTTGACTTGGCTCTGACTGCTGTCCTTTCCCAGACTGTCCAGATTCACACTGGACGAGAACATTTCTGTAGGCGTAACGTATCCCTCATTGTTTTTAATGTATTTCTTGTAGTTTCTGCGCAAGCATTGCCAGGTGGTTGTGTAGAGGAGGAACGCCACGACCTTGAGGACGATGGCCATGCTGACGTACAGGTGCCGGTAGCTCACATTGTCGTACAGCAGACAGGCGCCTTTGTCCCCGCACTCGGTGCTCCAGAAAAGGCATGTGGAATCGATCCCCGTGCCAAAAATCAGAGGAGGAGGAATGAACCCTGAAAGATGGTTTATGTATCATTTGAGATTTGCATTTAACATTTTGATCTGTTTCAACATATATTAAGTATTTTAAGTGAGAAAGTCTTAATTTTCTGATTATTAAAGCAAGTTGAGAACTTCTTAATTATGACAAACAGCTTTAAAGGGTTAGTTCATCCAAAAATGAAAATTCTGTCATTAATTTCTTACCCTCATGTCATTTCAAACCCGTAAGACCTTCGTTCATCTTCAGAACACAAATTAAGATATTTTTGATGAAATCCGAGAGCTTTCTGACCCTGCATAGAGAGCAATGCAACTGACCTGTTCAAGGCCCAGAAAGGTAGTAAGGACATTGTTAAAATAGTCCATGTGACATCAGTCGTTCAACCGTAATGTTATAAAGCTACAAGAATACTTTTGTGTGCGAAGAAAACAAAAATAAAAACTTTATTCAACAATATCTTCTTTCTTATTCAACAATGTACTTACTACCTTCCTGGACCTTGAACATGTCAGTTGCATTGCTGTCTATGCAGGGTCAGAAAGATCGTGGATTTCAACAAAATATCTTAATTTGTGTTCCGAAGATGAATGAAGGTTTGGAATGACATGAGGGTGAGTAATTAATGATTTTTGGGTGAGCTATCCCTTTAATTTTACTGCTAGAAAACTATTGCTTTTTTTGAACAGAAGCGGCAAATGAACTTGTCCTTGTTTTATGGCACTTTGGATTGCGAGGAAATTGACTCTGTAGTATGCTTATTTCAGTGAGGCAAACAAATTACTCTCCAATATATACTGTGCAAGCATGTAGTCTGAGTTGCACTGTGGTTGATCTGTGCTGTGATATCTCACCTAACAGTCGCAGTAGTAGAAAAAGAACTCCAAGAGCGTATGACTTCAGCTCTGGACTCACAGCTCTAAAAGAACAAGAGAGCAAGTCAACATAATGAGCACAAAACATATCCATATTCATACACACATTCATGACACACACACATAAAGAGACAGAGACGTTCAAAGTGTCCCCTCAGATTTAAAATAAAAAAATCTGATATACATATTTATCAGATATATCATTTATTTATTTTACTTATTTACTACACTACCAGTTTGTCCTTTTAAGAAATGAATACTTTATATAGGAATTATTTAGGAATGATGCATTAAATTCATCAAGAGTGAATAACATTGTTAAAAAGATTGCTACTTCAAATAAATGTTGTTCTTTTGAACTTTCAATTCATCAAAGAATACTGAAAACGTATATCAACAAAAATATTAAGCAACACACTGTTTTCAACATCAATAATAACAAGAAATGTTTCTTGAGTAGCAAATCAGGATATTATAATGATTTAAAGAGTGAGGGAAAACAGTGTTGCAGTCACATGAATAACTTACATTTTTAAATATATTAAAATAGAAAACCGTTATTTTAAATAGTAATAATATTGCAAAATATTACAGTTTTACTGTATTTTTGATCAAATAAATGCATTCTTGGTGAGCACACAGTATATTAATTATAAGTCTTGCAGATAGATAGACAGACAGACAGACAGACAGACAGACAGATAGATAGATAGATAGATAGATAGATAGATAGATAGATAGATAGATAGATAGATAGATAGATAGATAGATAGATAGATAAAAACAATTAGGTAAGATTAAAGGCTCTATAAAAATATTAATATCATTCTAATCCTATGAGAATAAGGACCACAACTACATAAATGCTATTGATGGATTCACTTTCAGAACCATTTTTCCAGGTGATGGACAAAAGTATTGACAGTCAAATAGAATTGTTTTTGCATTAAATAGCTTGAGCATTGATAGCTGCAGATGACAAAACTGCAGTGCAGGCTTATAATAAACAACACTATCATGGTCATCATTATAGTTATTGTTCTTGGTTTGCACAGGCCATAACACTGGAGCTCTGTTTTTACTCTCATTTCAGTGTGTAATAAGTGAAGGTCGAGTCACCTGATGAGGATGATGACGGAGGGCGTCTGGGCCATGGCTCCGATCATACTGCAGGCACAGATCACACACAGGAAGGTGAGGAAGGCCTCCTGGCAGCCGGGGCGTGGGCATTTGCCTGGCACAGCCGTGGCAAAGTCATTGTATGCAGAGACACACGCGCATCCCGTCATATTCTGAAAGTAAAAAACATGATCACAATCAAATAAAGTTACACTTTATTTTAAGGTGTCCTTGTTACAGTGTAATTATACATTTAAGTACTGAGTAATATTAATTAACTACATGTACTTACTATAGGGTTAGGGTTAGAATTAGGGTTTGGCTTAGGGTTAGTATTATGCATAATTTATTGTTATTATAATAGTAAGTACATATAACGTGTAACAAGGACACCTTAAAATAAAGTGTTACCTCAAATAACATTTATATTCTCCTCATAAAATAAATCTGCTAATAATGTTGCCCTCTGATGTGTGCAAATATGTGATTTTAAATCACTCAATATACGCTACCATCGACCAGTAAATTAAAATGAGTGTTTATTTAAACATAAAATTTTTTTTATATGAATATTAAATAAGGGTTTAGTGGACTAGTGTAAAGTAAACGAGTCATTATTAGCTGTCTGAATGTGCTATAGTCAATTTTATCTACAGAGAACCAATGCACCCTCGAACCCTGGCAGAAACAGGCCCATTAAACCCACCAGTTGGTATATTCATGTCATGAGCCGCTGCTCAATTACGATAATGGTTGTGACTGTTCTCTTAGAATCATCTATTCCAGTTTGGACCATTCGTTTTGTATGGTAATGAGTGCAGAGGCCCATATTGCAGTGGCCATTAAGATGCCTGGCAGGCAGAGCGCTGTGTCCTTTCCGACATACTGTATATCTGATGAGCATTGTGGGCTTCGCTTCTAATGACCCACACTGGACATGAGCTGTCCAGAAAATTAGTGGAGAGCCAGAGAAACAGACATACAGAGAGTATGTGACAGCGAAGAGGAAGAAAGAGCGAGAGACAAACGTTGTTGTGTAAATGAGATGGGTAATGACCTGAGAGAGAGGAGGTGGAAGTCCGGTGCTGATGGCTCTGGTGCAGCCAGCGAAACAGGAGGACAAGTAGGTCACACCGTTGGAGCCACAAACAGGGCTAACGGATGAAGTGTAGCAGTTACAATGACTCATGCAGGGGGCTTCCGGCCTCTGGCCTACTTGCAGTGTCCTATATACACACAAACACACATTCACCTGTTTGAAGCCAGTTCTTTTGTCTTGCATTTGATATATTGAGTGTCAATGAGTTCATTTGATTTATCACACACAGCTTAGATATGAGCAGGCCCAGATGGAATTATTTGATTTTTGGGGATGGAATTGGTCCCATTTTGGGGAAAAACCATTAGCGTGGGATGGTGTACACAGAAATATTGAATAAATACATAATGAGTCTGTGTGTTGAGTCTGAACAAATTGGAGCAGCAGTGATATCTTGTTCTTGAGCGAAGTGAATGATTTGGGACGGCTTGTTCATGAACAAACTGAATGAATGAAACATCTGCTGACCGACACATGAGAGGGGCATGTGAATTTGTTTAGTTTGTCAATCTCATTCAGAGAAGAATTATGCATGTGCAAAAATCACGAAAAATCTGGGACTCACTGAAATGGTTTTCATAAAAATTGTTCTGCTAATAATTTGCAGTGAAATAAAAAGTGTTGCATTATATAAAAAATAATAATTATTATTATTTTTTTTATTAAACTAGTAAAACTGATTATAAAAATAGGGGAAAAAAATCTTCTGCAAATAATTTAGAAAAAACAACTTGTATTAAATTACTGAAAAAATAATAAATATTAAAAAATAAAAATAATATAAAAATAATAAAACATTAATACTTAATAATAATACTAAAATATGGCAATATATAAATTTTTCCTATCAATAATTAAAAGAATATTATATAAAAAATGAATTGTTTTAAAAAATATAAAAATAAAATAAAATCAGATAATAGGACATTTTCTGCTAATAATTGGCAATACAAAACTGTATTACAAAAAAAAAATTAATTTGTGTAAAAATCATGAAAATCTGAGATTCAGATTTTAATAAAAATAACTAATAACTAACAAATAACTAATAATAAAAAAAATTGTGTTAAACTAAAAATGATTATAAAAATAGAGGAAAAATGGGATGAAAAAAACATAGACCTGCTTTAATGACATTTGAGTAGAACATTCTTATGATAATCTCTAATTTTGTAATTTTGCAAACATGGTTATTTTAATTAAGTATAAGGCTTGTTTTGATCATGAATGATGTTTTAAAGAATCTGAGTGATTCAATGACTTGCTCATAACACAAAAATACACTCATTTTTGCCACCTACTTGTGTTATGACGAAAACAAGCAGAAAGCATCAACAAATGAACAGATTTAAAACATTCAAGTCACTGAGATCAATCAAAATTCACAGCACTATGTGTGCAGATCTATAAGCAAAGATTCCATGTGGGCCTGGAATGAATTGAGATGTATTACTAATCAGTTCTCTCCTATTCCCTTGAAACACTCAATAAGAAAACCAGTGAAATCTGTAAAATACTGAAGCACTAAAAGAGAGGTTTCAGCATGTAGACTTGTCATCCTCTAGCTTCTCTGCAAAGACATTATAAATGGCACAAAAAATAACAAGGCTGTGAGGAGAAAAAAGCAGCTGAGCCGTCCATACTCGTTGCCATAGGCGACAGTCACCCCAGCGACAGGTCCTGTGTCACAGCCCAGGAAGAGGAAGGACACGTAACAGGCACTGGAGATCAGGTTGACCAGCATGGCCATTCGAATCGCTCCCAGAGCAGACAGGTTCAGCTTCTTCACCAGCAAACCTCCCAGGAATATTCCCAGACAGGCACACGGGATGGCCGTCATCCCTGTTTATGAAGAGAATATCCACAGAATCATGTGTTACATAAAGTCAGGCTTTGCTCTGTACCTGTATACCCTTTTATCTTTGTTCTTTTCTTTGTATTGCGGCACTTCAGATGTCAATAAATTGCTTTTGTTGTATTCCTCATTTGGAAATCGCTTTGGATGAAAGCTTTTGCTAAATAAATAAATGCAAATGTTATAATTATAAATTATAATTTATAGTTTACTGGCTAAGAGTTAAAGATAAACGTGTTAAGATAAAGCGAGTTTCAAAAGACTGAGAAAGTCTTGAAAATCTGGGAATCCAAATTTATTTCACTAAAATTTTTTTGACGAAAAATGCATAATTTACAAAGGAACCCTATTAAATAAAAAATGGACAAAATATACACATTCACATTAGAAACATTTTCTGTGAATATGGGAAAAAAAATGATTTATTAAATTAAATTGGTAAATATAATAAAAATAAAAAATACAGTAAAAATAGATGAACTGCTAATATTTTTGGGGAAAAAATATAATTTGTAAAACATTAGTAATTAACACAAAAAACGGGGAAATCTGCAATAATTCGCAAAGAAACTGTATTAGGAAAAAACAATAAAATAATTTTAATTGCATTAAAAGTTTCATTTGAAAAAAAAAAGAAGCAAAACAAAAATTACATTTTCCTGTAATAATTTGCAATGAAATAAATGCTATTGAATTTATTGTGCCATCCCAAAGAGGCACAAAATCACTTTCACTACTTTTTCATTCACTGTTCCCACCTGGTGAAATGATCCGAGCAGCTGAATCCTTAGCCATCTTCAAGAAACGGCTAAAAATACATCTCTTCCATCTTTATTTGACCATCTAACTCTATCACTCTCTATTCTAATTCTATTTTCTATCTGTCTTCTTTTTATAAAAAAAAAAAAAAAAAAACACACACACACACCCTTGACCCTCTATCAATTGCATATTTATTCTCTAACTGCTACTTTTTCTTTAAAAACTAACACAAGCTTTTTTTTTTTTCTATTCTATCTACTTTTTTCCTTTAAAAAAAATAACCCACTAGTTTTCTTTTTTCTATTCTATCTACTTTTTTTTCTTAAAAAAAAAAAAAAAAAAAAAAAACTTGCTATGTGTACTGCGTTAGGCTAACCGAGACTTGTCATATCGCTTGCATGTTGTTGCTCTTTTGTTGGTTTTGATTGCTTCTATTGTCCTCTTTTGTAAGTCGCTTTGGATAAAAGCGTCTGCTAAATAACTAAATGTAAATGTAAATGTAAATAATACTAAAATAGGGGAAAATGTGTTATAATTTGCAATGAAATGGTATTAGATTTTTTAAAAAAATAATTTTAATTGCATTAAAAAGTTCATTTGAAAAAAATACACAAAAATTAAAACAGCAAAACAGACATTTTCCTCTAATAATTTGCAATGAACTAACTGTTATTGAATTTTAAAGAAATTCACATTTTAAAAATAGATTTTCTATTAAATTAGTATATAATACTAAAAATAAGGGAAATTGAAATTTTTCTGTTAAAAATTTGTAATAAAACGTATTAGAAAAAATAGTCAAATTAATTGTAATTGCATTTAAAATTAATTAAAAAAATAATAAAAGATAATAATTTGCAATGAAAATTTGTATTGGACAAAGAATTTAAAAAAAAATTGCATTAGAAAAAATATTAAAATTGTAATTAAATCGTAATGTAAAAAATAATAATTATTGTATTAAAAATTAAATGACAAAAATAAGAAAAATAAGACAAATACATTTTCTGCTAAAAATCGGCAATGAAAAAGAACAAGACAAAAGGATTCATTCTGACAGACTTTCGGAGCTTGTTCTGTGTGTGTAAGTGTGTGTCTACAGCATGTGTTTTATACACACCCAGCAGCTGGTTAGCAGAGGTGGTGGTGAGGTTGAACTGCTGTTCCAGATATTTGCCCAGGAAGGCAGCAAAGCCAGCGACAACAGCAATCTCCATACAGGCAGCTAAGACAATACACGTGAACACTGGGTTTGACAGCAGGTGCTTGGTCACCTTGGGAATAACTGGAGTGAAAAAGGAAGCGACAGAGTGGAGAGACGGGGAGAGTGGAAGAGAGACAGAGAGTTCAGTGACTGAGCCCAAAATACACAGTAATGACAGACTAGCATTCAGTTAAAGTTAAGATTGATGCTTGTTAGACTTGAATGAAGAAACAGATGATTTATGATGCAATCAACAGACATTCACCCCCTAATTTCCTGTTTCTTTTCTAAAGTGATGCAGAGCTGCGGATACATTCTGAGGAGCCATCATTTTGATTGATATATTTGACAGATCTGTCTGAAACATCACGACGGAGACTGCTTTTATACCAGATGGCAAAACCTTGAAAAATGCATCGACCAAGTTGGACAAAACAGCTGCCTGCATTATTTGCTGCACAGAGTCTTGTGTGTTTGCCTTTAGCTTGTGCTGCCATGGCTTCTTTGCTGGTAATGTATCACATTAGCTAGCATGTAATCAGATCTTACATGATTGATGGATGCTGTTGTACAAAATGAGAGCCTTACAAGTATAGTACAATGCCAGCATAACAATTACTCTATTTACAGACAAACAAATGAGAAACAAGAATGGCAGTATGAACCCGGAGAGTGACAGTTAGCATGCAAAAAGTCTTTCAGGCTGAAAGCTTTAGTGCTTCTTCATGTTTGGCTGGAAACATATTTAAAACCTTGACTCTAATAAGCAGATCCAGACCAGATCCAAGGTTTTTTTTTTCACATTACTCCAAATTAAATATGTTTTTCTTAAAATAAATTTTGTAATACAAAACCTGACACCACCCACTAGGGGAGGAGCTCACTAAAAGATACCATTTTCATGGTAACACAAGGTCCGATTTCAAAATAGTCTGAATAGCTGAATAGCTGAATCTTGAGTTCGTAAGCTTTCAAATGATATATAGTTTGTCACAGTTAACAGGTTTATGACTTGGTCCATTTTTATACCCAAAGAAGGCAACGTGTACTGGGAGATACTCATAAACTCATAAAATCCAAAATAAATAAATATTACAAAAATTATTTTGGATATGTTTTACTTAAGTCCAGATGATATAAAAATGACATGAAATGATTTTTTGCTTATCATTTTCCACTCTTGCCTATTTAAGGGTTATTGACCCCCTCTCCTCACTGCTACAAAAGGGCTTTTTTTTTTTTAACAAAAACATAAAAAAATGAAACCAGATAATTTACTTGACCAGAAACAGTGTATAAAATTGATAATTTCATGCATAAGTCTTAATATCTTGCACAGTGTTGCTTCTTGAGCAAATTTATCTTTAAATAAAGAAAGCGGCACACAATATAAATACTCTTATCAGCATGATTTTTTTTACACCAGGCTGTATTCTGTTATATAATAAATAATTTCTTACCCTACACCTTGTCTAATTGAACATCCTATTTCATAAGAAACATGAGAGCACTACACTTCTATTAACTGGTGAAAGAAAAATTTAATTACAAAATATACTTCACTGACAAAACATAAAAGTGTTCTTTTAGTATTATTTAAATGACATTTATTAATATTTTCAATCAGTTTTTATCTTTTTATAGTCAGTTTTCATTTTAATTTTAGTTTTAGTCATTATATTAGGCTTTGAGCTTATGTAATTTATTTATTTATTATTTAGCTTTAATTTTTATCTTTATTTAATTTCAGTTTTAGTTTCAGTAATTTTAGTTCTACTTTTAATTCGAGTTAGTTGCCAAAGTAACTTTTGACATTTTTAGAAGTTTTTCATCCAATATTTTATTTCAGCCAGTGCTATTTTAGTATCATTATAGTTTTATAGTATTAGAGGATACTATTATAATTTTGTAATTTTGACTTAATTGTGCTGTTATGTTAATTTAATTTTTAATTTTAGTTTTAATTACTTTTGTAAATTTTTTAGTTTTAGTTTATTTAATTTTAGTTATTTTAGTATTTGAACTTAAACTGAATTAAAAAATATATATATATATTTTATTTTCTTTCAGTTTAAGTTCAAGTACTAAAATAACTAAGCACTAAAATAACAAAAATTAAATAAACCAAAACTAAAAAAGACAGACATATAATATATTCAGTTAATGATTTTTTTTTCCAAGTAATTTTTTTTAAATGCTGAAACATATGTGGATGTGTAGACGTTCAGTGGAAATCTGCTGAGCTTTCTACAAACTCCTGCGGGTGCAGATTCCATGTGGGCCTACTAATAAGTACGACTTAACTCTAATTGTCTAATTGCCTCCTCAGTGTATCATTAAGTATAATTAGACTTGTGATTAGAGGAAGACGTCCGGTACAGTTTAAACAGATATAAACAGTTCAGCCCTTCAATTTAACATACACGCAATCAAGAAAAAGGTGTATGTGTTTAGCATTTCTCCTTATTCTTTAAAAACAAGTGTAACCGTATTCAGCTGAAGCAGACTAATCTCAATAAGAATACACTGAACATCACACGGTGGATTTGGAAGTCATAGATTCAGTGAAAGCGGTTGTGTAACTGTGTACAGTGATTGGAGCCAGTTACTGGCACAGAGACCTCGGAGCTGCTGGCAGCAGGACAGACTGTTGCTGTTGGGCTGGTAGTTCTGCAGGACTCCATTACTAGGCTTGGATTTCTCATTATCCTGGGGTAGAGACGAGGGCAGCATGGCCTGTTCGCTCTCAAGACCTCCCTCCACCTCCTTGCCGGGCAGAGACTGGGGGAAACCGAACATGAAGAGGGCAGAGAAGAAGAGTAAGACACCGCAGAGGAGAAAGCCGCCCCACCATGCACCGATCCAGCGGGGGTCATCAGGAGTGATGTTCAGCTTAGCTGAGAAAAGCAAATATAAGATGGCAAATACATGAATAATGTGTAGCAGAATGATAAATCTCTCACATATGCAGACATTTAAAAAAAAAATTAAAAAAAATTACATGATGCAATTCACAGTCATTTGACATCAAAACCATTGCGCTGTTAAAAGTCATTGAGCTATTCGGTAAGCCTTATTCTACTAAAAATAATTTTAACTATATTTGGTGGAATAGATGTAGCTGAAATGACCAAACCGCTTAAATAGAAAGGGATGTCCATTTACTTTTGACAACGTAATGCATCAGCAAGTAGGAATGAGCATCTTAAGTGTGAAAGTGTGAAAAATTCTCTGTCCTTTTCTTTTTCAGTTGATTCTCTCGCTGATTATTGATCGTGACAGTGAGACAGAATATGAGGCCTTGTGCTTTCAATTATTCAATAGATGCAAGAGCCGTGTTGGTGGGAAACAAAATGCCTTGCAGCAGTTTTCTGTTGTTCTAAACTGAGTGTTTGTGTTGTATTTGGAGATACAGAGGAAGAACTGAAACTCACTTGTGTCGATGAACAAAGCATCCACATAAAAGTTGGTACAGACAGATCCCAGGATGAAACCGCAAGCAGGTCCAAACACCAGTGTGGAAAAGAGTATTCCTGAAATACAACAATAAAAATGATCAGATGTCATATTTTGGAAACATTAAAATTATAAAATGGTCATTATATGAGTTACAAAGTATGTTCCAACATTTGTTGTTATATGTGTGTGTGTGTGTGTGTTTATATATATATATATATATATATATATATATATATATATATTTAATATTCTCTAAAATAAATATAAATAAAAGGTTACACTTTATTTTAAGTTGTCCTTGTTGCAGTGTAATTATATATTTAAGTACTGAGTAATATTAATTAACTACATGCACTTACTATATGGTTAAGGTTAGGATTATGGTTTGGCTTAGGGTTACTTGCATGTAATTAAACATAATTTATTGTTATTATAATGGTAAGTTAAGTACATGTAACGTGTAACAAGGACACTTTGATAAAGTGTTACCAAATAAAATTGTATTTGTATGGTATTACTATTAAAACAACATTTTATATTACAAGGATAATAATAAATGTAAATATTTTCTAATCAAGTTTATGATATAAAGCAACAGTAATCAGTTTTTCACAATTAATATTATCTAAAATAAATATAAATACAATTCTATTTTTATGGTATTATTATTTAAGCAACATTTTATATTATAATGATATATAAAATAAATGCAAATATTTTCTAATCAAGCTAATGATACAAAACTACAGTAATAATTTTTTCTAAAATAAATAAATAAATATAAATAAAATTGTTTCTGTATGGTATTATTATTATTATTATTATTAAAACGTCATTTTACAATATAACAATATTATATAAAACAAATGTAATTATTTTCTAATAAAGTTTATAATGTAAAACAACAGTCATCAATTTTTCACAATATTACAACAGCAGGGAAAGATTTAATTTTCCAGCCACAAGGTGGCACAGTCAAATCAAGGAAAAGTCTCTTCTATGGAAGACAGATTTACCATCAGAAATCCATGAAGGAACATTTTTATATGAGAAATATTGCAGTGTGCATGCAGTGTTATCTTTTCATCCTTTTCTCATATTTCCAAAATAACAGATTAATTCAAACAAGCAAAGGGAATCAGATGTCTACAGAAACAGTGTTATTCCTTGATGCCATTGCTATATGAAACCGTTGCATACTGGATATGCAGTTATTTGACACTACATGTTCCAAGATCAATAGTAATGCATTAAAAATAAAGTAATGAATACTATCTATAGTAATACTAAAAATACAGTATAATAAGGAGAAGCATTCAAACGCACAACCTTCCCAAACTCTGAGCACAAGCTGCCTGAACAAATATTCCAAGTGAAGAATGAGAACTAAATTCCACATAGTTAAAGTAATTCACCAGTTCTTGACAGGTTTGCACACAAAGCAAGAAAAAAGGGATTTGCTTTTGAGCGGAATGGAGTTGCAGAGCTCTGAACAGACGATGCTGTGCTGGCAGACATCTGGGGCACAAATCCCTATTAATATGCTGTCAAAAGTGTGACAGCGGCCCAGCAATAGCCCTGTGGGTCACATGCAGCTTCTGAGATTATGAAGCCCTTATCCAGGCACTCTCATCAGCTTTCCTCATCCTCTGCCATTCTCTTATTAAAACACACACAATATTGTTTCATTAGGCAATGCGTGCCTGTGCTATCACAAAAAGTGGTCTTCCCTTCTGAAAATGTTCCCACAGTGATTATTCAGTAAATATAAAAGGCTCCAGTGATTGTGCCAAATGTGTCTCGCTGAGTGTTATGGACAAAACAGAACTGTGACAGTAGCAAGTCTGACACTCAGATTTAGTTAATTTATGACAGCTCTGAGTCAGTGGGGTACAGCAGGCTGAAAGGACAATGACAGAGAGCTAAAAAACACAAATGGCCAGTCTGTTACTGACAGGTGTAGAGTTGGACGTTGCTTATGTCAGCCTTTTACTGTATATCCTCAATACAGACCTCCAAATATAAGAGTTTGGGAGTAAAAGATGTATAATTATAGATGAATTGTTATTATAATGGTAAGTTAAGTACATTTAATTAAGTTATTAAATTATATATATATATATATATATATATATATATAATTTAATAACTTAATACAGTTAATATAATTATTTAATATTTTATAATAAATAAAATAAACCAGTTTGTGCATGGAGGCAATGACAATAACTGACAGTACAAAAATAATAGAAAACCAACATTATGAAATATGCAGTCAAACTGTGTAAATAGTGAATGTGAATTTCATAAATTTATTTAAACTCATTAAGCACTCTAATAATTTTCAGTTTAAACTGATAACAGATTATAGACTGATTATTATTATTATTATTTATTTTTTTAATATTCAGCTTGACTTTCAAATATAACACTGAATGGTTATAGTTAATTATTTTATTTAGAAATTCAAAAATAATATATTAAATAGAGGTATAGGTATCTTTATTTATATAGCGATTGTGATAGATAATATTTGCCATTAAAAATAATGACATAAAAATATTATTTAAAATACTCCTTTATGTTTATTCTACATTCATTTGGGGATTAAACATATGTATCTGATTACAAATTTTAATATTAGACATAATTCATCATGAGGAAACTGTGTGATTCACTACTTTAATTTTTATTGATTCATAGCCCTATAATTAAAAGATAAACTAGGCAATAATTTAAGATAAAAATCCAATTATCCAAGTCATATATTAAAATAAATTATAAAAATAAATACAAATAAATTATTATAATTAAAATAAATTATAAAAAATAAATACAAATAAATTATTATAATTATAACAATTATAAATATTACAACTAGGAACCATGCAAACTGTATCATGAATTTATATGGGTAAAACCCTAATTCATTTTTATTGATTCACAGCCTTAATTAAAACACAAGCCAATAATTTGACTTAAAAATCTAACTTTTTAAAAACAAAACATTAAAAATAATTATAAAAAATAATTGCAAATAAATTTTAATACTAAAACAATTATAAATATTATAACTGGGAGCCCTGTAAACTGTAACAAGAATATATATTGGACTAAAAATCCAACCCAACCCACTGAAAACCACACTCATCAACTTTGATGTCGATGCTGAAACAAAAGCTGCTAAGATACTTGCTAGACTGCGACCTTTGATCAGTGAGCTGGAGTTCCTCAAGTACTGCTTAATGTGCCTGATACCGAGACAATTCTCAGACTCTACACTGAAAATCTTCACAGATCACACATTAAAATGCAAAAGGGCATGAATCCTTTAATAGACACACACCCAACCCACATCAAACCCACATACAGCGACACGTCATATCTGAGTACTGGCACTGCATTTCAGCGTCAGATGGATGGAGCTGAAGCCACACTAAGGTCAGTCTCCCCAGAGGAAGTGACCTCACACCACACCGAGCCAGACCGATGCTTCAACCACTTATAAGGCAGAATCACAACAGATGTGGCTCACGATCCTCCAGCAACCAATTAATGAGTCTGTCTGGAAAAAATGAGTCACTTTCACCAGTCCCTACATTACAATGCCTCAGACCAAAGCAGCAGTTTAAATGTGTGCATGAATGCTTGTTTGTGAGCTCTGTTTCCTGAGCTTCTGGCCATCTAAGGGAGTGTACTCACACGTACACAGTGCAAACCGCGTGTCCCGTTAGAAACCGCAACCACAAGGTCTGTTCTCGATTTACAGAACATCTGCATGTTTCTCATGAATCAAATAGGAACAAGTTGTTGTGAAATGTTTTCCTTCAATTTTGATAGAAATGACCACTTACTGACAGTTAGACGGGTTGGGCTCCATACGCTACTTATGGAGAAACGTTTTTTTTTTTTTTTTTAGATCATGTTTTTTTGAAATGCAAAAAATTCACAATTTTTTATAAAATGTATAATATGGAAAGCAAGTTTGGAATCAGTAATTTTTTTTTTTATTTAAAGAAATTATTTTACATATTCTTCATTGTATATAATTGTAATTATTATAATTTAATTATAATTTATTAATATTAGAGATACATCTGCTGTTTATTTTATTTTATTTTATCTCATTTACTACTCATTTATTGTCCTCTTTATTACTTTGTATATAATCATATTCTGTATTTTACACATACTTAAAATGCTTTGGCAATAAACACAAATGTCACGCCAATAAAGCAACTTGAACTTGAAATTAATACTTTTTGGCAAGGACACAAAAAATGATCTGAAGTGACAGTAAATAGATTTTTTGGAGAGATTTGGAGTCAGTTAAAAAAAAATACTTTTATTCAGCAAGGATGCATTAACTTGATCAAAAGTGACACTAAAGATATTTTGGATGTTACAAAAGATTTCTATTTTAAATGAACGCTGTTCTTTTGAACTTTCTATTCATCAAAGAGATCTGAAAAAAGAAAAGTTTCCACAAAAATCTTTATTTTGATAATGTTGATAGAAATCAAATGTAAAATATATATATATATATATATATATATATATATATATATATATATATATATTTTTTTTTTTTTTTTTTTAAATAATATACTATATATCTTATATAATATAGGAATGTTTTATACATCTTATCTAAAAAGTATATATTTTTATATTTTAAAATTTTATACATTATTCAGTCTGGAGGTTTCATAGCGATTTGCTGTTAAAAAAAAAAAAAAAAAAACCTGAGCATGAAAAGAGCAGTAAAAAATCCGTGGTCTTGGATTCACAAGAAACAGCTGCAGAGTTTCCATCCCAACTCTTGTGCTGCCCAGTGGAAGGCACTGCAGTGTTTTTACTGTGTGTTTCCTTAGAGACTGCATGTGTATGTTTGCATCTATGTATGCCGATTGCTCATAGCAGCGCTTCAGAACTGACTACCCGAACAGGAAACCTCAAAAAGGCAGCAGAAATCTTGCAATCACCTTTAAAGTACTGTGACAGCTGGTTTGGGTTGAGGACCCTACCACAGTGAGAACAGAAAAAAAATTCCACCAACTTCTTCAGAATGCAGCTTCTTTCTAAAGCAAAATAGCAGGTTTCTTGAGATCGATAAGCATCACTTCTTGTTAAACAAACGTCATATTTAACCATACTGAGGTGAGATTGTTTTCATAAGAAAATCAAAACTGAAGTCCTAAAGTGATTTTGCCTCATAATCTAATATACTTGGATATAATCTGATGATTTAAAGGTCAAAAAGTGTTCACTCTTTCTTTCCTTATCTGTCTTTCTGCTGCTTCTCCAAAACTGTGTCGGTCCTTTCATTTTTATTTCTCATGGGGATGTGTAACATATATAGGGTTAATAAAAACCTCCTGACTTTCATGAACACAAAACTGGGCCTTTAGTCACTGGAGGAATGGGCTACATCCTACATCCTTTCCTCTAATCATCAACGTGCAGGTAATTATGTCCAATTTACTGCACAGTACAAATTCGGTGGTAAGCATTTTTAACTTCACGACTGAAATCATTAAAGAAAAGAGCAGGTATTACATTGGCAAGCTGGGTAAGGTCCATGATTCACTTAAATATCTTTGAAATTACTCTTTCTTCCAGGAAGTCTTGTTTGGGTACCAAGGAAAAACATTTATGTGTGGCCTATTCCACCGCCACATTTTAACATCCACTTTCAGCACAGCCTGGACATAATGGTATAATGCTACAGCCTTTTATGGCCTAAAATGTCTCTTTAGAGGACAGAAAAGAATGACATTTACTGAGAATTACACATGAATCGGCTAAGTGTCTATGATCATGAACAACCCTTCAAAAAATGAGCTTTATAAAAGCATTAAATCTTAAGTAAATTGTGTCTACTTTCCATATTTTATAATAAATTCAATGTGTTCTAATTTATTTCAGAAAAAAAGTTCTGTTAAAAATTAATTTAGCAAGTGTGTATGAAGTAAAATAGCATTTCAATATTTCCAACCAAAATTTTGACAGCAAAAATATTTAAAACTTGATTAAAATGTGTGATAACTTGATTTTTTTTTTGTCAGTGATGCTTTAAAAGCATGTGGCAGTGGGTGTTATATGACTTTAATGAGGTGTAAAATGAATGCAAGAAACACGATGGTGTGTTAAATTATCATACGAGACAGTATTGTGTGACATAGTATCGCATTTTATGATAAATCGCTAACATTTAGGATAATTAATAAGACAAATGATATTCAATAATCTTATTCAATATCTAAAACAATTGCTCATTTTTATAAAGATTTGAACACAAGTTGTTTTGTACTTCACACAACAGACCACACTCACAACATCTCAGCAGGTCTTTAGCAGTTATCAATTCAATCTCATTTTCAGCGTGAGACAGAAATGATAAATATGTGAAGTGCAAAGAAAGCACAGCACTATAGAGCAAAAGAATTAACACCATTCTTACAGAAAGAGTGGGAACATAATGCGCTTTTCACAGTGATGATATCGCTAAGCCTGTAAGAAATATATAGCCTATATATATATATATATATATATATATATATATATATATATAGCCTATATATGGATAGATAGATAGATAGATAGATAGATACATAGATAGATACATATATATATATAGATATATAAAGCCCTTAGTTTTTACAGTAAAAACTAAACTTTTTTTTTTTTTTAAATAAACAGTGGTTTACTGAACAAGTTGCTCTTTCTTTAAATACATTCAGTTATAGTTTAAATTTTCTTAGTTATAAAAATCTACCTCAGCTTATGCTTAAAATTATAGGGAGCCCTTTTACATTATAAGGTTACAATTAGGCCTAACAACTTAACCCAAACTTAAATTTAATTATTATTCATTTTTAAATAGATGATCAACACTCAACTTAAAAAAAAAAAAAATTGTATGCAAACATGTAAATTGCACATGATGCAGTTTTTAAATTAACTTATAAATAATACAATTTCTAGGCTATTTGTTAAAATATATTCAATCACACACTGGCTGGCATAGCATGTTTCATAACAGATTAATTTAAACATACATTAAATAATTAAGACTAATAGATTTAGTAAAACATAATGAGTATATGGTGTAATATTTCATGAAATGCTCCTCTCTAGACTTCATTTCTCTAGTGAACTAACGAGTTGTGGACACTGAGGACTTGCAGAGGTAAATGAAATGCTACATGACGTTTTATTTCCACGCTGTTTTGTTGATGTCTTTCCGCGGTTGAAACGCTGATTGAGCAATTACATGAGGCATGAGATGTTCAGTCATGTTTACATACAGAGGAAGGAATGATCGCGTTCACTCGCGCTTCACTCTGCATAAGTCTGTGGCGCGTCACGGCTCAGACACGGGAACCGGAGCTTATCGCGCCCGCTCGAGTCAATGCTTGTATTGGGTTTATACCAGCACGTTTCTGAACCATCCCTGAAGCGGCTCTCCAAGGCGTTTATACAGCGAGCTGTCATGTCACATCAAAGACTTTCAAAACACCATTTATTATTTGAATTTCCTGAAAAAAAAAAAAAAAAAACTGTATTAGTTCGGTACACATGCATACTGAACCGAAAGACCTGTACTGTTATTACACCCCTAATATATATATATATATATATATATATATATATATATATATATATATATACCTGTATATAATTTGTATTTTATTCTCACAAAGACTGCATTTATTTGACAAAAAATACAGATAATATTGTAAAATACAATATTACAATTTACAACTTGTTTTCAAGCTGAATGTATTGTTAAAATATAATTACTTCCTGTGATGGAAAAGCTGAATTTTCAGTAGCAATTACTCCAGGCTTCAGTGTCACATTATCCTCCAGAAATCATTCAAGGTAACACTTTATTTTAAGGTGTACTTGTTGCATATATTAAATGTACTTATTACTATAATAATAAATTATGCAGAGTTACATGCAAGTAACCCTAAACCAAACCCTAATCTTAACCTTAACCCTATAGAAAGTAAATGTAGTTAATTAATATTACTCAGAACTTATAATTACACTGCAACGAGGACAACTTAAAATAAAGTGTAACTTCATTCAGATATGCTGATTTGGTGCTCAATTAGTAGTACATGTGGTATATTTTTGAATTCAAGTAAATTTGATTTGATTTCAGCACAAAAACTAAGGATGCACAGTATATACTGATACCATCACCTTTTAGCCAATATTATAGCCTATTGTTTTTGTTTATTATATTGGTTGATATTAGATATACATGGCCTAATATTGGATAATCATTTCCTCTATTTCTACATTTAGATTATCGTTGCCATCATCTAATGATCACTTAAGGTTAATTGTTAAAAACACTAAAAAAAATTTAATAACACTTTTAAATGTAACCTTTAGTAAATCTCATAATGAAAGTCAAAATAATTTGTGCTGTGATGCCTAAAAAATATGTTGTGAGGCCTAAATTCACTTTTTAACAATTTAAAATGATTGATTTTAGCTCTTACCTTTATTCAGACAATAAAATTACTGGCCATAACATGAAAATAATTATATGTTGCCCACAATTTTAATGTCATTGCAACCTTAACATAAACATATTGTTTATTAATATATACTATAATTTGAATTTAACCAAAAACTGATTTTTTTTTTTCAAGCAGGCATGAGTAACATATGTTTTTTTACAGGTACAAATAAACTGTAGTCAAGCTTCAAGTCAAATGCTTTGTGTTCTTTATAACTTGCTGCAAGAGACTTTTTACCTGTCATAATCCAGAGTGATCATTCATAATTCCACCAGAGCTTATGCGACATAAACACACACACACACACGCCCACAAAATTGCATGGGTAAGCATGCACATTTACTGTACTGTAGAGTTACTTCTAATGTACTTCAGTGCTAAAAAAGCATTCAGTTAACAGATAAACCTGCACTGTTTTCCATCACAAATCAAACACTCAAACAATAGTTTGAAATGTGTGGCATGGCACACAGTTTCAAAATCTCAGGTGTCACAGTGTCTGACCTAACAAACCAGGTTATTTTAGACATATTCAAAAATGAAAAGAAAGCAAACGAAAGCAAGAGAATGAGTGCTTTCCTGTATGTAACGTGTGCCCTTTAGAGCCTGCTGACAGACTGACAGCGAAAAACATCCACAGTGACACTGAAGCAATTGGACTAGACATTTACGCAGCAAAGGAACGCAAGAATTACGCAAACATAAAGTCAGGTCAGGGACTTATTCATGCTGTCAGACTGAAATTTTCACTTTCTATTCCTCCATTTCTGTTTCAGAATGGGAATGTGCATTACTTTCATTTTCCGTAGGGGAGATCAAGAATTTTGTAACACGGCCCACGGGGTGAACTGTAACCAGTTCAGTTCAATTAGACACATGCTATACAGGGATGAATTTATTAGCAAACATGACCACCATTATTATATTTTTAAAGCACTTGACTGATGAAATCACAGTGTTAAATGCTGAAGGAGAGTCAGTCAGTCTCATAACAGCAGGGAGAAAGAAAACTGAAAGTACGAAATTGTGTCTAGCAGTTTCAAAGACAAACAGCAGGACAATGGCAGATGGCCAGTGTGTCTGATAAGCTTAATATGATATTTTTACCAAAGACCGATACTATTTTCTTTAAGTAAGACTGACGAGGGCATGTGCATCATAAATCTACATAGAAATCTAAATTTGGTGTCTCCATGTCTAAGACAACAACTGGATAACTCTATATTCTTAAAGGAACAGTTCACTCAAAAATGAGAAAATATATTGTTCCAAACCTGTATGACAATCTTTCTTTTGCAGAACATAAAGGCAAATTTTTGAAGAATGTCACGGCCACTTATTTTCATATAAAGAAGATGAATGGGGGTGGATGCTGCATGCCAAATGAATGAATAAATGAATAAAAAAGAAGAAAGTGAATATTCACTTATTTTGATAAGAAGAAGGCTAAAGGGGACAGATGCCATTGAGTGTCAACCAAATTAATTAATGAATTAAGAAGAAAACGAAAAAGTATCATAAATTTTGCCATATGACTTTCACACAAATTTAAAATTATTTGTAAAAAACTATTGATTTATAGCTTTGTTCAATGAATCAGTATTTATGTTTCATATATTTATGCATCACATCAGGTCTGATATAATGATAAGTCACATTTAATTATTTATATTTGTGAATATGGCAAATTCCCATATTCACTTTCATGCAGCTTTTTACATTTTATTACATATATATATATATATATATATATATATATATATATTTAAATTTTGATATATCATGTTATAAAATCCTGATCAAATAAATATATGTGTCCCTTCTCTTTAATTCTCCCCTGCTGTTCAAATACATCAAACTGTCTGTCACTCACAGACTAATGCTACACGCCACTGACCAGAGGCCTGTCAGTCTGAATCTAAGCTTGGATGTTGACGCCGTGTTTTTGACAAAACAAAGACTGTACAAGAAATATGTTTTAAAATATTGTAGCCTTAATCTCAAACATTATTTTAAATGCCAAAAACCTAATCCCATATGTCTAAATAAAGAAAATCTTTTATGTAATGGAGCCACAGTCGTGTCATAGCAAAACTGGTCAAATCAACCCAGCAACCCAGTGCAAACAAATAATTTTAAGGCGAACCCAATGCAAATATGTGCTTTCTCTATGATGCATTATGCACACACAAATGCACACATCTTTTCTGATGCAGGGACGTTTAGAGGCCAGGAGGCTTTTGATTTCTGTCCAAGTAGTTTAGGACTGTTTGGTTTTCCCAGGGTGTGGGAGGAATTTTCTCAAATTCCCCGTCTAAGAACTTTACTCCGTCTGGCATCTGGAACATGAGGCGAAAAAAGGGCATAAGCAATCTCTCAGATTATATAATTCAAAACCTGCTTGACACACACATTCTGGTTTTATCAGAACATCGATTTCTATTTTAGACTACCCAGGCTGTTTGATGCTTAAAGATTTATGAGTCAGCCACCTATAAATAAAAAACACAAATGAACACAGATTAGAATAATGATTACGATTATATGATTATGCAATTATAGCTTATGACATGAGGTAACTGCCTCATAACAT
The DNA here is from genome assembly GCA_039654775.1 of Spinibarbus caldwelli. Lineage (NCBI taxonomy): Eukaryota > Metazoa > Chordata > Actinopteri > Cypriniformes > Cyprinidae > Spinibarbus > Spinibarbus caldwelli. The sequence goes on from CM077238.1 coordinate 15,409,553, forward strand.
TATCTGGAACACAACAGGTCTTTTATTTTGCTCTAGTCAGATGAAGTGAACCTGTCCCCACTGCTTTTCAGCATTTGATCGACATGCCTCATATTATCAAAGTGACAGTGAGGAATGAATGTTGGCATTCAAAATAGAAAGAAAATGTGTTCTCTGGTTTATTGACCATCATAGAGCTTGTGAGGGTCACTGAATGTCCTCCTTCAGGTCACTTTCCACATTTCATTTTAACAAGCAGTCACTGTGACAGCATCTGTGGACTCCTGTGGATTTGTTCCAAGAGATACACATCTCTAGCAACACATCGCAGGAAAGCAAACACACCCGAACATCTGAAGAGCCGGCGCTTAATGACACGATTACAGATTGCTCACAAGCAATATCTCACTAGGGCATTGTAATATAATCTTTACTAAGGACAACAAGATATTATGGCTTCAGTGTTTTTATGGGCATAAATGTGTCAGAAAAGGCAAAGTGTAATTGCTTTTTATGGCGTTAGATGGGTGTTTCTTCAACTTCAGAGACTTTTATGAGCAAAAGATTGTTTTTTATATTAATATTTAATCTTTATAAATTGTCAACAAATTTAAGCTTTTGCCTTTTTTTTTAATGAAGATCAACCTACAACTGTAAAACTTCATCATATGATATGTGTGAATGTGTGGTGTGAAAAAAAAAAAAAAATACAGGAAAAACAAGGTTTTTAAACAGAATACTTGATTGTTCCATCATTTCATTTCCAGTTAACCTGTAATTTTGTCAAATTATGTGAAAAAGTCAAATGCAATTTTCCACCACTGTCATCTCAAACACAGAATGCCATTAAACACAATACGTTATTCGAGAATGACAATGTGGTGAAAATGTTAAATAAAATAAAATAAAATAAAAAGTTTTTTTTTAATTGAAAGAAATTCTGAGCAATAATAAGCAATAATGCATTAAACTGATTAAAAGTGACTGTACACACATTTATAATGTTACAAAAGATTTCTGTTTGAAATAAACTTTTAAACTTTCTATTTATCATAGAAAAAAACATTACTTAATATTAACATTAATAATAATAAGTAATGTCTCTTGAGCAGCTAATCAGCATAAGTCAGGACTGAAAGAAAACTGGAGAAATAATGCTGAAAATTCAGCATGGCCATCAGAGGAATAAATTACATTTTAAAATACAGTGCCCTCCATTAATATTGGCACCCTTGGTAAATATGAGCAAAGGCGGCTGTGAAAATAAATCTGCATTGTTTATCCTTTTTATCTTTCATTCAGAAAATTCACAAAATTCCAACCTATCATTGAAGTAAAACAATTGAAAGTGGGGAGAAAATCTCATTGTGAAATAAATGCTTTCTCTAGTTCATTTTGGCCACAATTATTGGCACCCAATTATTGCAATGTCCTTTTCCCAGGGTAACAGCTCTGAGTTTTCTCCTGTAATGCCTGAAGAGTTTGGAGAACACCTAATAAGAGATCAGAGACCATTTTCTTCAAACAGAATCTCTCCAGATCCTTCAGATTCACAGCTCCATGTTAGTACTTCTTCTCTTCAGTTCACCCCACTCATTTTCTGTAGGGTTCAGGTCAGAGGACTGGGACAGCCATGGAAAAAGATTAATTTTGTGCTCAGTGACCCATTTTTGTGTTTATTTTGATGTTTGTTTTGGATTGTTGTCCTGGTGGAAGATCCAAACACGGCCCATTATAAGATTTCTAACAGAGGCAGTCAGGTTTTGATTTTTTATCTGTTGGTATTTGATAGAATCCATGATGCCATGCATCTGAACAAGATGTTCAGGACCTCTGGCAGAAAAATTTAACCGTGGACATGGGGTACTTTTTTTTATCCCTGTTTGTATTAAACTCATCTGGTGGGTTTGCTGCCAAAAAGCTCTTTTTTCAGTTTCATCTGACCATAGAAGCCAGTGCCATTTGAAGTTCCAGTCGTGTCTGACAAATGAATTTGCTGGAGTTCGTTTTTGGATGAGTGAGGAGAATTTTCCTTGAAACCCTCCCGAACAACATGTGGTGATGTAGGGGATGTTTGATATATATATTTTTTTAGGTTTCTGACCCCAAGACTCAACTAATCTCTACAATTCTCCAGCTGTGATCCTTGGAAAGTCTTTGGCCACTCAAACTCTCCCCCTCACCGTGCATTAGGACGATATAGACACACGTCCTCTTCCAGGCAGATTTTTAACACCTTTAGTTGATTGGAACCTCTTAATTATTACCCTGATGGTGGAAATGTGGATTTTCAATGCTTTAACTCTTTTCTTACAGCCACTTTCTATTTTGTGATGCTCAACAATCTTGTTCTGCACATCTGAACTATATTCTTTGGTTTTACTCCTTGTGATGGACGATTAAGGGAATTTGGTCTTTGTGTTCCTTATATTTATAATCCTGTGGAACAGGAAGTCATGGCTGGACAATTTCATGCTCCTAGTCACTCTGGTGTGCTAAAAAAATGTAAATATGAATGGGAATATACTTCAGAGATATTTTACTCATAAGAATTTCTAGGGGTGCCAATAATTGTGGCCAACATTCATTGGAGAAAAACATTTATTTCATCATGAGATTTTCTCCCCACTTTCAATTGTTTTACTTCAATGATAGGTTAGAATTTTGTGAATTATTTGAGTGAAAGATTAAAAGGATAAACAATGCAGATTTATTTTCACAGCCGCCTTTGCTCATATTTATCAAGGGTGCCAATATTAGTGGAGGGCACTGTATATTCAAATAAAAAACAGTTATTTTAAATGTTACTGTTTTTGTTTTATACCTGATCAAATAAATGCAGATTTGGTGGTTCAAAAATATCCAAAAATCTTGGTAGAATGGTAATGTTCTATATATAGATATATATACACAGCTGGACATGGTTAGTGGACAAATTAAATAAACTAGTCCACAGGGCCAAAACTGCCCATAGCTGAAGAAACACCCATATATGGTTATATACAGAACCCATGAAGAGTTGAGGACAAAAAAAAAAAAAGAAGCTTTGATAAAACAGATAATCCTTTAATCTATTTGAGCCATATAATTTAGGATCCCATCAGCCAAAATGGCAGTGGATGCTTATAGATTATGCTGCTTTTCATTATTGCTGTTGATTACGGTATGGGTGCATCATAATGAAATACAGGACATGATGACACAAGTAATTACTCTTTTAAAAAGATGTCTTTAAATGAGAAAGAAATATATTATTCTGTTGTATTTGCAACATGACCAGATTAGTTTGCAACAAACAACACAAAATCAGTGGGATATTCTACTATGACTCAAAACCAATCTCAACTATGAGGCAGCATAAGACACTTGGAGCAAGTATCTTTTTAGAACGTTTATGTGAGTTATCAGGGATCATATGTTAATTAACTTCTTCTCATTAAATCAATAGTGTTTCAGTTCTCCACCATATTGACCTAAATAATCATGACAAAGCCAAAGAGAGTGAAAGCAGGAGTCAAATTCAAAATGCACACATTACAACATATAACACTTACATGCACTTAGGTATACTGTTCTTTATCTAATATTCATGCAGTATAACACTTCTTGACTAATGCTTTGGTGGGGTTTAAACCTCTTGTAAGGTTGAGACCTCGCATTAGACTTCAATATGAAAGCTGATGGTTCTTGCCGCTTCAGTGCTGAGAACCGTAGCCTGAAACCGCAACAAATAGCACACAGTCTATATCGCCGCAGGCAAGAATATAATAGTAACAGCAATTATGTTTGAGAAATGGGGACAGAAGATATGGTTTAGACCACAAGTCCTCTGTGTATCCATAGAAAATGCTTAAAATGAACAAAACATATTCTTTTATTAACTTACAGCCTTAGTGTTTCATTGGAGGAGTTCTGAATGCAAATATAAGCAGGAAACATTTGAACAACAGATAAACATATAATGTGATTACACAGTGAAGATGGATCACTTAAAAAAGAAAGCATTATTAAAAACACTATATGTAGCTCCTTTTTTTGGCTTTTACTCTATAAAATTCTAAATGGTCCAAAAAAAATAACTATAAATTGCTAACACCCTGCTTCCAACTGATTTGCCTTCTACTACTGCTCATATTAGCTATATTTACTCAGTCGATCTAACAAAAAATGTGTGTTGATCCTGGATTTTCAGTATTCTAAATCTCCAACGTCTTCATCAAAACAGCTTAGCACATACTTGGAAAATAATTCAGCGTGCCAGCAGCATCACAGGCCAATGTTAACCTTAAGTCGGGTTCGCAGGAATATGATAAGCCAACCTTCCTTTTGAAGAAAGATAGAAATCTGCACCTGTACACTTTCTTTGACTCACTTCAAAGGATCCCAAAAGACCCCAGGGTTGCAAAACTCACAAAAATACAGGCTTATATGTTCACACACAAACAGATGCTAAAGTGTGAATAAATGAAACATGCTCTTGTGGAGAAAAAATATTTTAGTCAATAATGATGTGGTCACAAGCCATATAATGTTGTTTAGTCTTATTCAAGAAGGTCTAAAATAGCTGTCTGTTGAAAAGAGCCCTAAAACAAAATAAAGCAAAGCAAAACAAAATGAACAAAACAAAGCAAGGCAAAGCAAAGCAAAACAAAACAAAACAAAAGTCAAACGAAAAAAACTAAACAAAACAAAAAACTAAATAAAATAAAATATAAATAAACAAACAATAAACTAAACTAAACTAAAATAAAATAAAATAAATAAAATAGCTTGGGATAACTGAATCATGCAAACCAGTCAAGCCCTGACCCCTTACTCTTATCAGATGATGGTCAAGCATTACATTGGCTAAATCTTCCTTTTGTCTAAATACAGAATAAGGGAACTGATCACAAATTTCTCTGTATCTTCTGCATCACTGCACTTTCTTTGTAGCAGTTGGTTGTATAATAATAGCTTGTGGCAGTTTCACATTACCACAAATACGATAAAATTATAAAACCAGGGCTGGCATGTTTGCAAACAGACCATCCTGACTGTTTATATTGCACCACAAGGGCAAAGAGTGAGGCAAAGACCAAAAGATGGAACGACAGATATACAGTAGAGACAGAAGTCCTGGCCACTGGCACAACTAGCATATTTTGGCTGCTGTGTCAGATGTTTCCCTTGGGCTAAGAGCCAGAAACACAAAAAAGCCCTCAGAGAAGATAAGCAGGCAGCGACCTTGAAGAAGCAGCAGGCCTGAAGTCTCCATGGGCCTATTGGTGAAGAGCTCCAGCTGCACTGGAGGAGGGGGCCGCAGTATTGACTACAGCTGGTCCACGCTTCTCCAGCAGGTGCCTTGGCCTAATTATCAGTATAATGGTGCCAACAGCAGGTCTCCAGATAAGCTGTATCCAGAGAGGAACCAGGCCACTGAATAAAGAAGCCCCTTAGAGCAAAGCATGCCTGCTATTCGTAATTAGGCGCTAATTGTACTGCATCCAGAAGGAAAGCGGTAAATAGACCAGATCTGCCATGTATGAACTTTAATATTGGTAGAAAGTTACAACACTGATCTTTCAAACAAACATCACTGTGATGAACTGAGCTAAAGATGAATTATAGATATATTATGCCATGTCCTGATTAATGCGGTCTGATATGGGTTTTGTAATGGCAGATGTCAATGCTGATATCTAAAGATGAGTGTTCACGTCGCTGATAAAATTATATAAATAGAATACTTTAATGAAAACACATAAGATATGAAATTTTCTGATTTAAATGCACAATAGTATGCTGAAAACTATCAAAAATTATTCTAAAACCAAACAGACAATAACCAATAAGACCCATATTAAAATTCTATACTATTTTGTCTAAATAAACTAAAACTACAAAGACTAAAAGTAGTTGTTATATATATATATATATATATATAAAAAACACATTAAAGTCTGAAATTGAGCGCTCAAATAAGCGCTGTTTGTTTTTATGCATTAAAGAATGCTTCTATTATAATTGAAAACAGCTATTTTTTCATGCTATTATATTTCACTAAATTTTTGTCTATTAATTCAGCCTCAGAGACTTGCTTAAATCTTACCAACCCAAAACTTATGAGCAAAAATTATCCACAAATCTGAAATTAAATAATAACAAAATAGCCAAAAAATTCTCAATTTATTAACCCGACCAACATATCAATCTATCACTGGTCCTGACAAAGGGAAGAATTTATCCACGGCCAGTATTGATTTTATTCAATCACTGTAAATACAATCCCATTCTGCATATTTACTACAAATACATCTTGTGTTACTCAGCTAGGCATGTTCAGAGAAAAATGTCTCCTAACAATCAATAATACGAGTGAACACTGAATATAATAATTTTAGCCAACCCTTATTGATCCACACCCATTTAATTAGACAACCTTATCCTGCACCTCAAATAACCATTGATGCAAAGTGCTGAACACACAGGAAGGAGTTTAGAGAGCTACTACTTACAAACCACTCAATCAATGAGGCCAGGTATTTACACTAATTTATAAAGGGGCAGCATGAATCTGTAAGAACAGGCTATTCTAATCAAATCATGCCTGAAGTGCCAACATTCCTGGATCAGTAAAAGACAGTGAGAAATTATGTGCCTAAGGAGGGACTGAGCATCTCAATCCGATAGTTTTAAGTCCAGATTGCATCAGACAAGCCACTGATGTGATGTGTTGTATTTTATAATGCCACCATCCCCCCATGTTTTCAACCAGCACCAAAAAATCCCCTTTGTAATCAGCAGAGACAGAGACTTGTGACCCAGATTTCAGCAGGTTATCAAGGTCATGGGGATTGGTGAACAAGTGGAAGATGATGCAGCTTGAGAACCACCATCAGTCCCGTCAGAGGCTCTCTGGGCCTCATGGGATATTCAGAGCTGTCTTGCTTGAAACATGACCAATTTTAGAGCTTTCCAAAATGCCATCTCCTGTGACACAGCTGGACTCTGACCAGGCACTCTATACTGTAGGTTCATTGGACAAAAAAAAAAACAAAACAAAAAAAAAAAATCTGTGATGTGTCCAAAAGTCTGAGCAGCCACAAAATGTATTTGAACACTTCAGTTCCCTCTCAGTCGGTCACTCTTGACGTCACGTCGGTAATCACGACTATGGGATCTCGCTTAGAGACCAATCTACTTTGAGTGTATCAAAACGAGCCAATGAATATTGGCATGCGCTGATTGCATTTAGCTGCCTCTGATCACAGCGTGAGTATAAAAAGGCAGCTGGTGCAGCGCATATTCAGGTTTTCGCTGAGGAGGCGAGCCGGTGACTCGGCCGCTCAGCGGTGGTACAGGAGCCGTGGCGACGGGACGTGACCTCTCCGTTCCCTCCTTCAGGGAACGAGGGTTACATACGTAACTGAGACGTTCCCTCTCAGTCGGTCACTCTCGACGTCACGTCGGTAATGACCGACTATGGTATCCCATAGTCAGTCATTACCGACGTGACGTCTCCGTTCCCTCCTTCAGGGAACGAGGGTTACATACGTAACCGAGACGTTGCATTAAAAAAAAAAAAAAAAAAACTATGAACCTCATAACTCTAGGCACTTTATCAAAAAAATAAAAATAAAATAAAATACAGGCTTATATTCACACACAAACTTGAAGCTGAAGTGTGATAAATGCTTTTGTAGATAAACAGAAATATTTTAATGAATGATAATGTGGTAATGAGCCAAAACAAAAATAATTTAAAAAAAGAACATTTTAAAGCAAAACAAAACAAAATAAACTACCAAACCAAACCAAAACAAATAGCAAATAAAGCCAAACCACACCAAAGCAAGACAAAATAAACAAACAACATAAAACAAACAGCAAATAAAACCAAACCAAAACTGAACAAAAAACAAATAAAAACAAAACCAAACAAAAACTGAATAATACAAACCAAAACAAAAAAAACAAAAACCAAGTGCACAAAAAGCAAAACAAAATAAACAAAACAAAGTACACTGTTTTAAAGAAAACAAAACAAAAACTAAATAACAAAAAAGGCATGATTTTTTTAAGTAAAATATTTGTTCTTTTTAGGTTTTCAACGATAAAACAACTACTAAAACTGCTCAGAATTAGGACAAATTGCATTTGAACATTTTGTGGATTTCAAACATTTGTGCAACACGTTTATAGTTAATGTGATGAACTAACTACATATATCCATAAAACAGTAACTTGACACCATTTGATTAAAAGCTAAAGCAAAATTTCCTTATGCAAAGACATTCATACAATTCGTGTGGTGGAACGTTCCCAAGCAGTTTTTTGGACTAGGTCATCACATCTCAAGCCATCTCCAACAAACTATTTTTGACAGGGCTACAAGCATTAGCATGTAAACAGAAAATAACAATTATGAGGAGCCAGTAGGATGCATAGATCTGGCTTGTGTCTGCATGTAATAACACTTGACATTGCATTCTCTAAGGCTAGTGGAGTAGGATGGAAATCATTTTGCAAAGCCATTTCTTGTCTTTTTATAATAATGAACATTATAATGAAGAGCAAATTAAATGGTCTAAGTGGTTACAGTAGCAATGAAACATGGCATAAAAATGGTCTTGCAATTCAAATGCTGTATCCTGTTCCCCCACATGGCTGAATGACAGTCTGTGGTTAGCACAGATTGTTTGGAAGGGAAAGTAGCTCTTTTCTATTACCTAGGATTTGTTTAGTCTGATTGGCGAGCAGGATTGACCAGTGATAGGATTAAGCAAGGCGAGTGATGCCAGATGACTCCAATGATGTTACTCAACCTCATTTTAATGCAGTCTTAATGCTAATCTTGATGTCTGCCTTTGTTCCATTTAAATGAATCAGTTTTATCCAACTTCAAAGGCAGTGCCTTCTATTAGGCTTCACCAAGGTTGGACAAGCTCTCCTCAACATAATCATCTTAGTGCTGCTTTCTGCTCACGTGATTAGTTTCTTTCTAAGTAGCATATCCCATCTTTACCTGCTAGTCTCTTTCTGCAGAAGCACCATAGCCGTTCAAACTACCCAAACCCTTCAGATTTCTGAGCCAAGTGAGTTTATAACGCAACTCTCCCACCAAAATATTGACGTGTTGCACAAATATTGTTTTGTAGGTCAAAATTTTCTTCTCTGATTGTACAATAACCACAAAAAATTATTTGGTCATGTCTTACGTAAGTGAACTATGGCTTACCTCCAGAAAATTGGTGCATGACACCCCTGACTATGTGCTACTGCCAATTATTCTGAAAAAGTATGTGCTAAAGCACTTAAGGCTAACTTAAAGAGAGGGTTGGTTACATTTATCTTGCAAAATAATGCAGGAGTTGACAGGAGACTGAAAAGAATGGGTTTGTCTGAGAGAGAGGACTGCTGGAGTCTGTTCTCTCACCCCCGCAGTTCATTGTTCTCAAATTAAACAAACAGGGGTTAGTAAGGCGCGGTCTTGGCACGAAGCTTATCGGCGAGATGGAAAAACCCATTTAGAATCTAATCCTTCAAGATGACATTACATGTGCAGCATTTCAGTAGCTTATGAGCATGCGTGGCTGATGGCAGGGGTGAAGTCGAAACACTGCAGCCATGCTGACGTGTCTCTTAGGGATGCATCTGAGATCTCTAAACATCATCACTCAGATAAACATCAACATAGCAGAATAAAGTTCAATGTTCAAAAGATTGTATTTTATTGCATTTGCCAGAATCGTTAATTATTATCATAAGTATCTTTGAAAACTTCACAGAGAAGCATATGAACTTTTAAAGACCTGCGGACAACAGTATTATCATGACATAAATTTGAAATTAAAGGAATAATTAACATAAAAATGAAAACATGCTTAAAATTTACTCACCCTCAGGCCATTCAAGATGTAGATGAGTTTGTTTGTTCATCAGAACAGATTTGGAGAAATTTAGCATTACATCACTTGCTCACCAGTGGATCCTCTGCAGTGAATGGGTGCCGTCAGAATGAGAGTCCAAACAGCCAATAAAAACATCACAAAAATCGACAAGTAATCCACACGACTCCCTTCATCAGTTAATGTCTTGAGAAGTGAAAAGCTGTATGTTTGTAATGAACAAATCCATCATTAAGATGTTTTTAACTTTAAAACACTGCTTCTGGCAGAAATACAAGTCCTCTATCCATAATATCTGATTCAGGAGAGAAATATGCACAGATCAAGCACCGTTTACAAGCGTAAACAGTCTAAAACAGTTCCAAACACATATGTTGAAGGATTTTGATGTGAGATGACAACAGGGAACATGTTATTATAGATTATGTTTTTTTTTGGTTAAAAGGGTTGGTTTAAAGTTAAAATGACTTAAACATTTCATGATACCTTAATTATTGATTTTTTTTTCTTTCTTATAAACACAGCTTTTCGCTTCACAAGATATTAACTGATGGATTGTTGTATGGAATACTTCTGGATTATGGTGATGTTTTTATCAGTTGTTTGCACTTTCATTCTGATGGCACCCATTTACTACAGATGATCTATTGATGAGCAAGTGATGTAATGCTAAATTTCTCCAAATCTGTTCTGATGAAGAAACAAACTCATCTACATCATTGGATGGCCTGAGGTTGAGTAAACGTACAGAAAATTTTAATTTTTGGGTGAACTATTCCTTTAAGGTTAAAGTGCACTTACTGTATTATAATTTTGCTTGTTGTGGTGACTGCAATGACATTAAAAATGTTTTCAGTTTCTAATGCTGTTGTATACATTCCCTATTTCAAACTATATAATAAATATAAATATATAAATATTTTTTTTAAGAAGGAAAAAATTACTGAGCGAATAGCTAAATGCAAAATAATTTAAATATGATGCATGCATTAAATGTTTAACAGCAGGCACAAAGCTTTAACATAAATTAGACATGCCTCAACAAAGTGCATTATGCTAATAAATGTTCACATTGTGAATATGATGCCTGTGTTTTATATTTTAAAGACATTTGCCAGTGTCCTGCATCTAAACCTACAGCATAATAAAGCAGGAACTTCGTCTCCCCTGCCTCCACCAGCCACTTATCTGTCATATCTTCTTTGGCCTGGGTGGTGTGACGAAGCCCAGAGCAGGTCTGGGTTAAGTCTTCCCAGAACCGCCTAACCAGAGACAAAAACAAACAGCCTTCACGTCTGTCACTGTGTTAGCTACAGTCTGTACTTGACTGCATATTTCAGTTTTTTATTGTTGATGTTTTACTGTCTTTAAAATGTTTTGTGTTCACACACACTAGTGTAAGGAATTTTTTCCTCAGTGTTTTGGTGATTCTCATCAACAAATCGGAGTTTCAGAATCCATAGTTCTTTGTTGCAGATTTGTCTGGAAATTTCTGTGTATGTATTGATTTTTATCAGTTACTAGAAATCGGATATTCAAACACAAGCAGGCTTATGTGTTTGAATAAGCTCTGTCTACAGCTGCTGTCCCCTCACTGTCTTTGGGCTACATGAATCCAATCATCTACGTCAACACACAGGAATCATGTTACTGACACTGGAAAAGCTTGTAAAGCATTGAGAGCCAGTTCGGTGGGGCTCAAGCTTTCCTGACTCTCATGGCAATACCCTGATCCCTGCATGTACATACTGTGAATTTCTACAGTCAAGCCCCTGTGGGAAGACCCAAAATTAGCAGTGGACTGCAAAAGGTTACAAGAGCTCTGGGAACAGCGTCCATTTTCAGTCCTGACCCCGTCTGCGTTTGTTTACTTTAGTCAAATGCCCAAATGTTGAGGCACTAAACATAAGATCATCATACAAAAGCTTTGTTTACCTGCAGTTCTGCTTTAAAAGTGAAGTTTCATACATATTATGTCACAACTGCAGGATGTGAAGTCACATTGTGTAATCTAAAGTCACATTATCAGATATAAAGTCACAATTCCGAGAAATAGTTGCAACTAACAGTCACTTTTTGTAAGATATTAAATGCGAACTATAAGAAATAGTTGTAATGATGAGATATAAAGTCAAAACTGTGAGAAATAAGAGTTTCAATGGCAAGATATTAAGTCAGAATGTGAGATTTTAAGTCAGTACAAAAATGTCACAATTGTCAGATTGAAGTTTTTAGCATATTAAGCATTGTGAGTTACTTTCACATTTACAATAAATGAAGTTGAAATTATCAGATATAAAGTCACATTGTGAGATAAAGTTGTAGTGCAAAAACAGTAATAGTTACATTGTGAAATATAAAGGCACAATTATGTCACTTTTTGTAAAATATAAATCAGAATTAGAAAAAAAGTTAGTTATGGTGAGAAATAAAGGTAAAATATTAAGAACTAGGTTCAATATCTTGCAATGTAACTTGACATCTTGCAACTGAAAGGTTTTTTTTTTTTGTATTGTGATTTTATATTTCACTTGTGATATTTTTTTTTTGTATTGTGATTTTATATTTCACTTGTGATCTTAATATCTCACAATGTGACTGTATCTTGCAATTAAGCTTCAGTTTGAGATATAAAGTCACAATACAAAAAGATATATATTCACAATTACAAGAAATAAAGTTGCAATTGCAACATATAATGTCATATCTGAGATATCAAGTGACATTTTGAGATATGTTGCAATTGTGAGATATAGTCACATTACAAAAAAGGTCCTTATTAAGAGAAATCAAGTTCCAGCTGAGAGATATACAGGCATTGTGAGATATAAAGTCATAACTATGAGAAATAATTGTAATTGTGCATTTGTGAAGTGTAAAGTCTGGTTGAACCAGTGTTGCAGAAATGTTGTTACAGGTGACCTCTGACCTATTGTTTCTACTAAAGCTGGCTACTAACACACTGCTTCATGTATTCTACAGCTTAAATGAGAAGCGGGACTAATAGTGACCTAATAGCTTAAATCTGTGCGTTTGCGGATGAAAAGCATTTGGCACGGCAGTTAGATTTGTGGGAGGCTTACTGTAAGGAAGCAGGAAAAGCCAGGCTCCCCCTGTGGGAGTTGTTTTTCATAGGGCTGTGCGGTATGCATGTGCTGCAGGGCCAGTTCAGACCCACCTCATGGCTGGCTGGTTGGCATTCCAGCCTCATTCTGTAGTTACGTCTCCACTCCTACAGAGATCATCCAGAAGCATGCTCTAAAAGCATTCATGTCTGTCATGCACTGGTCTCACTTGAACAACACACACATGTAAAACACTGTGGTTGTGCATTCTATACTGATTTATGCTATTCAGGATGATTGATTGTAAGGCTGGGCGACATGGCCAAAAATATTGCCACAATATATATATATTTTTTTCCATATCAAACAATATCGATATTTATTACAATATTAATTTACCATTAATGGGGAAGGAAATGCTTTTCACACGTCTGTTAGACCTTGAGAATGAATGTAAACATAATTATAATACAACTATATATATATTTTTTTTTCTATGAATGTAATTAATGTTTTATGTATTAAACCGAAGTGTATTTCTGTATAATTTATAGTATTTTTTTAGGAATTTTTACATTTATTCCAAAATAATAACTATAAGAGCACAGTAACAAATTTCATAATTAATGTTTATTTTATTTGTTAACTGATCTTTTTAATTGAAAATTTATTTTCAAATATTCAGTCAATCAGTCAGTTAATTTCATCAAGCTGATTGCTTAGTAACAAACCCTCACAGATCATGTTTTCAAGTCATTTCAAAGTTTAATGTGACATGATATAAAGCAGTGGTCTCTAAGTAGGTGAGTTGCTTATTTACTTTTAATTCGTTTATCCATTATTTTCCTTTATTTATTAATTCAGATTATTTGAGGATACAGAACTGCATGAAAATGAGAGGCAGGGTTTATCGCATGAACAGCGCAATAGGCCAATCATAGCGCAATGGAGGCACTGCCTTCTTTCACGTGACTTTAAAAAACAAGTAAACATGTTTTTGATCATATTTCATATTTCAGAATATTTGTGTTGCTTTATTTTTATACAGTGAATTTTTTTCTCATCTATTTTTTTTGAGGAGGCGCTGCTTCCGTTGCCTCTGATAAAGCCCCTGATATAGCTTTTCTTACAATTACATGTACGTTATGGACACAATTTGCCCCATTTCGTTATTAGAAAAAACCTAAATGCCATGTATGCATCTTGATGCATTTTCATAAGTTGTTTATTGAAGCAATTTGCATCACCATTTAGTAATTCAATTGTCTGTTGCCATGGCCAACAGGCCAACAGGTGGTAATTGTCTCATCCGACATTAGCATATTTCTCAAACCGCTTTCCTGAGGATAAAAGCTCCATTTAGTGTTCTTTTCAAATTTCAGCAGAAAAAAAGTGGGCTAGCACTTATTTAAACAAAGTACTTACTGGATAATAATAGAGACACTGAAAGCTAAGGTGTGCAACATCTTCCAAGAGGAGTCTTTTCTTCCCCGCTTTCTTGCTTTAAAGCACTGAATCTAATGAACGTTTTTAATAAGATCCCACAGTGTGCTCCACTAATGAAGGCTCTTTACTGTGAGTGCTGAGAGTGCACAGGCGTGCAGAAACACATGAGTGCAATGTGACATTCAGGCCGCAGGAGTGCAGATAAGAACGACAATGTGGGTTCAGGCTGACCTGGAAGCCACATTCAGTGAAGCTGACAGCCAATAAAAGACACAATGCTGCGGTCTGTTCGAGCTCATTAAAGGTAAAGGGTAACGGAGGCTATTAAAATGCCTATATATGGTTTTCTATATAAGGTTTGCCTGTTAGTCACTTATCAGTTCAGAATGGAGCTTTATAATAGAGCTAAAGAAACATTCTCACCTTTTACTGAAATAATGAATAAAAATAAAAAATATAAATATTTTTAATCTAATTGACTATAATTAATTACTATGACTTTAAAAGGAAATATATATATATGAAGAGTTCATTTGCAAAAACCGATAAATGCCACTTTAAAAAAAAATGAGCTGATTGCCGTGCATTATTCTCCACATATAGGGTGATCTGAACCCACTGTCCCACCCACTGTATTGTCCACTTTCAAGGCATCGCGAGTTCACGTTTTACTGCAGAAGCCGACAAGCGCCATTGTTGTTTTTGAACAGAAGCCGACAAGTCCATTTTAGTGAATCAGCGCGCTGTATTCAGGTCAGGTGACAAGGCTACTTTCACTTTGAAAAGACGTGCTGAGAGGAGTTTCATCAAAGCTGACTAAAAGTGATCGAGGATGGATAATTTAGACGAACTTGATGAACCTGTGATATCTTCTTCAGGGCGAAAAAGGAAAATAAAAGCTGAAACGTTTTCACGGAACCTTGCAAAAGCAGCGCATTACAATGGTGAGGGAAAAGCTCCGTGTATTGCGTGTAATCACATCCATACAGTCTATGATCACAACAACAACAACGTTTGTCAGGCATCTACATTGACATCTGAGGAGATTACAAAGATTAAACGAGTGTTTTTTTAAAATCTAAAACATGAAATGTGGAGTTATCTGCTTTTGCCAAAAAATGACTGTTGGAGTTATCTGCTTTTGCTATAAAACAAACTTTTAAAATGTAAAAAAAACATACTTTCAATGAACTTAAATTTTGTAAATTACCTGTATTTAAGTTATTATTGCTTAATCAAAACAACCCAACTGCAGTTTGATTGATATTACTTGGAATGCCCAATAAAAACTTCTGTTATTTACATGATTTCTGAAAAAAAATGCAGTTTCAGTTTTTGCAAATGAACTCTTCACACACACACACACACACACACACACACATATATATATATATATATATATATATATACTGTATAAATACCATTCAGTTTTTTTAAGAAAATTTAGAAAATACTTTTGTTCAGCAAGGATGCATTAAATTGATCAAAAGTGACAGTGATTTCAACCCGATCTCACAGCAATTCGTACATTTTTGCAAGGTAGCTCATTCGTACGAATCTGCATGACTTCACTCGTACGAATTCATACAATGAAATATGCATGAAAAATCATGCATATTTCATGAGGTGGCCAATTCGTAGGACTTTGTAAGAAGGGCCGCACCTAACTCCACCCCTAAACCTAACGGTCACAGAAATCGTACAAAATCGCACGAGTTAGGTCATACAAATTTGTATGAATTAGCCACCTTGTAAAATACGTACAAATTGGCTGTGACAGCGTTGGACGTTTATAATGTTACAAAATTTCTAACAATTCCACAAAAAATAAGTTTCTTGAGCACCAAATCAGCATATTAGAATGATTTTAGAAAAATCATGTGAAACTGAAGAACACTCCACTGAAAATTCAGATTTGCAATCACAGAAATAAAATAATAAAATATAAAATATAATAAAATGTAAAAATTATTTAAAATTGTAATAATATTTCACTGTTTTGACTGTATTTTTGATCAAACAAATGCATCCTTGGTGAAAATAAGAGACTATTTTTATACTTTTTAAAATACACATTTATAAACCTGATACTATATTTATTACCACTTTTATTACTATTTTTTATTAGTTTATAAGAGATGCTATTAAAATATCTTTACACTCTTATGCCATGACTCATGAGACAAGGAAACTAGTCTATTAATTAATCCAAGTTCGGAAACTTAACCAAAAGCATGTGTTAAAATCACTTCAGTATTCACAATGTTGTCTAGTTTTATATTGGCAGCAAATTAGCGCAAATATATAGCAAATCTTCAATAAATCATTAGCTCTAGTCCACAGCTCTCCCAACACTTAAAGAAGGCTGACAAAACCACTCTGAAAATAGCTTCACCAAATAGTATGAACCATAACAACAGACCACCATACATGTGGCATCAACCACAAGCATCAGTATGATAGCTCAAAATGCATTGCTTTCTCTTTGTACCACCTATTAATGTGTTTTTAGTTATATGAACCACATATAATGTTTAACTCATTTGAAGCAAGCATTTAGCCTACGTTTGTACACTGCAAAAAGCACTCAACAGTTTCTACAAGAGGAAAAACAATTACACAAGCTATGTTGTTGTGTTACAAATTGAGAATATATTAGCACTAAGTAAAAAAAGAAATCTTGGTGATGTCTGAACAATCTGGCCCATTCATGCAGCACGCGGATTTAGACGATCAGCTGAGTGCAGCTTCCACTACAATAAAACATTGTTCTCGAACGAAACGCTGCTTGTTTGCCTTCAAACTCTGTTGTGCGGCTTATCAGAGAAGCACAGCTCCAAATCTCCCTCTGAGCTTGCAAACTGAAATCAGTGTGTGTCCATTTCCTACCGCTTACTGTCAAACAAGCACAACGCTTGCCCAAAAGCCTTCTGAAATGCTCGTTTGTTGCTGCTGCATGTATAAAAGAACTTTGAACAGGAGCTGAGGTACGAAACAGGAAAAGGAAGGGATCTTGCACAACTTGAGAATAAACCTGACTGAAAAATACAATCAATACTTTGTACAATGAAAAAAAATGTATATACTTAAATTATATCACAAAATATCAAAGCAAGTGGAATCTACTTTTAAAGCAAGACAGCTCAGGCACACAGAAGTTTAAATTATTACAAATATACTGTTCATAATGAAACACTTTATAATTATTATTATTATTAGCAGTACATATTAAATGTTAATCAGAAGAAATGTCACAATCTAATATTTTGTATCTAATGCAATCACATATATTGTGATTTATGACTTTCGCACCTGTTTGATGTGGAGCCTGTAAAGCATCACAGCATCAAACAGGGACTGAAGGCACTTGCTTTTCAACACTTATCTTCTCTTCCTCATCACTGAGAAGCATGCATGTGAAACAAACCATGGCCCACTTTCTTTGAGACTTGGAAATCTGTGTGCTTTGATAAGAATTGCTGCCTGTACCTGCATGAGATGTGTTTCTTGTTTTCTGTGAACATGAAATTTGTCTTGTTCTTGTTACCCTGGCAACTGCAAAATCAACCAAGTAAATTATGTTTTTACTGAAGATAATATTAAAGTCATGTTCTGTCTTCATATCTTCATATCTAAGACTGTCTTTCAGAATAATTCTGTGGAAATGCAAGTCCTGACCTGGAATGGGTGTAAATATAATGTGTATCATTTGAAGGTTTTTTTTTTTTTGCCCACCTAGGCTGCATTTATTTAATCAAAAATACATTAAAATATTAATATAGTTAATTATATTTTTAAAATTCAAAATAACTTTTTATTTTATTTTAATATATTTTAAAATGTTATTTATTCCTTTGATGGCACATAATCCTTCAGAAATTATTAAAATATGCAGATACCGTTTCTTATTATCTGCGTTTACAAGAGTCGTGCTGCTTAGTATTTTTGTGGAAACCATGGAACATATTTTCAGGATGACACAATATATACTGTATGCTGCACACTTTCAAACCTGGTATCTACTGTTCCCACAGAAGAGTTATTTTGTTTTACGCTCTTTTTCCATGCCCTTCTTCCCTACATACAAAATAAAAGTAATTATGTTTAAAACCCTTCCAGCACTGCTCACCTGCTGATTATATTGTGAAAGCTGTGGTTACAAACAATATAAAACATAACACGTTTCCACACACGCATTTGCTTTTTTTCTTATTGATCCAGTGGTTTTGTGCACATGCTGCTTTCTGGCACATAACAGCTCAACCTTCTTATTTGCTGTTCCACTTTAATACATCAGCGGTTTTTGGCTTTCCATTGGAAGGCCTGAAACCACAATAAATCACCCTGATAATCATCTACTTTTTACTTACTAAGCCATAGGGGAGATACATGCTTTTCCTTAAATAATTGTGGTGCAATTCACTTATGCGAAACAATTGCTGCCTGTGGCTTTGTAAACTAAGCATGTAGCAAACATAAATTATGCTTACTTACCTATATAGAGAGAGGAGTCTTTCTTCCGCACATGATCGTCTATGTAGGACACACCCAGGGGCTGAACAGGCGTGGCACCAATACCCAGCAGCACCTGGGCTCCAATCAGTAGCAGGTACATCATGTTGGTGTTGGCTCTATTCCCACACGGTTCATCAGCTTTAGAGGTGTTGGAGCACACGTCTCGCCCCACATCCTTGCTCCATGTGTCTGTGATCTTGTATTGACTGGCGAGGAATTCTGGTAATGCTGAGAGCAATGCTCCCAAAGCCATGACAATGCCACCGCAGCCAATTAACCGAGGGCGGTGGGCTTTAGCACCAAAATAACTAACGAAGAGAATAAGGGCCAGGTTGCCAATCTCAAAGCTGCTGGCGATGACGCCCACATCAGCGCTCTGAAGATTGAAGCGCCGCTCCAGTGTGGTCAGCACACTCACCTAAGAGATAAACAAAGCAGAATGAATGCCAAGTTCTGTCATGAAACTCAAATTGATGATATTCACAGCGTTAAACTACTTGGCATAAGCTGATTGGTTCATGTTGCATACACAGGCAATGAGCTTGCTCCTTTACATTTAAATGGCTGGTTAGCGTTCACTAGAGCAGTTCACAGCACGCTTTCAGAGTTTCTCTGAAACCCTCCACTTCCCCAGCTCCACCTGTATAGATCCTATACGGGTTATTATATATGCTATTTGTGCAGCAGCAGTATGTCTTAAATAATCACAGTTGCATTGTATCGGCGTATGTATTGGCAGTAGCAAGTTCATGTTCTTGCTTTGTCATATCATTGTCATATCTATTACCATGCTAAAATCTTCCTTAATGGAATTACTGTAATGCTAATTTAAAATAGCTGTATAATATCACCATTTCACACATTACAGTATCTGAACTGGACGACAATTCTATTCAGCACAGGTTGGTGTTCAGGCAGTGTGATGTAAAGTGTGATGTGGCATTATAACTGTTTAATTTTGTTCGTTTAACACAGTGTTGTCCAAACTACGGCCCGCGGGCCATCTGTGGCCCGCTATCACTCCTGTGGCGGCCCGCGAGGGATTTATAAAAATGATACGAATCTGCAGAGGTGGGCAAACTACGGTCGATTTCATCCAGCCCATGAGGCAGTTGGTCCAAAATAGCTCATTTGATACAATATCAGTAAAATCCAATAGATGGTGCTGTAGCCTGTAGTGAGGTATATCCCTGATTTACACCGCCCCGCCGCTCCGACGCAGCCACTCCAGTCAATGCTTTTGTTTACACCAGCCACGCCGTGGCACGTTTTCAGCTCTCCGCGCCACTTCGCCAAAGATAGTCGCCTAGTCTATTTTTGACGGACGCCGCGTTCAAGCCGCACAGCAAATACAAAATAAAAAGTCAAAATAGCTATATACACTACAAAACTGGAACAATTGTAAAAAAGTTACTTGTTTTAAAAACGGGAGAGTGTTCATTTGTTTTGAAAAATTCATTGTATTGGTAGGCCTACTGTTTTAAAAATGTGTAAAATGCTCTGTAGACTTTCTAGTAGGAAATGCCAGTGTTATTCTCCTGTTGTTTTATCTTGCAAAGATATGCTTTCTTCTTCTGTTTTCCAGAACCATTTTTATGAAAATGAATACAGTACTGTTTTTTTCTGGATTATAAATTGCAGGGTTTTTTTCATCTGAAACGTGCTGCGATTTCCAAGGCTATTTATAAAGCAATCAATGTCAAGCGCAAAGCGCGCACATTAGGATTGGTGACGAATGAGAATGTTTGTTTTGCGTTTGTGTTGTGCATTTTCCACCAACCACGCAGCTAGTTTCAGTTTCGCTTTAAATATTTAGGCTGGGCGTTTATAAAATATGTTTAGTGAATGCCACTATAATTTGTGTTTGTTTTTTACTTATATTTTCGTTCCTTTTTCTATTCTGAACACTTCTAAATTTACAGGACTTTTTGTGGAGTGTGGGGAATATAAATACACGCTATATTGCCAAAAGTATTGGGTCACCCCCTTCTAATGAACACGTTTGACTACTTTAGTAATTTCCATGAGTACAAATCTTAATGTTAAAGCATATAATGATATTCTAGGGAATTGTGTGCTTCTAATTTTAAAGCAACATTTTGGACAGGACCCTTTTCTATTCTAACAAGGCTATATGCCTCTGTGTATAAGGCAAGGTTCAAAAAGAAATGATTGATTTAGTCAGTGTGGAAGAACTTGACTGGTCTGCAGAAAGCCAAGTCCTAATCCAAGCTGAACACCTCTGGTGTGACTTTAAATGCAGACCTTGAGCCAAAAACTCTTTACCAAACACCAATGACTTGTACATATGGGTACAGTCATTTTAGACACTTCCAAAACTGTTGCAACAGAGATGGAAATACAATTTTTAAATACATGCATTATGTTTCCATCTTTGTTGCTACAGTTTTGGAAGTGCCTTTTTCTGTTCTAAAGAAGGGGGTGTCCCAATAAGTTTGTCCATATAGTGTATGTACAAGTCATTGGTGTTTGGTAAAGAGTTTTTGGCTCAAGGTCTGCATTTAAAGTCACACCAGAGGTGTTCAGCTTGGATTAAGACTTGGCTTTCTGCAGACCAGTCAAGTTCTTCCACACTGACTGAATCAATCATTTCTTTTTGAACCTTGCCTTATACACAGAGGCATTGTCATGTTAGAATAGAAAAGGGTCCTGTCCAAACTGTTGCTTTAAAATTAGAAGCACACAATTCCCTAGAATATCATTATATGCTTAAACATTAAGATTTGTACTCATGGAAATTACTAAAGTAGTCAAACCTGTTCATTAGAAGGGGGTGACCCAATACTTTTGGCAATATAATGTATGTTTCTAATGTTTGTAAACGTTTCATTTATTTTACATTATTTCTGAATGAAATGATAAAATGTGTCTCATACATCAATCGACTTGTACACCAATGCAACTTATCTGTGTCATAAAGTGCTCATAAAAAATAGGTAGAGATGGTGCAAGAACTGCCATGTATGTAGGCTACAAGTATACATACGGTACAGTAGTAAGTGAGTGTCAATTTAGAATTTAAAAAAAAAAAATCAAAGCTTAATTTGTCATGAACGTATTTTGCGGCCCCTCACTTGATGAGGAAAACTTGTTGTGGCCCTCGAGTCAAAAAGTTTGCCCACCCCTGGTTTAACAGGATGTTTAACAAAAGCAAATATTTTTTTTTTTAGGTGTCTCTTATGGTCCCTCTTAGGCTTCATTTATTTGATCAAAAATTCAGTAAAATGGTAATTTCGTGAAATATCATTACAATTTAAAATAATATTAAAATAATTTTTTTTAATATGTTTTAAAAAAAAATAATTTATTCCTGTGGTGGCAAAGCTTTAACTAAATTTGTTACCATTACTTCAATGTCACATTGTCTTTCAGAAATCATTCTAATATGCTGATATGAAGCTCAAGAAGCTATTATTATTATTATCAATTTTGAAAACAGCTGTGGTGCTTAATATTTTGTGTAACATTGTACACTTAAATGATTGTAGACCTTTACTTAATGTATCCTTGCTGAATAATAGTATAAAAAACCTATTGACCCCAAACCTTTGAACAATGAGTTGAGTTGAGTTGAGTTGAGCTTTATTGTCATTCCGCTACATGCGGGGGCATACAGTGGAACGAAATGTCGTGCCTCACAGGACCACGGTGCTACATAAATACAGGCATACAGCAATGAAGTAAAACAATATAAACCTATACACAAACTATCCTACTGATAGATTTTGACTATAAATATACTATCTATATAAAAAATTTACCTATACATAAACTAAAAAAAACAAACTATACAAACTATACGAATGCTTCAGATAAATACTGTACATGTGCAAAGAGAGACAATGTGAGTTCAAGCAGCTGGCTGGGGAACAGTGCAGGATGATTTGTAGTGCATGAGCATGTAAACATACATATATTACTGATATTACTGAGTCTTTTTGTGGGATTTGTGTGCACACAGCAGTGTGTGTGAAAAGTGACTAGTGCGCATAGAGGAAGAGAGTGTGCTACTATAGGTGGTTTGTACAGGCCCACTCACCTGTAGCACTCTTCGATTGCACAAACAAAGTTCCATAAGTTCCAGATTGTCCATGTTTCAGGAGGTAGGGGGTTTGTATGGGGATTCAGAGAGGGGCGGGGTGACTTGAGTTCAGGGCTCTCACAGCCTGGGGGAAAAAGCTGTTGAGCAGTCTGGCAGAGCGGGCTCTGATGCTCCGGTACCGTCTACCTGATGGTAGGAGCTGGAAGAGACTGTGGGAGGGGTGTGTGGAGTCCTTTACGATACTGTTGGCTTTGCTG
Organism: Spinibarbus caldwelli; assembly: GCA_039654775.1. Lineage (NCBI taxonomy): Eukaryota > Metazoa > Chordata > Actinopteri > Cypriniformes > Cyprinidae > Spinibarbus > Spinibarbus caldwelli. Next base: position 15,432,768 of record CM077238.1, read on the forward strand.
GAGCATCGTTTGAGGAAAATGTCCTGGATGGAGGGGAGAGGGGCACCGATGATCCTTGCAGCTGTGTTCACTGTCCGCTGGAGGGTCTTGCGGTCTGCTGCAGTACAGTTCCCGTACCAGACAGTGATGCAGCTGGTCAGCACACTCTCAATGGTGCCCCTGTAGAAAGTGGTGAGGATGGGTGGAGGGAGACTTGCTCTTTTCAGCCGGCGGAGGAAGTGTAGGCGCTGTTGTGCCTTCTTGGAGAGTGACATGGTGTTGGTGGTCCAGGTGAGGTCCTCTGTGATGTGCACCCCCAGGAATTTAGTGCTGCTGACTCTCTCCACAGGCGAGCTGTCGATGGTCAGTGGGGGGTGATCAGCCGAGTTTCTCCTGAAGTCCATCACAACCTCCTTTGTCTTCTCCACATTGAGGGACAGGTTGTTTGCACCACACCATCCAGCCAGCTGTGCCACTTCCTCTCTGTAGTGCGTTTCATCGTTGTTGCTGATGAGACCTACCACTGTTGTGTCATCAGCGAACTTGATGATGTGGTTGGAGCTGAACTTGGCAGTGCAGTCGTGGGTCAGCAGCGTGAAGAGCAGCGGGCTGAGCACACAGCCTTGTGGGGCACCTGTGCTCAGTGTGGTAGTGCTCGAGGTGTTGTGGCCGACACGGACTGACTGAGGTCTTCCGGTTAGAAAGTCCAGAATCCAATTACAGAGGGAATTGTTAAGGCCCAGTAGGTTTAGTTTATTTGTGAGCTGTTGTGGGATTATTGTGTTGAATGCTGAGCTGAAGTCAATGAACAGCATTCTAACATAAGAGTCTTTATTTTCTAGGTGGGTAAGAGCCAGGTGGAGGGTGGAGGAAATTGCATCGTCTGTGGAGCGGTTTGGACGGTATGCAAACTGGAGCGGATCGAGTGTGTTGGGGAGGCTGGTTTTGATGTTGTGCATGACTAACCTCTCAAAGCACTTCATTATGATTGGAGTCAGTGCTATGGGACGGTAGTCATTTAGACAGGACACAGGTGATTTCTTTGGTACCGGTATGATTGTTGTGGATTTGAGACATGTGGGGACGACTGCCTGGCTCAGCGAGGTGTTGAAGATATCTGTTAGGACATCTGTCAGCTGTACAGCACAGTCTTTCAGTACACGGCCAGGTATGTTGTCGGGACCCGCAGCCTTGCGTGGGTTAATCCTAGATAGGGTCTTCCTTACGTCGGCTGGAGACAGACAGAGCGCCTGGTCGTTGGGAGGTGTGGGCAGTTTTTGTGCAGGTGTGTCATTCTGCATTTCAAACCGTGAATAAAAGTGGTTGAGTGTATCTGGGAGGGATGTGTCATCATCACAGGCCTGTGGCGGGGGCTTGTAGTCTGTGATGGTCTGAATGGCTTGCCACAGACTCCATGTGTCTCTGCTGTCTGTGAAGTGATTGTTGATTTTTTGAGCATATGACCGTTTTGCATTTTTGATGCTGCGGGACAGATTGGCTCTTGCTGTTTTGAGGGCTGCTTTATCTCCTGATCTGAAAGCTTCATCTCTGGTCTTTAGCAGCCCACGAACCTCTGCTGTCATCCATGGCTTCTGGTTGGCGCGTGTGGTGATGGTCTTTGTGACTGTCACATCATCTGTGCACTTTTTGATGTAAGCAGTCACAGTTTCAGTGTACTCCTGTAGGTCTGTGTGGTTGTTGTAGGTGGCCGCCTCTTTAAACATGTTCCAGTCTGTGTCCTGGAAGCAGTCCTGCAGTGCAGAGGTAGCATTTTCTGGCCATACTGTGATCTGCTTTTGAACCGGTTTGGTGAGTTTGAGAAGTGGGCTATATGCTGGGATTAGCATAACAGAGATGTGGTCGAGTACCCGAGGTGGGGGCGGGGTTCGGCTTTGTATGCGTTCTTAACTGTTGTGTAAACAAAGTCCAGTGTGTTGTTTCCCCTTGTTGCAAAGTTCACATGTTGGTAGAACTTTGGCAAAACTGTCTTTAAGTTTGCGTGGTTGAAGTCACCGGCTATGATGAAAAAGCCGTCGGGGTTATTTGTTTGTTGTTCGCTGATGGCGCTGTACAGTTCGCGAAGCGCGTCCTTAGCGTTTGCACACGGAGGAATGTAAACCGCGACAATAACAATGGCCGTGAACTCCCGCGGCAGATAGAACGGTCGACACTTCACAAACATAAACTCCACCAGTGATGAACAGTGTTTAGATAATACCGCAGCATTGTTACACCATTTTTTGTTGACGTAAACACACAAGCCACCCCCGCGAGTCTTACCAGACAGTGATGAATCTCTATCCGCTCGGTAGCAGGTTAGGCCATGCAGCTGAATGGCGGAGTCCGGGATGTTGTCGTTTAGCCATGTTTCAGTGAAAACAAACACACAACAATCCCTTGCCTCATGCTGTGTAGATCGACTGAGTTGAATTAAGTCCAGTTTGTTTTCCAGAGAGCGAACGTTTGAGAGCATGAGTGTTGGAAGAGCCGGTCTTGTGGGGTTAGCCCTCAGCCTAGCTCGTATACCTCCGCGCTTACCGCGCTTCCGTCCTCTCTCACACCGCTTGCGACGCCGCCTTGTGCGGGTAGCGTCAGTAGGCGAGGCCGCGGTCTTGAGGTCCAGCTCCAGCAGTAAACAAAGGCCTCGTAGCTTCTCAGTAGCCGCCGGCGAGAGTTTGTGTTTGTATGTGTTGTCGATATCCAAAAGGCTTTGGCGATCATAGATGTATCCCGGAGTGATCTCCCGATGAATTAGCGGTAAATTAACACTATTTGGAGACGAACAGACGACATTAAAAGACATAAAAGCACCGTCTTTGGGATCCGGAGAAGCCGCTGCGTCTGGGCGCGCCGCCATCTTGGATTTCAATGTTATATATAGCGCCAGTTTCTTTTTGTTTTTCTCTGTTTATTTGTTTTATTTGATATTGATACTTGTCATGATGCAAGAGCAGAAGGAAACAGGCTGAGGTGCGGATCTACGTGCAGGTAGTTTAATGAAAGAACAAAGCAAACAAAGAACTGGAAACACTAGGAACAAGAACAAAAGCACAAGCAGTGCGGCAACACTAACATTTAACAACTGACAAAACATAAGGGAAACACAAGGCCTATCTATGCAGAGAGCTGAGGCAATGAACTAATCAGTAACCAGGGCAACTAACAGGGAGATGGGTGTGGTTCAATGAGTCTCCATGACAACAAACAAGGGAGCAGAGCAGCAGGGAAACAGGAGGAGAACAAGGCAACAATAGGGACACAAAACTACAAACTAAAAGTCCTTGAACACAGACACGGATTGTGACAATACCAAACAGCCCAAGGCTGGCATCATACAGAAGTCAAATTCGACTCTAAACAATGAAATACCAAATCTAATCTAACCTGCCCAAGTGATAAAAATATATACTAAAATGTATTTGAAATACATTTGTTACAAATACATTTACATATTTATGCACTTAATAAAAAGCCCCTGCAATTGTATTTTTGGTATAATAAACTGGTATACTTAAAGTTTGCTAAATTTGAACAACTAATTTTGTACTGAATACACTTTAATTGTGCAGAAGTAGTGCTGAACGCCAACTAAAGATATACTTAAATACATTTGATTGTGCTAAAGTGGAACTATAGTATACATTTTACACTTAATATTAAGAAATGTGCATTGTGCACAAGTGGTACTCCAAATAAAGTTTAATTACAATTTTTATATCAGTAAGTCTCGAGTAATATGTAGATTTTATCTATACTTAGGGTTTAACACCTGTAGATCGATTGCTTTGTTCCGAAACAAGGATTAAAATTATTAAAATGTTGCTTTTTATTGTTAGTGCGGTTCGCTTTCACACGGCAAAGTTTGTAAACAGACCAAAATTGTTAAGATAAGTCACGTGCGAGTAAACTGTCCTCTCATTGGTCAAAGTTCCACAGAGCTGGAATGAAAATTAATGATTCATTTGGAAAGAGAGGCAAACAAACTCTCTCTCTCTCTCTCTCTCACACACACACACACACACACGCACACGTCAGGATGGAGCGACAACAGCTTTGAGGGCTTATTGTTGATTTTTTTTTTTTTTTTTTTTTGTAGCTGTCGATATATTTATTAATTTATCATTTTGAGCAGGAGTCCAGGATTCGTCGGCAAAACATTGTTAAAATGCACCTACAACGAAGAGCATAAGATGGCATTTTAAAATGAAAAGGCGCGCTTTCATTTTGAATGGCGAAGACGTGCACACCCACTGCTTTTCACGGAACGTAATTACCCATTATACAGTGTGATATAGCCTGGTTCGTTGGTCCGTTGGATCGGATTGCTTTCTCACTACAACCGAACCGCTCCAGAGTTCGTTTTCAGTCAAGCCGAGACCTCCTCGTTCAGGCGATCTCGGACCGATTGTTTTGGTGCGGATCCGAGCGCGATTGCTGTGTTCACATATGCCCAAACGAACCGAGCTAAGGGGGGAAATGTGCCAGGTTCCGAAACAACAGGCCAGTAAATGTATTTTAAATACGGTATATTACTTTTTTACTAGGATGAGAAGTAACATGATGGTAAAGATCAGCAGCAAATTTCAAATAGAGGAACTGTCTTCACTTTCACTATTTACCAAAGATAAGAAAATGAGATACAGTAATGGAACATGGAAATGGGCATGTCAGATTAAAGTAATCAAGTCCCCAATCAAACCAAACACATCTATTCTAACAAGGGTGGAAAAAAAGGACAATAAACTCATGTCAAAGAAGAGAACTAATGACCCAGTAAAATAATCATTTTGACAAATCCTTTCAATCTGTGAAAACATCAACATGCTACTTGTCACACATTCATTATCAAGGCTTATGACAAAAATAGCTGGTGAAAGTGAAAAAATGCCACCAGGCAGCCTTGATGAGCAATTGCGGGACTTTAATGAAGCAGCTTTGAGCTGTAGCAACACAAATATGGCATGGCTGTGAAAAGAGCATGTTATTGAGGCCACGGTCTACTATAATCCTATTTCTCTAGGGTAGGCCTCTCTCAGATTCTGTGTAGTGGTCTTTGCAAATCTCTCCATGCTGCGCTACAGATTCCTACAGACTGGGTCATTTTGATTTGATAAATATGCATGGATTCTCTCGATTAGCTACATACACAGTTCTCTGGAATACTTGATTCTGATTGGTCAATCATGGCATTAAGCAACAATATGATTACATGGAAAATATTTATTTTACTTAGTAATTATTCATGTAAAAAATTTGTCATTATTACAGAAAAAAACTCCTTAAATCTCTGCCTTTCTCTCACTGTGAGTTTCTATACAGCTTTTAATGCAAGTCTATAAATAAAAATGTGTCCAAAAAGGGTAGAATCAACTGTACATGCATTTGATGATGGCTTTGCACTCTATCCAGTGTTATTTATAGGCCTCTTTGTGAATCATGGTGATTCTTGTGTCATCTGAACTTCTGAATAGCACACCTCAATTGGTGGATTGATATAATTGTGCAGTAAAAGGCACCATTTCTGTTATTAAATCATCTGTACTGTAAATTCTGTGCAGAGGAAGATTTTCCTAAACAGTTAAAATGCATGTTGTGAGTAATGAGTTTATTGTGAGCTTTAAACAGAGCAGTGATATTGTTGTCGTGACTGTCTGATAACTCGGTTTGCTTTAACTGAATTTTCTGTTGTTAGTCTGGTGCAATTTAATTGGAAAGTACCTTGGACAGGCAAACTGCTCTATTTTGTGCAAAACACATTTGCAGTCTGTTAGAAGACTGACTTAAAGGTGTCTTGTGTTTCAGTTAGTAATATGAAACATGCAAAACACTTCTCACTCACTTACTGTTAAACTGTTGGTATATGACTTATATATATGATAAACTGCAAGAAACATAGTACTGTTCAAGCATATACTGGTGACAAAATTTGAATATCAAAGTTAATTGGTCAACATCCATAATCATTCTTCACATTGTTCTATCAAGAAGGTTAGAGAAGACTTTACTATACAAGGTCTTTGTTAATGTATGTGGGTCTAAATTCATGAATTCATCGAAATTCATGAAATAATAACAGACTATATCTTACCAATATTTCCATTGTGCCAGTACAGAACTATTTTAAGATCTGGCCTAAAAAGAATTTGCATGTTTCAATCCCAGAGTTATCCCAACATTAGCAACATTAATTTTAAGAGCTCATAATGTCAAGTGACAAACAGGATTTAAGCTTTAACACAGATTAATAACTAAACAGAGTATGTGTGTGTGTGTACGCACAGTCAAGTTTGAAAACATTATGATTTTTAAATGTTTTTAATGAAGTCTCTTATACAAAAGAATAGCATTTATTTGAAATAGTATCTTTTATAACATCCTAAATATTTTTGGTGTCACTTTCGATCAATTTAATGCATATTTGCTGAATAAAAGCATTAATTTTTATTAAAACACACACACACACACACACACACATCCCAAACTTCAGAAATGGTAGTGTATCATGATATCTGCATAAATATTAAGTAGCACAACTGTTTTTGAAATTGACAATAATAATAAATGTTTAATAATAATAAAGTTGTATTGATAAATGGTTTGTAGTACATTTTTAGTTCAGTGGATCCAGTCAAATCTTTACTAATAAGGGCACCAAAATAGTGAGAAACAGACTTCAGAACATCTTGCATCTTTCAGCAACTAAATTTGATGCTTAAAGAAGCCAGGGTGATATAAATGATTAGTAAAGAAGAAGAAGAAGAAAAAAAAAAACTTTTTAATTCAAGTCAAGCAAATTTTTCCTCTTGAATGACTATGTGTTTCAACTGCCAAGTCCAAAGATATGTGCCAGCCTACTAGTTCTGGAAGCATGACGAAAGGACAGGACAGGCCACATCCCCCATCTGCCTCCACTTTCTGCCTGCCTCAGAGTTTCTGCCAACCTGCTGAAACCTGTTGCCTGAATAGCTGGGTCTCTCTGTGTACATCAGTGCCAGTGGCACAGCGATAGGGCACATAGGCTGCCACCTTAATGCCAAGACACATTCAACATGCCAGCAGTGTCAACTAATGCCAAATCTCTGTCGATAGTCACACCCATCGCCTTCTAATCCCTCAGCATGAAACCATATTATTAGGAGACTATGAATTATTGAACAATGAGGCAAAAAATGTCTATTATGTTATTGTTGAGTCAAGTTGAGCTTACATAATAGATGATGACAAATTCCTGAGTGCAGAACAACCAGTCTGTATCATTCAAGCGTGAAATGGTTTCTAGAACATGTGCGCTAGCAGGCATCCTCCAGCAATCTGTGTTTGATTTCCAACATGAGAGAGACTCAGCGATGCTTTATCAGTATGACAGGAAACAGAACAACCATAGTACTTTCAATGGTTTCTGTAAAAAGAGGGTGGACCAACAGAAAACAGTGATTTACAGTTTTCACAAATCAATTCCTATGGGTGCGGCGCAAACCTCTTTTATTGATTTTATAGTAGTGATGTTCTTTCAAGCAATTTACAATAGTAAACTGTATTAGAGAGAGAGTCAAAACAATCTTTTTGTTTAAAAAATATTGTTTAAAAAATAAAAAAAAAATTAACACATGACAGTTGAATATTCAAAACAATAATTTCAAAGGATAAAATAAATAAATTACAGTGGACTATCTGGCTGTTGGATCCATCACAACATTTCGAAAGACAATGTGACAGGAAGATAAATGAAAGCTGTCATTTACGGTATCAGCCCATTGTTTGCTGACAGGCAGAGATTGATTTTGAATCCTGCACCAACCACTAAAACACCCCTAAAGAAATGACTTGCACTTTTGAAAAATATCTTTAAAATCATATGCTCTCATTTTCGGAAGCATAAAAAAATGTATATTTAAAGTCGCAATGAAACTCAACAAGCAGCAACAGATTTTTTCTTCTGTATTGTGATGTATATCTGAGTGATTATCGAAAAAGAAAAATGTAGAATGGGGACTTGGATTAATGGATTTTGAGATGTGGCTGTTGCACTCAAAAGTGGATACAGATGAACAGAGGGCTGCAGGGATGAAGTATTTTTATAGGCCAACACCTAGAAACAAACTAGCATTTCATTATAGAATTTTGAGTTCTATCGTCCTGAAGTCAATAGGTTTTTTGAATGTGTTTTTGGTTAAATGCTTGAAATAAGGTCAGCGATTGACAGAAGCTCAAGATATTTTTATGATTTATTCCACAACTTAAAAAGCTCAGGGCTGGGGCTAGACATAGGAACTGACACAATGCAAAGAAATAAGTATGATGTGTCAAACAAGCCACTGATTCAGTCTGTGAAATAAGGTCTGTGGTTAACACATGCTCAGTATATTTTCATGTTTTATTCTACGACATATACTGCATCAGTAATACTGCTTTGTGATATTTTTAAAGCTGTTACTTGTCTTGAAAAAGGCAGTTGCTAAGAAGTAGCTAAGTAAGCAATAAGGTACGAGAGACTGTATTGTGAATACGTTGCTTTACGTTGCGCCTAACAATGCCTTTCAGCTATGACTTATTTATTTTACAGCACACCTCGAGTACTTTATTGCTTTTACGAAATGGTTACCACATAATGCAAATATTAAAACCAAAATGTATGTATTGATATGTTACTTATTGAAAAGTAAATTCATTAAATGCAATCTTTCCACTAAAAAACAGTTCCTGACAGCAACAGTAAATGGCACGACAATGATCGGATGTAACATGCCTCATCTTATGGAGCTCAAATAAAAACATAGAATAGGAACTGTCATTTATTTTTTTAACATCATAAATGATATTTTCTCACACACACACATCTGCTTATCTCTCAGCATGAGAATATGCCTGTTTCTCATCTTTTAGTTTAAAACAGACCGATTCTTGGTACAACACAAGTTTGCAAGCGTCATTACATGTAAACTGATGGACATACTGTACAGTATCATACCCAAAACCAGAAAACGAATAAATACAGTAATATCCCCTTCACACTTCCACACAAACATGTGCACACATTAATGTATCTCTCGCTCGAGAAGAGTTTTTTTGACGGGGGAAGGGCGTGGCCTCAAAATTAATGGTGAACAACACAACATGTCGCCAGTAGGGGTCACTCATAATTCATTACATAAATAATAAACAGTTAATTTTGCTGAAATACGTAATGCATGGGACCCAGCAGGCACAGGACGTCAATATAACGTCAGGTTGACGTTGGACATGGCGTCGGATAGACGTTGCATTTTGGTTGAGAATGAAAATCGTGTTGACGTCAGTATTTGATGCCAATTTGAAGTTGACTTAACATTGGATTTTGGCTACACAGCCTAAAAACTACAAATACCAACGTCAGCTGACATCGGTACTGGACATCAAATTAACACTGACATTACACACTGAATTGACATTGAATTTTGGTTACCTGAAGTCGCAACTGAGATTCAACCAATTATCAACATCTTATGAAGTTGTGTGCCTGCTGGGTAGTTGCTAAGGGTGTTGCACAGTCATACACAGAACACATAGCCATGACCGCTTCCTTTTAAGCCATCTTTATCGTAAATATAGCTGTTGACCAATCAGAATCAAGGACTGGAACTAACTGTTTCATTTTGCAGCCTTGGTGTGTTTATAATCAGGCTCTTGCTTATTTAATTCAAACTTTTAGGGAAAATGTTTTTTTTTAAATATAGACTGGAACATTGACGTTGAAGTCACACAATAGTGGTGTAGCTTGTTTATAGCCTATGTTAAGCTTTTTACTTCTGCCGATAGTATTTAGGCTTCAGCATTCATAGAAGTTGTGTTTATTCGTAAAGATTATCATGATGAACAAAATGTGCAAGAATCACAAACTTTTGTTGATCACAGAGCTTATTTTCGGCAATAGTCCAAAAGCCAATGGAAAATCCTACTGTTTTTTTTTTGTTTGTTTGTTTGTTTGTTTTGTCGAGGGAACCAGGGTGATGCTAACTTGTGGAATGTCACTAGCAAGAAGTCTGTCACAGTAAGGTCCGGTAAAAGTAAAAATGAAATGTATGCATGGATGAATCATCCACTGCAATTTAGAAAATGGAAAGGGTGAATTTTCATTTCATGCCTTTAAATGTTTTTTTTGTTCCTAACAGAAGAATATTAACTATGGAAAGACTACAGTGAATCATTTTACATCACACTTAAACTGACCTTTTGAGACTGCTGCATCTGAAGCTCTGCTTAATATCACTTATTAGCTTGTATCTTATTGAAACTGTTAATCTCACAGGAGCAATATGGTGGTCATAAATACATCGTACACAGCCATCTACATGTTTCTGCTTACTGCATTAAGTATAAGCGAACTGAGCAGGCACAAAGTAAAGAGTTGAGGTTAGATGAACCAGATATATTTGTTTGGAAATGTCACGTGACACGTCTGCCAAAGGACATTTGCAAACATTGCCCCAGCATTTTTGCATCACAGTCTGAGTACTTAAATATATGCATATATACAAATATATGCTATACAAACATGTGCGCAAGTTGTGAGTGCTTTCAAGAGATTAAAAAAAGACACTGGCTCTATTAGCACATGGGGGAAATCCAGACTGCCCAGAGTCAAGCTCAGGGCTGAGGCTAAACATAGGAAACTGACACAATGCCCAGGAATGAGTATGATGTCTGAAACAAGCCACTGAGTCAGTCTGTGAAGGAGGGTGGAGACTCCATCTCAAAATAGACAATTACAGTTGCATCTGAGATAATCTAATTGAATCATTCTGAAATTACATGGAAAATTAAATTAAATGTTACTACATGACCTGCGTGCTGATAAACTCTATTATATTTTTAACCTTGAACAAATAAAGGTGGATTTGAACAAAATATTATCATGTGAGAATATTATGTTCTATGTAATGACCCAGACGTTAAACAAGCACTCTGAGTATACAAACTTCTACCATTTCACACAAATGTTTGCTTCAATAAGACATATTTGGAAATAGTTTAGAGTAGGGGTGTGCCCGAAGCCGAATACCTTATTCGGAAAGGCACGAATAATGGCTTCAAAAACGAATAACGGATAACGAATAATTCTGCCCGAATATTCGGCTGAGGCTGGCCCAGTCTGGTGTTTGCTAGATACCAGGTGAGCCAGGGGATCAGCGCAATATTTTACACAAACCTCTAAAGTCACGCAATAATGAGTGTGTGAATAAGTGAATGAATGTACACTTTATGACTAAAAAGAGCGCAAATCAAACACCGTATTGCTGTTGCCTCTCCGTGAATCTCAGAAATCAGAGCTTAGAAAGAGTAATATCAACTAAAATACTACATCATACGCGTGCTATTACTTGTGTATATTTAAATGGCAATTATTTAAACCTTGTACGATATGATACACAAATGAATTGAATAAGCATAGCGCAATCACCAATCAAACAGCCGCGTTGCCATCTCTGCGCGTCTCAGTCTCTCAAAAACCAAACCAGCTCTCTGTCAAGAGTAGGCTAATAATCAACTTAGATACATAAACATTTTCTACTAGGCCTACATGTTTGCTTCTTTATCTTTTGCTATTTGCGTGGCACACACACATTTGTTTACTGAAGTTATAAATAAATAAATATATATATATATATATATATATATTTCTTTCTGCGTAATGAAAATGTGCGCCTTGAATTAATTTAGTCGTGTTAAAATGATCACTAAACGTTTGTCATGAAATCTCTCTGCTTGTATGATAAATTTATTTTTAGAAATGATTAATTTTATAGTTTAGAACACTGAATAGGGCAAATAAACACAAATATTTTTCCATACTCTGTTCTCTTTTTTTTCCGTACTGTTCCAGACCTGCAGTTTACTTAAGTGAAATACTTTTTAAAACTGTGCAGGAACTGATGAGCCAAAGGAAAGCATTTTGTTTTACATAAACCTCTTACAACACAGTAACAAGTTTGTGAAGTAAAATGAGTGTAAATTCTATGAATGAAATAAGTGCAAATAAAAAAGCAGTGTTGCAGTTGCCGTTTTTCATGCATTTCCTGGAAATAACTTAAATAAATTTCCATATTTCTAAACTGCGTAGGAACCCTTACTGTTTTAATTAGAAGATATTTAAATATTTATTCATCGGATCACGAAAGGTAACCAAGCTGGGACTCGAACTCGCGTTCCCCAAAGCACAAACGCACTGCATCTCCAAACACTGCCAATAGCCTACAAGGGTATCGGCTCTGACTGTAAGAAGATATTTAAATAAATGTTAAAATCATTAAAAAAAAATAATAATAAAAAAATAAATAAAAAAGTTTAACATGGCATAATTTGTTCAGCGATAACTATGAAAAAAAAAGAAAAAAAAAAGATATAAAACCATAAAGGTCTTATCAAGTAACTGTACGAAGTTTCGGCTCAAGCTCCGCCCACTTCCGGTTTTATCCGAATACAGATATGAATAATTTTGTGATTGTTACAGATACAAATACAGATAAAAAAAATACTGGCTTCCCTGCACACCCCTAGTTTGGAGCAATTTGAAGGCTGGTTTGTCTATGGAAAAACCCCAGGGAGGATAAGTTTAGTTTAACGCTGTATCTATCTGTCAAAATACATCTGGGCAATCTCTGCATTTTCCAGTCCCACAAACTTTTTTTTTTTTAATGGCAAAGTTGTGTTGATTTGGTTTCCAAACATCAGAATTTCCATAAGCTGGGAACAAATCCAGTTCACAACAGGTGTACCCCTTTGAGACTGTTCCCATGATGTATTGTGGCTTTCTGGCACAGAGCAAATGATTGTTTCCTTTCCAAATATGGTCTGAGCGAGCACAGAGATCAGAGACATCCCAAGGGTATGGAGGACATGGCTGGACAAATCTCTTCCTTATCAAAGATGCTATATAGAGCGGTGTCCAACTCACTGACAGCAAGCAATGTGAGAATGTTCTTTTAGATATTGGACAATACAAACAAAGCAGAGGCAACTGCAAAGCAGCACTGTTGTGTCAAAACAGAAAAATCAAACAAATCTTGCATGTTTGCGAAAATACAGAAAATATATTCTAGCTTCCTGTAATACTAAAGAGATCTCAGATATCTAAAACAGATTGTTGTTATCCTGGATTCTGTTGTTATCTGCATCCATAATTTTATTTTATTTTTTTTTTTTTGCAGAAGAGCAGCACTTGTTTTGTCAGGGACTAAAGCTATTTAATAAAATTGCTTTTTAATAAAACCATTATTTTTGTCATGTAAGATTTTTACAAAGGCAATAATCTGCTGTGCTGTATTGTAAACAGTCTATATTCAAAATAAGAGGAACATTTTTGGACAGTCTTGCATGTTTGCCAAAATAAAGACTTTGACATGCTCTCTTTCTGTAAAAAATAGGTTATCATAAAAATATCTAAAATATATTGTTCCCGTCCTGGATTCTGTTAGCAGCATCCATCATTGTTTTTGATGCATAGCAACACTCGTTTTGAATTTATCTTTGAATGCTGTTATTTAATACATTTTTCTAAATACGTGTCCTTATTTTTTCATGATGTAGGCCTAATCTTTGTATATAAACAATAATCTGCTGTACTGTATTGTGAATTATCTACATCCACAATATGAGGAGCGTTTTTGACAATCTTACATGTTTGACAAAATAAAGAGAATATAAAGCCTTTGAATATTAAGAGAGATAATCATCAAAAAATATCTCTCAGATACCTAAAATATATTATATACCTAAAATATATTTGCTCATAGAAAATACATCGGATATCATTATTTTTTGTCATGACTAATTTATTAATGATCCAGCATCATCTGTATTAAAGAGAAAGAATAATTTCACCCGATGTTTAAAGAGAATAAAATAGCCTTGACAGCCTAATTACTTACACATAACTACTCAGGAACTTTGCTCTCTCCCACCCAGGGTTGCCAGGTTTTCACAGCAAAACCCGTCCAATTGCTACTCAAAACTAGCCCAAAACTAGCCCAATCGCTTTTCAGGGGGGATTTCCGGTAAAAATCGCGTTCCGGTGGGGTAAAATACACGTTTTTTGGTGGGGTTCCCCTGATAAATGTCGCTTTCCAGGGGCTAAATATCACGTTATTGGGGTCGCTCCAACCCGCGGACATGAAAAACATCCCGCCGAAAGAGCGTAAAAGTAGCCCAATTCCGCGGGAAAACCGCGGACTTGGCAACACTGCTCCCACCGGGCTCGTGTCCTGAGTGTATCGAGGCAGTGGACCAAACCACTGTGAGGCAAGGGAGGGGGGAATCAAAACATTTCTGAACTTAAAACGCTTTTTTGCGTTTATTTTGTTTTACTACTTACACAATTATTTTAAGTATATGTCCAATATATTATTTTCAAGACACAGAGTTGCTTGTAATGATATTCTTAGGGGGGACAACACTCGGGGGGTCCTGTCCCCCCCGGGATTTACGCCTATGCATGATGTACCTACTAGCCCACAGTTTACCATGCATGCAACTTATTTCTCAGAGCCTGACAGGTATAATCTCTGCTGAGGCAGCTGCTTTTTTTGCATGAACACTCATGATGTTCACTTTCTTTTCGCCTATTTTCTTTTTCTTCGAACTTAGGGCATGGCATAGAATGAATGACTGAAGATCATTAGGATATGATTATGTCACTGACATCCGTGTCACGTTTCTTGCCATGCACTATGTTGCACTCAAGTACAGGAAGGTTAAGGTTGAAGAAAAAGATTAGTGTAAACCAAATGAGCCAAATAAGTTCAGCAAGTTTAATAAGAACAGACAGTCATTCTCAGAGCCTGAAGTGTAAAACTAATCCAAAAACAAAAGGAAAGCATAGCTTTACTTACCAAGTATGCGCCCACTGTGCCCTGTGCCAACATCAGAGCACATTCCGCCACTAAAAATATCTTAATATTTGAGAAACATGAGGGTTTTTTCTTCATGTCATCCCGCTGAGGGTCCTCGGAGCTCCTCTGCTTTTTCACCTGCATCCCGAGCAACCCAAAAGCCTAGAAACGCAGCGAGAAACTATTGTAAACGGAGAATAAACGCTAAATCAAGCGTGTCTTTATTAATCTGTAGCACTGACTGTTGTTTACAGTCAGACTCTGTGCTGTGTGACAGGTTGTAGACTTTTCATTGAAACTCCGCCGATGAATGAAACCGAACTAAACTCTCCTCCGGTGCACTCTATCGCGGAAACTGAGAATAAAACGTCGCTGTTTTTTACTCCAAACATCTTTCTTTCCCGCTGAGACTGTCCGAGCTCCCGTCGTGTTAGTGTTTGCTCGTACTCCGTCAGCATCGCTCTGGTGCGCGCGCCTGATTCTCCGCCTCGGTCATTATGACTGATATGTGCGCGTTTCTTCTACAGTATAAACTACGACACATACCTCTGTAGAGGCGCTGTGCAGCATGCATCATAAGCTGAATGCTTTACTGACTACTGTATTCATAATACAAGCACGTGAATGGCAGGTAAATAGCATCTATTGCTTTAAAAGTACTATATTTCATGCTTACGATGAACCCAAAATAGGTTGGAAATTAACATTTATTTATATGTTCAAAAAATGAACATGCATTAATAAGTTGAATAAATAATAATTAAATAATACACTTTTTTTAATTGCTTATTAATAAATGTTCACCTTTTGATTTTTGCTGATGCCTCTAGTAATTATGCATCTGATTTTTAATTTACAACCTATTTTGGGTTCATTTTAAGCCAGCCATACAGTAATTTTTAAACAACAGTTGAGTTAAATAAAACTACCCAGAAGGTTGGGTTAAACATTTAACCCAACTGCTGGGTCAAAACAACCCAACAGCTGGGTTTGTCCATATTTTACCCAGCGCTGAGTTGTATTTAACCCAGCATTTTTTAGAGTGTAGTCTACATATATTTGATCAAAATAGACTAGAGTAAAAAATAAATAAAAAAAATAAATAAATAAATAAAATGTAGGCTAACATAGTTACATATTATTACAGTTTAAAATAACTGTTTTGAAATATATTTTAAAATGTAGCCTAATCTATTCTTATGAAGGCAAAGCTGAATTTTCAGCAGCCATTACTTGAATCTTTAGTGATCTACATAATCCTTAAAAATTAATATGCTGATTTGGTGCTCAAGAAACATTTCTTATTATTATCAATTGAGAAAACATTTTTGCTACATAATATTTCTGTGGAAAATTAAAATAATCTTATTATCATTCCAAACTTTTGACTGGTAGTATGTACACTTGCATATAAATAAATAAATAAATAAATAAATAAATAAATAAATAAATAAATAAATAAACGGATGCACAGAATATTGGTGATGCACAGAAAAAAAAACAATAACACAAAAATAACTTAAATAAACAAGGACATTTTTTTTTTTTTTTTTTTACGTGCTCAGTGGAACCAGGTGATACAGTACAAAATCTCATATCATGCAATACATGTTTGCACACTTGTAATTATTATTAATTTTTTAATGCTGAATTATTATCAGACAGAATTTAAAGACTCATCATAAAGAAAATGCCTAGGACTATTTCATTGCAAGCTGACATAACATGCTTAACAGCTTGCTTACTTAACTCAACAGCTGAAGTTTTTACGGACTAGCTTTTTGTTTTTGATGAATCACTGGCAAGTGTGATCGTTTCATATTATATGACTGCAGCAGATATGCCTCACAAAATGATTTTTGAATGAATGTTATTTGTCTCTTTGAGATCCATCTGGTGAACAACTTCTAGTTTCATGACTTTGAACAGCAGAATGGCAGATGTGGTTACAGTAATAACACAATGTTCTGGTCAGAGTTTTGAGGAAGAAGAGTGTGAAATTCTCTCTCATGCTAGGTGCAGTTATAGGGTAGAGGCCGATGCTCGCCACACTCACACTGAGAGCTGCTGCACACGGGCCTGATGACACACTGCTGTGTTTGGTTACCATAGCAAACATGTTACAGCAGCTGTTAAGTCATGAAGACCTTCTCTAACTTTTCTGATGATTTAGCATGCATGGGTGTGTTGTTTAGACAACTGAGAGAATCAATGGTAAGTAGATGAATAGATAATACTGGCTTGTCAGAATCCAACTGTATATTAAGCAGGGTCATTATCACTAACTAAAACTCCACCTATTAAAAATTGAAATTGAAATAAAATAAAATATTAGATGAAATAAATAAAAACAAAACTGAAATAATAACTTATTAAACCTGTCATACGGTAATATTTAAAACAAACTATAAAAATGACAAAAACACATAGAAAAATTACTAAAATTAAAATGAAAACTGAAAATATAAAATAAAAGCTAATTCAAAATATTATTAAACAAATAATACTAAAATAATACTAATATTAATAATATTCTTATTAAAGTATAAATATTATAAAGGACACATTTAGGAGTTTGATGATGCAAGATGTTTTACAGTTTGTTCTTTCAACAGGATATGAGTCAGGTACAAAAATGCATGTGGGTGTACCAGCCTGAATGGTGGAACTGCATATAAATAGACTAAATATAAATATAAAGATCGCTGTTGCTCTATGGAGATGTTATTTATAAGTTTTAGAAAACATTTTGCAGCTTTGTAACATCTTTATATGGATAAAAAAGTAAAATTGAGTGGAATTATTTTCATTAAGTGAAAAGAAATATAGTACATGCACACTGTTTGCCCATTTAGTAAAACATACAGTATATATTATATATATATAAAAAAACAGACTGTATTCACATTGAGCAGAGCAACTCAGGGGGTAAAATCCAAAGAGGAAATCAGTGCTTGGCATTGATTGTAGTGATGACATCAATGGTCTTGAACGGCATTTGACTTTTATTATTATTAGTTTCCCATGAGGTCAATATTTCAGCAGTAGGCTATTGTGAATGGAGCAATAGTGGTGAAACTAAATTTCATTTTAATGATCCAATCTGATGCTGCAGTAGGTCTGCTAAACTAAATGAGGCTGCTCTCATACTGCACAAATGATGTCTTTACAGCAAACTGGATGATATGAACATCAGAGATCACTCCTTTTATCTAATATCTGATTATGACATGACTAAGTTAGAGCATATTTATTTAGTTTTGTACATGTTGGGCTGCTGATGTTACCTCTGTGATGTGTGTGGGTTTACTGGGATTTCGCTCTCAATTGTGAAATCATTGATGATGACCACGGAAAAGTTCCTTGCAAGCCAGATGTGTCTTTTGAGGGCCTCATTGAAGAAGAAACATCAGGTTGAAATTCACTCAAGTTGTTCAACCACTGTGGGTTCAAGCCTGAAAGGACACAAAAGCTTCAAAATACAGCTTGAGAACTTAATATGATCCAAAAAAACATGCTTTTACATAAATAGTTTAGATACGGAAACACTCACCATGCAGTTCCTTCATGCATACGAGTCAAGTGCATCATGGAAAAAATTTAAATCACTTTTTCAGGCACAGACTTGACATGTTAATATCCATTTGTAGATGCAAAACATGCATTAAGGTGACTTGAGGAAACCATCTTCACAGTACAAGCAACCTCTCTGACAATGTTCCATATGGACCGTGCATTTTTCATGTGAATTTGAGAAACGATGTTGTTTGTTTACATTATATTGCTTCTTGCATGTTTTGCAACACATTCAACATGAAATGTCCAGTAAGTGGCACTAAAATGTTATTCAAAATAGATGAATGTGAATCTGGCAACGTTACATTATGCTGGTTGTTGTAAGTATCAAGGCAGTTCGGAAATGAAATGTTCAATAAGTGGCGCTAAAAAGGTTTTTAGTTTGCAATGCTGTACCAGGTGAGCTACTGAGCAAGTTTACTATACCAGAAAAACAAAACATTTGGAGCTGGTTATGTTATGCAAACATGAAAATGTACTTGTTACCAGTTACCAAGATGGTGATCATTTCATGTAACCCAATCGACTGCAATTAAAGGGATAGTTCACCCAAAAATGAAAATTTGATGTTTATCTATTTACCCCAAGGGCATCCAAGATGTAGGTGACTTTGTTTCTTCAGTAGAACACAAACGAAGATTTTTAACTCAAACTGTTGCAGTCTGTCATTCATATAATGGCAGTCAATGGGACTCACGGATTTGAGTGAAAAAAAAACCATACACAGACAAAACCAAGTTAAACCCTGCAGCTTGTGCCGATACATTGAGGTCTAAAGACACGAAACGATTGGTCTGTGCAAGAAACTGAACAGTATTTATATTGTTTTTTACCTCTGATCCACCGCACTGTCCAACTGTCCTGAGCACGTTCACAACAGTCGGCGCATG
This sequence comes from Spinibarbus caldwelli, assembly GCA_039654775.1. Classification (NCBI taxonomy): domain Eukaryota; kingdom Metazoa; phylum Chordata; class Actinopteri; order Cypriniformes; family Cyprinidae; genus Spinibarbus; species Spinibarbus caldwelli. Next base: position 15,452,077 of record CM077238.1, read on the forward strand.
ACACGTCTTCTTCTTCTTCTTAAAAAAGGCCTTGATTATGGATTATGCATTTGTATGATTTACATACAATAATGCTAATAAAACCATGCAGCAATAAAACACATAAAAGGTAAACTTACTATCCGCATACAAAATTATAAGAAAGAACATTTAAAGCCTTTTATGGAATTACTTTCACTTATTTTATCAGCAGGCCAGACAAAGATTACATACAATCATTAGACAATTTAACAACAACATGCCTCTGTACAGCTCGCTAAATTATATGCACAATATCCAAGTCAGCCCAGCACATCTGAAAGTAATTTGACTCTGTCTCCTAAGGAATTAAAGTACCTAAAGGTATGTTTTTTAAAAAAATACATTATATAATAGATTAAGTTCTGTAGTGCACTAAAGGAGCTATTATTACAATTAAAAACATTTTTGTGTGAAACTTCTTTGGGTTGGAACAAAAAGTTGATTGGAAATGCCAAACATGAATGTATTATGTATAAAATGATGGACACCAAGTGGCCAAAATAACAGATACACACACTCCACCCTGTCCTGAAATTATTTCCACTCCTCATTCCATGCATGGAAACTCCCTTTATACAAACAAAGAGATACAAATACTTAACATGTTTCAGTTACAGGTTCTGGTCTCATGGAACTACATTATACAAGTGCACATATCATCATGATACATTGTATTTTTACAGATTTTTTTTTTAATCTTTTCTTTTCTTTTCAGACATAATCAATAATTCTATATTAACTATTAACAAAATAATTTCAATAGCTTTTGTTATTTTCATGAAAACTTCATTTATATTGACGCAGACTTTAGCAGATCTAATATTTTACAGCTAGAAAGTTGCAGAATATCAAACAAATTCAGAAGAAGTGTTTCCATATGCATTAGTTCTCTGAGTTCTTCAAATGCATTAGTACATATCTAGGCACTCCATTGCCAGCACACATTATGGTAAAGGCAGTCAGCAGGCTTTAATGACTGCTCCATGCGCAACGAAGGCTTGCTCATTACACTAATGTGGTGCACAAACTGCATGATATTATGACAACACCAGTGGCCCTATATTTTACTAGTAAGCACAAATGAAACACAGGCTCCCACAGCTAAAATCAATTTACATTTAATTAAATGACCTGTCTTGTGCTTCATAATGAAAAGTGGCACTGTAGTTTTCAAATAGATGCAGCAATAACGCTGTTCTGGTATATGACATTACAAATGGGAACAAATTATAAAAGGGACAAATTGATGGTTTAGTGTCATTGTACCTCATTTGAGCCTTACTGATGAGCTTGTGGGGCTATAAGACAAAAAAAAAAAAAATGTTGGGAAACACTGGCCTAGATTTCTCCACTTTGTGGAACCATACTTGCAGCCATCAGTCAGGTGCAGAAGAAATCTGGCCTGTGGCGCAACATCATTACTCACGCCAGCAGGCTGGAGTTTCACCTGGAGACTGAACATATATGATGCCTCCAGATGCCAGCATTTAGCAGATACCATACTGCAAGTTCCCCAAGGATTCTACCATTGACCATAAATGGAAGCCTAAATCTGAGTAGGTACATGATCGTGTAGTTGTGCTGAAATTTAGAACCAGCTGAAACGTATGTAAAAATCACCTTGAAACAAGTATTGTTAAGAAAACATGGGTAATGCTTTAGATTAGGGAACACATATTCACTATTAACTAAGAGTTATCTCTCAATAAACTCCTAATTTGCTGCTGGGGGGGGGGGGGTACAGAGTTTATTAACAGCAATGAGTACACAAAAGGACGAGGCAGGCAGACAGTCCACACCATGGGGCAGGGCACACGACTGGAGAACAGGCTGGTCGGAGAAGGGGGGTAGCTCCAGACTCTGAGACAAACGGGGAATAGGTAGCAGCTCAAGGAATCCCAGGCTTGGCTCTGGGGATGATAACTCTTGAAGCCCCAAATGTTAGTCAGGTCAGAAGAATCAGCGACCAGGGAGGACTCAGGGAGCAGGGCAGGAACCAACACGACAGACACACACAAAGACAAGACAACAGGGTGGACAAGAGATAGACACCGATCAAAAGTAAAACTTGCAAACTATGACTAGGGGGAAAAACAAGAAATAAAACTGAAAAGGAAAAACCAAAACTAACAAAATAAATACTAGAAATTATAAACTGGAACTTATAAAACCAAAGGGATAACAAAAGGAAAAAGCTAGGAATAAATGGCTAGAACTACAAACAAAAATGAAGAACTAAACCAAGACTGGAACTGGGCAATAGAATAAACGCAAGAATAAATAAAAACTAGAATATAACAAGAGGGGGAAAAAACAAAACTTGATAGGATGCAAAATACTGAATAGAAAGCTCTAACAAGACTAATCATACTAGCTAGGAACAAGCACATTCAACGTACACAAAATGAACCAGCAAAGACAAGAGGGAAAATGAGCACCATATAAAGGAGCAGAGCACATGAGGATCAGGTGGACACAATCAAGTAAATGAGGACTAGACTAGGACTATACAAGGGGGCGGGGTAACTGGAAACAAGGAGGCAGGACAAAGGGAGCACATGGCCAACACAAACAAAGACACAACCATGTGCTCATGCACAAGACAAAGAGACATTAAACATAGACAAGACAGACAAGGCTGACACAGCTGTCAGGGCAAGACCCTGGCAGAATAAGGCATTAATATGGGACTAATAAGTAATAATAAACAGTCAGCTAATGCTTGCTAATAAGCAACTAGTTAATAATGAGAACTGGTGCTTAAAATAAAGTGTAACCAAAACTTTTTTGGCAATTTGGCTGTTCATTTACACCACAACAGCATTTTGGGGGCCTGAAAACACAAACCTTTGAAAACGGGTTTCAGTATGCAAGTTGGCGGCGCGGTCAGACGCTGCGGCCTCTCCAGGTCCCAAAGACGGTGCTTTTATGTCTTTTAATGTCGTCTGTTCGTCTCCAAATAGTGTCGATTTACCGTTAATTCATCGGGAGATCACTCCGAGATACATATACGATCGCCAAAGTCTTTTGGATATCGACAAGACATACAAACTCAAACTCTCGCCTGCGGCTACTGAGAAGCTACGAGGCCTTTGTTTACTGCTGGAGCCGGACCTCGAGACCGCGGCCTCGCCTACTGACGCTACCCGCACAAGGCGGCGTCGCAAGCGCTGTGAGAGAGGACGGAAGCGCGGTAAGCGCGGAGGTATACGAGCTAGGCTGAGGGCTAACCCCACAAGACCGGCTCTTCCAACACTCATGCTCTCAAACGTTCGCTCTCTGGAAAACAAACTGGACTTAATTCAACTCAGTCGATCTACACAGCATGAGGAAAGGGATTGTTGTGTGTTTGTTTTCACTGAAACATGGCTAAACGACAACATCCCGGACTCCGCCATTCAGCTGCACGGACTAACTTGCTACCGAGCGGACAGAAATTCATCACTGTCTGGTAAGACTCGCGGGGGTGGCTTGTGTGTGTATATCAACAAAGAATGGTGTAACAATGCTGCGGTAGTATCTAAACACTGTTCATCACTGGTGGAGTTTATGTTTGTGAAGTGTCGACCGTTCTATCTGCCGCGGGAGTTCACGGCCATTGTTATTGTCGCGGTTTACATTCCCCCGTGTGCAAACGCTAAGGACGCGCTTCGCGAGCTGTACAGCGCCATCAGCGAACAACAAACAAATAACCCTGACGGCTTTTTCATCATAGCCAGTGACTTCAACCACGCAAACTTAAAGACAGTTTTGCCAAAGTTCTACCAACATGTGAACTTTGCAACAAGGGGAAACAACACGCTGGACTTTGTTTACACAACAGTTAAGAACGCATACAAAGCCGAACCCCGCCCCCACCTCGGGTACTCGGACCACATCTCTGTTATGCTAATCCCAGCATATAGCCCACTTCTCAAACTCACCAAACCGGTTCAAAAGCAGATCACAGTATGGCCAGACAATGCCACCTCAGCACTGCAGGACTGCTTCCAGGACACAGACTGGAACATGTTTAAAGAGGCGGCCACCTACAACAACCACACAGACCTGCAGGAGTACACCGAAACTGTGACTGCTTACATCAAAAAGTGCATAGATGATGTGACAGTCACCAAAACCATCACCACACGTGCCAACCAGAAGCCATGGATGACAGCAGAGGTTCGTGGGCTGCTAAAGACCAGAGATGAAGCATTCAGATCAGGAGATAAAGCAGCCCTCAAAACAGCAAGAACCAATCTGTCTCATGGCATCAAGAAGGCAAAACATCAGTATGCTAAAAAAATCAACAATCACTTCACAGACAGCAGAGACACTCGGACCCTATGGCAAGCCATTCAGACCATCACTGACTACAAGCCCCTGCCACAGGCCAGTGATGATGACACATCTTTACCAGAGGCACTCAACCACTTCTACTCACGATTTGAGATACAGAACGACACACCTGCACAGAAACTACTCACATCTCCAAACGACCAGGTACTCTGTCTCTCTCCAGTCGACGTAAGGAAGACCCTATCCAGGATTAACCCACGAAAGGCTGCGGGCCCTGACAACATACCTGGACGTGTACTGAAAGACTGTGCTGCACAGCTGACGGATGTCCTAACAGACATCTTCAACATCTCGCTGAGCCAGGCAGTCGTCCCCACGTGTCTCAAATCCACCTCCATAATTCCAGTACCAAAGAAGTCACCTGTGTCCTGTCTGAATGACTATCGTCCCATAGCACTGACCCCAATCATGATGAAGTGCTTTGAGAGGTTAGTCATGCAGCACATCAAGTCCAGTCTTCCAAACACGCTGGACCCACTCCAGTTTGCATACCGTCCAAACCGTTCCACGGACGATGCAATATCCACCACTCTCCACCTAGCTCTTACCCATCTGGAACAGAAAGACTCTTATGTAAGAATGCTGTTCATTGACTTCAGCTCAGCATTCAACACAATAATCCCACAACAGCTCATCCACAAACTAAACCTGCTGGGCCTTAACACCTCCCTCTGTAATTGGATCCTGGACTTTTTAACTGCAAGACCTCAGTCAGTCCGTGTCGGCCGCAACACCTCCAGCACTACCACACTGAGCACAGGTGCCCCACAAGGCTGTGTGCTCAGCCCGCTGCTCTTCACGCTGCTGACCCACGACTGCACTGCCAAGTCCAGCTCCAACCACATCATCAAGTTTGCTGATGACACAACTGTGGTAGGCCTCATCAGCAACAGCGATGAAACGCACTACAGAGAGGAAGTGAATGAATGGTGTGGTGCTAACAACCTGTCCCTCAATGTGGGTAAGACGAAAGAGGTTGTGATGGACTTCAGGAGAAACTCTGTTGACCACCCCCCGCTGACCATCGACGGCTCAACCGTGGAGAGAGTCGGCAGCACTAAATTCCTGGGAGTGCACATCACAGAGGATCTCACCTGGACCACCAACGTCACGTCACTCAACAAGAAGGGACAACAGCGCCTCCACTTTCTCCGCCGGCTGAAAAGGGCAAGTCTCCCTCCACCCATCCTCACCACTTTTTACAGGGGCACCATTGAGAGTGTGCTGACTACCTGCATCACTGTCTGGTATGGGAACTGCAGTGCTGCTGACCGCAAGACCCTACAACGGACAGTGAACACTGCCGCAAAGATCATCGGTGCCCCTCTCCCCTCCATCCTGGACATTGTCCTTTCACGATGCTCCAACAAGGCCACCAGCATCGTGAAGGACCCCACCCACCCCTCTCACAACCTCTTCCAGCTCCTGCCATCAGGTAGAAGGTACCGGAGCATCAGAGCTCGCTCTGTCAGATTGCTCAACAGCTTTTTTCCCCAGGCTGTGAGAGCTCTTAACTCCAATCCCCCTGTCCCCCTCTGAAACCATGAACACCTCAGCCCTCCCACCCCCCAACTCATTAAAAACTGTTGACAATTTTACTAAGTGCAATTCTGGACCAAACCCCTGAATGTGCTACACACAGGTGAGTGGGCTATACAAACCACCTGTAGTAACGCACTCATCCCACTATATGCACACTAAACACTTTCTACAAACACTCCCTGCCACAAAGACTCTTAAGAAAATATATGTCTACTTGAACATTGCACTACAAAATAATACGTTTACTTGAGCATTGCACTACAAAATCTTTTTGCACTATGCACTGTCTCCCACAAAATCTGCACAATAATGTACAAAATATATATTTTTTCTGCACAATTTCATGTACATATATCTCTTTCGCACAATTTCATGTACAGTATTTATGTAAAGTTTTTTTGTACAGTCTCAGTTTGTGTATGTGTGGACAACTAGGTATAGCAGTTATAGTATTTTTAGTATATGTATAGTCAGATAGTTAACTGTTGTATAGCTCTATTGTTTTTCCTATACTTGCATTGTTGTATGTTTATCTTATGTTTAACTAGTATGTAGCACCGTGGTCCTGCGAGACACGACATTTCGTTCCACTATATGTCCACACATGTAGCAGAATGACAATAAAGCTCGACTTGACTTGACTTGAAGTTTTTGAAAATGATACCACTATAGCCTCCATGTAAACTACAAAAGGTGAATTTGTGAAAAAGGTGAGGCCAAGAACTGGACCTTAAAAGAAAGTCTGACCAAAAAAAAAAAAAAACACGGTACGTTGGAACCGGAATGGCTTACATTGCTAAAATGCTAACTTGTTTCCAGGTTGAGGCCTACAAAAGTAGAGCATCCCTGCAGCACTCTATAAACACCTGGTTTGTGTGAGTTTTATACAAATGACTAGTTGTGGGCTGGCACTCCTTCATTTAAAATAATCCATATTCATTAACAGAATTAATTTATGTGTGTATCTGTAGTGAATTTGGTGGAAATTTGGCATGAGAACTTTTTTTCTCTGCACATAAATATGTGACTTGCTAAGAATTATTAGTGAACGAGATTGAGTTTGTCTTTACTCATCAGCTTCTGCATATTGATTCCACTCTAGAAACTCCTCAGGTGTCTTGAAGTATAAATATACAGCACTGCTTTTCAGTCTTCCTAAGAAAGGAAAATTTCAAACATAACATACAAAGAAAACAGGCTAATAACCTCAGGGTCCAGCCTTGTACTCTCAAACATTCATAATAATACCTCTACCAAAATGCAACAGCTCCCTTGGGAAACATCGTGATTATAAAGACACCACACTGGCATTTGAGGGCTTAGCAGATGTTGACTGAGAAAATGTCAAGCGACTTTCTTTTTTCAGTTTTGCTGTCCTAGCTATTAATAGAGCATCAGTATCTGTTCTGTGTTCAAACTACCACACACACACACACACACAAACACACACACATACACACACCCAGAGAGACCTTTTCAATCTATTTTTACCCTGGTATCAATAGAGAGGCCTACATGTGCTTTTAAACTTCAGTGGCACTGCAGTGAGAGGGTTTCAAATATAGAGCATTCCACCTGTGGAGTGATGGGTTGTGATATCCTGCACGCGTAAATCACAACACTATTATGCTGTATCATGCTTTTAGAGGAAAGAATGATGTTAAACATTCGCAATCTCAACAGCGTTGGTAGTTCTGTAGGTGTTATGTAGTAAGTATTCAGGGGTTCAATAAACTGGAACAAACTGCTCTCTAACTGCTTTCCTGGAAGGTCCTGCCATGCATACCAAATTGTTGACTCTGAACGGAATCTGCACCTTTACTTCTGGGAAAAACAATAAAGCCACACACTGGTGCAAGCAAGCAAAACAGGCTTAAATGCGATGGGAATGCCTCCGCCTACTGATTCCCTCAGCAAGCAAACAAAAGAAAACTGAAAGGTGTTGAAGAAGTGACAAGCAATCTTCTACAGGTGCAGTTCTATGCCACAAGACGGGCCGGACAAGTTTAGCCATTGTGTAAGTCGAAATAAAGCTATTTAGTCAAATGTGAACTTGCCATCTGCAAGTGAGAGAGGGAAACTCACAGTACAAACATTAGTAACTCAAGCTGATGTGTGGCAAAGGCAGGGGTCTAAAGAGAGACATAGTGCCATATATTCCCATAATTCTACCAATCTCCTATTTCTATGAATTCTGCAACTGAAGCTATTGGACATGAGGCATTAGTTTTTGCTATTTCAAATTCCTCTTCTGGTCTGTTCAAGTTATTAATTCCTCCGCCATAGCTGAGAGGAAGTAGCATTATTTTTGGCAGACATTTCCACTGGAAACAAACAAACAACAAACCACCAGCAACAATAATCTAACACATATTTCATTTAGGCCTGTTAAGCAATCATTTATTTTTTTATTTCTGTATGTATGTGCGTACGTATGTATGTATTTATTTATTTACTTTTCTGTTTTCTGTAATTTATTTCAATTAATCACATCTAAAGTTTTTTATTTACACAACACTGAATCCTCAAATTAATTCATAATCAACATGAAGAATGCATTGAATTATATTTGTTTAATGTGAATCTCTTTAGCATCAATGTATTATAGAAACTATATATATATATATTTCTATAATAATTTCTATAATACAGGTATTCATCGGTATCCGAATATTGAATACATCGGTATTCGATAATCATTTTATAATAAATAAATAATATATATATATATATATATATATATATATATACATACATGCACACACACACACACACACACATATACATATATATATATATATATATATATATATATATATATATACATATAAATTGTGTTCCGAAGATGAAAGAAGGTCTTACGGGTTTGGAACAACACGAGGGTGAGTAATGACAGAATTTTCATTTTTGGGTGAACTATCCCTTTAAATATCTAATAGGCCTTAAATGATCAATCTATTTTTATTATGTATTAATAATTGCTTCAGAACACGATCAATCTAATACAATTCAATTTAAACAAACAGCTGTCATGTAAACCTTCTTTTATGCATTATTGTTTATGCTAAATAAGTCATAAAATCACCAGTTAAAACGCTTGGTGGCTTCATTTAACACATTTTACCATATTCAAACCCAATCCACAGAAAATCCCCTTAAATCAGGGCAGATAATGTAAAAAGTCTGCAGATTCTGCACATTATAAAATCAGCACACAAATTACCATCCATATCCGGAAGCTATTAGTTTGAAGTATCTTTGATGGTCATGCAACAGCTAAATTGTCCTTAAAATGACAGCTTTTAAGGCCCAATAGCACTGTTCTAATGCTCTGTCCCTCACAGCACAAACTGACTTTTCTAATCCAGATATTTATGTGACGTCTATATTATGACCACAGAAGCAACACAGGATTAGCAATCATTAGCTGGGCACTTTCTCATGAACATGATTTGTGCTTTGATTTCCGAGCACTGACAGTCTAAAATTGCACTTTATGATTAAAAGATTTCGGAAATTAAACTTCAGTTAGATGAAAAGCTGGTAGAAAAAGACTAGCTCTGAGCCGTCACCGTTGGCGCTTCTGCACTCTAACAGCATTGCCATACTGCGAGTGTTGGATCAACCCCCCGTTTTAAATTTCACTGGGTAAATAATCCCTTTAATTAAACCTTCCCACCCAGGCGTTTTAAAAGCTGGCAACTAGAAATAAACACACATGCTATCAAATATCTCCACACAAGGGCCTACACACAGAAGTCTTAATCTTTATATGGAGTTATTTTGCCACTGGGAATGACTGAAAATATCCTTCTGTTTATTTCTACCTGTAATTAAGAGTTTAAAAGGGAGAAGTGATACTGCACAAGCAACAGGCTGCTTAATAATTCATAAGCGTATATAAATCCAAATTACTGATGTCTATTACATGTCTATTGAAGTTTATTGCAGTGATTACATAAAATAACTAAACTAAATCTCTGCAAAATTATGGGTCATTTCTATTATGTAGTACCTTTTGAAATCTTAAACCATTAAAAATAAAAATGTTTTTTGTTGTGATTTCTATAAAAGGGTATATCTAACTTTTAGAAATGTGCTTAAATGTTAATAAATTAAAATTGCATTATTTACACAATTGCAAGATAATTTACAGGATTGAAATAAAAAAGCTAAAAGCACAAAAGAGACCATAGATGAATGAACGAATGAATGAACGAATGAATGAATGAATGAATGAATGAATGAATGAACGAGTAAATAAATAAATAAATAAACAATAAATAAATAGAAGGTAAAATGTAACATCCACTCAAACCAAATTCCAAAATTATTTAAAATTATGAAAAATTTACTAATGAGACTAAAATATGATTTATGACTGTGAATGTACAAACCCGATTCCAAAAAAGTTGGGACACTGTACAAATCGTGAATAAAAAAGGAATGCAATAATTTACAAATCTCATAAACTTATATTTTATTCACAATAGAATATAGATAACATATCAAATGTTGAAAGTGAGACATTTTGAAATGTCATGCCAAATATTGGCTCATTTTGGATTTCATGAGAGCTACACATTCCAAAAAAGTTGGGACAGGTAGCAATAAGAGGCTGTAAAAGTTAAATGTAGATATAAGGAACAGCTGGAGGACCAATTTGCAACTTATTAGGTCAATTGGCAACATGATTGGGTATAAAAAGAACCTCTCAGAGTGGCAGTGTCTCTCAGAAGTCAAGATGGGAAGAGGATCACCAATTCCCCCAATGCTGCGGCGAAAAATAGTGGAGCAATATCAGAAAGGAGTTTCTCAGAGAAAAATTGCAAAGAGTTTGAAGTTATCATCATCTACAGTGCATAATATCATCCAAAGATTCAGAGAATCTGGAACAATCTCTGTGCGTAAGGGTCAAGGCCGGAAAACCATACTGGATGCCCGTGATCTTCGGGCCCTTAGACGCCACTGCATCACATACAGGAATGCTACTGTAATGGAAATCACAACATGGGCTCAGGAATACTTCCAGAAAACATTGTCGGTGAACACAATCCACCGTGCCATTCGCCGTTGCCGGCTAAAACTCTATAGGTCAAAAAAGAAGCCATATCTAAACATGATCCAGAAGCGCAGGCGTTTTCTCTGGGCCAAGGCTCATTTAAAATGGACTGTGGCAAAGTGGAAAACTGTTTTGTGGTCAGACGAATCAAAATTTGAAGTTCTTTTTGGAAAACTGGGATGCCATGTCATCCGGACTAAAGAGGACAAGGACAACCCAAGTTGTTATCAGCGCTCAGTTCAGAAGCCTGCATCTCTGATGGTATGGGGTTGCATGAGTGCGTGTGGCATGGGCAGCTTACACATCTGGAAAGGCACCATCAATGCTGAAAGGTATATCCAAGTTCTAGAACAACATATGCTCCCATCTAGACGTCGTCTCTTTCAGGGAAGACCTTGCATTTTCCAACATGACAATGCCAGACCACATACTGCATCAATTACAACATCATGGCTGCGTAGAAGAAGGATCCGGGTACTGAAATGGCCAGCCTGCAGTCCAGATCTTTCACCCATAGAAAACATTTGGCGCATCATAAAGAGCAAGATGTGACAAAGAAGACCTAAGACAGTTGAGCAACTAGAAGCCTGTATTAGACAAGAATGGGACAACATTCCTATTCCTAAACTTGAGCAACTTGTCTCCTCAGTCCCCAGACGTTTGCAGACTGTTATAAAAAGAAGAGGGGATGCCACACAGTGGTAAACATGGCCTTGTCCCAACTTTTTTGAGATGTGTTGATGCCATGAAATGTAAAATCAACTTATTTTTCCCTTAAAATGATACATTTTCTCAGTTTAAACATTTGATATGTCATCTATGTTGTATTCTGAATAAAATATTGAAATTTGAAACTTCCACATCATTGCATTCTGTTTTTATTCACAATTTGTACAGTGTCCCAACTTTTTTGGAATCGGGTTTGTAATTTTTGATCCAGTTTTTTTATTAAAAGTTTTATACAAATAAAAATAAAATTGCTAAAAATTTATTTTTACTCACCCTCAGACCATCCAAAATGTAGATGAGTTTGTTTCTTCATTGGAGCAGATTTGAAGAAATTTAGCTTGCTTATCACTTGCTCACCAATGGATCCTCTGCAGTGAATGGGTGCCGTCAGAATGACAGTGCAATTGATCATTAAGGCATTTTAACTTTAAATCCTCACTTCTAGCTAAATTACCAGTTCATAATCCATAATAACACTTGCTCCAGTGAACACATCTACATCTTGGATGATCTGAGGGTTAGCAAATTTTCAGCAAATTTTCATTTTTGGGTGAACAGTTCCTTTAAGAGTGGTTTAAGGATACTTTTATCGCAGTATGTGGCAAACTTTGTAACAGCCAGAAATCCAAACAGTTCAGATAAATGATACTGTTATTCTTACTGTGAGTTTGATATTTATGCTGTCCTCTCCCTGACTGATACAGTTTTATGGGTGTGATGGATTTTATAGCAAGGGACAGATAAATTGCCATAACCTCCTTTCAAGAGCACATAAAATGCTCTAAAGGGGCTCTGTTCTTTCTGCTGGCACAGAGTGAGTTGCCACCATGGATAGCCGATGGAAGAAATAAAAAGCATGTTTAGCAATTCAGAGTCTCTCACTCTGGAAAACCCCAATAAATTCAGCTAGAGCTGAAAAGCTGCTGACTGTGCTTTCACAGGCCTGACTGTGACAGCAGTTTGGAGACCACCGTGCCACCTCTCAATTCATTACAAACCCATTGGAAGTATGTGGATAGATGAGAATGCACTGAAGGGCAAACATAAATGTCTTTCATGTCATGACAGGAGTCACATCTTTTATTCAAAGTGGGCACAGTTGTAAGCAAAGCATCTTAAAGGGATAGTTCACCTTCAGTTGCTGGTCCCAGATGACTTCCAAAGTGTGGAAAAAAAACACAATGCAAGTCAATGGGGACCAACTGAAAGTGAACTATCCCTTTAAGAAGAGCTATAAAGCAACCATTTTTACCCCATAAGTGCCATGGCCTGAATGAATGAATGAATGAATGGATGGATGGATGAATGAGATTCCGTAAAAAAAAATTATGTTTTTGAAAGAAGTCTCTTATGATCACCAAAGCTTCATTTATTTGATCAAAAATACAGTAATATTGTGAAATATTATTACAATTTAAAATAACAGATTTCTATTTTGATGTATTTTAAAATGCAATTTATTCCTGTGATGCAAAGCTGAATTTTCAGCATCATTACTCCAGTCTTCAATTATTTTTATTACTTAATTATTAATAATGTATTATTTTATTATCAATGTTGAAAACAGTTTTTGCTTATCATTTTTGTGGAAATCATGATTATTTTTTCAGGATTCTTTAAATAATAGAAATTTCAAATAAATCACCATTTATTTGAAATTAAAATCTAAATACTGTCACTTTTGATCAGTATAATGAGTCCTTGCTGAATAAAAGTATTCAGTTCTTTTATTTTGTGTTTTATTTTTTAAATCGTACAACACAAATTTTTGAATGGTATCAGTATCGGTTTACACAAATATAAACAGTTTTTATATATATTGCCGTCATATAGTTTGTATATATAAATATATAATGTGCTGCATTTTCTAACTACACAGAAATGACAGATTATAATAAAAGAATATAATAAACTGTTTATTACATCTTTTTCCTGCATAGTTAAAAAATCCTGTAGCTTGTTTTTGAAAATAGTTTTGATGGTTTGCATTTTTGCATTTTGCACACACCCAGTTGGCTCACATCCTGTGCAGCTCTAAAGAAGGAAAAGACTCCTTGATTTCATTTGTCTTTTAAAACAATGCAAGCCAAGCATGTACTCGCCCTTTTGTCATGGCAACCGCCTCGGCTCTCATTCAACCAGTGAAATTCTAGAGATGTTTATAAATGTTAAATAGTTCTCCCTGTGGATAAATTCAGGGACGTTGCAATTCAAATAAGGTAAATGTGTCCTCTAAGAAAAATATCAAAAATACAAAAGGCATCAAGTCGTTCCACTATTCATGATAATGAGCAAAGCCGCTAAATGCATTGGTGCATTCATGTGAGCTGAGAAATCGCTTAGCCAGTTCCTGTTTAGTCTGTCAGAAGTTTAACTGGCAGGTTAAAGGGGAAAAAAAAGTCTCCAAAACTGATTGCCAGGGTAAAGATATCACTATTTCAACAATCTGAACCAGATTTTCCTCCAGTAGGAGAACTTTCTTTAAGCTTGGCATTATCATACGTGACGGCTGCATTATCAAATTTACAGTGTTTATTAATGAAGTAATGGCAGTGTTGTACTGAATCAATCATGCATGCATAGCACATCTGAGTGAGTATAAAAGAAAAGAGCAGGGGAGTATTGTAGTAGCTTTGGTGAGCGTTTAGGAACCATTTGAAAGCTCTTACCATATTTATCCCATGAATTATTCATTTGTTGCTTTTCCCTCAAGCATGCACATATGCCAAAATTCAACTAACATGTAAATGCAAGTCATGAGATTACACATGCTAGTAGTTCTAAGGTGGTGGCAATTACAGCATTTTATTACTGACTGATGTCCTGATGCCTTATTTTTGAAAGAAGTTTCTTATTGCTCACCCATGCAGGCTGCATTTATTTGATCAAATGTACAGAAAACATTGATATTGTGAAATATTATTACATTAAAAAATGTTTTCTATTTTTTTTTATTCTATTTTAAGCTTTTTTTTTTTTTTTTTTTTTTTTTTGCAGTCATTACTCCAGTCTTCAGTATCACATGATCCCATCAGAAATCATGCTTAAAATCAAATCTGGAGTTCAAGAAACATTTTATTATCAATACTGAAAATAGTTTGCTGTTTTAGTGCAGCTTAATTTTTTATGTATATATTTATTTCTTTATATGTGTATTTGTATGTGTGTGTATTTATTTATTAAGAATTTATTTTTTATTTTATTTATTTATTCATTTATTTAAAGAATTTATTTGAAACAAATATTTTATACAGTTTAGACTTTGCTGTCACTTTTGGTCAGTCACTGATTCTTTTTATGAACATGAATAAGCAAATGAAAAATGGACCCTTTTCACATTTCTAGACAGGGTTGCCAGGTCTGCGTTATAAAACAATCCCCATTGACCCTTCGCAGGGGGGTTTAATTGACAGGTGATCTGACTAATCATAACTGCCAATCCGACATTTTGTCCGACAAACAAATCAGACAGGAGAGTAGATTAAGTTCTGTGGACTTAAACTTGAAAAATGTTGTGTACTTTCCGTGGTTAAAACAAAATACCTTCTCTGATGTTCATTCATGTTTATTTCATGCTTTAGCAAGTAAAGAGGAAAAAAATGATCGGTTAATGTGCCACTTGAAGGCACTACAGTGATCTGTCACGACACATTAAAGATCCATAAAATGGTATTTATTGTTGGAATTTCTTCAAAAAGACCAAATTTGAAAGCTGAGACTTTGTTTCATACCTAAAGTAACCTGCTCCTGTCAGTTTCCTCTTTGCTCAGTGATGTATTTTTCACTGCATGAGAACATGATGTGTGGTGTGAGAGTGGCATGGCTTGTCAGACATAGCAACAGTAACTAAGGGAGGGCGGGTCTTTGCAAAGGGTCAATTGGTATTCAAAATTAACCCAGTCACAGCCAAAACTATCCCAGTTGCGATTCTGGGGGAAATGGGGTTTAGCTTCAACTCGCAGACTAAAAAATCAACCTGCAGCAACATTATAAAAATAGCCCAATTCTGTGGAAAAATCACAGATTTGGCAACCTGGTTTCTGGGGTTCTCAGAAGCGGACATTATCTTCAGTGGGTAAAATTATATAGTAGTGAACAAAAACTACAACAAATACAGTTTTTGCGTTCCCATTTCCCCAATAACAAATAATGTTTCCATGATTTTCCAAAAGAGGAAAAACATGTCAAGAGAAAGAGAGAAAGATGTCAAATCTGCTGTCAGTCCTATTGTATTAGAAATGCTCATGTAGCAGCATTAACCAGTTTTCTGTCATTTAATGCCAAGGCAATACAACTCAAAGTACAATGTTATAGATTTACATTAATTATGCATATTTTAAAAATATAAAAAACATGAAAATGGTACATAGTGTATTTACAGTATAATATTATCATAGATTATCATAAATTGTTGTTCATTGATAGTTCCTATAATACCTAATGCATTAACTGATGTTAACGAATTGAACCTTATTGTAAAGTGTTATCATTATTCCTTTTCTTATGATTCAGTCGTTAGGGAAAAAAAAAAGTTTTTTCAATTAAGGGAGGAAATACACAAATTACTCTTTCAGAAAATGTCCTCACGACACACTAACAGACATAAACAACAAGCAACAGGATGTCTCATTTAAATTCAGCAGAAGTTTCTCATTGATATACACACAACGAAAAAGGAACGGGTAATGGAAAGTAAGACACGACACATGCATTAACGCTGAACTGATAACAGTTTCTGGCACATTGAGAAATGCAGGGAGCAGCTTCCACCCCCTTCCCACCAAAATACATCTAGTGGCACTAGAAGCAGCTGTTTGTGAAAGGCTGGGCTGTGCGATTCTGCCTCCTCGCTGCACAGCTTGTGGCTCTACAGCAAAGTAGCTCAAGCGTTTCCTTCCTGAGGGGGATATGAAAAAGCAATGGTCTCATCTTTTCCTTTTGTAACGGTTCCTCTGCAGATGTCTAATGATGTCTAATGAAAGCTGCGCCTCAAAAAGGACAATGGTTAACATCTCAAGACAGGCAACATGTAGGGTCAAGAAGGGATCAGCTTTGACAGATTCACGGTCATAACAACTTTGTTCCTTATCTATTCCTAAAAGGTGCATAACCATTAATGCCCCTTTAAGGCAGAAATGCCCAAACCAGCATTTCACAAGAGGAGAAGGGAAAAATCATTTCTAATTTATATTTTTCTTTTATTGAATTTAAGTGAATTTTCAATGTTTTTGATTAAAAAAAAATAGTTTAAAAAAATCAGAAATTGTTATTTAAAATTTTGTTCAATTATTATTATTATTTTTTAAATAATGTAATACATTTTTATATAATATAGTTGGATATAATGCAACATTTACTTTTAGCCCTCAGTCAAGTTTTAGGCCTTCATATTAAAAAGTTCAGGCACCTTTGCATTAAGGTTACTGCTCTGCAAAAAAATTATTATTGCAAACAGCTATAACAATTTAAAACTTAGTGTTAGAATAACTTTCCTGGATTTAATTTAATTGTCAAGATAACTTAAATATTAATGTTGTCACATAATACAACTTCACATTTCAGGTTGACTAAAAAACTTAAAAAACTTAAAATTTTAAGCCAGCATGAACACTAAAAATAACTAAATGTATATAATAGTCGGGGACATCATTTTCATGTCCTAAATAAATTTGTGTTTTTTGTTCATAATTTTGTCCACTAATTACTTTCAGTATTTAGTTTTAATTTCAATAACTATTTTTAATATAATTTATTATTTTGGCATTTGGTCCTTCTTATATATATATATATATATATATATATATATATATATATATATATATATATATATATATATATGGAGCTATTAATCAGTGATCTTGATTTTTTTTTTTTTACTTCAATAAACTAAATTAATTTAGATGTTACCGCATGGTGCACTCTTTTAGTATAGAATTAAGATTGGTCACATTACAATAACAAAATGGGTAACTTTTAATTTCCACATGGTATCACGATGCATGACGACCATGTATGAAGCACCTGTAATAAAATAGCAGAAGGGTTTTGAAAAATTCAGAGGCCTGTGTTCAGAAAGGGCCAAACACATTCCTTTGAAGATTATCCTGTCCGCTACTGAAATGGCATTAAATCCGATGCATCACTCACAGTTCAAGGTGGGCAGTTCACTGGACGGTTCCTTAAGAAAATCCATCCAGCTGAATAATTGAAGTGTCTGAAACCAATCCATGAATATGCAAGAAGGGAATCTTCCATCATTCTCCTGCGGAAGTCAACAGCACATCTGGGCTGCAGAGAAAGAAACGCTCATCGTACAGCACTAAAGACCTCTGCCTCAGCATGATGGGTATTACTGAAATGAAATGCAATCAAATTAAATCACATCAAATGTGCTAATGGGTTGATAGCAAGATCTGTGTGTGCCACTGCTTCTAATAAACATGTAATAACCATGCAGCAGCTTTAACCTGTTTGATTAGTCTAATATGCAATAAAGCATGTACTTTGACTATCAGGCACATTGTATAAATTCAAATTGTGAAATAATCAATTAATGGTCCCTATTTTAATATTTCCTGTGTGTTTCACTCACATTTAGATTTAGTTTAATAGTTGCAAAACTGATTCTCTCCAGTGTTGTCACTTTAAATAAATTGAATGTTTATTGTATACGAGAAGCTGTAAGTCATCAAAGACGCTCTTTGCTTTGGACAGTTTATCTGTATGAATTGTAAATTCAATATAATTTTTAGATAGGCCTTTTGCTTGAACGGTCTTATCTCACACCTTTACTCAGCTAATATGCTATACACTTGAACCAGGAAAGAGTGGAATTATCAGACATGGAGGGTTTAGATTAGTCCATAAGGAGATTCATTTGCAAGAGCACACACACGGACTCAGCTGCTTTACTGGAACTGGCTTTGCATGAATAAATGACTGCTATAAGAGGAGGTTTAGAAGTATTGGGTTTGTAACTAGGTATCAAAGTTCATGCAAAATCCACCAAATGCAAATCATTGGTCTGGTGTCGGTTATTTTAATGTCCAACATTTTCTCAAAAGCACACTTGCTTTTAATCAACATTTATTAAATCTGATGCTCTCAAATAAAATTACGTGAAATATAACATCTACACTGCTGCCAACATTCTTAGCTAAAGCTGCTTAACATTTTAATATTAAAATTATTGATTAATTGATTGTTTTTTTTTTTTTTCATTTTTTATTTAAAATAAAATAGGTAAAGCTCAGTCTATATAGGGGTAAATGTCACTCACGTGTGCAGGATATATGTTGTCTCTAAGACACTCCTGCAGTATTTCACACATGTGTGTGGCAATTAGAGCAAATATAACCCCTGACAGCTCAGAAATTGAAGAAGTGGCCCCAGGGTGCATACAATATTATCTATATTCCCTTTGGTGCCACCAGCATATATAGGCCTAATATATATATACTTCATTTCACAAGGCATTAAAACATTTTCCTAAGAGAATCGTAATGTCCTCTCACACTGTGCTCTTCTAACCCTGCAGCGAGATCGCAGAACAGAATACTACATTTTACTGTCTGTCAAGCATGTAATGAGCTATATCACATTATACTGTGTTCATATGGCCCATTTCTTGTCATTGCTTTGACTTTTCCAGATTTTTTTTTTTTTTTAAATATAGATGGCTAAAAATGGAAACATTCAACAATTCAGGTGAGACTAAGCTGTGCATGGATCATTCATAAGCAATTTATTTGAATGTGTTCAGGAGAGCGGTTTTCCTGGCACTGAAACCCTTTACAGTTTTTTCATTTCAACAGAGTGGCCTCAAATTAGTTTGATAGGGCTTTTTATGAGGTCAGTATGGAAATAATAACCGTAGCTTTGGCATAGGGATCTAGGTGGGTAAGAGAGAAGAAAAGTTTGAGATGACATTACTCTATTAGATTAAAAAGTAAATTAATATAAATTAAATATTTGAACTCTGTTCATCTGCAAAATCATTTTTTGCAATTGCATTTTTAGCTCTATTTAAAGATAATTTTGCTAACACACAAGTAGCCTTAAACATTCAAGAACAGTCAAAAAAAAGTGTAAATAATTAAATGACGTTAGATGAATAACATACTGCTAATTAGCTGTAATAAATAATTAACAAACCATATAATGTTTTGACTGATTTCAGGCTTAATTACTCATAACTATAATCCATTCGAGTTTATACCAGGGTTTTAAAAAGTTGAAACACGTGATGTGACATGACCTTTTAAAGCAGAGAGGCCAGACTGACAGGTTGATATTTTGAACCAATACAATGCAGAGTTAACCTGAGTTAACCCTTTTTGAGATCTCGACATAAAAGCTGTTTTCTCTTTTCTTTTGTACAAAAGTAACAACAGCTTGTCAAGTAACCTATTTACCTCTAATATAGTAGTAGTTCATAGGAGTAACTTAAAGGGATAGTTCACCCAAAAATGAAAATTCTGTCATTAATTACTTACCCTCATGTCATTCCCACTCCCATAGACAGCAATGTAATTAACACGATTAACGTCCAGAAACGTAGGACATTGTTAAAATAATCCACGTGACATCAGGGGTTCAACTGTAATTTTGCATCAAAAATATCTTAATTTATGTTCTGCAGATGAACGAAGGTCTTACGGGTTTGGAACGACATGGAGGTGAGTAATTAATGACAGAATTTTCATTTTTGGGTGAACTATCCCTTTAAGGGTAAATATTACTACTCTAAGGTACTTTTTGTGTGTAAGGTGTGTGTAATATATATATATATATATATATATATATATATATATATATATATTCATGTATGTGTATGTATCTTACTGTACATGCAGATGCGATGTATGTAAGAGGTTAATTGCACACACAGCTTCTTTGACAATAAGAGTTTTTTTTAGCACTGAAGTCCCACTTTAGTCTCAGTATAAATAACTGTTTTGTTTTTCATGCTACTAAGATAACCATGCTGATAACTACATTTTCTAATACATAAAAAATAAACAGTTCTCAGTTTGTTTTGTCTGTGTAACCTATACAACAATATGATATGTGTCTCTTCCCCAACACAAAAAGCGTCTTTATTTTTATTCATTTTTATGTATTCTGTTAATCTGCAATAATAATCATTATTATAATATCAAGGGCGATAACCAGCAATAATTTTTGTCATAATATTGCAGCCCTACCCTGTAATGAGTTCTATTTTTTATTTCAATGGATCCTCTGCCGCAAATGGGTGCCGTCAAAATAAGAGTCCAAAAATCTGAGAAAGAAATATTATGGATAAAAGACACATATTTTAGCTGGAACCTATGGTTTGAAGATAAAAATGTCTTAATGATGAATTTCTTTCTTACAAACATGCAGATTTTTGGTTCACAAGGCATTAATTGATTGACTTAAGTTGTGACGATTACTTGTGGATTATTGTGATCGTTTTATCAGCTCTTTGGACTGTCATTCTGACGGTACCCATTCACTGCAGAGGATCCATTAGTGAGAAAATTATGTAATGCTAAATTTTTCAAAATCCTTTCCAATGAGGAAACAAACTCATCTCATCTTGGATGGCCTGAGAGTGAGTAAATTTTCAGCAAATTTTCATTTTTGATGAACTATTCCTTTAAATGTGTGAATAAACATGCTATCAGATGCAGCTTCTGTGCAACCTTTGCAGTGTAAAGATGACTTTTATGTTGATACAATTCCGACTGATTGATTAAATTAATTAAATAAATACTTGAATAAGAAAAAAAAGACACAGAAATACAATTAGTGAGTTAATTCTATAGATTGCTCTTACAAAGATAATAAAAATGCCCCAGAAATCAATCCCGGGGGCAAATAGCACCCCTTAATAGAAAACTCATTTTTGAGCCTGACACACATAACTGAACTGATGTATTGCCTTACATGACTCCAGTTCCATTAGTGAAAAAAGCAACTTCACATCTTCAGCCAGCCACAGATGAAATGAATCACACAGCCAACAGCTCAGTCAGGGTGGGACAGCAGGGTAGCTTCAGGCACTATTTAAAGCATCCCAACAGGTAGTATTACCGCCTGCATGGGAGCAGAACAACTCAGGACGGCAGAGACGTGCAGACTGAGTGTATGACTGAAGGTATAGTACAGGCAGAAGTAAGGAACAGAGCAATTCGTCAGAGAACCAACAATTAACGTAATACACAAAATCTTATTAAACAACTAGATTAGAGAGCAAGCTAGAGAAGAGGAGAAATTCAGAGAAGAAAAATACATTTTTGTTCATTGGTTTAAGGGTGTGGGGTGATTGAGTGCTTGTGGAAAAGGTGTGTCTTCAGCTGCTCCTTGAGGAATTACTGAGGATCCAAGCCACCCAAACAATAGCTTGTTCTCACTGCTGCAGTCAGAAAAATGGCACCACTTTCTTTGGACCAGTACATAAATCATAAGGAGCTGCTTCCTCCAAGCCACCCATTTCTTTAATGAGGACACTTTATGATATGGCCACACACAAACCAGAACTGCAACACTGTGGGCACCTTCATCAGTATGTGAACGCTTAGCATACAAACGGCTATTATTCAATAAAGAAACATAAGCTTGTATTTACACTGCATGCATACTGATGAAGGTGCCCACAGAGTTTCTGTTCTGGTTTGTGTGTGGCAATATCATGCAGTGTGTTATTTTAGATTTTATATACAGTATTATCAGTTTTGCATTTAATTAGATTTTGCATGATTTAGTAAGGGGCATATTTATTGGTGAATTTGGTGGTGGATAGTTTTTTCTCCCCAATTGTTTTATCTCTATACACAGAAGAGCAGGTGAAAAAAATTACACATTAAAAACAATTATGCAAAACGTGAGATGCACTCACAAAAAAAAAAAAAAATAAAAAAAAATAAAAAAATTACGCATTAAAAACAATTATACAAAACGTGAGATGCACTCACAAAACTTTTTTGTCCTATGCCACTTCTGTCATGAACATATGTCTAATTATTGTGATTATACTGTGCCCTAGTGGCCAGATATGGACAATGCATTTTATAGTGCATTTCATTTTAAATTTCCTGGCTTTTACCACAGGAAAAATAAATTGATTAATGTTGTCACTGATCAGTGTTTTTATTGTTCATCTGTAAGGAAAAAAAAAAATTTTGGGATCAGTAAGATTTGTAATGTTTTTAATGGAGTTAAATTAATAACTATCATCAAGGCTGTCTTAATATGCTTAGAAATACAGAAAAACAATAATATTGTGAAATATTATTGCAGTTTCTAATATTGGTTTCCTATTTTAGTACTATTTAAGATGTAATTTATTTCTGTGACACAGCACTGAATTTTCATCAGCCATTACTCCGGTCTTCAGTGTTACATGATCCTTCAGAAATCATTCTAATATGCTGATTTATTATCAGTGTTGAAACTGTTGTGCCGTGGAACCTGTGATACTATTTTGTTTGATTCTTTGATAAATAAAAAGTTAAAAAGAACAGAATTCATTCAAAATAGAAATCTTTTCTAACAATATAAGTCTTTACTATCACTTTTTATCCATTTTTCACATCCTTGCTAAATAAAAGTATTAATTTCTTTTAAAAAAAAGGAAAAAACTTACTGACCCCAAACTTTTCAATAGTAGTGTATATTGTAACACAAAATATCTATTTTGAATAGACTTTTTATTTATCAAAGAATCCTGAAAAAATTATCACGTCTGAAAAAATATTAAGCAGCACAACTGTCTCCAACATTGATTATAATTCAGCATATTAGATTGATTTCTGAAGGATCATGTGACACTGAAGATTGGATTATTGATGCTGAAAATTCAGCTTTGCTTCACAGGAATAAATTATATTTTTAAAGTATATTAAAATAGAAAACTGTCATTTTAAATTGCAATAACATTTCGCAAAATTACAGTTTTTCTGTATTTTTGATCAAATAAATACAGCCTTGATGAGCACAAGAAACTTCTTTAAAAACAATAAAATTCTTACCGATCCTAAATTTTGAAACTCCACTTTTTATCATATTCACTTTTTATTCACTATAACTACTGTACTGTACTAACTACTGATGCTATTTAAAAAGGTTTTTTTTAGAATACACAAACATTATTATAATTTATAACTGAATGAACAAGAACAATACAAGAAACAAAAATCCCTGCTGAAAAAACAAACAAACAAAACAACAACAATATAAACCTTCACAGAATTTGTAATGGTTTTACTGGTTATAATGGGAACTGTAGCCTATTGGTTTTAATGGAAACTAATCATCACTGTGGGTCTCTAATGATAATCTGTCGCCTTTTATTGGTGGCTGGTTAAAACCACTAAATCCTAATGGAATCCTAATGGAATATGTCCCAAAACACACTACAGTGAACCATTTGTTAATGTTTTATAGTTGTAATGTTTGTAATGTTTTAATGGTGTTTGTAGTGGAAACCATTAGAAGTTCTATGTTGGTTTCTACCGGTTTTTTTTTTTTTTTTTTTTTCAGCAAGGATATAAAACAATTGGCAAGAAACTTGCACTTTTTACTTCAAAATATACAGCATATAGTTTATACAGAAAAACCTAGCAGGTGTTTTTCATATAGAAGCAATTATTTTCTAACCCTCAATAGCCTACTCACACCATTATTCCCTAAAACAGATTCAACGTCTGAACAATCAATGTACACAATGACAACAAATATACAATTCACAGTCCCCTTTCAGCAAAGTATGGCAATAAAATGCCGGTTAACTGACATACAGCCCTTTTATGCCTTTCAAGCCAACGGCCGTTCAATGTTTGTTGTGACTGCTTTGAGTTATCTGCTCATGAATCTCAAGCGCATCAGCGTCACGGGAGCGCGCACGTCGAAGCTCCGCCTTCTCCTCGACTTTGTTGACTGCGGCGGGGACGCGCCAGACCATCACTCGCAGCAGCTATAGAGGACATGACTAGACTGAGACTAAACGGACAGAGAATGGATGCAAACGTTGTGGTACTCGGCACAGACAATGTTGGGAAATCTGGTAAGTTTATTTTTAGGAAGTATTCCATAATATACATCCATAAAATGCGTTTCTTTCTTCTTCAGTCATCTTTTGTAACTTTAACAACATATTACCGTATAAGCAAATGCTCTTAAGTTTTGTGTTTTGCATTTGCAGCACTTATTGTCCGATTCCTGACTCGTAGATTCATCGGGGAATATGGGGATATCGGTATGTTGCCTTTTACTGATTTATTTATATGTTTATTTATAAGTTTTTCTTAATATTTTTACATTTCATTATGACTGATACGCTGGTTTCTCTATAGAGTCCCTTTACACTCACAATGTTGTTGTGGATGGACGAGAGCAAACTTTGAATATATGGGATGCACCATATTCACAGGTGATTCAGTGATTCATAACCAGTTAACTTTCTGTCAACTATTCAACCTATCTTTTATATACAGTGCCCTCCATAAGTATTGGAACAGTAAAGACAAAATGCTCTGTTGGCCGTGGAGTCAAGACATTTGCAAATATGATTAAAAGATGAATATGAGACAAAACTACAGAATGTCACATTTTATTATTAGCCGTTTCAACACATGCATGTTTTACCAAATAAAAAGAACAGCACTTTTAGAGTTCATCCCACTCATTGATGTGAGCATAAGTATTGGGACAGTTGAACATAAGGCAGATATAAAAGATTAAAAGCTATTATTTAGTTGCAGATCGCTTGCACACAATCACAGCAGTGAGTCTGTGAACCATAGACATCACCAGACTCTTGGTCTCATCCTTTGAAATACTTTTAATTACCTTTAATGCAGCCAGTTCCAATTGTTGCTTGATTTGGGGAGTTTCTGCCTTTACTCTCCTCTTCAGCTGGTGAAATTCATGTTCAATCAGATTTAAATCTGGAGATTGACTTGGGCAATCTAAGACTTTCCATTTCTTTGCCCTTGTAAATTCCTTGACTGAACTGGCAGGGTGTTTTGGGTCATTGTCCTGATGCAATATGAAACACTTCCCAATGAATCTGGTGGCATTTTCTTGAATATTGGTAGGCAAGATGGTTTTGTACCCTTCCAAATTCATTCTGCTACTGTCATCATACATTAAGTCATCAGTAAAGTTGAGAGGGCCTGTTCCAGAGGCAGCCATACATGCCCATGCCATGACACCACCTTCACCGTGCTTTACAGATGAAGCTGTATGCTTGGGATCTTTTGCAGTTCCCTTTTTTCTCCACATTTTTGCTTTCCCATCACTTAGATAAAGGTTAATCTTTGTCTCATCGGTCCATAAACACAGTTCCAAATCTCTTCTGGCTCAGCTTTGTGCTTTTTTGCAAACTCTAATCTTGCCTTTCTATTTTTGGTGCTGGTCAGAGGTTTGCATCTTGCTGTGTAGCATCTGTAATTCTGTGTTAAAGTCTCCTGAGGACAGTAGATTGTCAGAGCATCACCCCAGCTTTCTGGAAGTTGTTGGTGATTTTACAGACACATCGTTTAGGGTTCATTTTCACAGCTTTTATGATTTGTCTGTCATCAACTACTGTTGTTTTCTCGGCTGATCAGGTAGTTGTTGGTTGCTGGTGTCGCTGGTGGTTTCCAAATTCTTGATTTCTCCATGCCCTTTGTTTTTGCTATAACTCTAATTGATTTCCTCTTTTCTTTTAGCATCCAAATTGCTTGCTTTTCTCTCAAAGTCAGCTCCCTCATCTTCATCCTGGTTTGTGTGTGTCATCATCGAATGCAAGATTCAGAATGCAGAAGTAATGGATATAACTGATACGACACATTCCCTCCTTTTAATATCTGAAGAATGAATGTAACAGGACACAGCTGATCACTTAGAAAGACCTGTGAGGCAACTGTTCCAATACTTATCCTCACATCAGATAGTGGGATGAAACTCTAAAAGTGCTGAACTTCAAAGTGTGTTGAATCACCCAATAATAAAATGTGACATTCTGTAGTTTTGTCTCATATTCATCTTTTAATCATATTTGTAAATGTCTTGACTCCACTTTTGTCTTTACTGTTCCAATACTTTTGGAGGACACTGTATATGTGACCCTGGACCACAAAACCAGTCATATAAGGGTCAATTTTTTGAAATTAAGATTTATACATCATATGAAATCTGAATAAATAAGCTTTCTGTTGATATATGTTTTGTTAGGATATGACAATATTTGGCCGAGATACAACTATTTGAAAATCTGGAATCTGAGGGTGCAAAAAATAAAAATATTGAGAAAATCGCCTTTAAATTTGTCCAAATGAAGTTCTTAGCAATGCATATTACTAATCAAAAATTAAGTTTTGATATATTTACTGTAGGAAATTTACAAAATATCTTCATGGAACATAATCTTTACTTAGCATCCTCATGATTTTTGGCATAAAAGAAAAATCAATAATTTTGACCCATACAATGTATTTTTGGCTATTGCTACAAATATACCTGTGACTGGTTTTGTGGTCCAGGGTTGCACACACACATATATATATATATATATATATATATATATATAAACCTGCTTAAAATGATGTGGTGGTCTTAGCTGGTCTCCCAGCCTGTTCAAGGTGGTCTGTTGACTAGATTTATAAGGATTTTGGACACTTTGTGTAACTTGTTAGGCTAGATAAACCTTCTGTATATAAGCTTGTACAGGCTATAAGAGCATCTTAAACCAGCCAAGAAATCAAATTAGCTTTTTTTTATATATATTTAGTGAATGACAAATATTATATACACCATCTGAATGTTGAATAAATACCTAATGTTTGTCTTCTCAGCAGGACCTGTCTTCAGAGTCCTTGATATGTGAGAAGAGAGTCCAGTGGGCAGATGGCTTTGTGCTGGTCTACAGCATCTGTGACCGAGCCAGTTTCAACGCGGTCTCCAGACTCATTCAAATTATCAAAACCAATAAGGACATTCTGGGCTTTGAGAAGATGCCCATAGTTATTGTGGGAAACAAGAGGGACCTGGACCATCGCCGAACGGTCCTAAGCGAAGAGGGCAGGCTGCTTGCGCTCTCTGCAGACTGTCAGTTTTATGAGGTCTCAGCTGCTGAGAACTACCACAGTGTCCTCATGGTTTTCCATGGGCTGGTGGATCGCATCAGGGAGTCCAGGGTGTCTGTGAAAAAGTTAGCAGGCATCAAGGGCATTGTGAAGAGCATGTCTGCAGTGTTCGCCCGCAGGCGAACAGATTCGCTGTGAAGCTGAAGGGAGCTCTGGAAATAAAGTTTATGTGGTCTGATATGACCTATTTTAGATCCATTGAGAGGGACGAGCTGTTGCTGTGGCTTGCATGAGAGTCTGGGATCTCTCATGTGACTACAGCTGGATCTTCCGTGTGGGCAGCTAAGAGATTGCCCTAGTTTGTCTGCTAAGGTGATGGCTTCCATTGAGAACATGTTGACATCGGAGAGTTCTCAATAAAATGCTTAAGATGCTATTTGGCAGCAGATTATATCAATCCTAAGTGGAGTGAATATTCCATTGTTTGATAAATATGTAATTTAACCTCCTTTGCTTACTTTAAAAAGAAAAGTTCAGCCAGAAATGAAAATTTGCTGAAAAATGTCTCACCCTTAGGCCATCCAAGATGTAGATGAGTTTGTTTCTTCGTCTGAGCAGATTTGGAGAAATTTAGCATTACGTCACTTGCTCACCAATGGATCCTCTGCGTTGAATGGGTGCCGTCAAAATGAGGGTCCAAACAGCTGATAAAAACATCATCATAATTCACAAGTAATCTACATAAACAACTGCTTTGGACTGTTTTTACTTCTAAACTGTACTTGATCTGTGCATATTACTCTTGAATCAGATGAGATGACTTTTACTTTGTAATAAACATTATTATGGATAGAGGACTCGTATTTTAGCCAGAAGCTATTGTTTGAGATTAAAATATCTTAATTATATATATTTTTTTATTACAAAATCACAGCATTTCGCTTCACAAGATGTGAATTGATGGCTGCAGTCCTGTTAATTACTTGTGGATTATTGTAATGTTTTTATCAGCTGTTTTAAATCTTATTCTGACGGCACCCATTCACTGCAGAGGATCCACTGGAGAGCAAATTATGTAATGCTAATTTTCTTCAGATTAAGAAACAATCTCATCTACATCTTGGCTGGCCTGAGGGCGAGTAAATTTTCAGCAAATGTTGTGCTATTACTTATAAACAGGAAAGATGTCAGTGCTTCTGCAAATAATCATGAATGTTGGAAGAAGGTTAACACTGTGGTGATGACGGCCGTGGGAATCTTTCATGAGTCAATGCTGATGCGCTGTGGCCTAAAAATATAAGCTGATGCAAGACAACATTGTCTTATGCTACATTTATCAAATACAAAAGGCTCCAACAGTATCAGGTATTATCATTCAAGGAGCTGTTATCAGCTCAAGGCCGTCTTGCGGTTCAGTTACAGTGTTTGATGACTGCGTCTGTGTGCATTCAGATAACAGCACAGAATGTGTTTTTTTCCCAGCTTCTTTTCTGAGGCTGTTTAAGTGCTTTATGGAGAAAATGTATTGGTTTCTAGACCACACTGTTTAATAATTCTTGTGCTATAAAGCTAATAAATCAAAGAAACACTTCCCCTGAGTGCCATTGTACAGTGCAATGTTACAATCAGTAAATTAATATGCTGTATTTGTATTGAATACATTGTTACACCAAAATCATGTCAAAGTATGTTAACTATGGTTGATGAAAGATTACAGATAGAAGTTTAAAGAGAAGCAAATGCAATGAATACATGGTGTACAGCTGACAGTTTATGTACATGTATATTTATTTATCAACAATCTAAGCAAAAAAAAAAATATATATATATATAATATTAATTTAATATATATTCATAGACCACAATCAGGCATTACAAGTATGCATGTAAACATTTTGATCAGCTCTTTATGCTATGACTAAAGAGGCATTTGGACAAATTAAGTTCAATGTTAATATTAATTTCATAAAGAATATAACTGAATAGTGAATAACCTTTGCTGTAATGACTTGCTGTAATTGTCAATCTGGTATCTTTAAAGTGAACAAAAACAAACAAAAAAATTCTGAGGACTTTTCCACCTAGCACACAGTTTACTCAAACATATAATAGGCAGGGACATGCTAAAAATCTGATTATGAAGTATTTAATTTATTCCTGTACTTAATGGGTTGGTTTTCTTTTTAGCTGAGTCACATCTGTGCAGTCTTTCTTTAATGATCCTGTCGTGTAATGATCAAATCTCATTCCTCATATCTTGGTTTTTCAAGTGACGTCTTATTGAAAAGTGTATTATCACCAATTGCTGTGACTGTTGATACAATAAAAAAATATTTAAAAGTAGCCCTGTTTCATTAATGAGATTTGCACCATCTCTGCAGTTATAGTATTATATATAGTAGTATTACTATATATAGTCTTACTATTATATAATCAGTCACAAATAATGCAAGATTTATTTAAATGTATTTATTTAAGTCACACCACAATTTCTAAATCTGCATTTTGCCCCCTAACTACACTAGTGTTTAAAAGTTTGGGGTTAATAAGATTTGTTTTTTGTTTTTTTTAAAGAAATTATAATTTTTATTTAGCAAGGATGCATTAAAATTGATTAGAAGTGACAGTAAACACATTTATAATGTTACAAAAGATTTGTTTCAAATAAATGCTGTTCTTTTGAACTTTCTATTCATCAAAGAATACTGAAAACAATGTATCACTGTTTCCACAAAAATATTAAGCAGCTAACTTTTTTCAACAGAGATGTTTCTTGAGCAGGAAATTAACTTAACTTTATTAACAACTTTGCTTTATTATGGACAAAAAATGGAAAAACATCATCCAGAGCCTCCAAATGTATGTAAGTTACTGACTGTTGAGTTTTGCACTGGTAGTGTTGACACACCTCTGCTAGCACTTTAGAAATCATGACCCATGACTGCTATGCTTAATGCTTTAAATGAACATGATAGGCCTGCAGGATAAATAATGAAACCTGCATCCCACTCTGAATATTCTTCCATTCTCATTCTGCAGTAGGGGAGGCATTTCTGCTGTTTTGCACTGTACGAGTGTAAGAAGACGATGAGGAGGAGATCTGGGTGCAATCCGTCAGACTCTTCCTCGGGGATCTGTGGTTGGATACTTTCTTGATACTGCCACCAAGAACTACTTTCTGCTGCATAGGAATCTGCTTCATGACCTTCTTCTTCAGCTGACAGGTCTCCTCTGATATCTCCTTGAGCTCTGTAACCTTAAGGGGCTGCTTTCGAGAATTGCCACTGGGACTGTGCATGTGGTCTCCTACACTAGTCTCCAGCACCAGAGAGCAACTCGCACATTCTTTTGATCTATCGTTTTCCGCCATTTGGGATCCTCCTTCTGGCTTGGAAGATCGCCTAGGAATCTGTTATGAAAGAAAACAAAGCCATTCTTTAGTTTTCCACATGTGAAGGCTCTCAAAGGTAGCAGAAATTATGGAATTTGACAGTCAAGCACTACTGTTCATTCACATGAATGTATAAGCTTTAAAAACAAGAAAATGGCCTGGAGCTATCCAGCTGAAGATGAAAAACATCTAGTATTCTTGATGTTCAGACAACAATACAGACAAAGACTTCAGAATGAGGCACTAGAATATACTAAACTCTTTGAAGCTGAGTTAAATTTAAGTCCCACTCACTTTGGCTTGCAGAATATTTGCTTTGTTTTCGATGGCTAGGGCTAAATGTGGTTGGCCTGTCTCTTTCACTCATTTCAAACATAATTTTTTCTCTAACATAACAAATGTTCTCAAAAATGGCATCAGGAAGGCACAAGTCACACAACATCTCCTTGTATGTGGACAGATATCCAGCTGCTAGAGGGCAGAGTAACTTTGGTGCCAGACCTATTGGAGTCTCCTCCTTTTGTCTAGCTATTTTATGGGATCCCAAACAGTCCCAGGCCAGGGGTTAATTAGGGAGGGATGGGTCTGTCTGTAGCCAATTACAGCTCTTTGTCACATTCCCTGACCTCTATTGCCTCTAAAGTCTAAGTGACTGAGTTTTAAACTACAGCGAAAGCTTAAGATCTACTTCATTAAAGGGATAGTTCACCCAAAAACTGAAAATTCTGTCATCATTTATTCACCGTCATGTCATTCCAAACTTGTATGACTTAATGTTTTCTGTAAATAGAGATATTTTGAAATGATATTTTTTCCCAATGATTTGGACGGACCCCATTGCCTTTTATTGAGTGGACAAAAACAATTTCAAAATATCTTCTTTTATTTTCCACAGAAGAAAGAAAGACAAAGGTTTGGGACAACATGAGGGTAAGTGATGAAAGAACTGTCATTTTTGGATGAATTATCCCATTAAAAGTTCAGAACACCTAACTTGTGTAAAGATATATTGGAAAACAAAGCAAAAAAACAAAACAAAAATAAAACGCAAAGCAAAACAAAAAAATAAATATACCACAAAACTAAAACAAAACACAAATCAAGACAGCATAAAACAAAGTAAAGCAATACAAAATAAAACAAAACAAAACAAAACAGAACGCGTAAACAAAACAAAACAAAACAAAAACACAAAACAAACAAACAAACAAAACAAAACAAACTAAACCATAAACTATGCAAAGATTTATTGCACAGTGCCTAAATGGGAAGGTTCTGGCACTGAAATTGAAAAAGAAAGGCCAAAGAAAGTTTCTGTGCAATTTTCCGTAGCTAGGCAGATCAGAGTAGCTTATCTTCTTCTGAGAACATGAAGAAACGTGTGGCCTCGGCTCAAAACTGTTAACACTGCGGTGCTATCACAGATCTTCTACTCCATATTTTCCACTCAGTTAAACTCACGCAGATCCTTAAGAAACACGCAGACACAAGCATCAACATATCTCTCCCTCTCACTTCTACAGATAACCTCAAGAGCAAAAACAAAGAAACTCTTAGACAAAACAACCCAGATATTCATAGAATGATAAGATCATCTGTGACACGTGACTTAGTAGCACAGTCTAACCAAATTTTAAAAATTACATTATGTGTAAAGGTGCAAACATGTGCCCAAAATGTATTTTTAAACCAACTCTAACGCAAAAACAGAATTACTGGAGGGGGAAAAAAAAACAAAAAAAAAACTGAATCACTGAGGTAAAGGTAATTGAAATGTCATTAATAAACATGAATTTATGCAACTGCACTCATTAGTTTTAGGTCAAATTGCTTCTATGCAGTTTGTTGTATCATAGACGTCATCTTCCAGCTGCTTTCTGGGTACTGTGATGTAATAATCAACATCTCTGTGCCCAATTCTGTCACTTCACGTGTGTGATGTCTGTGCTAGCGGTCTGTAGCTAATTACAATATCAGACCACGTTTCCTAGAAGCAACCAGAGGGGTTTGTCCTACTCGTGGACATCTTCCAGTGAGACTCGCCTGCTGTTTTTCAAGGAATTTGAGACCAATATGAAAGAAGAAAAATGGAGAACTTTGAATGATTCATTATATTTTCTCTGATCTCATCTGGTATACACACTGCAATCAAGGATGGGGATCTAAAATAGCTTTTATTACATCTCAGTGTCTACTAGGTTAAAGAATCCACTGCACCTGGGAATTCAGCACGTAATGAGAAACTAAAGGTCTGCAGGACCATGAACCTGTAACTCTGAATGAGTGTTACTAAATAACTGAAGAGTTTTTATTGGGTATTGATAGCAATGACACATGGCCAAGTGTTAACTCAAACTGTGCAATTATTCACAGAATATGAATGATAATGAGAATTTATTGCAATGTGAGTTTTAAGGCTGAATTAATTTTAACAATGTGCTCAGTTCCGGTTTGACCTGCGTAAGGCACATAAACCAATACTTCAGTTCTGTCACAAGGATAAAAATAAAATCAAGTCTGATTAAACTCAAAGAAGCTTGAGACTATAATCAAATTAATTCAATTAACTCTACATTCTCATTTTGGTTTGAAACTTTATTTTCTTAGTAGGAGGATTTCCTGTGTCAGTTAGATCTGACCCCTTAATTCTGTTAGAATAAAGCTGAAGGAGGACAAAATAACGTTAATAAAAGCTTATGCACTACCCTTTAAAAGGTCAGTGTGATTTTATTTCTAAAAGAAATCTCTTATGCACAGCAAGGCTGCATTTATTTGATCAAATATTAAGTGACTATTAAAGTTAAATAGTATTGTGAACTATTATTACAATTTAAAATAACAGTTCTATTTTAATATATTTTTTTTAAATGTAATTTATTTCTGTGATGTATTGATGGCTGTTGATTTTTTTCAGCAACCATCACTCCAGTTTTCATTCTCACATGATCCTTCAGAAGTCATTTTAATATGTTGATCTAGTGCTGTCACGAATGCTGGAGCCAGGAACGAGGAGACACGGAGAATTCACAAACTAGGAGTCTTTAATCCATATAGGGAACATAGAACATAAGAAGACATTCAAAGACCGACCAACACTAACTGAAAGGACTGGGGCTTTTAAAGACAGGACAATCAAGGAACTAAGGAGACACACCTGGAGCAAATTAATACAATCAGACAGGGGAGAAACTGGGTCACAAGGAACACATGGGGAGCAAAAACTACAACAAAACAGTCCAGGGGCGTGACATTACTCCCCCCTCCCGGAAGGTGCGTCCTCGCACCGTGGAACAACAGAGGGGGGGGGGGAAACGGGTGGGAACAATGGCGGCGGCTCAGGAGGAGGACGGACAACCGGGAGGGGGCCTGCAGACAGAGACCAGGGAGGTGACGAAGGAGGGAGGAGCCAGGGAGGAGACAGGAGGGACTCGGAGCAGGAGGAGCCTGGCAGGACCCAGGCCACAGCCATGATGATGGCCCATGGTGGAGCCGACGGAGGGAGGAGCCATGGAGGAGGAATGGCCGCCGACTCCAGGGGGCCGACCAACGGAGGCGGAGCAGGTGGAGGAGGAGCCCGAGGTGGAGACGGAGAGCCGACGAGCCAGGGTGACGCCGAGGATCCGGGGGGCCAGGGTGGAGCCGAGAGCTCTGGCGACCGAGGCAGAGGCGGAGCTCCGGAGATCCGCGGCGGAGCCAGAGCGACTGAGGACCAAGGTGGAGCTGGAGGGAGGAAGGAGCCCAACGGAGCCGGTGGGATGGAGTGACGAGGCGCAGCCAGAGGAGAGGAGTCCCGAGGCGATGGCGGGTCGACGCCCGACCAAGGCGGAGCCGGAGGGACGAGGGAGCCTGGTGGAGCGATGGATGACGGTGGAGGCGAGGGAGCTAGGAGTCGAGGTGGAGCCGCTGGGTCTACGGGCCGAGGTGGAGTCTGGGCCTCGGAGGCTGGAGGTGGAGGTGAGGGATTCTCCAGCCACGGCGATGGAGGATGGCAGACCCGCGAAGCTCGCACCGCGTTGATGGAGGGCTGAGGGCGAGCAGAGGGGCTGCCAGACGACAGCGGTGGAGGAGGCAGGAGCGGGTGGGAGGGTGGGCATTTGAGATCCTCCGGGCTTCCAGGGGTTAACTCAGGAATGGGAGCCGACACTGTGGGGCGCTCTGGAGGCGCGGGTTCTGGAGGACGCTTTCGGGAAGCGGGCACAGGGGGGCGCTCGGGAGGAGCGGAGCTGGCTGGAACCAGCGGAGACGGAGAGAGGATAGGGGAAGCGTCGACCTCCAGATCATGTTCCCAGTCTAACAGATCCCCTTCAAAGTCTAGCAGCCCCAGATGTATCATCAGCTCACCCTCAGCCGCGGTGCAGGGGGCGGAGCTCCACTCCGCGCTCACACAGTCCACGGCTGGCTCCCACATGATCAGCTCTCGCACCTGATCTGACGTGTTGGGCTCAACTTCCGGGACGATCTTCCGCTCAGTCGCTCGGCTTGGCGCTGGCTCGTGGATCGTAGCGGGAAATGGCTCTCCGTCATCGGTGGGCTCGGGCTGGTGCTCCGCACTGCGGGGAGTTGGTGGGCTGGGCTCTGGGTCAGGAGTGGCACTGGCGAGATCCCCCTCGGCACAGACGGTGAACGGGGATCCGTGCCTCGCCAGTGTCCACTCCACGAAGGCGGCGAAATCCTCTCGAGGACCATCCTCGGACGACAGCGCTCTGCACGCGGTGTTCAAGCTAGCGTTATAGAATGTGCAGAGCGCGCCGTCCGGGTAGCTGGTGGCGTTAGCTAACATCAGGAAAAGTCGCGTATGGTCCTCGAGAGATCGGTCCTCTTGCTCCAGCAGGAGGAGGAGGAATTCGGGCCGGACGTAGGGATCCATGGGGCAATACAACGGAAACAAAAACACTGATTGAAAACGGAAAACAAAACGGAGGGAGGACACGGAGGTAACTGTTTGGGTCGGTCTTTCTGTCACGAATGCTGGAGCCAGGAACGAGGAGACACGGAGAATTCACAAACTAGGAGTCTTTAATCCATATAGGGAACATAGAACATAAGAAGACATTCAAAGACCGACCAACACTAACTGAAAGGACTGGGGCTTTTAAAGACAGGACAATCAAGGAACTAAGGAGACACACCTGGAGCAAATTAATACAATCAGACAGGGGAGAAACTGGGTCACAAGGAACACATGGGGAGCAAAAACTACAACAAAACAGTCCAGGGGCGTGACAAGTGCTTCAGAAACATTTCTGATTATTATTATTTCTAATTAAGTTGAAAACAGTTAAGCTGTTTAATACTTTTAATAAAACTATGATATATTTTTATTAATGTATTTATTTTTCAGGATTTAAGTTAAAAAGAACAGCATTTATTTGAAATAAAAATATTTGTCACATTGTACTTTACTATCTTTTTGAATAATTTAATGCATCCTTGCTGAATAAAAGTATTAATTTATTTAAAAATATATATAGTTTAGAAAAATCTTACTGACCCCAAACTTTTGAATGTGTATGTATATATGTTTCTGTTGATAGTTTCCTAATTACTATTTCAGATCTCTCATCTGTAGATCCGTGACAGTTCTGTAAGCCAATAGCACAGATTGTTGCTATGATTCCATCCATGGATCATTTCTGCTATTTTGATATGAAGACAAAAACAATCAGCTGAATTTTATATAATTTGGTGGGCTTGTTAAGTTGACTTCTAATTCAAATATGCAATATTTCTTCAAGAAATATCTGATAATACCATGTTAAACTGTGAGACATTTTAAAGATGTTCAAACCTGCATTCATCAAAGCATTGCATTAGGTCATTAAAAGTAATGTACCTAAAAAAATGGTTTTAAAAAAACAAACAAACATATTTTTAAGAAATTAGACATAAACTAGATTTATAGTTAGACTAAGGACAGTTAGACAATGCAAGGATGTCACTCTTACACCCTGGTTTCCCGTTTGACAAGCTACCAAAGGAACATCCAAGAACGCACTGCTTAGTCATGACTGAAACTATTTGTTTCCATATCAGCTGACGTCTCGGATCTGCGTGGTTGTCTGGCATTGTCATTAACTATATTTGCCACTGACTCTCTCTGTGCATAAGGAAAATGAATTACTCTGATACATATAAAGAATGGTGGCCATTGCAGATAACTGACAAAAAAGACTAGCCTGTTATAAAAGCAGAAACATCTTGATTAATAATCCATTTACCAGTCCAAATACCACAGGGAGTCTCATATTAAAGTCAAGAAGTACAGTGAATTACGAAAATATTAAATACCACTGTGGGCAAACTATGACAATCTTACAGTGGGTACGGAAAGTATTCCGACCACCTTAAATTTTTCACTCTTTGTTATATTGCAGCCATTTGCTAAAATCATTTAAGTTCATTTTTTTCCTCATTAATGTACACACAGCACCCCATATTGACAAAAAAACACAGAATTGTTGACATTTTTGCAGATTTATTAAAAAAGAAAAACTGAAATATCACATGGTCCTAAGTATTCAGACCCTTTGCTGTGACACTCATATATTTAACTCAGGTGCTGTCCATTTCTTCTGATCATCCTTGAGATGGTTCTACACCTTCATTTGAGTCCAGCTGTGTTTGATTATACTGATTGGACTTGATTAGGAAAGCCACACACCTGTCTATATAAGACCTTATAAGATAGATACTATTTAAACTAAACTGAGCTAGAAAATGACATCTCTGAATTCAATAATGAAATGCCTTTAACTGAAAATTGAGTGTTTAATCTTATTATTATACATTACTGACACTCTATCCTCCAATTTGATACTGTTAAGTGCTTTGACACAATCTGTATTGTTAAAAGCGGTATATAAATAAAGGTGACTTGACTTGACTTGACCTTACAGCTCACAGTGCATGTCAGAGCAAATGAGAATCATGAGGTCAAAGGAACTGCCTGAAGAGCTCAGAGACAGAATTGTGGCAAGGCACAGATCTGGCCAAGGTTGCAAAAAAAATTCTGCTGCACTTAAGGTTCCTAAGAGCACAGTGGCCTCCATAATCCTTAAATGGAAGACGTTTGGGACGACCAGAACCCTTCCTAGAGCTGGCCGTCCAGCCAAACTGAGCTATCGGGGGAGAAGAGCCTTGGTGAGAGAGGTAAAGAAGAACCCAAAGATCACTGTGGCTGAGCTCCAGAGATGCAGTCGGGAGATGGGAGAAAGTTGTAGAAAGTCAACCATCACTGCAGCCCTCCACCAGTCGGGGCTTTATGGCAGAGTGGCCCGACGGAAGCCTCTCCTCAGTGCAAGACACATGAAAGCCTGCATGAAGGACTCCAAGATGGTGAGAAATAAGATTCTCTGGTCTGATGAGACCAAGATAGAACTTTTTGGCCTTAATTCTAAGCGGTATGTGTGGAGAAAACCAGGCACTGCTCATCACCTGTCCAATACAGTCCCAACAGTGAAGCAAGGTGGTGGCAGCATCATGCTGTGGGGGTGTTTTTCAGCTGCAGGGACAGGACGACTGGTTGCAATCGAGGGAAAGATGAATGCGGCCAAGCACAGGGATATCCTGGACGAAAACCTTCGCCAGAGTGCTCAGGACCTCAGACTGGTTTACCTTTCAACAAGACGATGACCCTAAGCACACAGATAAAATAACGAAGGAGTGGCTTCACAACAACTCCGTGACTGTTCTTGAATGGCCCAGCCAGAGCCCTGACTTAAACCCAATTGAGCATCTCTGGAGAGACCTAAAAATGGCTGTCCACCAACGTTTACCATCCAACCTGACAGAACTGGAGAGGATCTGCAAGGAGGAATGGCAGAGGATCCCCAAATCCAGGTGTGATAAACTTGTTGCATCTTTTCCAAAAAGACTCATGGCTGTATTAGATCAAAAGGGTGCTTCTACTAAATACTGAGCAAAGGGTCTGAATACTTAGGACCATGTGATATTTCAGTTTTTCTTTTTTAATAAATCTGCAAAAATGTCAACAATTCTGTGTTTTTCTGTCAATATGGGGTGCTGTGTCTACATTAATGAGGAAAAAAAATGAACTTAAATGATTTTAGCAAATGGCTGCAATATAACAAAGAGTGAAAAATTTAAGGGGGTCTGAATACTTTCCGTACCGACTGTATATTGACTTTCAACAAGTGACTTTGTCAGGATCTGCAGGGGTCTGGAATGTGTGAACTAAAATCTGTGTTTAAGTGGACCTTCTTGCTAAAACAAAAGTGATTTAACTGTTCAAAAAATCCAGTTATCCAATATCCAGTGCCTTTCCTAAGCACTTCAGTGGAGCCTGAAAAGGTCACTTGTTGATCTGATTCCCAAATATATCTCTAAACATGGCCTTTCTGCATCTGCACTTACACTTACTACATTTATTTGATAAAAAAAAAAAAACTATGTAGTGAAATATTATTACAATTTAAAATAACTTTTCAATTTTAATATTCAGTATTTAAAACTGCAATTTATTGCTGTTACAGCAAAGCTGAATTTTCAGCATCATTACCCCAGTCTTTAGTGTCACATGATCCTTCAGAAAACATTCTAATATGCTGATTTAAGAAACTTTTATTATTATCAATGTTGAAAATAGTTGTGCTGCTTAATATTTTTTTGTGGAAACTATGATACTTTTTTTCAATGTGTCCTTGCTGAATGAAAGTGTAAATTTATTTTAAAAATGATCTGATCTCAAATTATTTAAGTAATACAACTTAAAAAAAATATTATATTACTCCAGTTTAAAACCTAAAACTAAAAGTTGTTAAAACCAGACAGGAACCGTTATCTCCTCATCTGATGGCAAAAATACTCCGATTTATAATACAGATGGCCTCCACCTCATCTGTTTTTGATTAAATCCTCATGTGGGCATCTCCTTTTCACACAACACTTCGCAAATGCCTAAAAAACATGTCTGCACACGTGTTTGTGCTGTGCCATGTGCCCTGATTTCTCACAGAAAGTGAAACTTAACCTGCTTGACAATAAACAAAACAAGCAGCATTGACATGATTTTCAATTAAAAATTGCATTAATTGCTTCTGTTGGAGCAGACTATACAGTAGAAGAGGCCTTTCATGGGCAGCACTGATGTGTGACAGGTTTCTGAAGTGTCTACAGTGGAAGTGAGGTAATGAGGACTTTTACAGGACACAATGGGGTCAGACAACCACTCTGCCTAGCAACAGTCACAGATTGAGGACCGCTGCGCTCCATCACTATAGCCATGTCAGGATAACTACCAGAGGTGTCGAGCCAGACAGAGGTTAACAGGTTACAGTTGTCTGCTGTGCACATCTCCATGTTATCATTTACTTTTTCTTAGGAAGGGATAAAACTGCAGGAAGGAATGTAAGAAATATGGTTGTGCCATGCTGTGGTTATTTATTTATTCTTTAAAAAGATGAAGACCAGAGTCTGCGTGTAGAGTAAACCAACCAGATTCTATTTACAATTAATATGAAATATTACTTTACTGAAGGACACAGATCAATCTAATCCATATTGATGAATCCTTATAAGTGAGGTAAAATGCAAACTGCCTGAAACAGATGGCCTGCATGGCAAGTTCTTTTTTATGAGTCGCATAGGCTACTTGTTATTCTACAGAGAGATATTATCTTGTCAAACGCTTTATCATGTAAAAAATTTATATGGCTTTGAAAGGAAACTTCTTTCTAAATTGCTGCCAAAATGCTCACAAAAATGGCAGATTTTACATGCTTCTGCAATGGCATTTGATCTTGGAAGCAAAATGAAATCTGCATTGAGTGTGTTAGAACGGACGGCTGTAATTTCTGAGAGGAACACAAGAAGTTCTCAGGACTCGAGTGAAATGAATCTTTGTCACAGTTACTCAGTCTCTAAAAAATAAGGCCATGTGGCTTTTTTTTTTAATTTTTTTTTTTTTTTGCAAAGAGCCTAGGTCTGACGTATTCCTCAAAAGCAAATCAGATAACAAAAGCATTTATAAATTGTGTTCATCTAAACCAAACATTTCCTTTCCTTTTTCTTACCTTTTTACAAAAAAATATACTTTTAAGCAATTATATTGCTTTTATAAAACAGTCTCAATAAACAATGATAAAACTGAGAAACTTACATTTTAGCCTTATAAGTGTATTGAATGTGCACTTGTATACACACACACACACACACATATATATATATATATAATATATAAAATAAAATATTTGATCCCCTGCTGATTTTGTACATTTGCCCACTGACAAAG
Organism: Spinibarbus caldwelli; assembly: GCA_039654775.1. Taxonomy (NCBI): domain Eukaryota; kingdom Metazoa; phylum Chordata; class Actinopteri; order Cypriniformes; family Cyprinidae; genus Spinibarbus; species Spinibarbus caldwelli. The sequence continues at coordinate 15,493,464 of CM077238.1, forward strand.
AAATGATCAGTCTATAATTTTAATGGTAGGTTTATTTGAACTGTGAGAGACAGAATAACCTAAAAAAAAATCCAGAAAAGATTGTAGACCTACACAAGGCTGGAATGGGCTACAAGACCATCGCCAAGCAGCTTGGTGAGAAGGTGACAACAGTTGGTGTGATTATTTGCAAATGGAAGAAATACAAAATAACTGTCAATCTCCCTCGGTCTGGGGCTCCATGCAAGATCTCACCTCGTGGAGTTTCAATGATCATGGGAACGGTGAGAAATCAGCCCAGAACTACTGTACACGGGAGGATCTGGTCAATTATCTCAAGGCATCTGGGACCATAGTCACCAAGAAAACAATTGGTAACACTACGCCGTGAAGGACTGAAATCCTGCAGCGCCCGCAAGGTCCCCCTGCTCAAGAAAGCACATGTACAGGCCCGTCTGAAGTTTGCCAATGATTCAGAGGAGAACTGGGTGAAAGTGTTGTGGTCAGATGAGACCAAAATCCAGCTCTTTGGCATCAACTCAACTCGCCGTGTTTGGAGGAGGAGGAATGCTGCCTATGACCCCAAGAACACCATCCCCACCGTCAAACATGGAGGTGGAAACATTATGCTTTGTGGGTGTTTTTCTGCTAAGGGGACAGGACAACTGCACCACATCAAAGAGACAATGGATGGGGCCATGTACCGTCAGGGCCAGGCCACTGAAGCCAGCCAGGGCATTAAAAATGGGTCGTGGATGGGTATTCCAGCATGACAATGACCCAAAACACACGGCCAAGGCAACAAAGGAGTGGCTCAAGAAGAAGCACATTAAGGTCCTGGAGTGGCCTAGCCAGTCTCCAGACCTTAATCCCATAGAAAATCTGTGGAGGGAGCTGAAGGTTCGAGTTGCCAAACGTCAGCCTCGAAAACTTAATGACTTTGAGAGGATCTGTAAAGAGGAGTGGGACAAAATGCCTCCTGAGATGTGTGCAAACCTGGTGGCCAACTACAAGAAACGGCTGACCTCTGTGACTGCCAACAAGGGTTTTGCCACCAAGTACTAAGTCATATTTTGCGAAGGGGTCACACATAATTATTTGACTCATTAAAATGCAAATCAATTTATAACTTTTTTGAAATGCGTTTTTCTGGATTTTTTTTTATTGTTGTTATTCTGTCTCTCACTGTTCAAATAAACCTACCATTAAAATTATAGACTGATCATTTCTTTGTCAGTGGGCAAACGTATAAAATCAGCAGGGGATCAAATAATTTTTTCCCCCACTGTATATATTATTATTTCTGTAGTAAGTACTTTTAAAAAGTTTGCTAAACTTCTCTTAAATTCTCTTCTAACTCTCTAAGTTCGATTTTCATAGCTATTTGCTAGAACATCAAAACTCTATTGCATGTCTGCAAAATGTAGTAACTCACTCAAAACATTTAATTTAAGCTTCAAAACTTAGTTATTGTGTCAGTGACTTAGCCAATGCCACCAAAATAAAAAGGTTTTGCCATTGTGTGAGCCACACTACTCAAAATGTTTCGTTTAAAATGTTTTGTCATATGCAAACTTCATTTAATTTAATTTCATTTTGTGTTACTGTATATGCAAATTTCATTTTGTTATGTGAAATTTCATTTCATATTTGTTATATTTCACATTTTTTTCTTGACAGACTGCTTTCGATTCTATACAAGAATATATTTTCTGCCTCATTCTGTGATAAGAAGTCACTTCAGATCACAAAAGGAAGTTATTTCAAACATTCAACTGATGTTGTGGAGCAAAAACTCAGGATTCATGTAACAGATGCTGCAAAACATGCAAAACCGAAAAAAAAAACAAAAAAAAAAACATGCAATACACGAAGTTCAATATTATATTGAAGAGTTGTGGGATCCCTACACCACACATTCTTACTTATCTTCTTGCTGGTCTTCCATGATGAGCAACTGTAAATTTTCAGTTTACATGTACTGTAACACATTTCTACATATAAATGCACTGTATAAATATAAATGTATTGTGATTCCTATTTCATTATAATGGCAAGTACAGTTGCTAAATGGTGAGAAATTCCAGTAAATTTCAAAAATCCAAAAGATTATGAAAATTTACTAAATTTACAACCATTCCAGGTCAGGTATTTATGGAACATACACATGTCTGACAGATTTTGATAAATGAATGGATCATTTTGCATGTGATGACTCACACAATGAGTGTTTAGAAGTTTTGTTTAGAGTTTGACAATTTCACTGAGAATCAAGGTATCAGTTTTGATCAGCAAGCCATGTGAATTTAGTTATTGTGCAAATTGTAGAAAATTGTACTTACTCTTTTGCACACGTGCCAATTTGTCAAAACACATGCAATTTGCCTAAATCAACAAGAAATCAAATCTGATGTGAACAAAAAACTAATTGTTTATAACTTGTTTTGAGAAAAAAACTCACTCAAGAATTAAGCCAAAGAGATTGAGAAAAACGGCAAGATGCTCTAACACAGTTGTGAAGAAAGGTCATCATTTATTTAAACAATTCAATGTTGCTCTCAGTCTAGACAGAATCTATAATGGAAATATCCCCCTGACATGCAGAGCTGGGTGTGTGATCACAGCAGGGCGGGTGATGAGTTTGAAGTGTGTGTGTTTGTTTGTGTTGAAGGGGGTCTATGCACATGTGAAGAGTCCACGTGAATTAGATTCCAGACAGTTCAAAGCACGTGAGGGACCAAATCAAATCAAACCTGAGGATGACTGACTCACTCACCAGATCGTAATAAGAAAGGTTGTGCAGTGCTCTCTCCCTGACTGTGCCAAAGGACCGCAGGAAAATGCTGACTCCATCCTTAGCCAGGATGAAGCTGGTTTATGGGGTTTCTTTACATTAGCCACCACAGACCCATAGACCTTCAGTAACTGCTGCCCTAATCCACTGACCAGCCTCGGCAGCCCATTACTCTGCACGAGAAAATATACTGTATGTGTACTATATGTGTACAAGCATCTTCATATGAGTGTAGTAGGAAGATTAAGCAAACAAACAATCCAACATTTTTCTTATGATTTTATGGAGGTCTGTGCACTTACAGAATGGTTTCTTGCCAGGACTGCTAGTAACAAGTGTTGTGTAATATTGCTTAAATCTCACATTCATGCAATATTTAAGCAAATTTCACAGGCAAAAAAAAAAAAAATCTATTGTCTATTGTGAATAGTGTAGTGATGTATGAAGCACAGCTCACACAGAAGACACATTCACACAAATCAGCTTGCTTTTGGTCAACACAGCGAATCTGAGTGAACAACTTGAACACAATTTTGCCAGCAAACTTTCAAAGAACAGCGGAAACTTGGACCGCACCTCAAGTCAACAGTATATCGTACTGTACACTCAAACAAACTCCTACAGTAGATCAAATTGGGAAATTTCTAAAAGTATATCACAAAACAAAATAAAACAAAAAATTGTATAAGTTTAATGGGAGGTATGAATGTTTATGGTATTACTGCATCGAAAAATGGCAGTGAAACTATTTTTCACTCACACTTTTCAGTGAACTTTCAGGGAACACAAATAATTATAAATAAACAACATTTTTAAAGTTAAAGTTTCAAGTTAAATTTTTAAGAACTAAAGTGAAACCTAAAAGGCCAATAGTTTGAGTTGATATAAGTGGTAATTATTTACATCGGTCTTAAATAACTAGATTTAGTGATGCTAAAAAAATCTCACTAACCACTAGCTGCTCCAACTCATTACTGGTCATCTCCTTCAGAGAATTGTGCTGTTGCGCATCTTTCAGAAACACTGCCACAGAGCTCGGCAGACCCAGTATTACACTTCCTATGGTCTTCACAGTCCTCGTGGTATATTCAACCTTAAAAAAGACAAAATCAACTTTTATATTTACTATTTTTATTATTATTAATTAATTATTACTATTTTTTTTTTTTTTTTGTACAGACGATACATTTTGTGCATGCAATATATATACAAAGTTCTGGCATGAAACTCTAGATGGCGCAGTCCGAAAGATCTAACTGACATAATGACATTATCACATGTCACAGCTGATTGATTCTCTCCTGTATCTGTAGCCAATGAGCTCACTGCTCAACATTCAAATATTTGGCCAATGCTTGAGGTAGCAGTTACAGCGCACTTCAGAAACCCTTCACCTTCCCCAGCTCCACCTGTATAGATCTGCTTTAGGGGGATCATGTATGCTATGGGGGTTATTCACATATGTTATATGTCCAGCAGCAGTATTTCACATGCTCACAGCAGCATATTGTGGATGTATTGGCAGTAGCAAGTCTCGGTACATTACCACGCCAATCCCTCCGAGAGTTGTCGTGACAGAAATATATATATTCAGATTCTTACATACATATATATATATATATATATATATATATATATATATATATATATATATATATAAAGAAGCTGATACATTTATTTTTAGCAAGGACACATTTAAATTGATCAAAAGTAACAGTATTTTTTATCAAATAAATTCTTTTGAACTTTCTATTCATCAAATAATCCTAAAAATATATCACGGTTTCCACAAATACTTAGCAGTACCACCAACAGTACAAACATTGATAATAATAATGTTTCTTGAGCACCAAATCAGCATAAGACTTTCTGACTGACCCCAAACGTTTGAACAGTACTGTAGACAACACAGACACTGTTTAAACTGTTACCATACAATCTTTCATATTATGCAGCCTTTTCTGCTCAGTTTGCACAGATAAGAACATGTCGCAGATATAATTTCCACAGATCATAATCTAGGACATCACTCAGATCTCTCTCTAGACCCAGACACGCACTCTAAAGGCTCATGTACAGTGATCCAACAAACACCAACATTTCTACAGCGTAAAACTGGCTATTGGTGTTGGATATAAATTGAAAAATACAGCAGTAACTTGTCCTTACAAACACCAACAGGGTGAACACACTGATAGAGAAAAACTCACTAGAAGTTGGCATTTGTTAGGCAAGATGAACCAGACATCAGGGAGTAAATGTTAATTGTTGCAAAATATTAATGGCACATCAGAGACTAATTTAGCAACATAGGAAAGACAATAGCAGTATGACACTGACTCTTTGACTTGCGTACAGACCATTTTCTTTACAATCTCAGTTTAAACTTAACTGTTGGCAATGTTTTATTACACAAGTCATTTGGCCTTTAAGCCAGTAGCCACTATTTGAACAGTGCTCATCATTTTGTCAACTATGTGCTTTGTACTGTTATAGAGGTTGATGTGCTTCTATTTTTTTCTGAATTTTTATTTTCTCTTAACTCCTTTGCAGACTCCCTAGCCTCCCCTTGTGTTGCACTGGGGGTCTGCGGACCCCAGTTTGAAAATCCCTGGCTTGATCAGTACTTACAAGTGTGTTTATAATTGGCGGTTTGACAATGTTGCTACAGCATGGCAAAAAGGTGAATGCATGTGTTGGGTCATGTGCTGAGTTGGGCTCTCTGTTTGGGTCTGCTGGCTTGGCAGGGTGTGGAATCACAGTAATTTGGTGTACTAATTGAGCGAGAGGTATGCGCAACGGCGATTTACAAAATGAAGGAGACGTACAACACAGACGGCCCTTAATTTGCTGTTGGCTCTATGAAGAGTTGAACATAATTACATAACCTAACACTTCAAAAAAGAACATGTGCTCAACGCTGAAGCCACATTTTGTTCTTGGAAGGACAAACTAACACTTGAATGCTGTTTCTACTTACTAGGGGACTCATGCCAGGGATCTGTGTGACCAGTCCCTGACCTTGACGTTTGGAGCGCTGGAGTTGTGCAGCTGTCTTCTCAAACGCTCGTCTGCAGATGGTGCCGGCCAGCGCTCCCAGCCTGCTGAAGCTGGGCTTTGGGCCAGAGGCTCCAACATCAGGCTCCTGCACTCCCATACTCCCATCATCCTCTGCAAAAAAAGACATCTTATGTGGAGACATGAAGAGTGGAAGGGAGTACTTTTAACTGCTTTCATGCTCTCTTATAGTGGTCCAAACACGCATCTTATTCACTCACTCTCTGTGACAAAAAGATGCCTGTGAAAGGGTCACAGAGTGGTTAAAATGACTTCATGCAATAAAAATAAAAAACTAACAGTGGAATTAAAAGATAACAATGGAACGGATAGACAGAATATTGAAAATGCCATTAAAATATATTAATATAATGTATTTACTTACTTTTTTTTTATTATTTAGTTATTTAAAAACAGTATCTTTCTCTACAGATGTGTGTGTCTAGCATTCAGAAGTTTGGGGTTAGTAAGATTTTTAAAAAGTAAGTTTTTGAAAAGTCTCTTTTTCTCACCAAGGCTGCATTCTTTGATCAAAAATACAGTAAAATCAGTAATGTTGTGAAATATTATTATAATTTAAAATAACTACTCTATTAGAATATATTTTAAAATGCAATTTATTCCTGTGATATCAGAGCTGAATATGCTGATTTGATGCTCAAGAAACATTTCTTCTTATTATCAATATTAAATAAAGTTCTGTTTAATATTTTTGTGGAAACTGTGATATGTTTTTGGGGAATCTTTGATGATTAGAAGAGCATTTATTTTAAATTAAACCTTTTGTACTCTATAAGTGCCTTTATTGTCAGTTTTGATCATTGCAATGCATCCTTGCTGAATAAAAGTATTAATTTATTTTAAAACAATCTTAGAAAGATAAGATTTTTTTTGAATGAAATAAATTTATTCACCAAGATGAATTAAATGCAATTTTTGTTTATACTGATTTTACTGATGAATATTTAAAAATGAAAATTACATTTAAAAAAAAAAATACTATTTCATATTTTTCTTTTAAATTTTTTGTATTACATTGGTTTGTGCTGGCTTCACTGTGACAACATAACCCATCTGTGATATAGCCCACTACTGTGACAACTATAGCACTGGTTTCCCACATAGTGGGAGGAAATGTATTCCTTCAGGCTAGGAAATGACAAAAACAAAAAGATGGCGGAAGTGAAGAAAGAGAGTTTCTTAGCACTATATCTTCAGGGCAGATTTATAAATGATCTAAATGCATAAGGGTTAAAAAGAGAAGTTCCTCAGGAAGCACTTCCTCTCTGTGTATAAACAGAACAAACAGCACCCAATGTAATAATGCCACACATGACTACTAAGCTCAGGGCTACAGAGGCATTCAGGCCCTCTCGCTCAATATCCAACATTAAATGCAATCCAATTCAATTTACAAAGGCAGACAAAACACACACTAAACAGATTCTCTCTGCTGAATGTCCCATTAAACATGGCCACAGAAAGACACAAGCATGAAAAAAATGCTCTAACTGTATTGGGATAGAAATAACCAGCAGCGTGCTGCTTCTTTAGGGCCACGTGAGGAAGGAATTATCCGTTCGACACACTTTCACACTCATGGATAAACAAAGGATAAAAAAGGGAGAGCTGTACACAGGAAACTTTACTTTTCTGTTTCTAAGGAATCAAAGGAATAATTGCCTCTGAGCAAAAAGATCTCTAAGTCAGTTATGTAAATTATCAAAGGACCACATACCATAATCCACTGAATGCAGAAGCTAAACAGGGGTGCGTTTCCCAAAAGCAACTATGGTTGCAAGTTCCCCAGATCAAGGAACACATGTAATGCACACGGTCCTTACATAAAAAGGTAAATGTTGAGTAACACTTTATTTTAAAGGAATAGTTCACCCAAAAATGAAAATTTGCTGAAAATGAATTCACCCTCAGGTCATCCAAGATATGGATGAATTTGTTCCTTCATCTGAACAGATTTGGAGAAATGTATCATTACATCACTTGCTCACCAGTGGATCCTTTGCAGTGAATGTGTGCCATCAGAATGAGTCTCCAAACAGCTCATAAAAACATCACAATAATCCATAAAAATATAAGTAATCCACAAGCTGCGTGTTAGTAATAAATCCATCATTAAGATGTTTTTAACTTTAATCCATTATTGGTGGATTTTGATGTGAAAGGACAAAAAAGGATGAATTTTTCTTTACTATAGGAAGCGTTATTATGGATTATGGACTCATATTGTGGCCAGAAGCAATGATTTAAAGTTAAAACACATTAATGATGGATTTGTTTCTTACAAACATGCAGCTTTTCTCTTCACAAGATGTTAACTGATGGACTGGAGTTGTGTGGATTATTGTGATGTTTTTATCTGCTGGTTGGACTCTTATTCTGACGGCACCCATTCACTTCATTGATGAGAAAGTGATGTAATGCAAAATTTCTCCAAATCTATTCAGATGAAAAAACAAACTCATCTACATCTTGGAGCAAGTTTTCATTTTTTTGAAGAACTATTCCTTTAAGGTGATGTAGACTTTTTATGTCATAATTATTATTTACCAAAGCATCCATTCAGAAACTTATCTACATTGTTTAATGTTTTTAAAAGTTTTAGTTTTATTTAATAACCCTGCCTTTTTTTTAGACATCAAACACTGAGAGCGAAGCCCTAGGGATCAATTCAAAGCCTGAATAGTTCTGTTCCAAAAGATAACTGAACGTCTCACATAAATAGATACTAAATAATAATGTGATGAAACACCCTCTTTAAAACATCTTGTTAACAGATGATGCAATTTGTACCCATGACTGCGAATACGTGCCTCCGGACACATCTCTGTAGAGGAGCAGATGCACAGTGGACACTTAAAGATGAAATATTATAATAAACAGACAGAAAAGAGGGAACTAGGCTACTACAGTTCTTCCAGGCAATGAGTCACTAAACTAGATCAACACTTATTCAATCCAGGGATCTCTATTAACTTTATCCATGGCTCTAAGACTTGAACCACAGCAATACAGTCCACAACAGAATAAAACATTATAATACACCTGTTGTTACAAAATAGTTTGCAAAGACAATGTTTACATTTAACAGATGCAATTGCAAAATGGATGGTCTAACTCAGGGGTGTCCAGTCATGCTCCTGGAGGGCCACTGTCCTGCAAAGTTTAGCTCCAACCCTGAAACAACTAATCAGTGTCTTCAGACAACTTTAGAAAATTCCAGGCAGGTGTATTGGGGCAAGATGAAACTCGGACGATGTAGTCAAATTTGACAAAATTATTGTGGACCCATCAGGACTTCATTGCTTTAACAATGAAGTTTCAGTGACATCTAGTGTCCAGCCTTAAAAGCACATGCATTTTGCTGGGGCCACACTGAAATTATTTGATATTTATTTGATACGATTTTCTCCCAAGGAATACAAATGAAGAAACTAAGGAACTATCACTAAATATATACAGCTATATACTGTAGGACTACATTAAGCATATAAGAATATCAGACTACCTGTCTCAGTTGAAGATACAGGAAGGACAAAGTCGACAAGGTTCTCCATCAGACTTAGAGCCCTGTCAGCTCTCTGTTCAGCCAGGCAGACAAGCTTGCTGTTAAGGACATAATGTATGCCGTCACTTAAGGCATTCTTACTCTGCTGGTACCCAGTAGATACCTTGTCCAATACAACATTAGAGGTCTGTTTGATTGGACAGGCTACATTTTCCTTGGCAGTTTCCAAAGTTGATGACACCAGCTCCTTGATGCTTGCTGTTAGCTGTTATGGAGGAAGCAGAAAAAGGACATTTTTACTTAAAATACAGACATTTTACTATACTTATAAATGCATCTTAGCTAAATGTGTGCCCACAGTTAAAACAAATACAATTAACAACTTACAGAGCAGTAGTAAGAAACCAGTTTTGGATATTTGAAGCACATTACCTCTTCAGGTGGATACTGCAAGGCTGGTACCTTCTCCTCCAGGTGGTCCAGTCCTCTGCAGGCCAATGAGTTGGCTGCTACAACTACAAATAATAAAATTTTCATACAAATGCAGAACGTTTTTCATTAATGCAAGCATATGCTGATTCATTTGGCAAAACACATGAACAGTTTCTTTCAAAATGTTTCCCCTAATGCTAAGCCTTACTAACTCCTCTAGAATTCATGAGGCTGACCTTTAATTTCTGAAATTACTGTTGAACTGATCTGGAATGTTTTTATTGCCTTGTAAATGTCTTGTTAATGTTCATTATAGAAATAGATCCACTATGTGGATGAAATATTGCATACATTATGTACACTACCATTCAGAAGTTTGCAGAAGTTAATTTTTTAAAACGGTTTTGAAAGAAGACTCTTACACTCACCAAGTATACTTTTGTTTGATCAGATTTTTTTTTTTACAATTTAAAATAACTTTTTTTCTACTTTAATATAGATTTGAGGGCTGTCAAATCGATTAATTACGGTATCGCACACACACACACACACACACACACACACACACACACACCAAAGGACAATATATATGTGTGTGTGTGTGTGTGTGTGTGTGTGTGTGTGTGTGTGTGAAATAAACATCAATGATGCTTTGCCTCAAGCAAATATACACAGTACACACAAATATATTATTCAAACACAAACTTTTATTTTGGATGCGATTAATCATGATTAATCGATTTGACAGCCCTAATATTAAACTATAAATTTTTCCTGTGATGCAAATCTGAATTTTCAGCAGCCATTACTCGTCTTCAGTGTCACATGATTTTTCAGAAAACATTTTTAAATGCTGATTTGATGCTCAGGAAACATTTATTATTATTTACATAGTAATTTTTGATCAATTTAATGCATCCTTGGTGAACTCAAGCATTAATTTCCATGGGGAAAAAAATAATAATAATAAAAAGTACAGACAAATTGGTTTTATTTATGGTCTGTTAAATAAATCTGAGAGGGAAAAAAAGAGAAAGAAATTAATATATATTATGCAGCATCAGACTGCAAAATATTCAGTCATTTGCTCATTACAAAAAGGAAATCTACACAGGCGAGTCAGAGTGCTAGTAACGTGTAATTACATCTCTCAGCGGATTAGTCTTGTGTAATGCTCAAGTGGGCCCTTGAAGGATTCAAATATTTAACATTATTGCCCAATTATTCATCTAATCACAAACACGGTGAGACCAGAGTTCAGTTTTGCAATGCCTAACTATAACCCTGGCTATAGTGCATTTCTCAACTTGTATTTGCATTTATGTTACAAATATATTTGTACAAAATACAAGGAGGACAAAAACATACAAAATTTTTCATGGTTTTTTTTTTTTTTTAGTCATTCAGAATCAGAGGATTTTGAGACAAGAAAAGCACTTGCAGAAGAAGATGTAACTGAATAGCACTTCCCTTTTTATTAGTATTTTTTTAGTTAAATAAATGATCTTTTATGGTTATCTATTAATATCAATTAAGATCACTATTACAGCTTTTCTCAATCGATTTGACACATTTCTTCAAACTCAGGTAACTGTTCTCAAAACAGTTAACACAGTGATCTGAATACTTTGTAATTGTCCTAAACAGATTTCACACACACACACACACACACACACACACACACACACACACACACACACACACACACACACACACACACACACACACACAAATTTCATACAAATTACAAATCATGCAAATAATTTTCTCAAAACAATGTGCCCAAATCTCTTAAATGTTTTCACAATAGTTAATACAACTAACCAATACTTTAACATATCTGAAAAAATGTTTTACACAAATCACAAATATGTATATACCATTTGTCCAAACACAACAAACTAAACTCTGTAATTTGTCATTCTATCAAATGAACATGGTATATTTTCAGTTGGCCCTAAACTGATAACTATTTGGTTAATCATACATTCAACACAGGAAATGCAGTTTTCCTAATCATTTACACATTTATCACAATTGCTTTACAGTAATAATTAAAGGGAAAGTGTACAAAGAGCAAGAATGAATTTGCATAATAATAATAATAATAATAATAATAATACAAATAAAAGACATTAAAAAGGGGGGGGGGGTGGTAAAGAAAGGGGTGTAAGTGTGTAAGGTGGTGGAGTGGGCAGAGAAAGGGGTGTCATGAGAGAAAAGAAGAAGAGAGGAACAGGTAGAAAGAGGTGAACAGAGAGGAAGATTTGAGAAAAGAGGAGAGGAGAAGGAAAGGGAGAAGAGATGAGTAGAGAGGAGGGCACTGGTGTAGTGGAAAGAGCAAGAGGAGAAACTGTAAGAAGACATGGACAGAGAGGAAGTGGACAACAGGGTGGAAGGAGAAGGTGAATTTCAAATGAAATCAGAATTACCCTAACTGACCATGTAAAAAATCATGGCCTCTGTATCATGGCCTCTGTTGTACTATGATTGTTGATAGTACAGATATTTAGTCCTCCTGGGACAACTTCAGTTATTTACAGTAAATGTCCAAACATTTTTCAGAATTTAAGTTTGAGATCATTCAGGTGGACAATCAAGATTATTTTGAATGGAACAGGAGCATTGTTGACATGGTGGTCCAGAACAACCTTACCAGTGACAAAGGAAGGGGCCTGTGGAAATGTTGAAACAGGAGCTTTTCAAGCATGGATTCAACCTTCTTACATTTTTTCTCCTATGATGCAAGTGCAGCAAATATGTAGTGTAGATAAAATGCAATGAAATTCTTTTCCAGATATAAATGAAAGGCAAGATCAATAATTCAGGATAATTCATGTACACAGCAAACACACACGTGTGTGTGTGTGTGTGTGTGTGTGTGTGTGTGTGTACCTGTTTTTCTATTCAAACTTACTTTAACCTGAATACACACAGACTCATGGGGACTCGTGTCACGGTGGGGACCTAAATTGAGGTCCCCACGGGTAAAGAAGCTTATAAATCATACAGAATGAAGTTTTTTGAAAATCTAAAAAAGCAAAAAGTCTCCTGTGAGGGCTAAGTTTAGGTGTAGGGTTGGTGCAGGGCAACAGAATGTACGGTCTGTACAGTAGAAAAATCATTACGCCTATGGAAGTCCCCACAAGGATAGCGAAACAAGTGTGTGTGTGTGTGTACCTGTTTTTATATCTCGGTGGGGACTTAAACCTGAATGCACACAGACTCATGGGGACTCGTGTCACGGTGGGGACCTAAATTGAGGTCTTCACGGGTAAACAAGCTAATAAATCACATAGAATGAAGTTTTTTGAGAATCTAAAAATGCAGAAAGTTTCCTGTAAGGGGTAGGTTTAGGTGTAGGGTTGGTGTAGGGCAATAGCACATACAGTTTGTACAGTATAAAAACCATTACGCCTATGAATGTCCCCACAAGGATAGCGAAACAAGTGTGTGTGTGTGTGTGTGCGTGTATTTATATATATATATATACACACACACACACACACACAGTAGTCAACATTTGAAGAGGATCAAAACCTTTCATCAGTTGTTCTATAACCAAAACAATACATAAAAACAAAATAATACATATAAATAGATAGATAGATAGATAGATAGATAGATAGATGGGTATGTATGTATGTATGTATGTATGTATGTATATGTATATATATATATATATATATATATATATATATATACACACACAGGTGCATCTCAATGAATTAGAATGTCGTGGAAAAATTCATTTATTTCACTAACTCAACTCAAATTGTTGTCAAATTTCTGGAAAGTATGTTCATTTACTGTATATGTACTCAGTACTTGATAGGGGCTCCTTTTGCTTTAATTACTGCCTCAATTCGGTGCGGCAAGGAGGTGATCAGTCTGTGGCACTGCTGAGGTGGTATGGAAGCCCAGGTTTCTTTGACAGTGGCCTTCAGCTCATCTGCATTGTTGGGTCTGGTGTCTCTCATCTTCCTCTTGACAATACCCCGTAGATTCTCTATGAGGTTCAGGTCTGGTGAGTTTGCTGGCCAGTCAAGCACACCAACACACCAACACCATGGTCATTTAACCAACTTTTGGTGTTTTTGGCAGTGTGGGCAGGTGCCAAGTCCTGCTGGAAAATGAAATCAGCATCTCCATAAAGCTTGTCAGCAGAAGGAAGCATGAAGTGCTCTAAAATGTCCTGGTAGATGGCTGCGTTGACTGTGGACTTCAGAAAACACAATGGACCAAAACCAGCAGATGAAATGGCAGCCCAATTCATTACTGACTGTGGAAACTTCACACTGGGCTTCAAGCAGCTTGGATTCTGTGCCTCTCCAGTCTTCCTCCAGACTCTGGGACCTTGATTTCCAAATGAAATGCAAAATTTACTTTTATCTGAAAAGAGGACTTTGGACCACTGAGCAACAGTCCAGTTTTTTTCTCCTTAGCCCAGGTAAGATGCTTCTGACATTGTTTCTGTTTCAGAAGTGGCTTGGTAGCCCTTTTCCTGAAGACGTCTGAGCGTGGTGACTCTTGATCACTGACTCCAGCTTCAGTCCACTCCTTGTGAAGCTCTCCCAAGTGTTTGAATCAGCTTTGTTTGACAATATTCTCAAGCTTGTGGTCATCCCTGTTGCTTGTACACCTTTTCCTACCCCATTTCTTCCTTCCAGTCAACTTTTCACTTAATATGCTTTGATACAGCACTCTGTGAACAGCCAACCATTCAGTAATGACCTTCTGTGACTTACCCTCTTTGTGGAGGGTGTCAATGATTGTCTTCTGGACAACTGTCAGATCAACAGTCTTCCCCATGATTGTATAGGCTATTGTGTAACCATTTTGAAGGTTCAGGAAACCATCACAGGTGTTTTGAGTTGATTAGCTGATTGGCATGTCACCATATTCTAATTTGTTGAGATAGTGAATTGGTGGGTTTTGTTAAATGTGAGCCAAAATCATCACAATTAAAAGAACCAAAGACTTAAACTACTTCAGTCTGTGTGCATTGAATTTATTTAATACACAAGTTTCACAATTTGAGTTGAGTTAGTGAAATAAATTAACTTTTCCATGACATTCTAATTCATTGAGATGCACCTGTATATATATATATATATATATATATATATATCCACCAATGTGCTGCAAAAGACTGATCTGTAGTTATCAGAAAAGTTTGTTTGCAGTTCTTGCTGTTAAAGGTGGCATTTTAAGTTTAAAGGGCCAATTACTTTTTCGGATGGGTGATAGGAGTTGGAGAACGTCTTGGTTACGTATGTAACCCTCGTTCCCTGAAGGAGGGAATGTAGACGTCACGTCGGATGACCGACGAAATTGGGATCTCGCCAGAGAGACCAATCCACTTCGAGTGTAACTAAACGAGCCAATGGACATTGGCATGCGATTATTGCATCCAGCTGCCGCTGATCACAGCGTGAGTATAAGAGGCAGCAGATGCACCGCATTAATTCATGCTTTCGCTGAGGAGCCGAGCTGGTGACCCGGCAGCTCAGCAGTGGTACAGCGACTGTGGCGACGGGACGTGACGTCTCCGTTCCCTCCTTCAGGGAACGAGGGTTACATACGTAACTGAGACGTTCCCTTTTCAGTCGGTCACTCCGAGTCACGTCGGATGACCGACGAAATTGGGATCCCTACCAAAGCGCCACAGGAGCTGCCCCTTCCAGTGCCCTGTGTAGGCCTCCTGATCCTTCCTATAAGGCAGGGCATCCTATTCCTGTTCCTTGAGCATCCCAAATAGTATGACTAGGATAACACTGGGAAGCGTGCCCTTCCGCTTGGAAGAGGCACACTGCGGATTCACCTCCTCCCAGAGGGGGTTAAGTGACATTTAGACATGTGAAGTAACCCCGTAGGGCCCTATTGCACATGGAAGTCTCTGAGATGGCTTAGGCTGCATCATTAGAGACGGCAGAACATGGTCTGCCAGGGGAAACACGGCTCTAATAAGCATACCGTGGAGTACACATATGGGATCCTAGCAGGGTCTCTCATATGGGCACTAGCCTTACATCAGATTTCAAAAATTCATTGGCTGAAAGGCCTAGCACCGGACACTCCGCCACGTCCGGACGCCGGAGTGCTGGACTCGACAGGGTTTGCCTGGTTAAGGAACTCTCTGGAGAATTAGGCGTAAGAACGCTGCAAGCCGACTCTGAGCCGGGCCTCTCAGTGCCACAACCCGTTTGAGGTGAGAACACAGGAGGAAACCGGTTCGACACGTAGGCTATAAAACCTAGCGAACGTGTTGGGAGTCGCCCAACCCGCAGCTCTACAGATGTCTGCTAGCGAGGCACCACGAGCCAGCGCCCAGGACGATGCGACACCCTTAGTGGAGTGAGCACGCAACCTGAGCGGGCAGGGCACACCTTGTGCTTCGTAGGCCAAGGTGATGGCATCCACTATCCAGTGGGCCATCCTCTGCTTGGAGACAGCCTTCCCCTTCTGCTGTCCTCCGTAACAGACAGAGAGCTGTTCTGAGGTCCTGAAGCTCTGAGTTCTATCCACGTACTGATGCAGTGTGCGTACAGGACAGAGCAAAGCTAGGGCTGGGTCTGCCTCCTCCAGGGGCAGCGCTTCACTCCCTGGTCCCTGAAGGGAGTGGTAGGAACCTTGGGCACATAGCCGGGCCGGGGCCTCAGTGTTGCACTGGAGTCAGCCGGCCCAAACTCAAGGCACGACTCGTCGACCGAAAATGCCTGCAGGTCCCCCACCCTCTTGATTGAGGCCAACGCAGTCAGGAGTAGGGTTTTCATAGAGAGAAACTTCAACTCGACTGACTGCAATGGCTCAAAGGGGGCAGTTTGTAGGGCTCTTAGCACCAATGCCAAATCCCAAGAGGGTAGGGAGGGAGGCCTAGGAGGATTTAACCTCTTGGCCCCCCTAAGAAACCTGACGACCAGATCGTGCTTCCCCACCGACCTCCCCTCTATGGGGTCGTGGTGGGCAGAAATAGCAGCAACATACACCTTAAGGGTGGAGGGGGACAGCCTACGCTCCAGCCCTTGTTGCAAAAAGGAAAGCACGGCTCTGATCGAACATCTCCGGGGTCCTCGTGGTAAGAAGAACACCATTTAGATGAACAGGTTCCACTTCAGCGCATAGGCCCGTCTTGTGGACGGTGCTCGTGCTGAAGCGATAGTGAGGGCAGGTCACCTAGAACCTCCGCGTCCCATCCAGGGACCACACATGAAGTTTCCACAAGTCTGGACACGGGTGCCAGAGGGTGCCCTGTCTCTGAGAAAGCAGATCCTTCCTCAGAGGAATCGGCCAGGGAGGGGCTGTCGCGTGGAGCATGAGTTCCGGGAACCAGGTCCTGTTGGACCAATATGGAGTCACTAGCAGGACCTGCTCCTCGTCCTCCCTGATCTCGCACAGTATCAGCTGTGTGCCAGTGCATCCGTGCCGAGCGTTGCCTCGGATAGGGAGTAGAACCACTGGCAGTGGGCAGTTTCCGGAGATGCAAACAGGTCTACCTGAGCAACTCCGAACCGACTCCAAATCAGCTGAACCACCTGGGGATGGAGTCTCCCCTCCACAGGAAGTGCCGCTCGAGACAGCTCGTCGGCCGCCTGATTGAACACTCCTGGGATGTGGATGGCACGAAGGGACCTCAGATGTTTCTGACTCCAGAGGAGGAGGTGGCGGGTGAGTTGCGACATGCGACAGGAGCGTAAACCGCCTTGCCGGTTGATATACGCAACGGTCGCAGTGTTGTCCATACGGACCAGAACGTCCCTGCCCCGAAGGCGCCCTCTGAAGGGCAGCTCAGGGCAAGGCGTACTGCCAGCAACTCGAGGCAAATTATATGCCAACACAGTTGAGGACCTGTCCAAACCCCTGAGACTGCGTGCCCATTGTATGTGGCACCCCAGCCGGTGGCCGAGGCATTCGTGAATACCACAGCATGCCTGGATACCTGCTCCAGGGGCATCCTGCCCAAAGGAATGAAGGATCTGACCACGGGCTGAAGGTTTTGATGCAGGCCGGTGTAATCTGAACCCGGTGAGTACCGCGTTTCCACGCCCACCTCGGGATTTGGCCATGGAGCCAGTGCTGAAGCGGTCTCATACGGAGCAGACCGAGCGGAATTATGGCCGCAGTTGCAGCTATACGCCCCAGGAGCCTCTGAAAGAGTTTCAGTGGGACCGCTGTCCTGCCTGATAAAAGTCTTGAGGCAGTTCAGCACCGACTGAGCATGTTCCTGGGTGAGGCGTGTTGTCTGGTTGACCGAATCCAACTCCATGCCGAGAAAAGAGATCCTCTGCGTTGGCACGAGTTTGCTCTTTTCCCAATTGACCCGAAGGCCCAACTGGCTGAGGTGCCTGAGCACCAGGTCCCTGTGTGCGCACAACTGCTCTCGAGACTGTGCGAGTATAAGCCAGTCGTCGAGGTAGTTGAGGATGCGCAAGCCCTGTTCTCTCAGGGGAACAAGGGCCGCCTCTGCGACTTTGGTGAAGACGCAAGGCGAAAGGGACAGCCCGAAGGGCAGGACCTTGTACTGATATGCCCGACCCTCGAACGCAAATCGCAGGAATGGCCTGTGTCACGGGAGGATCGAGACATGAAAGTACGTGTCCTTCAGGTCGATCACTGCAAACCAATCTAGGGGACGGACGCACCCAAAAATGCGTTTCTGCATCAACATCTTGACCGGCATCTTGTGAAGTGCACGGTTTAAAACTCGCAGATCCAAGATCGGTTGTAACCCACCTCTTTTCTTGGGCACAATGAAGTAAGGGCTGTAAAACCCGACCTCATATCGGTTGGAGGGACCGGCTCTATCGCGTCCTTTGCCAGCAGGACTGCAATTTCCGTGCGCAAGATAGGGGCATCGACGGCCTTGAGTGAAGTGAACTAGATGCCCCTGAACTTGGGGGGACACTGGGCGAACTGAATTGCATAGCCGAGTCTGATGGTCCGCAGGAGCCACCGAGACGGACTGGGGAGCGCTAGCCAGGCTCCGAGAGACCGTACCAGCGGGACCAACGGGGCCACCGACGTACCCGCAGTGGGGCAGCGAGGTGGAACACAGGGTCCGGCCCCAGGGACTTACCTGATTCCTCCTCATGTGGGAGGAGACACAGGAACCCGGCTTGAGGCTTGTGACAGCCCGGCATGTGACGACTTGAAGCGGGGACTGGAGTGCTACCGCCCTTACCTGGTTCCACGAATGGGCAGGAGGGGTGCTCTTGGGCAACCACCCGCTGCCTGGTGGCGAGAGAGGAGGAGGGAAGTGATCCTGTGATGCACGGTTCACCGCTCTCCTCCTCTTGAGACCCAGAGATTGAGGAAACCGCTATTTTACTGATGTTTTGGGTACCGCTGGCTGCTGGGTCAGCGGCAAAACAAAAACAAAATGAAACAAAAGATTCTCCACCTGGCCCTCCTCCGGGGGAGGGAGTGGTGCAGTCACCATCTCCCGACAAGCAGTCTCCTCTATCTCTGGGTCGCCCGTCTCAAGGCCTCTTGCACTTGCGCTTGCCACCAGGTTTGGCGGGGGCCTGGACGGGATGGGCTTCCTGTCTGCAACCGGCTCCACGATGCTGCCTGGTGGAAGGCTGCTGCGGCTGCGCAGGAGAGGGGGCGGCCGCAGGGGGGCGCCCACGGCGACGAGCAGGCTGAGGGGCTGTGGCCAGAGTGGAAGCAGCAGGTTTCCTCCGGCGCGTGATGTGTTTGATCGCCTCAGTCTGGGGATACCCGTATACCCCAAAGCGGCCCCACCATCGAGGGTGGTGAGAGCGGAGGAGCCACAAGATTTGTTTTGGGCAGTGAAAGGTGCCTTCCACGATCTTGTAAGCTCCTCATGCACTTCCAGAAAGAATGGGACCGGAGACCACTCGTCCAGCCTCGAAGGATCTGGACGCGGTGGAGGATTCCACATGAGCCCGACATTCTCGGCGGCCCGGGAAACAACGCTACCACCCCCGAAGGGGGCAACACAGCTGGGTCATCATCCCCGGAGAGAGAGGGCACGTCCTCCGATGCAGTGACCGACATCTGGTCGTCAGAGGGGGCACCGAAGGAAACGCGTGGTGCACCCGTTCAGCAAAGCGCCCAGCACGCTCCTTCGGCCGCTCCACCGGCTGCGGAGTGCTTGAGTTGAGGGGTGAGGAGCTCCACTTGGGGAAGCCCTCACCGTAATCCTCAAATCACCTCTGACTCCACCGGATCCAGCGGCGCGCACGCCGGATCGCGGCAGAGGCAGAGGGACTCCGCCATGTTTGACATAGCGGAGTCTATTACGCAACTCCGAGATGGTCATGTCCCCACAAGAAGAACATGAACCTTCCACGAAAGCCTCCTCAATGTGCTGAATGCCCCGACACGTGAGGCAGCAATCGTGACCGTCCTGAGGCGCCAGGAAACGACCACACCCAGAAACGCACGGGTGATAAGACATCTTTAAAAAGACGCAATCGTGTTACTTTTTTAGAGAAATTGCTCTTTTTAGAGAAATGCTGTTTTAGTGCTGAAGCACGCAGAGGAGCTGGCCACCGCACACTCCTAGTGTGGCTGTCAGCAGGAAGACGATCTTTCTCTCCCGGACACCGTGACCACCGCTGCTGTGCCATAACGCCCGTACTCGTCTAGCAGAACACTCTCTAGGAAAGGGAGAGCAGTAGCTTCAACCACTACCGCTCAGCTCCGAAGTGAAAGGATGAATTAATGCGGTGCATCTGCTGCCTCTTATACTCACGCTGTGATCAGCGGCAGCTGGATGCAATAATCGCATGCCAATGTCCATTGGCTCGTTTAGTTACACTAGAAGTGGATTGGTCTCTCTGGCGAGATCCCAATTTCGTCAGTCATCCGACGTGCCTCAGAGTGACCAACTGAAAGGGGAACTATTTTTTACATTTTTACAACAATTTTTTTTTTGTTTTTTTTTTTGTTTAGATATACACAGTATATATAAAACAAAACTCCCTGTTGAAGAATTGCAATAAACGTATTTTCATTAGTGTTTTTGTGCATCTACAGCTGACTATGTTTTATAATCATTAGAGAACAAACCTATAGATTTGATGTTAATATTTACTTTTAATAAACGCATTACTAGAAAAAATTGCAGTGCTTCATTTTGCAGTAAAGTTGAACTGTTTGGTTAACATAATTTTGTGTTTGGATGGCTGTGCTAATTGTTTTGAGAACAAGTACATTGCATTGGAGAAAAGTGTCAAATCGATTGAGAAAAACTGGAAATGTCAATTAAAAGACATGCAGTGCAATAAACAGATCATGTTTTAGGTTTGACATTGACCTGAAAGCACAACATCCACTAGCGGACATGTCAGAAGTAATTCATGAGTCATACTGTGTCTAGACAGACTCTCCCCACTTGAGCATCAATATCCACATTTGAAGACCAAAACAGCTCATTAACGTCTCAACAGATTACTTCTTTTTTCAGAGTATCACTAAAATAGACATTATTGCAATGCAAAAATAAGATATTAGGCTACTCATTTTGTTTTGTTCTGCCTATATTCTACAGACTAATTTATTGCCAAACTAGAAACTAAACTGCAGTCTCCATTTCTTTACATTGAACTCATTTGCTTACTGATTGTCCCAAAAACATAGAGACATTCTCTAAAAATTGGTCATTTTACTTGCTAATCCTTTTATTTGAACTAGCCTATAACAAACTGTAATTATGACATAAATCGAATTTGACGTAAAATTCATATTTGTGATATAAAAATTCAAACTCTGCATAAAAGTTGTAATTATGAGATACAACTTGTTTTCTGACAAACTTTTTCATGTAATATTTACTACTATTATGATTTAGTATCTCAGAATTTAGATTTTTTTTTTTATCATTATGTTTCATAATTATGATTTACCATAACATGAGCTTCCACAAGCTAGTCATGGTTAAACAAAAGAAAAAAAAAAAAAAAAGAGTGAAAGCAATGTAGTTAATTTTGACAAAATTGTGATGTACCTATACAAACCTGTCTAGTAAGTCACATTTCAGGACTTTAACCATGAAGTTTCAAACTTTTAATCAATTAAAAGTCCTACTAAATAAATCTACTTTATATGACTATAATCATTATATTAGGCTATTATTATTATTACTACACTGTATAAATAATACAAATGATTTCACTTACGCTGGGGCTCCAGTACATGGAGGGCCGGTTGAATGCTCCATACAGCCAAGCTGCCAGCCTTACTCACACCTTTCTCATACATCCCACACACAGAGTTTATAATGGGATGAGACTGCTTCGTATGGATGTATGTCTTCTCAATGGATTCCAGAGCGGCACTGACAGATCGAAGATTGCGGATTCGAAGAAGTACATTCTGCAAGGAAAAACATGTCACAACTCTGAACAATAAAGTTTCTTTTTTAGTTTTCTAAAGTGAATAGGTATTAGTAATATCTTTAAATAACCTATATAACTGGTGTGGACACTGATAAACAGCACTGACCCTCAAAATGAACAAATGTATTCAAAAAAAACAAAAAAAAAAACAGCGCAAGACAATAAAGCTAAAAATGAAAAACTGAGCTGTCAGCAGGAGGACACCAACTGACACACTCTGAAACATCACCTGTTCCTTCAAAACTTCACCGGTGTCTTTTTTTTCAGACGCCATCACCAATAGCCTTCAGTCATCTGCTGAAATATGTGGAGAGAAACTTTAGCTGGTCTAATCCCACATTTAGACAAATATCTCGTGACAGAATTACTATGAGTAGCCTACTGCTGCATTCTTAAACATGAGCAAGTCTAGTAATCTCAGTAAAGATCAGTAGCCTATATTCTGGACTGTCATCAATAAATAAAAGTAGTTTGAAATGACGTACACTAACACTGGCAACCTTGTCATTATTTCAAAATCTCTCCCTAAATTACGTAAATGTGTTTTTTTCTGGCTAGCTAATTCCAAAGACTGTGTTTGCCACAACATGCAGTACTATACATGTTCAACAGATTATAAACGTTTCTTAACCGTAGAACCATAACTTTTGCTGCCTGACTGAGAGTTCATCCTGCTCATCCTGATGAAAAAAGGTCTAAAAATTTACAGTTAACTGTTGACGACTTACAGACCAGCCTGGCCAGCAAACCATCTTAAATGTTGTTTTTTGTCTGTTTTAAGCATGGCAGACAGTGCATGGTCTAATTTGATAGTGGCTTTCAGCTATATTTCTGAAATGCTCTTATGAGACAGTGAAGCGACATTTCACGTAAGCATGCAGCATGTTGCTTAAAGTTTAAGTTACCAGGTTAATAGGCCTACTAACTATTCCTCAACGGTGTTTCACTTTCACTCATGTTGTCCGCTGCAATCAGTTTAGTGATGTAATAACATCTACAACCACTAGATGTTAGTGTTCTACAAGCACCTGTTACTTTAGCCATATAATTATCGCCAGTAGATGTCAGAATTTGTCCAGCTCTAGTTACTTTAATACTCAGACTGAACATCTGAGAATCTGAGATTTTTCTATTTTAGCTTTCGACTTAGACTTTTTCCTATTCACAAAAAGAAGAGACGTGTGCATGTGTGACTGATATCTTGTGTATTCATAGCAGTGCTATCTCGGTATCATTGATGCACTTACAGTTTTTGTTAATATTTTGAATTTTATTTTATTTTATATTTTCATTAAAGTAATTTTATTGTGTTTTTGTCATTTTTATTATTATTTTTTTATTTGTCTATAAATTTTATTTAGTAGCTACATATTATTTAGTTTCAGCTATTTTAAGTTAAATTAAATGAAAATGCTTATTTTTTTATTGTGTTTTTAGTAATGGAAATGTTTTTTTTTTTATTATTATTATTATTTTTTTTTTATGGTTCTAGTTTTATTTAACAATAATAACCATGATTCAGTGTGTATCCAATTGAAATATATTGTCATACCATGCTGATATTCAGTACAACTCTTGTTTCTCTTCAAGCTGAATTATACTGAGGTTCTTTATTATTTAAGAGCATTATTTAAGGACGTTATCAAAACTATCCTTTTAGTTCAGCTCAATAATATTCAAACGCACTATAAGATGAATACAGCTATACAAAAACCTCTCAGTATGATTCTATTTGGTAATTACGACTCACTTCATTTTTGGGATGACTTTGAAAGGAAAAGGGCTTTGATTTTTTTTTTTTTTTCTTTTCAATAGGGATCACTAATTGACCTTTAAGGATTATGGTAGCTCATGCACAGCACATGCTGAAATTACATTGGATATCATTGTTTGGATAAAGGCTCAGCTGTATTAGACAGGCTGAATAAAAAGCTTCTCTATAACCTTGAGATAATTTTATTAGTTTATTCATTGCCTGTAATGAATTTATGTCTATTCTACCTAAATGGAGATGGATCCAGGTAAAAATGTAATTTCCATCATGCCAACTAAATCATTGTCATTTGCATTTCATGGACACATCTTGACAGAGTGCTTGCGCTGACAATAGACTCCGTGTGTTTCTCTCTCAATGATGTGAATCCAGCTGTCTATGTTCATAATAGCGTCTGAAATGTATTTACAGTCCTTGGAAGGATCAGCCACATTGAGAGCTGCAAGATGTTACAGATTTTTGCTGATAATGACAGATGTATATTATGAGTCCGATATAATCAATAGTGATACCAAAACTGATAAAGTCGCGTCAAAATCACTAAAGAAAACGAGATAAAATAATTCACAAGAAAATGATCCTCAAAGCTGTTGTGGAACCACAAACACTCACTAAGGAGTTTACCATAGAGGCTCAAACCAATAAAGATACACAAAACAACAAAAACCAAAGAAGAGGTGGAGATCAAAGGAAGAAAATTTTTTTTGTCATACCGCAGGGATGAAAAATAGATAGGAAGACAAGAATTAAGGATGATCGTTTCAAAGAGATCCAGAAACTGCTGTGTTATGCATCTTAGTCAGCTTTTATGCTGATCTGTTGTACCACAAGAGATTTTAAAAGTAGCATTAAAATCAAAACTGACTATATACACACATTATACACTGCTTTTAATACCTTTATTCCACAGGGATGCATTAAATTGATCAAAAGTAACAGTATATATAGACTTTTACACTGTTACGAAATATTAAATCAAATAAATGCTGTTCTTTTAAACTTTCTATTCTTCAAAGAATCCTGAACACAACTGTTTTCAACAAATAATAGCAATATTTTTTGAGCACCAAATCATGTGACAATGAAGACTGAAGTAATTCAGCTTTTCATCACAGGAATACATAACTTTAAAATATATGTATATTTAAAAAAAAACAAACAACAACAACAAATAAAAAAGTTATCTTAAATTGTAACATTATTTCACAACATTACTGATTTTACTGTATGTTTTTACATACAGTGGGTATGGAAAGTATTCAGACCCCCTTAAATTTTTCACTCTTTGTTATATTGCAGCCATTTGCTAAAATCATTTAAGTTCATTTTTTTTCCTCAATGTACACACAGCACCCCATATTGACAGAAAAACACAGAATTGTTGACATTTTTGCAGATTTATTAAAAAAGAAAAACTGAAATATCACATGGTCCTAAGTATTCAGACCCTTTGCTCAGGATTTAGTAGAAGCACCCTTTTGATCTAATACAGCCATGAGTCTTTTTGGGAAAGATGCAACAAGTTTATCACACCTGGATTTGGGGATCCTCTGCCATTCCTCCTTGCAGATCCTCTCCAGTTCTGTCAGGTTGGATGGTAAACGTTGGTGGACAGCCATTTTTAGGTCTCTCCAGAGATGCTCAATTGGGTTTAAGTCAGGGCTCTGGCTGGGCCATTCAAGAACAGTCACAGAGTTGTTGTGAAGCCACTCCTTCGTTATTTTAGCTGTGTGCTTAGGGTCATTGTCTTGTTGGAAGGTAAACCTTCGGCCCAGTCTGAGGTCCTGAGCACTCTGGAGAAGGTTTTCGTCCAGGATATCCCTGTACTTGGCCGCATTCATCTTTCCCTCGATTGCAACCAGTCGTCCTGTCCCTGCAGCTGAAAAACACCCCCACAGCATGATGCTGCCACCACCATGCTTCACTGTTGGGACTGTATTGGACAGGTGATGAGCAGTGCCTGGTTTTCTCCACACATACCGCTTAGAATTAAGGCCAAAAAGTTCTATCTTGGTCTCATCAGACCAGAGAATCTTATTTCTCACCATCTTGGAGTCCTTCATGCAGGCTTTCATGTGTCTTGCACTGAGGAGAGGCTTCCGTCGGGCCACTCTGCCATAAAGCCCCGACTGGTGGAGGGCTGCAGTGATGGTTGACTTTCTACAACTTTCTCCCATCTCCCAACTGCATCTCTGGAGCTCAGCCACAGTGATCTTTGGGTTCTTCTTTACCTCTCTCACCAAGGCTCTTCTCCCCCCGATAGCTCAGTTTGGCCAGATGGCCAGCTCTAGGAAGGGTTCTGGTCGTCCCAAACATCTTCCATTTAAGGATTATGGAGGCCACTGTGCTCTTAGGAACCTTAAGTGCAGCAGAAATTTTTTTGTAACCTTGGCCAGATCTGTGCCTTGCCACAATTCTGTCTCTGAGCTCTTCAGGCAGTTCCTTTGACCTCATGATTCTCATTTGCTCTGACATGCACTGTGAGCTGTAAGGTCTTATATAGACAGGTGTGTGGCTTTTCTAATCAAGTCCAATCAGTATATTCAAACACAGCTGGACTCAAATGAAGGTGTAGAACCATCTCAAGGATGATCAGAAGAAATGGACAGCACCTGAGTTAAATATATGAGTGTCACAGCAAAGTGATATGTGACCATGTGATATTTGGTTGTTATAACAAAGAGTGAAAAATTTAAGGGGGTCTGAATACTTTCCGTACCCACTGTACATGATATGGATACAATGTTAGAATCGAATGTAGCTATACTATATCAAGGTCAATCTGCCCATCCCTAACAGCAGCCCATAAGTTTATTCCTGTGATGGAAATGTGTATTTATTTCTATCACAGGAACACTCGTACATGTATACATACAGTACTTGGCAATAAACGTGAATCTGATTCTGATTCTGAAATTATTGGTCATCAGAATGCTCATTTGAAGAAAACATAATAAACAGTAGCCTTTTGTTTTGTCTTTATCGACTGAATGTGTCCTGTGCTTCAGTAAAGCACATAAAAATATTTAAAACGTACATACAAAGAAATCTTCACACACACTCACACACAGACTCCTCTGTCATTATCCCTCTTCTAAAAGGTGTTCATCATGAACTATTATTAACACTATTGCAAGCAGAAATCTTTACTCCAGTAATTTAAGTGGTGTTCTAAATCCATTAGTGTAAATGTACCCACCTCTATTTGCCACTTCCAATTAAGTCACTGAACACTATTCATGTTTTCTCAACCATGAGCTGGATCTAAACGGTGTATTCCAACAGCAAGATACTTAAATATAAAAACCCTATAAAACCTTTACAATAGCCATAGAGGACAAAAAACACTTACAAAATAGTTAATTTAACCATAAAAGGCTGCTGTAAATCAAAATATGGTAACAATTATATTACAAACATACAGCTTTTCACTTCACAAGACATTAATTGATGGACTGGAGTCCTGTGGATTACTTGTGATGTTTTTATCAGCTATCCGGACTCCTATTCTGACGGCACCCATTCACTAGAGGATCCATTGGTGAGCAAGTGATGTAATGATACATTTCTCCAAATACGTTCTTATGAACAAACAAAATCATCTACATCTTGGGATGGCCTGAGTGTAATTTTTTTTTTTCCAAATTGAAGCTTTTTGATGATTGATGTCATTGCGGTGAGAATCTGCAATGTTTAGTGTTTGCCTGTCAATGCAGTTACTAGTTCTCCATGGATATATGAATGTATAGAAGAAAAAAAAAAACTTTCCCTGGAAAATATGAGTCACAGCTGCAGTCAAAGAGAGTTAATCTGATGATCAAATCTGCAAGCCTATTAATAGAGCAGTATGCCATTGAATAATAATGAAGCTAATATATACTGTCTCCCTGCAGCAAATTCCCCCCAAGCTTGCTTCCCACGAGCGCAGAGAGCTGATGTGACTCACTAAACTCCTGTATACATCCTCTGAAGCTCTTGTGAAGTGAACACAGCAGGGGCTAAGAGGTGCCATCCTGCTTCTGTCTCACATCTTAATACTGACAGCAACTGGAGAATCGTCTCGTGGTATGATTGATGCACACACTCATATCAACTGACATATCAGGAATCTTGCACTGCAATTATCATTTATTCTTTTTTGTTAACAACTTTTCAATTATCATTTATTCTGAGTAGGGATGGGAATCATAAAGAACTGAATGATTCCAGTGTTTTAACTGTTCCATTACCTCAGTCAGTCCGTGTCGGCCACAACACCTCGAGCACTACCACACTGAGCACTGGTGCCCCACAAGGCTGTGTGCTCAGCCCGCTGCTCTTCACGCTGCTGACCCATGACTGCACTGCCAAGTCCAGCTCCAACCACATCATCAAGTTCGCTGATGACACAACAGTGGTAGGTCTCATCAGCAACAACGATGAAATGCACTACAGAGAGGAAGTGGCACAGCTGGCTGAATGGTGTGGCACTAACAACCTGTACCTCAATGTGGGGAAGACAAAAGAGGTTGTGATGGACTTCAGGAGAAACTCCGTTGACCACCCCCCACTGACCATCGACAGCACGACTGTGGAGAGAGTCAGCAGCACTAAATTCCTGGGGGTGCACATCATAGAGGATCTCACCTGGACCATCAACACCATGTCACTCTCCAAGAAGGCACAACAGCACCTACACTTTCTCCGCCGGCTGAAAAGAGCAAGTCTCCCTCCACCCATCCTCACCACTTTCTACAGGGGCACCATTGAGAGTGTGCTGACCAGCTGCATCACTGTCTGGTACGGGAACTATACTGCAGCAGACCGCAAGACCCTCCAGCAGACAGTGAACACAGCTGCAAAGATCATCGGTGCCCCTCTCCCCTCCATCCTTACACAATGCTCCAGCAAAGCCAACAGTATCGTGAAGGACTCCATCCATCCCTCCCACAGTCTCTTCCAGCTCCTACCATCAGGAAGACGGTAACGGAGCATCAGAGTCCGCTCTGCCAGACTGCTCAACAGCTTTTTCCCCCAGGCTGTGAGAGCCCTGAACTCAAATCACCACGCCCCTCTCTGAAACCCCATACAAACCCCCTACCTCCTGAAACATGGACCATCTCACAATAGTTTGTATAGTTTGTGTTTTTCAAGCAACTTGGGCTATGAGGTTCTCCACCCTTCCTCCAGACTCTAGGACCTTGGTTTCCAAATGAAATACAAAACTTGCTCTCATCTGAAAAGAGGACTTTGGACCACTGGGCAACAGTCCAGTTCTTCTTCTCCTTAGCCCAGGTAAGACGCCTCTGACGTTGTCTGTGGTTCAGGAGTGGCTTAACAAGAGGAATACGACAACTGTAGCCAAATTTCTTGACACGTCTGTGTGTGGTGGCTCTTGATGCCTTGACCCCAGCCTCAGTCCATTCCTTGTGCAGTTCACCCAAATTCTTGAATCGATTTTGTTTGACTATCCTCATAATTGGTGGGTTTTGTTAAATGTGAGCCAAAATCATCACAATTAAAAGAACCAAAGACTTAAACTACTTCAGTCTGTGTGCATTGAATTTATTTAATAGACAAGTTTCACAATTTGAGTTGAATTACTGAAATAAACGAACTTTTCCACGACATTCTAATTTATTGAGATGCACCTGTATATATGTTCATATTTAGATTTTTATTTATGTATATGTTAATTTTAATATTAATATAGAACGAAAGTTGTTTTTTTTTTTTTTGAGCAACTGGGATGGTGCCCCCCTGGGAGTTGGCGCCCTAGGCAAACTGCACTGGGAGCGGCGGTACTGGATTCAGTTATTTCAAAAGGTCTTACAACAGCACAATAAACAAAACCAACAATGACACTGGCCAAATACATAAATATAGTAAGCAATGGGATAAAAACGACAGATCATTTCTATGTTTTGCCACAAAATTACATTTTATTATGTACATAAAGCACATACTATATTTCTCCCGCTCTCTCTCCCTCACAGACACACACAGTTTACACACATGAAAACATATGAGCTAATGTTGTTAGCGCTGCTCTGACGACTTTGTCAGTAAATAGTTTAGCAACTTAAAAGTACATGACATTTCTCACAAGTGAAGCGAGGTAACAACGACACTGTTCGTGAGGAAAATGAACTTAAATTTTCACTAGTAGGGACGCTGCTGCCAGACACTGATGAGAGACAGACTCAGAGAGGTAGGCTAATTCACACACGTTCAATCTCTCTTTCTCTCTTTCTCTCTCTCTCTCTCTCTCTCTCATAATGTTATTAGCTGCATTTGTCTATTATCAACAGATCAAAATGACATTCTAAAACGGATAGTTCCGGTCCTTGATTCTGATTGGTTGAGCCACGTTTGAAGCCGTTGTAAATTACACTACAAACCTACACCTTTGTTTACTTTGTATGTTGCTGGGCAACCACTTTCTTCCATCCATAGGTTCTAGGGATGTGTATCTCAATAACTGAGGCCGATGCGATATGCATCTCGATGCATAGCCAATGATACAATACATTGAAGATACATATGAAGCAGCTAGCGATGTGATGTGATACGATTCACCCCTGTTACGATGCAGTGCGATTCGATTTCGATTCGATTTGATTCAACACAATGCGATTCGATGCAATACGATGTAATTGAAAAAATACGATCGCTTTTATTTCTTTGGTTCAGACAGACAGCAAATCATAAATTAACTTATGTGTCTTCTGACTTCTAACCCCTCGAGGCCTGTTTCATAAAACAAGTTTACCAAATGGGCCAGGCTTATTTCAGTTAGTCTGACTCACTGTCAAATAATTAGGTTCCATAAAGCAAATTTAACAAAGATCAACCTCAGTCACTGTGACAACTTATGCTGGAAAGCTAACCTGGTTCAGGGCAGGCAAACTGTCAGGCTAAGCTGAGCTCACTGACCAATAGGAATGCAATGATGCAATTACCATTGACTCTCTCACATACTAGCCTTTCTCTCTGGTTTTGTAACAGCTGTACCTTTTAAAGTTAGAACAGATAGCATTAGAACATTACAATCTAACATTGCTCTTTAAAGCATTAACAATCACTAAACTAAATGTTAAAATCACTAAATTAAAACTACATTTTAACTGCTAAAAGAAACACACATTAACTCATCTGAGCTTAGTAATTAGGACTGTTTTAGCTTACATTTTATTTACCCATTACAATAGTCCTTTACAGTTACTGCTATCATAAAATTTGACTCAGAATTATTGCGCTCCGTCTGTTTAGCGCGCATGCGCGCAGCAGCATAAGCCTCGCCCACTCCTGAGAGCAAAATGGATATATTTGCATGACTTTCAAACATTTACAGATGAAAAATATACTCGTGACATGTCAGTTATGCACTGAGGAAAACAAAACGTCTCAAATGCATTAAACAGCACATATATATTCGCTGTTTGCCATGGTGGATCAATTTGATCCATGATCGACATTAAAGGCTGCTTAAGAATAAGCGTGCGCTTGAGTTAGATTGTGTGAACTTAGATTGTTACGATTATTACCTATTTAGCCCCGTTTGATTTGTTAGGTTATTTCAAGTCAGGTTTTGGATTTAATCCCTGCTTTTCCTCAGGTCTCCGTAGTGTTGTTGTGATAGGTCATATTGACCCTTTTCATGTTAGTAAACATTGTGACATTTTTCTGTGGGCGGAGCTTGGGTGGTGGCAGAAAGATTCCACTGACCGCTTCACTAACGCCAAAGTCTCTTTAAGACAAGTCATGTCACTCGGCGGCCATCTTTGAAACGCCTCTCAGGCATGCAAGTGCAGCTCCTATCTCTTTGAATGGGGAAACATCAAATTCCCCAAAACTGTTCACTAAGCTTACGATTAAATTTCATATTTGAAATCACCAAAGAAATCTGTCAACAACTGTATCATAAATGTTGTTTCTTTTGCTCAAATAGCGTTATAAAAAGCTTATTTTTCCGGCTAGATCAGCCAGTGCGCATGCGCAGTCCTAAGCGCACGTCTCAGAACGCTGACTGTTTCTATAGCAACCGGGACTTCTAATGGCAGCTGCAGTGACGCACTGACTTTTCCGATTAGCGATTGGCTCTTTTGCTCAGAAGGCGGGGCTTCCTGCGATTGAGCGGCCATATTGAGCGTTGCATTTTTCCCCGTTCAAAAATATACCATGTGACATGTCTTGGGTATTCTATAGTCTTTGCTAACGCTAGCTATGAAGCCTGTTAGCTGTTTTTTTTTTTTTAAAATAACTGGAGAAATCCCGATTTTATCTGCATATGTAAGGTCACTCACTGTCCGGGACCGCGTTATTTGAAAAGGTTAACTTTAACGGACAAAACCAGATTGGCCGACCTGGACTCACTCAAAGGATGGACGATCTGACAGGATTACCTTCGGTTGAGTGACTCACATCTAACATGTAGTAAAGACAAACTCACCGTGTATCTAGTCATGAAGATGTAATATATATTTCAATTTCAGCAGGCAACTATTTTTACAGCTACATTATTATTCCAGCCACAATTACTCATAACAATGTATATACAATTACACATGATTAAACATATAAATCGTCAGTTTGTCGTTTTACACACATGCACACAGACATTATTTCATACACGACATAGTAGTGCGATCCATAAGAAATCTTTAGACGAGCCCACAACAACAAAAGACAATACTTTATTGAACCTTTTCTGATAAGAAGTGTGCACTGCCTGCAAATGCATGCATTTTTGATGATCGTTTCTGTCCAGTCCGCTCGTTTTATCTCGTTTAACCACAGCTGTAGTCAGTTTTTTTGTCTGGCAGTGGCAGCAGGTATGCGTTAAAATTTCATTTTCAATATTTCAAAATTCTGACTTTATTCTCACAATTCCGAGATTATATTCCGAGATTCTCTCTTTTGAGTTATATCCCACACATCTGGCTCGCTTTATTATTATTCCAGCCACAATTACTACACAATTGCTACAAGAGAAACTCAGTTGAATGCTGCAGGAACTATAGGGCTTTAACTGGGAAAAAAAGTGCAAATGCTTAACATGAAAAAGACAACTAAGAACTAATGCATTGCTGAATGAATTGCATGTATGATGCCTCATATTGCATCATTATTTTATCTTTTTTTATTATACCATTTCCAGCAGTCTGTTTCCACTCTTCATTATGTCACAATTCATATTTTCAGCAGGTTGTAACCCTCTCCTTGGAGATAATGACAAAGAATGGTGTATGGAATTTTTTATAGTTCACCTCATGGTCAGCAGAACTAATCAGAAATGCTAGGCATTTTTCTCATTGTTAAAGCTATTTACACACAAAGATTTGTGCATCACACATGCAGTTTAACCGAGGTGAATATGAATGCATCTTTCACCTCCACACGCACTCGAGCTAATAAACGCTTGTGTCATTCGTTTGTTTCCTAGAAATTTAGGAAAGTTCACCAGAGAATACTAGAGAATGGAATGTAGTGAAGCTCTGAGAACTTCAAATAAAGAAAAACAAAATACAGAGTTCTGCCATGAAAATTTAGACGGCCCAGTCCGATAGGTCTAACTGAATCTGACCTAATGACATCATTATCACATGGCACAACTGATTGGTTTTCTCCTGTATCAGTAGCCTATGAGCTCACTGCTCAATATTCAAATACCTGGCTTTTGTTTGTTGTAGCAGTTAGCAGCGCACTTCAGAAACCCTCCACCTTCCCCAGCTCCACCTGTATAGATCTGCTACAAGGTGATTCATGTATGCTATATGGAGGTGATTCATGTATGCTATATGGGGGTTATTCATATGCGTTATATGTGCAGCAGCAGTATTTACTTTTTTTTTTTTCTGTTTATTAAATTTTCTTCTGGGAACAGTAGTATAAAACAAAAAGCAGCTGTGCAAATTTAGAACCCACCCCAACCCATCCCACCCTCTGGTAGACTTAAATAAAAAATAAAAAAATAAAAAAATAAATAATAAATAAATAACAATAAAATAATTTTTACAAAGATTTTAGAAAAGATGACACAACATTAAAAGCTGAATGCCATAAATTTACAGTTTTCACATTAGATACATGTATACGAGAAGTTGAGAGTTCCATCGAGATGATGTCCAACAAATACACAGTCCAGTTTCGTCTGTCCATTGTGTGAGGAGGATTCCAATGGTTGATTAGCAATTTTTTGCTGCTGTGAGAGCAACTAACAGTAAACATCTTTGTTGGATGGACAAGGTGAAGTCCCAAAAGTCATTCATGAAAAAATGGTGCGGAGTCAAACATATCTCAGTACCCAACAAATATGATGTGAGAGCTGAGTCCAAAACGGTGAGAGAGAGGGGCACTCCCAAAAAAAAAAAAAAAAAAAAAAATGCAAAAACGTGCCTAAAGATCCTTGCGAACAGAGACTACACTTAGGAGAAGACGACAGATTCATACAAAAATGTTTCATTGGAGTCAAGTAAAGCCTATGCAGCAATTTCCAATGAATCATTTGGTGATTAAGGTTTTTAGAAGACAATTTAAATATACCCCATACCTGATCCGAAAATAAAACATGCACATCCTCATTAAGATCCTTAGCCCAAACAGTTGTAATAGATAAAGTTTTGTATGAATGCTCAAGAAGAAAGAGATAGATGACTGAAGCAGAGGAGGGAGATTCCTCAGAAGGAAGGATTAGTTTGCGCAAAGGGTGAACAGGCAGTTGAGAGTTCCAAGGCGGTGCCTGGCAGATTATATTGAGTTTTGAGATTCTGGAAGGATTTTAAACCACTATCAACATAGATATCTCCCAGAGTGTTTACTTTATTATGAGTCCACTGCGGACAATGGATCTCAGTAATGAATTGAGTTCGGATCTAACCGCCATGATTGTACTGAGTGTATTGTCTGAGAAACAACGTTGATTATCTCTAGTCAGATTCTGGAGCTGTGATTCCAATTCAGCTATCTTTTTGTGTCGGTTTTTCTGAAGGAAAGAGGCATATGAAATTAAGTTATTCCTTATAAATCCTTTAACTGCATTCCAAAGTGTTCGCGGATCATCCACTGAACCTTGGTTAATTTCAATAAACTCAGCAAATTTATTTCTGAATTGACTGCAAAAGTTTTCATCCTGTAACAATTTAGGGTTAAATCGCCATCTAGTGGCACGAGATGGCCGAGGGATCAAAGATAATCTGCACAAATTTCCATCATGATCCGACAGAGATAAGGAACAGATATCGGCATCACGAACAGCTGAAGAAAAAGAAGTAGAAATGAAAATATAGTCAATTTGTGAATAGGATTTATGAGTAGCAGAAAAGAAAGTGAAAGACTTAGCGGAAGGATTTATTAAACATCAACTATCCACCAATGAGGATGAGGTTACACATTGCCGAAGTTTGTCTGAACAAAAAGCTTGAGAGTGTGATTCCTTTGGTCCAGATCTATCTAGGATATGCGACATTACAGAATTCGTATCTGCACCCAATACAATTTCAAAATCTGAAAATTTCAAGAGATAGGTTGACAAAACAGAGAAAAAAGTAGGGTCAGGAGTACAAGGGGAATAAACTGAAAGAAATACAATATTCCTATTCTCCACTATTGTTTTTATATGTGTTATTCTACCGTCTGTATCACAACCTTTATCTAAAATAGTAATATTTAAAGTCCTCCGCACCAATATTAGGACACCCTTGGTTTTAGTATCCGAAGATGAGTGAGATACCACTTCATAAAACTTATAATTACACCTGTGTATATCCTCCTCTTTCAAATGGGATTCATGAACTAACACTATATCAATCTTTCTTCTTCGCAAAAAATCCTGTACATTTGTGAGGGCCATTTAGGCCATTAATATTACAACTCAGAATATTAAGGTCAGTCATAGGTATCGAACAGAATTACTGCATAATAAGACAAAATACAAGTTTGAAAATAAAACCAGTTGAGTCTACCATTAAACCACCCCTCACCCCCACCCTTCCCGTCACTATTCAAAAAAAACAAACACATTCCCATGAACTATGGCAGATCAAACCAAGAACAAACCTTGATCTGCCAGCACCCCTTAATATGATCCGTGGCGTCAACAGAAACCTGCACATTACTGAAGCACCAACATTGGCCCCATAATCACATATTGACTAGGTAGTAAAAAAAAAAAAAAAAAAAAAAAGAGAGAGAGCAGGAATACAACTAAAACATAAATAAAATAACATAATCAGTAAGCAATTCTGTATGCACAATGAAAGCTTCTAGTAACTACGGGTTAAGAAGTGAACATTAAAGTGAACAGTGAAAGTCACCTAAACATTTAGAGCATCTCTTCTCCGATTAGACAGCAAATGTCCAGCTGAAGCTCACTGAGAGTTGGTGGATGAATGGGATCTGAGAAAAACTCTTGCTTCTTCTGGGGAGTATAGCATTTTAGGTTCACCTTGATTGAGAATGACCTTCAGCGTTGCAGGATAAAGAAGAAAATTCTGGATGGCAGCTTCTCTCATTTCCTTCCTTATTGGCGCAAATGCACTTCTTCTTTTTGCGGTGATCAGAGAAAAATCTGGAAAGAAAGACAGCGCTGCTCCATCGGATGTTTTCACCGGGGCGTGAAGCCTGGCCGCCTGCAAAATGAGCTCACTGTCCGTGTGCCGCAACAGTTTAAAGAGGAAAACCAGCGGTTTAGCGCGATCTGAGGAGAGCCTTTTGTACACGCGATGTGCTCGCTCCACTTCAGTCTCTGTACCACGTCAGTAGCGATCTTTTCAAAAAGCCCATAGGGTCGTCCTTTTCGGAACCTTCAGGATTGCTGCGCCTATTGCGATCCTGTAAGTCCAAAACCTGTTGCTCGAGCGCGGCTACTCGCCTATCGGGATCTGCGACAACTTTCTTTTGTTCTCTCATCTCCCCTGTAAGAAGATCCAATTTAGAGCATAGCGAGTGAACAATCGACATGTGAGAAGTGAACTTGTTCTGCATCGCCGTCAACTCAGTTCTTAGAATGTCCTCAAAATGTGAAACAGTGTTCGCCATCTTGTCCACCATATTGGATTTCTTCTTAATCGGAGAAGCCAACGGAGACAACTCCTGCTGTTTCCGATTGTATGCCAGTAGGGAAAGTATTATTAATGAATAAAACTTAAAATAAAATGAAAAAAATCATCAAAAAGGAGCCAAACGTACGGAGCTGTACTCAAGTGCCACTAGGTTCATGAGCACGTCACATGACTCCTCTTCAGCAGCAGTATTTCCTACATGCTCACAGCAGCATGTTGTGGATGTATTGGCAGTAGCAAGTCTCGGTACTTGCTCTGCCGCAGCAGCAGCAGCAGCAGCAGCGTAGCAGGTCTATTCCGCCAAAACCAAATACATTAACATTGTCGTGTACATTACCATGCCAATCCCTCAGAGAGTTGTCATGACAGAACTACTAAAAAAAAACTTTTTTTTTTCTTCTTCCCCTTTTAACTCTGTTGCTTTTTTATCTAACCTTTAATTGTAAAGCACTTTGGATCAACAATGGTTGTGTTAAAGTTGTGCTATATTAGGGGTGGGCGATATGGAAAAAATATCATACCACAATTTTTTTTAGAAATATCACGATTCACGATTTTATCACGATTCTTTGTCATGTTGGTTTTACTATTTTGCAAGTTGTCTGAGCATTACAGCCAAACTAATTTCCCTATTATAAAGACAAAGGCTTTCAAAATAACAAAAAAAAAAGAAGAAAAAAAAGAAAAAGAATGGCAGACATTTAGGGCAAAGTGTGAGAAGATAAAAAGTTTGTGTCATTATTTTATCTTTCTTATTAAAAAATAAGAACAAAGATACACATTACAAATACACATAAAATACAAATAAAACAAACAGTGCTTTATTTTCAGGTACAATAGGTGTATTTAGCGTGAATGAACAAATATAAAAATAAAACACTATATAAACTGATTCCTAAAGCAACTGTATTAAAGTTTTTCAGTCAAGAGTAGTGAGTGATTTTTCTCTTTGCATTTTGTTGTTTTATTAGCGTTAAAGGAATTGTTCATCCAAAAATAAAAATTCTGTCATCTGTCTGTCAATTCTGTCATAGTGTTTTATTTTTATACCATCATTTACTCAAAAGTTGTTTTAAACCTGAGTGAGTTTCTTTCTTCTGCTAAACATAAATGCTATTTTGAAGAATGTGGAAAACCAAACAGTAGGTCCACAGTGACTTACATAGGATTTTTTTTTTTCCTTCTGTCAAATTCAATGTGGACCAGCAACTCTTTGGTTACCCACATTCTTCAAAATATCTTCTTTTGTGTTCAGCACAAGAAAGAAATTTATACAAGTTTGGGACAACATGTGAGTGAATAAATAATGACAGATATTAAATTTTAGGGTGAACTATCCCTTTAATGACAGTCGGCTGCATGTTTATTACTGCCCCTTTAAGACCTGCACCAAAGCTACTAGAAGGCAAGCCTGCAACCATTAGCTGAAAAAGCGTAACGGCTAAAGCTAACGCTTCCGGTCTGCCAGTACATGGGAAAGGAGACCAGAGGCCGTTTTTTTTTTAATGGATGTCAATGGAGAGGCTTCACTACGCTGAATAAACAGCTTTTTAGAGGAAACATCTCATCATTTAATGAATCGACAGCCTATCTGCTAATCTACATGTTTTACACTAAACAATACATTTGGATTGAACTATTTTTAGAGTTTACCAAGAAAAAAATGCTGTTTTATAAGAGAAGTCACTGACTTTTTGCGACAGGTGGTATTCAGCTTATGGCATTTCCCATTCATTCCTATGGTATCCGTAAACGGCGATTGAGTGTCGCACATCTCCGACTGAAATTCAATGACGTCAAGGCTGTAATGTGATTGGTTATTAAGGCTCACGTGATCCAAGTTAGCCATTAGGCTTTCTCCAATAGTAAGTAATACAGACCCTCTCATCTCCTTATATTAAGAAAATCTCTGCCTGCACGCATCTAATATACAGGCATGCATCCGTTTATCTCTCATCTGTTTACTTTCATTTTAGACATAACCAACTGAGTCTATATGTAACCCTTGTGTGTTTTGACAGTATTAGCGCAAAAGATAGCTTAGCTCAGTAATCAGGCACTGTTAGACAGACTTTTTAGTGCGCGCGCTTCTGGTGTATGCGCTCAGAAAAAGCGCACATCAGACCAGCGCGCGAATGAAACATTTAACCGGCAAGGCTTGTATGCAAATAATGTACTTTTGCGATCACAAATAAGTGCAGTGTCCTGTCAGAGTAACTCTACCGCTGTATGTCGTGTTGTACAGTATATAGAGATGGAGGCACCAGAACTGTAATTGATAGAATGTGCGCTGTAGCACGATACTATGATATTTCTTCAAAAGCAGATCATGGAGAGATTTTTATCGTCCACGATCAAAAATCGTCATATCGAACACCCCTATGTTCTATAAATAAAGTTTGACTTGACTACATTTAGAAAGAGCGAGAGAAGGAAAGTGTAATGAGAGCGTGAGCAAGTGGGTGAGCAAGGTCTGATGATGGAAATTATAGATGTACATAAAGAGGGCATTATATTCCTGGTAATTTGTGACCCTGGACCACAAGACCAGTCATAAGTAGCACGGGTATATTTGTAGCAATAGGCAACAATACATTGTATGGGCCAAAATGATACATTTTTCTTTTATGACAAAAATCATTAGGATATTAAGTAAAGATCATGTTCCATGAAGATATTTTGTAAATTTCCTACTGTATATTTATCAATATATAAAATATCTAATACATAATATATAAAAACTAATTTTTTTTTATTAGTAATTTGCATTGCTAAGGACTTCATTTTAACACTGTAAAAAAATTGCGCTGTAAATTAACAGTAATCTACTGGCAGCTGTGGTTGCCAGCATTGTACTGTTAATTTACAGCTCTCTACCATTAATTTACAGCTCTTCATTTTTACAGTAAGTTACCGTTATTATACCATGTGGTAACATTTCATTTTGGAAACCGATTGCTTCAAACCATTCGAGTTTGAAGAAAAAAAAACAAAACAAACAAAAAAAACAAACTAGTGTTTATATGGTGTTAGTACAGTGAAATTATTTAATTTGAGTCCTCTAAGAAGAAATGTTTCTTAATATAAAACCGCAAACACCTAAAGTGTAATAATAAAGCAACCAAAACATGACTTGTACTCAAATCTTTGTAGATTGTCATTAGTCAAGTCAAGTCGAGCTTTATTGTCATTCTGCTACATGTGTGGACATATAGTGGAACGAAATGTCGTGTCTCGCAGGACCATGGTGCTACATACTAGTTAAACATAAGATAAACATACAACAATGCAAGTATAGGAGAAACAATAGAGCTATACAACAGTTAACTATCTGACTATACATATACTATAAATACTATAACTGCTATACCTAGTTGACTACACATACACAAACTAAGACTGTACAAGAACTTTACATAAATACTGTACATAAAATTGTGCAAAAGAGATATTTGTACATGAAATTGTGCAAAAAAAAATATATATATATATATTTTGTACATTAAATTGTGCAGAAGGGAGATTTTGTGTGAAGCAGCGCATAGTGCAAAAAGATTTTGTAGTGCAATGCTCAAGTAAACATTATTTTGTAGTGCAATGCACAAGTAAACATATATTATCTTATTGAGCCTTTGTAGCAGGGAGTGTTTATAGAAAGTGTCTGGTGTGCATATAGTGGGATGAGGGCGTTACTACAGATGGTTTGTATAGCCCACTCACCTGTGTGTAGCACGCTCAGAATTACACTTTGGAAAATTGTGGGGTGGGGGTGGGGGGCTGAGGTGTTCATGGTTTCAGAGGGGGACAGGGAGATTGGAGTTAAGAGCTCTCACAGCCTGGGGAAAAAAAGCTGTTGAGTAATCTGACAGAGCGAGCTTTGATACTCCGGTACCTTCTACCTGATGGCAGGAGCTGGAAGAGTTTGTGGGAGGGGTGGATGGGGTCCTTCACGATGCTGGAAGCCTTGCTGGAGCATCGTGCAAGGAGAATGTCCAGGATGGAGGGGAGAGGGGCACCGATGATCTTTGCGGCAGTGTTCACTGTCCGTTGTAGGGTCTTGCGGTCAGCAGCACTGCAGTTCCCATACCAGACAGTGATGCAGGTGGTCAGCACGCTCTCAGTGGTGCCCCTGTAGAAAGTGGTGAGGATGGGTGGAGGGAGACTTGCCCTCTTCAGCCGGCGGAGAAAGTGGAGGCGCTGTTGTCTCTTCTTGTTGAGTGACATGACATTGGTGGTCCAGGTGAGATCCTCTGTGATGTGCACCCCCAGGAATTTAGTGCTGCCGACTCTCTCCACGGTTGAGCCGTCGATGGTCAGTGGGGGGTGGTCAACAGAGTTTCTCCTGAAGTCCATCACAAACTTTTTTGTCTTACCCACATTGAGGGACAGGTTGTTAGCACCACACCATTCAGCTAACTGTGCCACTTCCTCTCTGTAGTGCGTTTCATTGTTGTTGCTGATGAGGCCTACCACAGTTGTGTCATCAGCAAACTTGATGATGTGGTTGGAGCTGGACAGTGCAGTCGTGAGTCAGCAGTGTGAAGAGCAGCAGGCTGAGCACACAGCCTTGTGGGGCACCTGTGCTCAGTGTGGTAGTGCTGGAGGTGTTGCAGCCGACACGGACAGACTGAGTTCTTGCAGTTAAAAAGTCCAGGATCCAATTACAGAGGGAGGTGTTAAGGCCCAGCAGGTTTAGTTTGTGGATGAGCTGTTGTGGGATTATTGTGTTGAATGCTGAGCTGAAGTCGATGAACAGCATTCTTACATAAGAGTCTTTCTGTTCCAGGTGAGTAAGAGCTAGGTGGAGAGTGGTGGATATTGCATCGTCCGTGGAACGGTTTGGATGGTATGCAAACTGGAATGGGTCCAGCATGTTTGGGAAACTGGGCTTGATGTGATGCATGACTAACCTCTCAAAGCACTTCATCATGATTGGGGTCAGTGCTATGGGACGATAGTCATTCAGACAGGACACAGGTGACTTCTTTGGTACTGAAAGCAATAACTAGCAATAATACACGTTTATGTACTAAAGTACTTAGTAAAGAGATCATCACTGAATCAGCAACTCCACAGTTACTGTGTTTAAATAAAGCAGCAGAACATCAGTGTTTGTGTCTCATCATTGACTGAAGCGCAGTCTCTACTCTCCAGTACAATGGTGACCCACAAAACTAAATTAAACTAACAGATCTTTCTTGAGCAAAAACACATTAATACAGTTAAATATTTACTTTCCTTATCAGTTAATGACTTTTCATAACTGTTTTTCTAAGAACATTCACTAATATTTTAGTGAAATTAACTTGTTTTGTTTGGTAAATACAGTATATTGTACAATATATAAATTTACAGTATATTGCTGTTTTTTCCTTGAATTAACGGTAATCTACTGGCAGCTCTGGTTGCCAGCATGTTACTGTTTTTCTACAGTATGTTGCCATAAATTAATTACAGTATACTACTGTTAAATTACGTTTCATGCTGTTTTTTCTTCATCTTACATCTTTAACCCTTTAAACCCCACAGCAAAATCCTCAATTTTAAATGAACATTTATAATGTGTCCACGCTACAGAGTGTTAGAGTAACACTGAATCAGTGCTGAAGTTAATGAGATAATTATGTGATTAATTAAGTGATGATTGAGCATTAGTGATGAACAACTGCTGCTGACAAGCAGAATCACTGAATGAAAGAGAAACAAGCACTACAACTGACTTCAGCCACAGCCTTAGATGAAATCAACTGAAATAAAAGAAGTCATGAAATCTCTCAAGATCTGATTAAACAACTCCTAAAACAGCATTGCTAGCTTCACTTATTACCAGACTGACTTTATTTCTGTCAGACGTCTACAGAAGTGCTTATAGAGAGTTACAGAGGTTTAGATGTTTTTTTGTTTTTTTTCCACTACCATGATGGAGATCAGTGTTCACTTTAGTTGGGTTCTTGAACCTTGACTTTTTAACATTAACTTTTCTTTGAATGCTGTAACAATGTTTGTTATGGCAAAAAAGAATCAAAGAAAAAAAAAATCTGGTATAGTTGTTTATAGATTGATAAGAACAATCATCCTCTTGTTCCTGATTCACTGGTTTAATCGGTGTCTCTTCTTTTGCTGAATGTTGATACTAGAGCAGAAGAACAAGCACTGCTGAGCAATCAGTTATGAAAGACCATTAAAACATGACTCATTAAAAAACAAAACAAAAAAAACTTTGTAAATTAAGACAAAGACACATCAAGAATCAGCGTATGAATCACAACAATGGTGACTATCCACAAAATAAATAAACAAATCAACTCTGAACATCACAAAACGCTACTAAAACGCAACACAAAAACAAAAGCAAAAATAAAAGCACATTGTAACGGGGCAGACAAGACATGAGACGTGCGGATCCATGTGCAAGCTTTTATTGTGGAACATGGTCAAAGTATAGGCAGGGTCGTACAAATGGCAAACAGGTACATAGAGGGCTAGACAAGAGAGGTAATCCGAAACGTGAGCAATAATCCAGGCAAGGCGCGAA
The DNA here is from genome assembly GCA_039654775.1 of Spinibarbus caldwelli. NCBI lineage: Eukaryota > Metazoa > Chordata > Actinopteri > Cypriniformes > Cyprinidae > Spinibarbus > Spinibarbus caldwelli. Next base: position 15,536,966 of record CM077238.1, read on the forward strand.
CAATATCCAAAGGGCAAGGCAGAGAGATAGTACAAGTACACAGAAATAATCCAGGCAGGGGCAAACAGAGTCCGAACGGCTAGGCAGAGGGTAAATCCAGGAAATGCGAGCTAGGGGTCAGAACACGAAAAAACAGGCAAGGCAAGGCAAGACAAAGACTGAGGTTACACGGAATGGCAGACTAGGACTAAGGAAACACGGAAATGGCACGTTAAGGCAACTAGCGCTTGGTGAGTGCTAAACGCAGATCAATACTCGGCGATGTGACTGAGGAAGTCCATGGCTTATGTAGTGTGTGTGATTGTTTGATGGGTATCAGGTGTGAGCGTGTGATTAGGGAAATGGCTGCTGAGAAATGTAGTCCGGGGTAATGTGTAACAATCTGTGTGGTGTGAGAGTCAATGTGATGACTGAGCGACCTCTGGTGGCGAACAAACGGAAGTCCATGAACCAGATTCATGACACACATAGTAAGAATTCAAGAAAATAAGTGGACAATTCAGCGGCATAATTTATTCGTTCTGCAATGCATGCTGGTAGTAAAGAGTGAGTTTTGTCCTGTGCTGGTACCCAGCATGCATTGTAGCATGAAGCTTTTGATTGTCACCATTGTTGAGATTCATATGTTGATTCTTGATGTCTCTCTTTGAGTGTTAATGACATGGTAGTTCAAAATATTTTAAACCCAAACCGTGTTTAAATCTTTTTTATATTCTGGCTGTCACAACACTGATCAGTCTCATGCTGTAAATCAATGGGAAAATATAAAACTATAAAACATTCATATTATTAGACTCTGAATGAGTCCAGCAAGACTCTGAGTCAGTCTAGTAGATTATGACTTTTAGAAACAGTCAACATCACCTGACCAACCATAACAATTTTGCTATAACATATGCATATTAAAAATACAGTTATAGCAATCAAACAAAAAATAATGTTCAAAAGTCAAGGGTCAGGAGCCCAACTAAAACAAACACTGATCTCCACAATGGTAACGTCAAACGAAACAATAAAAACATCATCATCTAAACCTATGTAATTCTCAATAAGATCTTCTGTAGACGTCTGACAGAAATAAAGTCATTCTGGTTAGTAAAGCATTAAGTTGGTAAAGCTGTTTGTTGAGTTGTTTAAATCTTCAGTTGATTTCATCTAAGGATGTGGCTGAAGTCATTTGTAGTTCTTGTGTTTGTCTTGTTTCTCTTTCCATCAGTGATTCTGCTTGTTAACAGCAGCTGTTCATCAGCATCTGAATTCACTCATTAGTTTTCATTCTCTCTGTCAGTTGGACTATATTAGTAAACTCATGTAGGGAATAGTAAATGAGCGCAGAGGCGTCATGCCCATTCAATGTGCCCCTCATATTTTTGGGCGAAGTGGATTTTGAATGCAGCTTCCAAAAGACTATTAATATTTTCTATATTTGATACAATCACACCAGCGTGATTAAATCGTTCAGTGCGTCATATCATCAGCTGCTAAAATCAAATCTGTGTTCGCTGGCTGGCGCTGAGCCAGAGAAAGACGCGTTTTTACAGCGCTGCATTATAACCAATAATCTTTCGAATCATATAATTATTTTCAGGAAATTCAAACAATAAATGCTGTTTTGACGCTCTTTGATGTTGCATGACAGATCGCTGTATAAACGCCTCAGTTCAAATGGCAGCATGGAGCGCGAGTGTAGTATTTAAGTTTGAGCTCTATTGTTAATTGTAACCTTATATAGGCAAATGTAAAGGGGCTTCATATAGTTTAGAGCATAAGAATTGGTAAACCACTGTTTAATAAAAAAAAAAAAAAAAGCTATTTTATGTTTACTTTTTTCCCTCTGCTGTAACGAAACCATAACGAACCGTGGCGTCAACACCGAGGTATATACCGAACAATCATGTTTGTGAAATTACACCCTTACTATCTATTAGTTATCACAAAGGTAACATTTAATAGATCAAATACATTCAAAATGTCATTTATGAATATTATATTATTGAATAATGTTTTACAGTTCAAATGCCATATTTTGCTGTTGCTTCAGTCCACAATTACTTTTTTTTTTTTTTTTTACCATATCTTTTGTTTAGAATCATTCTAATGTCTTAGCAGGCAGTTGAAAAGTTCACTTACACTTAATTAAAATGTGGAAATGCAGTATATTCTTTTTATTACTTGTTGAATTATTGAGTATAGGCTACTTGCGTTTCTATTCCAGGCATGGCTGTGCGCTTGAAGAAGGCAGTTAACTGGATCAGACATCAGGACAGAGATAGAAGTGGACGGCCTAGATGCACAACAACAAGAGACAAGTACATCAGAGTTTCTAGCTTGAGAAATGCCTCACAGGTCCTCAGCTAGCACAATCAGTACACACCAAACAACATTCACATGACCATCTGAAATCTGCAATAAAGAACAAAAACTAAGGAAAACTAATTTTACAAAGGTTTCCCTATCTATCTATCCACACTACCAGTCAAAAGTTTTTGAACAGTAAGATTTTTAATGTTTTTAAAAAGAAGTCTCTTCTGCTCACCTAGCCTGCATTTATTTGATCCAAAGTACTGCAAAAATTGTAAAATGGTTTTATTATTTATACAGCTGTTTTCTATTTGAATATATTTTAAAATGTAATTTATTCCTGGACTTCAAAGCTGCATTTTTAGCATCATTACTCCAGTCGCATGATCCTTCAAAAATCAATTCTAATATTCTGATTTGCTGCTCAAAAAAACATTATTATTATTATTATTATTATTATTATGTTGAAAACAGTTCAGTAGAATTTTTCAGGTTTCTTTGATGAATAGAAAGTTTGGAAGAACAGCATTTATCTGAAATAGAAATCTTTTGTAACATTATAAAAGCCTTTATCGTCAATTTTGATTAATTTAAAGGATCCTTACTAAATAAAAGTATCTCATCAGACCAGGCAACGTTTTTCCAATCTTCTATTGTCCAATTTTGGTGAGCCTGTGCAAATTGTAGCCTCTGTTTCCTGTTCTTAGCTGACAGGAGCGACATCCGGTGTGGTCTTCTGCTGCTGTAGCCCATCTGCTTCAGGGTTCGACGTGTTGTGCGTTCAGAGATGCTATTCTGCATACCTTGGTTGTAACGAGTGGTTATTTGAGTTACTGTTGCCTTTCTATCATCTCTAACCAGTCTGCCCATTCTCCTCTGACCTCTGACATCAACAAGGCATTTTCGTCCACACAACTGCCACTCACTGGATATTTTCTCTTTTTCGGACCATTCTCTGTAAACCCTAGAGATGGTTGTGCGTGAAAATCCCAGTAGATCAGTATTTTTTGAAATACTCGTCTGGCACCAACAACCCGTTCCACGTTCAAAGTCACTTAAATCCCCTTTCTTCCCCATTCTGATGCTCGGTTTGAACTTCAGCAAGTCGTCTTAACCACATCTAGATGCCTAAATGCATTGAGTTGCTGCCATGTGATTGGCTGATTAGCAATTTGTGTTACCAAGCAATTGAACAGGTGTACCTAATAAAGTGGCCAGTGAGTGTATATTGAATGATACAATGGTTACAAAAGCTTTTTATTCCAGATAAATGCTGAACTTTGGATCTTTCTATTCATCAAAGAATCCTGAAAAAAAAAATACTCAGCTGTTTTAAATATTAATATTAACGATAATAATAATAATAATAATAATAATAATAATAATAAATGTTTCTTGAACAGCAAATCAGCATATTAGAATGATTTCTGAAGGATCATGTGACACTGAAGACTGGAGTAATGATGCTGAAAATTTAGCTTTGATCACAGGAATAAATTACATTTTAAAATATATTCAAATCTATCTATCTATCTATCTATCTATCTATCTATCTATCTATCTATCTATCTATCTATCTATCTATCTATCTATCTATCCTTCTACCTGTCTATCCATCTTTTAGTTTGTTAGTGTATGTCTACAATAACATGAAATTTGCATATAACACAAAAATACATGAAATGAAATTTTCATATAACAAATTTCCATTGTGATAAAACATCTAAACATTTTGACCAGTGTGGCTCACACAATGCCAAAAACAGCTTTTATTTTGGTGGCACTGGCTAAGTCACTGACACAATAACTAAGATTTGAAGCATGACTTAAATGTTTTGGGTGAATTACTACCTTTTGCAGACATGCAATAGAGTTCTGATTTGTCAGCAAACAGTTGTGACAATTGCACTTTCAGTTTAGAGATTTTTCGAAAAATGTGCCAAAGCAATTGAGAAAAACTGTAAAGGGAAAATTCACCCAAAAATTAAGATTCTGTCATAATTTACTCAAGTTCACCCTCCAAATCTGTATGAGTTTCCTTGTTTTGCTGAACACAAAAGACAATATTTTGTATTTCTTTCCATACTATGAAATTCAATGGCTACCGTCAACTATTTGGTTTTTAAGATTCTTTAAAATATCTTGTTTTTTTTTGCTCAACAGAAAAAAGAAACTCTTTCAATTTTTTTTTTTTTTTTTTTTTTTTTTTTTACTAAAAAAATCTCATACAACTCTTAATTTTTGGGTGAAATATCCCTTTAAATTGATTAAAAAAACTCAGCTAATTTTATTTAATTGTAAATAAGATTTACGTAAGTGTTTGATAAAATTACATGTAGTTTGCACTTAAGTATATTCTTTTTAACGTATATAAGTATTCTTTTTAAAAGTATGAAAAGTGTACTTTTTCACACAAGGTTTCGATATTTATGATAAAATAATGTATAGAATGTATGTTTTGGTCATCTTAGACTTGTACTGACACATATTGTCATTGATGCAGTATAAAAAATAACTTTATAAAAATACATAGATTTTGTAATTTTTTAAAAAAGTAATTAAAAATGCTAAAGTAAACTTTCTGAATGAGGAAAATAATTACTGAGTGCAGTGTTTATACATTTTAGGCCAAAAATAATTGGCCATCCTATTTTTCCTTTAAGCTCGTCATCTTAATAATAGCAGTTTTAACAATCAACATTTTTATAGAACTTCGTTTAGCTTACAAATTCTTAATTGCCAAATGACACAAAAAGATAAACTTAAAAAAGAAAGAAATATTTAACCAATTACTAATTATCATAGATATGACATTCAGATACAGTACTCCATGACAACTACTTTGTTTGATGTAATGTTGTCATGGAAACAGTGCTAATCACAATTCCATACACTGTAATTATCTTATCTTTTAAAACCATAGAATTATCAAACAGAAAAAAAAAAAAAAAAAAAATATCACACTTTCAGTAGAGTTTTCATGTAAAATTGGCGAGGGCAGGTGGATTGGTGATATGCCAGTGGGAAGTAATACAGAAAGCATACAAGAATAGGATTCATTAATTAAACAAATTCTTCAACATAAAGTTTGACAAAAACAGCATTTATTTGCAGAAATACATACTGTATGAAAAAGTAATTTGTCTATCGGGGCCTGTGTCCCTTTACATTTCTCTCCATGTCTGTCCCTCTGTCCTCATGCCACCTGATTTTTATCTAACCTTTATTTTGCTCCACTTCACACTGACTCTTTGTGATGCATGTCGAATGCCGCACTAGACTCTAAACTCACATTGTCTGCACTTATTTGCCCTTTTGTCCTGAAAGCAGCAACACTAGCAATCCGGGTCTGTTGCTGTCTGATTCTCTTACATTGGATCTAAACTGCAGTGATTTGCAGGATGGAAAACCAGGTCTTCTGACAACTGTTGTTATGATACAACCTGCCATACATTTATATATTGCATATTTTTACATGCATGTGCATTTCTGATACCAAGTAATCCTATTCTAAGTATGCTCCTCTCAAATCCCCTCTTTGGATATCTCAATAGAATACAGTTGCATCAGTTCACAGCTTAAAAAAACAACAACTTGGGTCTACCTTGAATCTAATGGAACAACTTCTACCTCACAGCATTTTAGTGCATCAAGACCTCTCATGCTCCAAGAGAAAATGCTCTTAATATATTTTACTGCAGTCTGAAACATCCTTTAACCCCTCCATTTTCCAGAGACACTTTAAACTATATTGCAACTCTGCTAAATCTTCAGTGGAAAGTCCTGCTACTCTACAGTAACTGTTTAGTCATGACTCCAGCTCTGCACTGACAGTTTAGCTTATGTGCACACTTTTTGTTAAACCCTGGGCCATTTATTTGTCATATATTTTTGCAGCCTTATACAATTCTCAACCTAGAACTGTTTTGGAATGTTTTCACTTGTAAACAGTGCTTGATCTATGCATATTTCTCTCCTGATTCAGACAAGCAACTTTTTCACTGGAAAAAGCAATATTATGGATAGAGTGCTTATATTTTAGCCAGAAGAAATGGTCTGAAGTTGAAAAAATGAACGATGGAATTCTTACAAACAAAGCTTTTCGATTTACAAGATGTTAATTGGTGGACTGGAGTTTATTAGGATTACTTATGGATTATTTTAATGCTTTTATCAGCTGTTTGGTCTTTCATTCTGCAGAGAATCCATCGATGAGCAAAATGATGCAATGATAAATTTCTCCAGATCAGTTCTAATGAGGAGATGAAGAGGAAATGAGGCAAAGATAAGATCAGCAAGTGATGTAAGGATTTAGATTTGTATTTGAACTTGTGTCACCAAATGAGCAGACACCGTAATATGTCAAAGTTTGTGTGCTACCTGCTAAGGCCACGGCATTCACCTCCTTTTCTTTTTTGTCTTTCCCCTCATTTTTTTTTTTTTTCCAAGCAAAATGCAGCCTCCACCAGTCAGTGGCCAAAAGTTATTTGGAAATCTTCATTCTGGAGTCAATTTTTAAAATGTTAATGTACAAAAACATTTATTATAGGATGTATCTCATTTGAATATGATAATATAATACATTTTTTTTTTTCAGAAGGCATGCTTTTAAAAAAGAAAATAAGAGACTGCGTATCACCGACTGAAGCAAAACTAAATAAAAAGAACATAGGTCTGAAAACGAACATAAAGAACCTTGTATCCTGTTGCGATCATTTACTGACTGTTAGGAAGGCCACGTGCAAGCTTATATAATTACACTTTGTATTGTATACAAAGCAATTTTCTGTTTTTCAACAACATAATTTCAGATCTCTCAAGGAAAAATAACCACAGTAAATTGTAGAGGGAAAAAAAAGAATTTGTATTTCATTGACGTTGCTGTATAAGATCCGACAGAACTGACCTTGATACATTTCCTCTGGGAGTGTAATCAACAGTCCAAGCAAAACTGAGACAGCTTTGTGACACTCTTGATATAACATCTCACAACTGACAGAAGTGTCTTGGGAGGACACACAGAGCCCTTGTATCACAAAGAAGCGTCGCTGATTTCAATACTCTTAATACACTCACTTTGATCATTTCATTACAAAATACGTTACAACTAGATTAACCCTTTCGCTGGTGAGTTTAAAATATTCTAGGGGTCCCCCCAGAGTGACCGTTCCCAGCAGGCACCAGACGTCTATGTAACGTCAGGTTGACGTTGGACATGATGTCGGACAGACGTTGCATTTTGGTTGAAAATGAAAATCGGGTTGACGTCAATATTTGACGTCAATATTTGACGTCAATTTGACGCTGACTTAACGTTGGATTTTGGTTGCACAACCTAAAAACAACAAAATCTCAACGTCAGCTGACGTCGGTATTGGACGTCAATTTAACGTTGACATTAGACGTTGAATTTACGTTGAATTTTGGTCACCCGACGTCGCAACCAAAATGTAACCAAATATCAACGTCTTATGACGTTGTGTGCCTGTTTTGTGCCTGCTGGGTTATTTTAGAATGTTGCCCCTTACTGTTTCCATGGCGATGTGTCATGCTTGTCACGTGACACACCGCGGCCACACTAACACTGTAAGACAGATGGATCGTTTTATTTTGTTTTATCTTTTTTATTTAAAATATTCACTTTTTAAAATATTACTTATTACTGGCTTACATGTCATGAACAATCTGATATTCCGATTCACAAATATGTGCAAATGAATGTGTTTTGTCGTTAAAAAACCTTTATAAATGATCTTGATCGTGATCTGTAACGTGAGATGGGCGCCGCCATGTTTGTTTGTGCCGCAGTTCAGAGAGTCCTGTCAGTCGGATTTACAGCACGTGAATTCATCAATTTCTCCCGAAATACATGCAAGTAAGTGGCCGGTGAACTGGGTGAAGAATAGAGTGAACTTTATAGTTACTTACACTATGTGTATCTGATATGAATAAAACACATCAGCAAATTAAATTTGAATGGATTATTATTGTTGCTTTCATAGACATCTGTGTGTATTTTACAAGCTCTAAATGTATTGTTTTACCAGTACTTATGTGTATTTAAATGTCTGAAACCTAAAATATGCATTATGTGGTTAAGAACACTGCATAGTTGTGATAATATGACAATCGCAGTGCAAGTCTCTCTCTGACTCAACGCGCCAGTAAATGCGCGAAACCACAGTTTGAATTTGGCAGTAATGTGACGTCACCGAAAGTTGTAAATCCCATATGTGGGACCGTACTCCCAGGGGCACGGAAATAAGAATCCCATATGTGGGACCGTACCGCTCAAAAGGTTAAAGAGGAAAAAAAAAGTGTTCAAATGCCCCATTTGGCTTTTTTTCCATTTTATTTTTTTTTTATTTTTAATCATCCTCTCCATCTGGCAGCAATATAATCTTGATTCTTTAAAAGTGCCACTTATTACTGTCACACTATATGCAGTACAATGGATTCATTTAAGCAGGACTTTTATATCTTAAATGGGGTATCAAGTGTCATGCAGTATTGGTTGCGCTAAATTATTCATCCAACTGAATTCGAAAAAAAAAAAAAAACTGTATTTTGTAGTCAAAACAAAATATTAAAATAATTAAAAATATTAAAACTATTAAAACAATGAGATCAAAGTGGTTTTACGCTAAAACCTGTGCACAGTGTACTAAGCTCACACTGCAGTATTTTGGCCAAAAAAAAAAAAAAATAGAATGAGACACATGGAGACATTGGAAAAACATTGGCTTTTGATGAAGTAATGGACCCCCATGGTCACAGATAAATACAATCATCAGCAGTGATCTTTTGTTATGACAGTATAGAGATTGCAAGTATAGCTCCTGCACATTGTTCTTACACCTTCTTACAATAGGACACAACAGTAGGGAGGAACCATAACATAAAAGGTCATGACTATAATTAAATGACATAACATTATAGATTTAATACTAATATATACATATATTACCTTTTTATTTATGTTATTTATTTATTTATTTTATTTTTTTTTAAAAGCATCTTATGCTCACTAGAGCTATGCTACCATACAAGTGATACACTACCATTCAAAAGTTTGAGGAAAGAAATATTTAAAAATATAATAATAATAATAATAAGAAGAAGAAGAAGAAGGCCTACATGTATGTAGGAAGGACACATTCATTTGATGAAAAGTGATAGTAAAGAAATAAATAAAAATGTTCTTTAAAAAAAAAAAAAAAAAAAAAAAAGTTAAAATTTGTAAGCAAATAAATAAATGCTGTTCCTTTGAACTTTCTATTTAATAAAGAATGTATCACGGTTTCCACAAAATATTGACCAGCAAAAACTGAAAATAGCCTTTAAAGTTGTCCAAATGAAGTTCTTAGCAATGCCTATTACAAAACAAAAATGAAGTTTTGATATATTTACGGTAGGAAATTTACAAAATATCTTCATGGAACATGATCTTTATTAATATCCTAATGATTTTTGGCATAAAAGAAAAATCTATAATTTTGACCCATACAATGTATTATATATACAGTGGATATAAAAAGTCTACACACCCCTGTTAAAATGCCAGGTTTCTGTGATGTAAAAAAAATGAGACCAAGATAAATCATTTCAGAACTTTTTCCACCTTTGATGTAAACTATAACCTGTATAACTCAATTAAAAACTGAAACTGAAATCTTTTAGGAAATGTGGAGTAAAAATAAAAAACTAAAATAATGTGGTTGCATAAGTGTGCACACCCTCTTATAACTAAGGATTACCAAGCACTGGACATCCCTCCAAAATTGATGAAAAGATGAGAAGAAAACTGGTCAGGGAGGCTGCCAAGAGGCCTACAGCAACATTAAAGGAGCTGCAGGAATTTCTGGCAAGCACTGGCTGTGTACTACAGGTGATAACAATCTCCCATATTCTTCATATGTCTGGGCTATGGGGTAGAGTGACAAGAAAAACTTCCAAGCCTGGCTAAATTTTGCTAAAACACATTTTAAGTCTCCCAAAAAGCATGTGGGAAAATGTGTTATGGTCTGATGAAGCCAAGGTTGAACTTTTTGGTCATAATTCCAAAAGGTATGTTTGGCGCAAAAACAACACTGCACATCACCAAAGGAACACCATACCCACAGTGAAATATGGAGGTGGCAGCATCACGCTTTGGGGCTGTTTTTCGTCAGCTGGAACTGGGGCCTTAGTCAAGGTGGAGGGAATTCTGAACAGTTCCATATACCAGTCAATATTAGCACAAAACCTTCAGGCTTCTGCTAGAAAGCTGAAGATGAAGAGGAACTTCATCTTTCAGTATGACAACAACCCAAAGCATACATCAAAAATCATCAAAAGAATGGCTTCACCAGAAGAAGACTGAAGTTTTAGAATGGCCCAGACAGAGCCCAGACCTGAATCTGACTGAAAATCTGTGGGATGATCTGAAGAGGGCTGTGCACAGGAGATGCCCTCGCAATCTGACAGATTTGGAGCATTTTTGCAAAGAAGAGTGGGCAAATATTGCTAAGTCAAGATGTGCCATGCTGATAGATTCATACCCAAAAAGACTAAGTGGTGTAATAAAATCAAAAGGTGCTTCAACAAAGTATCAGTTTAAGGGTGTGCACACATGCAACCGCATTATTTTAGTTTTATTTTTTTATTTTACTCCACCTTTCGTAAAAGATTTCAGTTTGTTTTTTAATTGAGTTGTACAGGTTATAGTTTACATTAAAGGTGGAAAAAGTTCTGAGATTATTTATCTTGGTCTCATTTTTTTTTTTTTTACATCACAGAAACCTGTCATTTTAACAGGGGTGTGTAGACTTTTTATACCCACTGTATATATGTAGCTGGCATTTTCCTCCTTAAAAACTATCCTTATCCTTATTAGAATAACAAATCAAATGAATTTACAATATAATAACATTTACATTTACATTTACATTTAGTCATTTAGCAGACGCTTTTATCCAAAGCGACTTACAAATAAGGACAATAGAAGCAATCAAAACCAACAAAAGAGCAACAACATGCAAGCGATATGACAAGTCTCGGTTAGCCTAACGCAGTACACGGAGCAAGGTTTTTTTTTTTTTTTTAAGTAGATAGAATATAGAAAAGAAAGCTAGTGTTTTAGTTCTTTTAAGAAAAGCTAGCAGTTAGAGAATAAATATGCAATTGATAGAGGGTCAAGTGTGTGTGTGTGTGTGTGTTTTGTTTTTGTTTTTAAATAAAAAGAAATGAGATAGATCAAATAAAATTAGAAAAGAGAATGCTAGAGTTAGAGGGTCAAATAAAGATGGAAGAGAAGGGTTTTTCGCCGTTTCTTGAAGATGGCTAAGGATTCAGCTGCTCGGATTGAGTTGGGATGAGTTAATAACATCAGCAACAAAAAGCCAGGCATTTAAAGATGTTCATAATAATAAAGACTTTATAAAACCCCAGAGATCAAGATTTTCACAGTTTTTTGTTTACATAACCAGAGTGAGTTTGCAAATGCAGATGGTTTAATTTCCGTTACACTTGGTGATCTGTGACTTTGGTGTGAAGGGCTCTGAAGTAGTTATTTTTGAGCACTTCTATTTGGAACGACACAACATGATGCTACATGATTGTTCTCCCTCTGGAACACACTGTTAATGAATGAAATTAGAAAGAGCTGAAAGATTTTCAGTGTGACACCATCATGGGATGCACCTTCTGTACTAATTTCTGGCCCCTTAGAGCTGTGCTGTGCTGTTATTAATGAAGTGGACATTACCAGGGGGAGTTCAGACACAAAATAATAGGCCACACAAATTTACTGAGCAGTGGCCCTTGTTGAAAGGTATAAACATTCTCTATCCAAACTGCTCTGGGAAGCAATTCTGGCTCAAAAACTGTTCATTAGGTTACAAGCATCAGGTAATGGGTTTCCATCTGTGCAAAAGCCTAAAATCAAAAGTTTAGACTGGGGTGGAGTAAAGCTCACTGACACTGAACTCTGGATCAGCGGAAATGCATTTTCTGTCTGATGAATTTGTCTGGTGAATGTCACTGGAGGACACTGCAAAAGTTTATAAAGGGGGAGAAAGAATTTGTTGTAAATGACTTTGCAGATTGACTTTGTGGCAGCCCTCTTCTAAGAGATGCCTTTTCTTGTTCTAGCATGACAATGCCTTAATAATCTCATTGCATTGTGAGATGGTGTAACTTCACAAGCCTGCAGAGAGACCAATTAAATGAGCTGGAATGTAGACTGTTAGCTTGTCTTCCCCAAATAAATCCACAGTTTTAATTATTTGATTATTTGATTCTGTTTTAATATTTTTTTGCCACTTTCCTAGCCAAATATTTTGTGCAAAAATTGTTGATCAAAAAAGGATGAATTCACCAAACAGTAACATCATTTTGTACAATTCAGCATGACCACATAGATCTATAGATGCACATTTGTTTATACACTTATGCTTACCAAGGCTGCATTCATTTAATCAAAAATACTGTAAAAACTGTAAAATTGGGAACTATCATTACAATTTAAAATTTAAAATAATAGTTTCCTATTTTAATGTACTTTGAAATGTAATTTATTACTGTGATGTCAAAGCTGGATTTTCAGTATGCATTACTTCAGTCTTCAGTGTCACATAATCCATCCAAGAAATGCTCAAAAAATAAATTCCTTGTTAAAATCAATGTTGAAAACACTTGTGCTGCTTCATATTTTTGTTGTGGTACATTTTTACAGTATTCTTTGAATAGAAAGTTAAAAAAGGAGCATTTATTTAAAAAAAAATTGTAACAACGTAAAAGACTCATTTGTATGCATCTTTGCTGAATAAAAATATTAATTCCAAATTTTTGCACTAGTACATAGGTATATACAGTAAGAGACTGTTTACATCAATTCCACGAATGTCCTTCTGGCATCCTCCATCACCCCAAAAAAGAAAAGCCAATCTGGACAAAGCCTGTAAAAATGCATCATGCTGCTTAGTGATTTAACTGTAGGAAGCTAGAAAGAAGCCAAACAAATGAGAATCCAATTGTGAGCAGAGAAACAAGCCCATAGGGGTTTATTTTCATGTTAAATTAGCAGCATAGAAACACTAACTTCATTCACACAGTGAAAAAAAAATCACAATAAATTCTTTCTTTTATTAAAATGAAAATGTATTGTTGGATCTGTTCCACTGATGGCCTTGGTTAACACCTTAAATCATGAACCGGTAGTTATTATTAAATCTGATTCAGTATCTAATTTCTTTTTATATTTAGCACCAACAATGGCAACATCTGAGGCTATCTGTGTGTGTGTGTGTGTGTGTGTGTGTGTGTGTGTGTGTATATGCAGGATGAGGCATTACACTGTGCAAATTGTAGCCAGCAAGAATACAGGTGCATCTCAATAAATTAGAATGTTGTGGAAAAGTTAATTTATTTAATTTAAGTTAAGTTATTATTTAAAGAACCAAAGACTTAAACTACTTCAGTCTGTGTGCATTGAATTTATTTAATACACGAGTTTCACAATTTGAGTTGAATTACTGAAATAAATGAACTTTTCCACAGCATTCTAATTTATTGAGATGCACCTGTATTGTGGGCACATTTTGACCATTATCATATTTGCATAATTTGTTTTTTCTGGGCTGGGTACTAAAACAATGTAGACAGCGTGTGCAAATAAATGCTGCTATCACGCTGTAATTCCCCCTAAGCAGTCATTCTCAGCCAAAAAAAAAAATAAAAAAGAAAAAGAAAAAAAAAAGAAAAAAGAAAACCCTCTTGAAATGTTAGTTCATATCTATTGGTTAATGTAGTTTGGTAACAAGCTGGTGTTTTTCATCATGCTGCTTTGTGAACCCTATGCTGCAATGTCAGTAGAAAATAATCTACTGTAGAGCTGCCATTCATGTCATTCACAGTCTCTGGTTCTGATTGTGTTTATAATGCTGCTTGTTAGAGCAGCAAGCAGTACATTTCATATTTCAGTCTTCTTGTAGTTTGTTTTTCCTGCTTGTTAGCTCGGTGAGCAGTGCATTTTAACGGTTCAGACTGCATTCCTCTTTGACCCCACCATTACAAGCCACCATTACAAGCCAATATGTCTCTTTACGCATGAACTCTATTACACTCTCCAAGTTGTCTGTGTAGGTGGACCGCACCTTCTGCATCATCAGCACCTTCTGACAACGCTTGGTACTTAATATCCTCTTGTGTCTGTGTACCTGTCACTTGTGATATTCAGCAAGAAAATGTCTGTGTGTTAATTTCTGTGATGCATTTGCTCCTCATTTCTCATTTATTGTTCTGCTGTGGTGCAAGATCAAATTAAAAAAATATTTAAATTATTTTTTTTTTCTCATCTTAATGAACCACATAAAAATCTATAAACTTGAAATTTTCATAACAGAAATGTATGGAAGCTGTTACTAAATTACAGTACACATAAAAATGGTTATTGTGAGATTTAATTGTGAGGTTAAAATAAGAAATCATTTACAGTTTACAAGAAATAAAATTGCAGTTACAAGAAATACAGTTGCAAGTGCTAGATAAAAAGTCACACTGCGACATACAAAATCACATTGTAATATATAATGCTGCATTTGCGAGATACGAAGTCACAATTTCGTAAAGTCATCTTGTTAGACATAAAATAAATTTGCAGGCTTCCATAGAAACATCTTTAAAATTGAAAAACAGAAATGGAAGGCCCATTCATAAATAGCAATAAAAAATGTTAATTGTGAGATTTAATTGCGAGGTTAAAATAAAACATAATTTGCAATTACAAGACGTACATTTTGCAATTACAAGAAATATATTTAAAATTGAAATATTTAATCTAAGTATCTAAATCACTGTAAAAATAAAAATGGTAAATGTGAAATATAAAGTTTAAAATAAGAAAATATTCATAATTAACATATTACATTTGCATTTACAATTGCATTTACAAGAAATTTAGTTGCAGCTGCTAGATAAAAGGTCTCTGCAACATAAAAAAAGTCACATTGTGAGTCATAAAGTTGAAGATATGAAGTCGCTTTTACAAGAAATAAGGTATCCGGCTGAAAGATTAGGCTACACTGTTAAAAATTCATAATTGGGAATGATGGTTCTATGAAGAAACTTTCAAATTCATAGAACCTTTTCATTGCACAAAAGTTTCTTTGGATGGAAAAAGGTTCTTCAGATTATTAAAATGTTCTCCACACTAATAAAAATGGTTCTTTTAAGAACCGTTTGTAAAAAGTTTCTTTGAGGAACCAAAATGGCATCGCTGCGAACCTTTATTTTTAAGTACTGTAAAGTGTCTTTTGAGATAAAAAGCTGCTGACATCCATATATCTTTAAAATGGGAAAAAAAAAATTAAATTAAAAGACAAATAAAATGACTTTTTCGCCTTGTTTTTTTTTTTTCAGCTTTACTTGTTTTTTGCAAGCTGATTGTTATTCTTTACTCAGGCTGTGGTCTTTCCCTTGATCTGACAACAATTTTGGTTTATTTTGCTGGGCTGAGGTGCTTGTTTTGAGTCATGGTTTAGTCAGTTGACTCAGGTATTATATTCAGCACCCTCGCCAAGGTGCCAAACCGCTCTTAAGGGTTTTCAGAACAGAAGAGGTGCATCATAGATGGACTAGATCAACACTTGATTAATGCACCTGGATGCTACATTCACACTATCCTGACCTGCTTCACACCTGTCTTCCACACTCCTCTTCACAAGTTCGTATACCTGAAAATGCATCATATGGAGGTGCATCTAACTAGGGCTTTCTGACAGATGTTTCAACCTTCTTGACTGCTCTCCACTTTCTCATAGGCTTCATTTTCATATCACCAAAAAGACAGAGTCAAGCTCCATATCCAGCATTTCTCCTGTATTGGTCTCAATAAATGTTCAGCTAAAGTGTAAATTTTAATAACAACAGGTAGATCTGATAACAATATATTAAATAAAAAAAATAAATAAATAAAAAAAGCAATTAGTTCTTTGATATTTCATATTTTTATAACAACATTATAAAATTATGAATGAATATATAGCAAAATAGGGCAAAATTTCAGATGCCTTGGTCTCTGTGAAGATATCATTTTGAACAGTCTCAAAATCATTCTCTGAAAATGGAAAGACAAACACTTGAGGATAATTGCTAAAAGTCATGAATACAGCCTGAAAAAAAAAATTGCTTCAAATTACTACTCTGTATTTAAGGTACGGGATGCCATTCATGAAGCTATTTGTTTCTACAATCAGCACAAATTTTGTCGCATGCGAACTCACGGTAAAAATCTCAGGCTGCGAATGAGTGTTCCTTGTCCTCTAAACCCAGTCCTGCCTGGAGGGATTCTGCTATTTATGCTGCACCATGTGCTTATCAGCCTAATGTTCTGCCTACCCAGTGTACATGAACGCCTGTATAACCCCTTTGTGAATGTGTTTATATTTGTGCTTTTATTTGGGCACATTGGATATTTTTGGTTCTTTGGACACAAGAGCTTATGAAAATGTGCCTCAGACGTGCGTTCACGCAGGAGAAAGGCAGTGCATTCTTAAAATGTTAAGAAAAGAAAACAATCAACTATATACTGTAACACCAACATAATTATGAAATATGACTTCAATTAATGTGTAAAATACTTTTTTTCTGAAATAACATTGTCAAGTAGTGACAAGTTTCAAAGCCAGTTATCTTTTTTGATTTCCTTGAGCGACATGAGGGATTTATTTATATATTAAAAATTACATTAAAGTATTCAAAGAAAAAAAAAAATGAACAAAAATGATTTTTGTTTTATAATAATATAGCTATTTTTGAAGCAATATAGGAAAAATTACAAAGACATAAAAATATTTTAAAGCTTTGGTTGCTGATGGTGTTCCATATGTATTAAACCATGTAACATAAAAAGATACTGTAACATGAATTTACACTTGACTAAAAATAAGCAGAAACACATAGAAAACCAATATGGTACTAATATATTCTGGGATGTATATTTACCTTTGAGGTTATGAAAGACTTTCTTTTTGTTCATGCATGCTTATTATGCAGACAGGTAATAAGCCTTTTTTTCAGTGCAAGGGACAAACCACAATATTGGACAATGAAATGACCTTTACTACAATAATGGATTTGATGAACCTTCAACCTCCTTTCAGATAATTGTTGAAACATACCATAAAAGACTCAGTCTGTCAAATTCTAATGAGTAAATGAGAGTGAAATCTGTATGTGCAAGAGTGTTTCTCTCTCTGTGTGTGTGTGTGTGTGTGTGTGTGTGTGCGCGCGTGTTTTTGTGACATATGAGGACACAAATTTGTATAATGACGTGCGTGCGTGTGTGTGTGTGTGTGTGTGTGTGTAACCCTCTCCACACTCTGGTTTGTTTACTTTTAAAGGTTAATTGCTTGAATTTGAACCACACAGTCTATGCAAGTACAAATAAGTGCATATATTCGTATATGAATCAATATTACACAAGAAAGAGTGTGTTGTGGTTTCAGGATCTGCTGTTCCTAATACAACCCGAATTCTGGAAATGTTGAGATGTTTTTTAAATTTGAAAACTAAAAGGCTTTCAAATCACATGAGCCAATATCTTATTCACAATAGAACATAACAAATGTTTAAACTGAGAAATTTTACACTTTTGTCCTCTAAATGAGCTCATTTCAAATTTGATGCCTGCTACACGTCTCGAAAAAGTTGGCACAGGGGCAACAAAGGGCTGAAAAAGCAAGACATTTTGAAAAGATTCACCTGGGAGAACATCTAGCAACTAATTAAGTTAATTGACATCAAGTCTGTAACATGATTAGCTATAAAAGGGATGTCTTAGAGAGGCAGAGTCTCTCAGAAGTAAAGATGGGCAGAGGCTCTCCAATCTGTGAAAGAGTGCGTAAAAAGATTGTGGAATACGTCAAATTGCAAAGGATTTGCAAATCTCACCATCTACAGTGCATAACATCATCAAAAGATTCAGAGAAACTGGAGAAATCTCTGTGCGTAAGGGACAAGGCCGAAGACCTTTGTTGGATGCCCGTGGTCTTCGGGCCTCAGACGACACTGCATCACTCACCGGCATGATTCTGTCATTGACATTACTAAATGGGCCCAGGAATACTTCCAGAAACCACTGTCGATAAACACAATTTGCCGTGCCATCTGCAGATGCCAACTAAAGCTCTATTATACAAAAAGGAAGTCATATGTGAACATGGTCCAGAAGCGCCGTTGTGTCCTGTGGGCCAAGGCTCATTTAAAATGGACTGTTTCAAAGGGGAAAAGTGTTCTATGGTCAGACGAGTCCAAATTTGACATTCTTGTTGGAAATCATGGACGCCGTGTCCTCCGGGCTAAAGAGGAGGGAGACCTTCCAGCGTGTCATCAGCATTCAGTTCAAAAACCAACATCTCTGATGGTATGGGGGTGCATACAGTATGGGCAGCTTGCATGTTTTGGAAGGCACTATGAATGCTGAAAGGTATATAAAGATTTTAGAGCAAGATATGCTCCCCTCCAGAAGATGTCTATTTCAGGGAAGGCCTTGTGTATTTCAGCAGGACAATGTAAAACCACATACTGCAGCTATTACAACAGCATGGCTTCGTAGTAGAAGAGTCCGGGTGCTGAATTGGCCTACCTGCAGTCCAGATCTTTCACCTATAGAGAACATTTGGAGCATCACTAAGTGAAAAATACATCAAAGACGACCACAAACTCTTCAGCAGCTGGAAACCCATATCAGGCAAGAATGGAACCAAATTCCAACACCAAAACTCCAGAAACTCATAACCTGGATGCCCAGATGTCTTCAAACTGTTTTGAAAAGAAGAGGAGATGCTACACCATAGTAAACATGCCCCCGTCCCAGCTATTTTGAGACCTGTAGCAGGCATCAAATTTGAAATGAGCTCATTTTGTGCATAAAATTGTACAATTTCTCAGTTTAAACATTTGTTATGTTATCTATGTTCTGTTGTGAATAAAATATTGGGTCATGTGATTTGAAAGTCTTTTAGTTTTCATTTTATTCAAATTTAAAAAACGTCCCAACATTTCCGGAATTCTGGTTGTACAAAAGATTATTTGATTAAAAGCAAGTTGTTTCTGAGAAGTCAACAAGGACGCAGATATTATCCAACATCTATAAGCAAGAGTTGAATTAAAAATTTTAAAACATGTCTGTTTTTGCTCTGACTGTGAAAATAGTTTTTAAACATAGTCACAGCGGATCCGTTGCAACAATTGATTTTGATCCTGAATGATCCAATTGAAGAGGTCAGATTCACCTGATAAGACAGTAAGCATGAAGGTCCACCCAAACCAATCTCACAGGAAGACATAACTGCAAAAGGGATCACTGAATGCACAAACTCAAAATGTGAAATGCCCCAGTGCTTTTGGACTTTTATGTCAGAAATCTTGGAACCTTAACTGACCAAACAAAGGGGGGTTTCGCAGCCACAGAAGAACCTTTTCTGGTTCGCCAACAGAGATTTCAGTGAACAGTTTTTTATTCTCAGTGTGAAGAACTTTTTCAAAATCTAAAGAACATTTACTGACTATAAAGAACCTTTTGTGGAATGGAAATGTTCCATGGATGGTAAAAGTTATGCTAATAAAGAACCTTTATATTTATGAGTGCAGTTTCAAGGACCAAACTAACTAACCATTGTATAAAAATCAAAGGTGACAGAACCTTGTAGAGAATGTGAAAACTAAGTAGTTCCTATGCAAAAATGGATCAATGTACTGTAACATTGCCTCGACTCTTCTGTACTTTATTAACAATGTACGGATTGATTAAGGTTTCTCTTTGAACAGACCAAAATAGTGTGCATATCTCTTGGGGCGTTCTCTATACCCAATAAAAATGTGAAGGGAAGTAATGTTCATTTCAATTTATGCTTCTTTTTATTGCTGTAAGGGTGACTTTCCTTTTATGAGATTTCGGGAAATTAATTTTATCTGCCCTCTCTGAATGAGGGCAAGGGGAGCGTTATACTGTATAGAAAATATGAATCAGAATGAAGGCTTGTACCTATACAACATTTCCAGTTTACAAAAGCACCCATTCTTATCGCAGGTAATCTTTCAATATTCTACCAGAAGATGGCAATTCAAAAGTCTGTCATTCAAATTCTCAGCTGGCTGCGATTGCTCTCTAAGCAAGTTTGCGGCGCATATTATACCTGTGGAGAGGGTTTAATAAGTTCTCCCATTCTCCCCCGGTGACAGGATGTCTATACCTGAGTGTGTTTGGGAAGGAGGCATTGTGTGTTTGTTTACACATGGCAAGATTTAATGAGAGGAGACAGGGGAGAGCCGTATTTGTTGCAGTGTTGATGTGCCAGACAGCTCAGTTCCCTGTAGCAGGGAAATGGGGCCAGCTCGGGCCGGAGCTCAGATCTGTCTGCAACACCCTCTGAAGCTGAACTGAGCTTGACTTCTGCCACAGCACCCTCTCCTGTCTCCAGGTCTGGGTGGGTAGGAGAGACCTTGAGGTCACTATGAAATTAATTTCCCTTCCAGCAGCAGTGCTGACACCTTCTCTTTAATACAAAGCCTCAGTGAAATCAATTACTGTCATGCTAATGCTTTGGAGATATATTTTAATCAGGAGAGCACGCTGTACTCATTGCATAATCAATTGTGGTGATTATTCTGGATGCCAATGTTGAGACCTGCTTGGGGCTTCATCATAATAGTGAAGTGCAATGCAAAACCCACATCACACCTCAGCGAGTAATTAAAATACGGTTATACAATTAATTCAAGAGTTATAATAGGGTGCAAATCGTCCCATATAGCCAAAGGGGGAAAAAAAAAAATAATAAAAAAAAAAAACATAATTAAATGATTTACTTTTAGACTATAAGAATATTAGCCTAGCCTAATCCCATTACGATAAGAGAATTTTTTGTCGGAATAAATTAAATAAAATATATTAAATGACGCAATAATTAAGTAATCAGTTCAGCTGAAATAAAAAGTGATTTTTTAAAATTAATATAAATACAGTTTATTATATGCTTAACAATACATGCCTAATTTACCATTTACCCAACTCCTCATTTGGCTTTATTTTACATCAATTTCAATTAAAGTATGTTCTCAAAGGGAGGTCTCAGATTGTTTTACGTAGGGTCACAAACTCTTTTTCGGCATGGTCAGTGAAACCAGTTTCTCTATTATGTACATCTTTTTGAAGTTTGTGCCTCTGGAATGCTAAATGAACTGGCCATAAATACCTTATGTTCTCTAACCTGAACCAGAAATGACCTTTCCTTGTCAATGCTAAACAAATGTGAACATTTGACTGGTCGCACAAATAGGGTGAGTTCAGCAAAAGTGAGACATCAGGTAAAGTGGGATAAAAAGTTTCAAAATCTGACTTTTTCCATGTTTAAGTGCTATAATTGGGTCCCTGGTGCATCTACCAACCCAGAAAACGTGAAAAAAAAACAACAAAGTATTTTTTTCTCTGTAAACTTGTGAAAAAACGAGCTGCTCAGATTTAGCGACATCTTTCCTGTTTACCTTTACAGACATAAATAACTGTTTTTGTAACTCGTGTGTTTTTAACATAAATTTTGACAGTTTAAGCACAATAAGACATGAAAGAGAACTTATTTTAGTACTCACGTGCCGTGAGACAGCTGCTTTCTGTGCGCATGCTTCAGATGTGTGTGCTCAGAAATCCCTATATCAGAAGTTTAAACTAATATGGTTTAAAAGGCATGATTTCAGCGCAATAGACATGGTAATCAAAACCAAACAGATGTTTTTTTTTACAAAGCCACTAGAAGGCAAGCCTGCAACCTTTAGCCGAAAAAGCTAATGCTTCCAGTCTGGCAGTTTGTGGGGAAGGAGACCAGAGGCCGTTTTTTGTTGTTGTTGTTGTTTTTTGGTTTGTTTTTTGAATGGATGTCAATGGAGGAAAGGTATGCTAAATAAACAGCTATGCTATGCTAAATAAACAGCTTTTTAGAGGAAACAGCTTATTTAATAAATCGACAGCCTATCTGCTGATCTTCAACATGTTTTACACTAAACAATACTTTTGGACTGATTTATTTTGAGAGTTTACATCGAAAAAATGCAGTTTTATAAAAGAAGTCACTGACGTTTTGCGACAGGTGGGATTCAACTGACAATACTTCTCATTTATTCCTATGGTATCCGTAAATGGCGTTTGAGTGTCGCACAACTCGACTGAAATACAAAGATGTCAAAATTGTCATGTGATTGGTTATTAAGGCACACGTGCTCCAAGTTGACCATTCCGCTTTCTCCAATAGTAAGTAATACAGACCCTCTCATCTCCCTATAGTAAGACAATCTCTGTTTTTTAGTAGAGTATCCGAGGTATGAGCTTTAAAGGCACAGCCCTATTCTGGAAAATGGGGCGGGGAGCAGCAGCTCATTTGCATTTAAAGAGGAATGCACGAAAACAACATGTTTCTGCTTCCACTCAAAATAGGCATTTTCAAAATGATATAAATGATCTGTGGGGTATTTGGAGCTGAAACTTCACAGACACATTCTGGGGACACCTGAGACTTATATTACATATTGTAAAAAGGGGCATGATAGGTCTCCTATTATTTAGGTCTCCTAAAATTTCTTTGAAGATTTTTGTAGGCTACTATTTGAATTGCAGTAAACGTTTTATGAAGGCTAAACTGAAAAAAAGTCATGAATTATCATGAAATATTATTTCATTTATACGTTTACATTGCATTTAGGAGGATTGTGGCATCACAGAAAATGGCCGAGAGACAAATCAGTCAGGAGAACTCAGAACCATACCTGTCAACCCTCCTTTTTCCCGGGATTCTCCCGTATTTTACCATTCTATCCTGCTATCATCCTGTTTAAATCTTTTCCCATATTTCTCCTGTATTTTTAATCTTTCTAGAAAAAATTCCCACTGGGCGTATTTTATATGTTTGCTACATTCGCCTCCGGTAAAACTCCCGTAATTTGCATGGCCCAAACCTCATTATATGAAAAATCACGTTGTCCAGTTGCCAGAGCTTGTATGAAATGCATCCTTCTCACACAATCGACACATACAAATTTCAACCCATTTGTCCCCTCAACTTGGCAACCTACAACCCAGTGATGCTGCAGGGAGTACCGCAGGAAGGAAACAAGGATCACTGGTAGAAATGGGAGAAGACTCAGGTGGTGCTCCAGGAAAAAATAAATAAATAAATAAATAAATATATATGTATATATAAATATATACACATGTAAATTGAGATATAGCTTACACTTCAAAAGACTATGGTTTAATTGATTAAATATGAGCGCTGCAAGTTGCAAAGTCAGGTGCTGGGCTGCTTTGTTTACTGTGGTTACCGGGGAAACGGCTATATTCCTGGCAAAAAGCGCCACCTGCTGGCAGAAAATGAATTTGCATTTTTCAATAAGCCCTTCTGCTCTTTGTTTAGACCAAAACGACCCTTATTTTTACGCAGAAAAATGCAGTTGTAAATGTGAACCGGTGGATCGACAAGAAGATAATGAATTATAAAACTCTAAAGATCTAGCCTATAAGATATATTTATATGTTACTAAATGAATATAATTTTTTGATTATATCAAATAATCAAATTTATATAAAATTATACAATCCCATGTATGTTACAGTGTGTTCTATCGCAAAAAGTGCTTGCGTTCAGTCAATAAAAATTGAATGTCTTAAATGGAGAAAGACCGTTCCATTAATAGGCTCCAAAGTCGTGGCCACATTACCACTGCATTATTTCTCCAATAATTTTAACGGCCTGAAGTCACAACCATGCATCAAGACTTTGAGATGATTTATTTCAAGATATTTGTCATGTTTCCTTCCTGAAATCTCGCGTGTGTTGAACTAATTTCTTGCGCAAGTCATAAACCTTCCATTGCAATTTCCAAAAAGTTATTTTTGAGCTAATAACAGAGGCTTAAACCATTGATATGCAGGCTAATGCAGTTATTAATGCAGTCTAATGCAGTTATGAGAGCGAGAGAGAGAGAGAGAGATTAAGTGCGTGTGAATACCTGCGTCTGTGCGATTCTCAGCAGTGTTCAGCAGCGTCTCTATTAATAGCTAATGTTTAAGTTGAACTGC
The DNA here is from genome assembly GCA_039654775.1 of Spinibarbus caldwelli. Lineage (NCBI taxonomy): Eukaryota > Metazoa > Chordata > Actinopteri > Cypriniformes > Cyprinidae > Spinibarbus > Spinibarbus caldwelli. Next base: position 15,561,375 of record CM077238.1, read on the forward strand.
TTCAAGAACCTTGCTACTGAGAAATGCCATGTAGCTTTTCAGCTGTGAAACTATTTTACTGATAAATTCGCGAGGCAGCTCTGGCAACAAGTTTCTGTCCGCGTCTTCGCGTGTGTGAGTCTGTGTGAGAGAGAACGGGAGAAATCGTGATTTCCGTACATAAAAAAAGTGGAAAACATAGAAATAGTTAGTAATTTTTTACCCTATAGTTTATTATATTTATTTGCTCAATTCTGGGGTTTTGGTACTTTTATTGTTGTAGTTAGCCCATAGTATAACAAAAATATTATATATCTCTTTATTGTGTTTGGGCCCCCCTATTTATGCCTATGCATAAATCCGTACTGTAGGTATAGTCCTTGAGGTTTATTTTACACAAACTGTAGATTTGCTAAACATAAACTATTTTAGACACACTGAAAACACCTTTAAAACAACGATAGTAACTATTTAGGAGTTTTATCGAATGCTAGAACGCGTGCTGTTGCTATAGTAACCTCCCCGAGTTCGATTTGTGAACATCTGTTTGGCACAGCGTGAATATATGCGCTAACCAATTTGTAATCTAATCTTTGTGTTTACTGAAATTATGTTTGAAATGCCAGTGAAACAGTATGTGTAATTAAAGCTCAGTATAATAACTTTCTGTGTTTTTTTCTTCGGGGTGGGTGGATTCAAATCCCCAGAGAAATCCTTCCCCTCCCACCCGAGTAATTCGCCTTCTGCTTTAGATGAAATTACTGAACGTATCTTACTAAAACATGCATGTTCCGTATGGATAAAGGCAACACAACTGCCCTTCGTGATGACAGTTCAGATTGTCACGCGAGAGAGCGAGCGCGGGTGTTGTCAAGTGACGCGCGAGGGAATAAAGAGGTGGAAAGCGGAGTGAAGCAGACACACACGGACATTCATTCACACTTCATTCCCCAACTGGAATAAAAGCACCAACTGAGGATGCTGTGGTAGATACGTACTAATTCATATTTTTGAAACTTATTCTCTACAGACTATTTCCGTTCATTTAAGCGGTAATTTTTCTGAAAAAGTAGAAGTGCCTTTTTAGTTACAAATCACCCTGAATAACTTATATCACCAAGACGAATGTCACCTTGCGAACAGGTGTCTTGTTGGATGACAACTACTCATCTGTCTGGACAAATGATTGCTACACATTTGTACTTGAAGATCGGATTTTAGAAATAATGGATGATACGAATTGACCAAGGTTTATAAATCACTGAGATGTAAAAACAACTACTTATTTCAAGGTCATTGGAATTCTTCTAATGCTCTAAGCGATCGTTCCGGGAGAAGTGTATCAGGTAAGACTGATTTTAATTAGAATAAAGACATTAAAATACATAGGTGACTGTTGAATGAGTAGATTAACCTGTTTGAGAGTTTTAATGCATATTATACAAACAATTAGCATACAAAGATATGACAAGTAACACACTGAAGTGACATTTTGAAGTTGAAAAAAACTGAAATAGTCCATTCTTGTAAAACGTACTCCAGTGTTTTATTTACAACTTCAAAAAGTCGTTTTATATTGTACATGAGTATATGTAGTGTTTTAGCATTTAAAGATCATAATTTAAAAATCAAGCAATACTACCCTTGCATTATTATGATACATTTTTCATCCATAAACATTTATTTATTTTTTTTGTGAAATGCATCAGACTGTCTACAAACACTTAAAGACCAGAATTTAATTTTTGAATTTATTTATTTATTTAGATCCCACTCTAGTACTATCAACTAAAGGAGCTTTTCCAGGTACTATCACAGTCTCCTCCCGGATCATGATGAATCGTCTGTGAGCCTCATTGTGCAGCAGGTAGCCGAGCGAATGCAGCAAACACACGCTTTCGCTCTTCAGAGATGAATGACAGCTCTCCAACATCTGAGAACATCATGTTTCACCAGCTGACTGCAGATGCTCTGAACGGTAGCTGTGACTACACCTTGCCCACGTGTAACAATAGCACAGGTGAAGCGGCATTGCAGCTGCCCACTTTTTCCATGGCAGCAAAAGTGAGGGTGATAATTACCTTCACTCTTTGCGCAGTGTCAGCTGTGTGCAACCTCTCCGTGTTGTGGGCTGCCAGCACCAACAACAAGCGCAAATCTCATGTAAGAATTTTAATCATGAACCTCACCGTTGCCGACCTGCTGGTGACTTTCATCGTGATGCCAGTGGATGCGGCTTGGAACATCACGGTTCAGTGGTTGGCGGGGGACCTGGCTTGCAGATTGCTAATGTTTCTGAAGCTCGTGGCGATGTACTCCTGTGCGTTCGTGACTGTGGTCATAAGCCTGGACAGGCAGTCGGCCATTCTCAACCCTCTGGCCATCAATAAGGCTAAGAAGAAGAACAAAATAATGCTGAGCGTGGCCTGGGTGATGAGTGTTGTTCTCTCTGTCCCTCAGGTGAGGAGCTGCTTGAGTGATTTTTCATGTTTTTCATTGTGACTTATCTCTGTATGCTGCATTACTTGAATTCACCAGAACCCCCAGAGTCTGGCATAACACCCTGAATCAAGTAGAGAGATCAAAATGAAAACGACAGGAGGTTTAACGACTTGCCTTCTTGAGCTCAGACCTAAAATATTCATATTTTTCATTTTTAATCTCATTTTAAAACACAAATTCATTCACTTTAAATGGAAAATGTATTTGACAAGTGTGCTATACAGTTTTTAAAATGGAAAATGAAAATCCTGTCTTCATTTACTCTCCTCTTGTCGTTCCAGACCAGTTTAATTTACTTTCTTCTGTGGAATACAAAAGAAGTTATTTAACAGTATGTCCAAACTGATATTTTCTATTCAATGCATGTGTGCAATGCATCATCACTGACAATCCCATTTACAAAATATGGCACTGATGCCATACTACACATACATCGCAATGCACCGAATTTGAATATGCACCTACTGAAATCATCATAAAAGACATTCTTAGTGAACCCTTAGTGTCCCTAACACAAAGGTATCATATATCATTGCATGGACTGCTATAGTACTACTACTGCTATTTTATAGTTATATTTATTGTCATTTTGAAACTTGATCATCTCAATCACCATTTGATTTCATAATTCTGTATGGAAAAAAAAGCAGCATGAACATTCTGCTTACTGTCTCCTTTTGCCTCTCACAGAAGAAGAAAGTCATTACAGCTTTGTAACAATATCAGGGTGAGGAAATGATAACAGAATTTTCACTTTGGGGTGTAAAGTTAAGGTAAAGGGTGTAAAGAGGATTAAAGTATCCATTTAACATACTACTGTAACATTTTTTTTTCTCTTGCCAGATTGTCTTTCAGATCATATTGAAAACCTCATATTTTAATTCAGTAACTTATTTCATATTCAGTATTCTCCCTAGACCTGTTGTAAAATTAGAATCTAGAAAGTGTTGTAAAATTCATAGACGTTAGATTAGTTCAGCAATTACAGTACACGCTCTCATCAGCCCTTTAATTTCACCTCAGATTTAACATAATGACTGGCGCTTACCGAGATACATTACTCAACATAACACACACACACACACACACACACACAAAGATAAATTATGCAGTTTGCAAATCAATCAGATGTTTTACATTTTACATGTTTCCTCAAATGACCCTCAAACCCAATATTAGAAAAAACACTCTGTGACCTTCATCTACAATATCTGAAATGATAAAGATGAAAGCAGCAGGAATTACTGGAATGAGTGTTAATAAAGGGTTCCTTCTCAATCAGAGGAGGCGTGCACATTTCAAAACACTCTGCAGTTGAAGTAATACATCCCGAGACCTCTTTATTTGCTCCTCCTGATGAAGAAGAGCGTTTAAAATCAGTGTGCTTCCAAGTTTAGAGGAGGCTGATGACAGGTCAACCGTGTAAAAGAATGAGGGTATATTACAAGCACCAAAACTCCACAGTATAACACATTGTTATGACATAGCAGATTGTGCTTAAATGAGGTCATTTCAGACTGATATGGTAGAAGATACAAGGTCACAACAGGTTATAGTAGATATTTTGTTGTCATTTGTTTATCCATTTGTTTTTGTGATTAATTTCTGAGGCATAAACAGACAGATGGGTTCAGTCTGTATGTCACCATTGGCTCTGCCAGTCTTCATTTGTCATTTGGGAATCTCCTTGTCATAATTAGAATATGTAGTCTGGCATCATAATATTTATGAAATGTTCTGCAAAAGACTTTTGCTGAAGGGGATGTACGCCACATCTGATTTGCACAGCTGACAGTGTTCACTTGATTAGTTGGCTGTAGATGTGTATAACATTTAGCATTTAGCAGTCACTTAGAGTTCAGGGCTGAAAAGGCACATTTAGTCATTATAGTCATTATTAATCTGTTTCAATAAAGAAACAGACTCGTCTATATATTTAAGATGACCTCAGGGTGAATAAAGCGAATTTTCATATTTTTGGGGTGAACTAGACCTTGTTTAAATTAGACATTTTGAAGGTATTTAATGGTATTTAAAAAGTAGTTGTGATTGTAATCTGCTGACCTGCTGAATTCCCCAACAGATTTTCTTGTTTCACAATGTGACCATCACAGTGCCAGCCAATTTCACTCAGTGCACCACTCGAGGGAGCTTTGTCAAACACTGGCAAGAGACCATCTACAATATGTTTACTTTCATTTGCCTCTTCCTGATACCTCTGGCCATCATGATCTGCTGCTACACAAGGATCTTGGTGGAGATCTCTCGAAGGATGACCAAAGGAAACAGTAGGTGGCTAATGTTACATACTATATCAATGAGTCTTATTAGCACATGAATCAGCATGTTCAAAATATTAAACTTAAAGTGAATTGTCATGTTTCGATTATTAAAATGTAGATGCACCCTAATTCAGGGTTTTTGAATATTGACCAATATTCTGCTAAAATTAAATATGAGTACTGTAATTTGTACTCTGAAATAAAATTATTCTAATTATTACAACTACTTGTTTACTTACATGCAATGTCATTTTATTAACCCACATCAGAGAACTGTAAACATATCATCAAATTATTGAAATATTAACTCAAGGTACTTCAAGTAAATATTTTGGGCCCTATCATACACCCGGTGCAAAGTGTTTTTGCTAGTTTCAGCCCGACGGAGTTCTCATTTTCCCGTCCTGCACCACGTTGTTTAAATAGCAAATGCATTTGCACCCATTTGTGCACCCATGGGCGTGCTGATCTAAAAAAGAGGTGTGTTCAAGCGCATTGTTAGCTCGTTGCTATTTTGAGGAACTGAAAATAGACTCCGCCATAGACCAACTCAAACCGACTCAACAGAATCATTTAAAAAGAATGATTCATTCACGAATCTGACATCGCTTTCAGATCACTCTCTTCACTTAAAATAACAATGAATTAAGTAAAAATTAAGTTTTCCAAAATGAAATGAAAAAAAAAAAACGTACAGACATTTTAAAATTCCATCATCATTACAATTATTTTGGACTTTCATTATAAGAAGTCATGAATTACAGTTGAAAAATTCTTTAGAATAACTACTTTTGAGCTGTACAGAAAATTGAAAGTCATCTAGGTTTTAAATGACTTGAGGGTGAGTAAATGATGGTAAACTATCCCTTTAAATACTGTAGTGAAGTAAAATACTTGTAAAAATTATATTTTCACTGCAAATTTATACTCTTCTTGCTTTTACAGTATCGTCAAAGGAAGTCCACTTACGGCGCTCCAACAGCAACATCCCAAAGGCCCGTATGAGGACTTTAAAAATGAGCATAGTCATAGTGACCTCTTTCATAGTTTGCTGGACGCCGTACTACTTGCTGGGTCTCTGGTACTGGTTCCTTCCTGAGGATTTAGAAGAGACCGTTTCTCACTCACTCACTCACATACTGTTTATTTTTGGACTCTTTAATGCGATTCTGGATCCCATCACTTATGGCCTCTTCACCATCCATTTCCGCAAAGGACTGAAGCGCTACTGTCGCAACGCGGTGGTATTCACAGAGTCAGAGAATAATTCCATCATGACGGGCTCATTGAAATGCTCACCATCCCCATTTCGCATGAAAAGAGTGACCCAGACCGGTCCAGGAGCTGACCCGGTGCAGAATGCGGTGAGTGGGGAAGATAAGAAGCCAGCTGACAGTGAAAACAAGGAATAGTGGCAACCCTACCAATCCAGCCTTGAAAGTGTCATTTGATTAAAGATATGGATGTGACAAGACAGGCCTTGTACTGGCAGTCTAGCTGCTCGCAAGAACAATGAGACAACAACACACTCCTGCCTGTTCTCCTCAACAGATTCCAATTGAGCCCAAGTGTGTCGCATCTTTTGATTCATTCGCTGATGAGCTGCCTCAATTACAATTCAAGTTATATTTAATACCCATCTATTTTCCTGATACAGGTGTTTAAGTTTTGTAATCATTTGCTCTTTACTAAATATGCCAATCACATTGCAGATTAATTAGACCATTTCTACTTGTGGCTTTTGTTGAAAATGTCATTTACATCAAGGGTTTTTTACATCTCATCTGCAGCATCTCCACCTGCTATCACAAAGGGCATAGCTCTTGAATTACTGAAGAAATTAGTTTCATCTACAAACAAATAAGATGTGTGGATTTAGCGTTTTGAGATATTACAAATGCAAATTCATGTACACTGGTTCTTGAATAACTGTCTGGTGTTAATTGGAAGCGTTCAGTCGTATCTTTTCAGGAATCCTAACCCAGACCCTTGGGATGCTATCGTTTAATGTGTAGTCTTTTTATTGGATGGATTCAGAAACACTAACCAGCCACAAGAGATCTTGCATTTGAAGTTTGTGCTAGTATTACTGGGCAGTCTCATTAGAATCTGTATTTATGGTGTATACACATACATTTTTTGTATGCTTGGATGTAGGCTGAAATGTACAATATGGATGTACTGACAACATCAAAAATGTGAACGTGTTTAATTGTAAAAATCTTTATGAATCCTTTATATTTAGTTTTATAAATGTATATTTACAGGACATTTTATAATTATACATATTTTGAAGCCCACTCCTACCATAAACCTAACCACTATTCAACAATATAGAAATGTAGACAGATAAATGCATAGCAACAATCATTATACCTCAATATACTATTCAAAAGTTTGATACTTTTTTTCAGCAAGAATTAAATTGGCCAAAATGACAATAAAAAACTTATAATGCTGCAAAAGATTTCATTTAAATGCTGTTCTATCTACTCATCAAAAAAAATCCATCCCAAAAAAGTTTCAACAAGAATATTAAGCAGCAGCTGTTTTCAACAGTAATGATAAGAAGAAATGGTAGCCTACTTGAGCTCCAAATCAGCATTTTAGAATGTTTTCTGAAGAATCATTGAAAACTGGAGCAATGGCTGCTGAAAATTCAGCAAAAATAAATATAAAAAATTAAATAAAATATATTAAAGTATTTTTTAAAATTCTAATAATATTTTGCAATATTACTGTTTTCACTGTATTTTTGATCAAATAAATTCAGCCTTGATGATTATAAGAGACTAAAAACGAGAAAAAATCTCTTTGGAACAATAATGTGTATATTGTTTAACTGTCCTAGAAAATCCTTCAAAATTAGAATACAGCACCAGAAATTGCACAGAAAAGAATACAGAGGTAAATACAAATAAATAAACCAATTAATTTAATATTTGATCAATTTAAAAGGACTTAGTGTCTCTTTTCATATGTAGAAAGCTTGCATTTTGCATGATATCAATACTTCAGTAATGTACATTTGAGTGTCTACACAAACATACATAATCTGTATGTGTGCCAGAACCACACTTTACATTATAAATACAAAAAAATTTATGAAGTGACTTTGCACTGAGGCCAACACCATACCATCATCCCTTGCAAGTACAACAAACTATTAAGCTTTAAAATGATATTTGATTGACGCATGAGTGGCTCATGAATGTGTTTACATCATACTTCTCAGGGAAGGTGCTTCTTTTGTCACAGGGTATTGAAGTCCAACTGGAGACTGACAAACTGTAAAGCTTTCTTCATTTTAATAGGTGAATACTATCATCTCTGTTGATGTGACGTTACGTGCTCTGACAGTGCTCTATAATCAACAGAACCATGATCACTGCTGTGTGATCAAGTGTGTATTTCCGAGAGAGAAATCCACTAGTTGTGCTTCTTGTGTTTGCCGTGTCACTACAGGGTGTACTTAGACCTTAATGACCTAGATTTTCAACTTCAGTAAATGTAATAGCCCTGCGAGAATGTGTACCGAGGAAGAAAATGAAAGGGGAGGGAGTCTTTTCTGCCAGTCTGTCATGGGTGAAGAGAATGTATATCTATATACTTGCGTATGTATGTACATACATAGTATCTAGCCATTAAGTGAACCACAGCTGCACTTTAATGTTCTCAGTTGGAAACATTACATATGCATTGAGGCTACAACAGTGCTTGATGGTTTTGCAGTAGGGTTTAAAATGTATTTAGGTATTGTCTGCCTGATTTTCTCATTCTCATTCTATCCATTATATATATTTGCTGAAGAGAAGGATTAAGAGATTACATGGAGAAAAAAACATTACTGCATCATGATGTGAATATGATATGGTATTTATATGAACTGTTGACATTAATCTAACGAAGAGGTGACAGTGTTAACACCTTATTTAAATGCATGTTGTGTTTGTGAGAAACAGAAGAAAGGAAAAGCTGTTATTTTCTTTTGTTGTGCATGATATATGATGATATCGAATTGTGTTACCTTATGTTGTTTGTTCTGGGTTACGTGGAGCAGTAATAAACATATTACGTTCATTTACAATATATATTTTTTAATTTATCCGCAACTTGTTGAATATTACTGATAAATGTGTAAACAGTCTTATAATAATTTCAAACCATTCTGTTGTGACTTGTAATAAATTTGCAAACCACATTAATGGCAATTATCATGTTCCTGAGAATACATAAAACAAGCTAAGTGAAACCCAAAAAGCTGAGAAGAAACCTACAACTAAAAACATACATTTTCTTTCACTGTTCACGCACATTCACTCTTTTACACTTTCTTCAAGGTTCTTCAAGATGCTGCTGTCTTTGTTGCATATTAGAGCACTGTTTTTTTTTGTTTTTTTTTTTTGCTGTAATGGGCTCTTGAGTTGGTTTCTTGGTTCTTTTATAATCCCCCTCAAATCATTAATTTTAACCCTTAAAACTCATCTTTGGTAATCAAAATTACATACCATTTCTCCCCTGTGATATCTTAAAATGGCTTGAATATAACCCTACACCTCATTTAGTGTATTTGTTTTGTAGTCAGCAGTACACACATAACACAATACAGACTTGTGTTAAATTCCTTAAATCCACACTATCTTGTCTTTCATTCGGTTAACTGAAGTAGTAAATGTTTCACAATGGAAAGTGGCAGTATTAGATTAATTCAGCCATATAGGTTTGATCCAGATACTGATTCTGAAGAACAAGACGGAAGAGTAAATTACGTGTTGATTTATTAGAATGGTAATACATTTTATGTATTGCTCTCTACAACGTTGAACACGTAATGGTAATTAATACCATTAGCCTTTGACTTGACTATGTTATCAAACATCTAATAATGTGTTGCTAATGTTATGCAAACCTTGTTCCTGATTGCTATCTCAGACAGCTAATGATATGAAAAGTCCCACTCTGCAAAAACTACATTTTTGAGATTGTCATTGGCACACAGAAATTTCAGCAACGGTGTTCGCTGATAAATTTATACATGGTTTGTCTTTAAGCATATTATACAGGATTAACAACATTCTTTTTTTATTATTATTAAAAATTAAGAATTTTCATTATAGGTTTTTTAGGACCAGTGTATTGGTTTCTTCAGCAGCATGTTTGTCCTGAAAAACTAGAAAATAAATCTTAGTGGAACTTATAAATGTTTTCCATCAGACAGAAAAAAAAAACTGTTTGGTTCAAACTAGAACCTTAACGTTTATAGCTGAAAATGAGTCAAAAACAAATGCCCAATGCTTTTGTGTTCATGTGATATCAATAGGCAAGTGTGTCATGAAGCTTTGTTCAGTGACAGTATGAGTAACAACTGAGAGCTGTGCTTTAACAGTGTAAATCTGTGTTGCTGACGTAGGTAACACTGACACAGCTGATATAGATCAGTTTTCATTACTGAAAAGAAAATAAGGCATGAAAGGTAAATGGAAATGTGCAACCAATGGACAACCAACTGCCATAGAAATTTGGATGGTGTTAGGGTTCAATTGTAGGGTTAGGGTTAGGGTTAGCGCTGCTCAATTGTAAGCCAATGTGGATAAATGCATCAGAATACAAAAATTTAATTAAAATGGGCTAAAAATACAACAGAATACAATAAGCCAATTTTGTCCTCACCTAGCCTTCATATTTTGAAAGGAGTTTTTCCGTACCACCTCCGCCTTTGGCTTGTACAGCGGGGAATGTAAGGCACCTTTCTTTGCAAAGCTGCTTTGGAGCTATTTGTATTGTGAAAGCACCATACAAATAAGTTTAAATTGAAATTAATTATTGATTCTTCCCATGACCTCTCTTCCAGGGCAGACATTTCTGCACATGAAACTAGCAGCAGCTTTAGAGTTGATGTTAAGGAGCAAACTTCTAAAACATGAGATAACTTAAATCAAATTCATTATTCATTAAATCGAAAAAGCCTTATCAAAATGGATAGTGCAGGCTTAGAAATCTTGGATTAGCCATGTTAGATCATATTTGTGAAAAAATTACTTTTTCTTCTCACTATCAAATGCCAAATACTCTTAATTATAGAATGACCCAGATACAGATGGTTTTTAAGTTGGTCTTGGTGTGAAGCCTTTGAAGGTGTCCTATGGGAAGTGTTCACACACATTGCAACTTACTTGATATAAGAAACCATTCGACTAAAGTTTAGCAATGTGCATGGACATGTGTAACCTTTACCTGTACTTCTTTTAAGAAGGGCATTCTCATTATTGCACCTCATTGAAGAGCTCTTAAGGCCAAATAAAAGCATCACATTAAGCTAAGAAAGCGTATGCTGAAAAATGAAAACAGAATTGTGTTGTCCTTTCCTCTGTACTCCTTCCATATAAATATGTGTATATTTATATAATAATATAAATAATATATAATATAATATCTCCTTCCTCTTAAAATCCATTTTGTAGTTGTTTATTGACCTCCAGGACCACTAGGTAACTTCGTGGAAGAATTAGATGTGTTGCTCTCAGCCTTTCCTAAGGATGGTACTCCCCTAGTTGTACTTGGAGACTTCTACATCTACCTAGATAAACCTCAGGCTGCAGACTTCCACACTCTGCTTACTTCTTTTGATCTCAAACGAATATCAACTACGGCTACTCACAAATCAGGCAACCAGCTGGACCTTATTTACACACGACACTGCTCCACTGATCATGTGCTGGTTACTCCACTGCACACCTCGGATCACTTCCTCCTCACTCTTAACCTCAACATGATTCCTGACACATCACATATTCCTCAACGCACACCCCTTCATTCTCACCCTCCCGCCTATCTGCAATGGTTTCATCTTCGCTTCCTCCCCCTAAACAGTTATCATCTCTTGATGCTAACAGTGCTACTGATACTTTCGCTACACTCTGACGTCTTGTTTAGACACTTTCTGCGCCTTATCTTCTAGGCCAGCCTGTACCACCCCTTCTGCCCCTGGCTATCTGATGTTCTCCGCGAACATCGTTCTAAGCTCAGGGCTGCAGAAAGGGTATGGCGCAAATCACAAAATCCTACTGACCTTAATTTATATCAGTCACTCCTCTCTGACTTCTCTGCTAATGTCTCCATTGCTAAAAGGACATACTATCACGACAAAATTAACAATTCGCCTAACTCTCGCATGCTCTTTAAAACATTTTCCTCCCTCCTTTGTCCTCCTCCTCCCCCTCCTTCATCAACTCTAACACCTGACGACTTTGCCACATTCTTCATTAATAAAATTACAAACCTCACAGCACAATTCTCCATACCATAAACTGTCAAACACATCTTACCAACAAACATACACTCGTTCACATCCTTCTCTCCACTCTCTGAGGCAGAAGTCTCTAAACTCATCCTTTCCAGTCATCCTACTACTTGTCCTCTTGATCCTATTCCATCTCATCTCCTTCAAGCCATTTCTCCTGCAGTTGTACCTACACTCACTCACGTCGTTAACACATCCCATCACACTGGAGTTTTTCCCTCAGCATTTAATCAGGCTCGTATAACCCCACTTCTTAAGAAACCCACTCTTAACCCAACTCTTTTAGGGAACTACAGACTGGTTTCCCTTCTACCTTTCATTTCAAAAACACTTGAATGAGTTGTGTTCAACCAAGTTTCTGCCTTCCTCACACAGAACAACCTCCTGAACAGCAACCAATATAGCTTCAGAAGTGGACACTCGACCGAAATTGCCTTGCTCTCAGTTGTTGAAGCCCTAAGACTTGCAAGAGAAGCTTCCAAGTCTTCATTACTTATCTTACTGGATCTGTCCCCTGCTTTTGATACGGTCAACCACCAGATCCTCCTGTCAACCCTATTGGGAAAGGGCACCTCAGGAACCTCACTCCAGTGGTTTGAGTCTTACCTCTCAAATAGGCCCTTCAAGGTATCTTGGTGAGGTGAGGTATCCAAATCGCACCTACTGGGGTGCCTCAGAGCTCAGTTCTTGGACCACTTCTCTTCTCTGTCTACATGGCATCACAAGGTTCTGTCATTCAGAAACATGGCTTTTCGTATCACTGCTATGCTGATGACATTCAATTCTACCTCTCATTCCATCCTGGTGATCCGACGATAGCTGCTCGTATCTCAGCATGTCTAACAGAAATTTCTTGCTGGATGAAGGACCATCACCTTCAACTCAACCTGGCTAAGACAGAACTGCTTGTGGTTTCAACAAATCCATCACTTCATCACAATTTCACCTTCCAGTTAGGCTCATCAACCATAACTCCTTCAAAAACAGCCAGAAACCTTGGAGTTGTGATTGATGATAAGCTGAATTTCTCAGACCACATTGCTAAAACTGCCCGGTCTGCAGATTTGCTTTATACAACATTAGGAAGATCAGGCCATTTCTTTTGGAATATGCAACTCAACTCCTTGTTCAAGCTCTTGTTCTGTCCAGACTGGACTATTGCAATGCTCTCTTGGCAGGTCTTCCAGCCAGTTCCATCAAATCTCTACAATTAATCCAAAATGCCGCTGAAAGATTAATCTTTAATGAGCCAAAAAGAACGCACGTCACACCTCTGTTCATCAATTTGCACTTGCTACCAATAGCTTCTCGCATAAAATTCAAGGCATTAATGTTTGCCTACAAAACCACCATTGGCTCTGCACCCCTTTACCTAAATTCAGTACTTCAGACCTATGTGCCCTCTAGAAGATTGCGTTCTGCAAGTGAATGATGCATTATTATCCCATCCCAAAGAGGCACAAAATCACTTTCACTACTTTTTCATTAAAGGAGTTATATGACGTTGCTAAAAAAGAACATTATTTTGTGCATTTGGTGTAATGCAATGTGTTTATGCGGTTTAAGGTTCAAAAAACACATTATTTTCCACATACTGTACATTATTGTTGCTCCTCTATGCCCCGCCTTTCTGAAATGCGGCAAATTTTACAAAGCTCATCGTTCTGAGAAGCGAGGCGTGCTCTGATTGGCCAGCTATCCAGTGCGTTGTGATTGGCCGAATACCTCAAGTGTGAGGTGGAAATGTTACGCCCCTTACCGTATTGTGATGCCGTGTCCCGGCACGACGACACAAAAACAATAAAAACCCATTACAAACGAGGCATTTGTTGCATCCAGTGGGGACATAATTACTGATTATAATGACTTATACTGTGTTTTTACCATGTCTACATTTGTGATTGGAGAAACGACAAACAACAAGCGCTACTCTACACTGCTCAAAACTCGCGTTTGAATCGTCAGTGTCAAATTCTTTAAATATGAAAACATACTTACAGGCTGTGAGTCAGAAGCGCCCGACTATCCTTGCAAAGTTGGAATTGCCCCACTTTATAGAAACAGTCTTTGAGCATAGTTGGCAGGCTCCAACTATGCTCAAAGGTTCAGGAAATAGTCCTCCATTAAAATCCGCTGCACACACTCTATATTTATATACACAATATTTGGGTTGAACTGTTCTGGAACAGTGTTGTAAATACAACTAAACCACTGATTTCTACTGATTTCTAGTTGTGTCCTCTTTTGGAAGCCCAAACAAAGTATTTTCTCTTTCACAATGAAACACAGCATCTCCACGACATGGCGCCGGCGGCAGCAACAACACTACAGTAAGAATAAAAGTTACACCCTCTTTCTTTGCGTATATGTTTGGGCGGTGTTTTGCAAATCTCCCCACACCATGACATAGACATGTGGGGGCGTGTTTGAATGAGCCGTTTTAGGGTGGCGTGGTCGAGTCTTAACTTTTATAAAGAAAATCTCTTTGGTTTTGAGACTTTAGTCTTTGCAACTTCAGGGATCTTATCTATGCACAAACAGCTTGTAACACTCCAAAGAGAAAGGAAAACTTGAAATATCATCATATGACCCCTTTAACTGTTCCCTCCTGGTGGAATGACCTGCCCAACTCAATCCAAGCAGCTGAATCCTTAGCCATCTTCAAGAAATGGCTAAAAACGCATCTCTTCCATCTTTATTTGACCCTCTAACTCTAGCACTCTCTATTCTAATTCTATTTTATCTCTCTGTCTTCTTTATATCTATCTGACCCTCTAACACTAGCTTGCTTTTTTCTATTCTATCTACTTGTTTTCTAAAAATAAATAAATAAATAAATAAAAACTAGCTTTCTTTTTTTTTATTCTACTTGTTTTCTTTCATAAAAACAACAACAAAAAAAACTTACTACGTGTACTGCGTTAAGCCCCGTTCACACCAAGAACGATAACTATAAAGATAACTATAAAGATAACGATATTAGCGTCCACACCAGCGAACGATATCTTCTGTTTATTCTAAGCGCACGCGCGTCTGCCACTTTAAATTCTCCAGCTCCTTATAGCAAGATGGATTCTGATTGGATGTCAGTGTTTGTATCGTTCATCAGCTGGAAAAAAAATCGTTCTGAAATTGATTCCAACGATATCGTTTCTCTGTGCCTTTATCGTTATAGTTGTGGTGTGGACTCTGCTATTCTTTAATACTGAGAATGATTTTTAGAACTATATCTTTATCGTTATCGTTATAGTTATCGTCCTTGGTGTGAACGGGCCTTTAGGCTAACCGAGACTTGTCATAGCGCTTGCATATTGTTGATCTTTTGTTGGTTTTCATTGCTTCTATTGTCCTCATTTGTAAGTCGCTTTGGATAAATGTGTCTGCTAAATGACTAAATATAAATTTAAATGTAAATAAATAACTGCACATTTCAGATGACAGAAGATCAACTGGACAAAGGAAAAGAGTCTGTCCACAAACAGAAAGTGAACAGGTGGTGCAGACACAACAACATCTTAAAGGCTCTGAGCCTGAAAACCATAGAGGTGATTGTACATTTCAGGAGGGACCATTATATTCAGACCGTCTTGACATCAATAGCTTGATTGTCACATCTATTAAGTCTTTCAATTACCAGGGGATCGTAATTTAACCGAATGTGAACTCCGACTGGAAGGAAGAAAGGCACAACATAAGATGTAGGTTCTGTGACTTGTCGAAAAAAATTCGATCTATTCTAGGATTTAGTAGCCTAGTGTGCCTCATTCTGTCATTGACAAGACTGTTTTCCTGTTGCCTTCAACTAGAAACTCTGTGAGTTCAGATCCAGAAAGTAAGCAATACCTAATTAAAAAAAATGTACATTTTATGTAGACTATGTGAACAAATATAAGCAAATACACAAATACTACTATTCAAAAGTTTGAGGGCAGTCAGATAATTGTTTAAGGAAATTAATATTTTTATTCAACAAGAACACCTTAAATTGATCAAACGTGGCTGGCAGTAATTACATTTATAATGTTACAAAAGATTTCTGTTTCAAATAAATGCTGTTCTTTCAAACTTTTTATTAATCAAAAAATCTTGGAGAAAAAAAAAAAAGAAATACTTAAAATAAGAAAATTTTCTTGAGCACCAAATCTGCATAATAAAAAATAATTTCTAATGGATCATGTGA
The DNA here is from genome assembly GCA_039654775.1 of Spinibarbus caldwelli. Taxonomy (NCBI): domain Eukaryota; kingdom Metazoa; phylum Chordata; class Actinopteri; order Cypriniformes; family Cyprinidae; genus Spinibarbus; species Spinibarbus caldwelli. Next base: position 15,577,618 of record CM077238.1, read on the forward strand.
CACTGAAGACTGCAGTAATGACATCAAATGTAATATTAAAGTATAACAATGTTATTTTAAATTGTAATTAAAATATTTAAAAAAAAAAAAAAACAACAACAAAATCTTACCGCCCCCAAAACATTTGCATGATATATGTGTGTGTGTGTGTGACCCTGGACAACAAAACCAACCATAAGTAGCATGGGTATATTTGTGGCAATAGCCAGCAATACATTGTATGAATCAAAATTATCTATTTTTCTTTTATGCAAAAAAAAAAAAAAAAATCATTAGGATAAAGATCATGTTCCATGAAGATATTTTGTAAATTTCCTACTGTAAATATATCAAAACTTAATTTTTGATTAGTAATATGCATTGCTAAGAACTTCATTTGGACAGCTTTAAAGGCAATTTTCTCAATATTTAGGTTTTTTTTTTTTTTTTTCTGCACACACACACACACGCACACAACTTTATTAATCAGCCCAACACCCATCACATTCAATACTTGGATCAAGTGGCCGATTTATCCTACCTATCACTTTTCTCATCACCTTGGGCTCAAAAGATAAGGAGGCCATCCGATGCAGGGGTTTGTTTGTAAGGACCCTTGAAAAGAAAGAAAAAATCCTGGGGAAATTATGAATATAGCATTCTAAAAATGACTCAACAGAACTAAAATGAAGAAAACCTCCAAAACAAGTTTTATTTAATTCTTTAAAAACTGGTTATGGTAACCACTTAAAGACTGTGTTTTTCAGCCAAGTGTTTTTCTGTTGTAGGAAAACTAGTGCTACCTTTTTAAACCTTTGTTCATTGGTCTTGTCAAATATTTAAGGCAAAATCTGTCCTGAGGCTTGCTCTTTGAATTTTATTTTTATTTATTTATTTTTATTGTTATTATTTTATTTATTTTTTTTACAGCAGATGAACCTGTGATATTGCCTTTTATTGTCAGGAGGAGTTACAAATGAGGGTCATGTAAGAAGAGATGTCTCGGTTAAGTATATTAGCCTCGTTCCCTGATGGAGAGAACAGAGTCCTTACTTTGTGACAACATTAGGGGTTTACTTGGGAGCCCCAATCATCTTTGAGTTTAAATGAAAAGGCCAATGAAAGCTGGCTAGTGGATTTTGCATGCCGAGCCACTCCCCGTACATGCAGGTATAGATTCCAACAGTGTGCATTCACTCATTCAGGTTTTACGCTGAGGAGCCGAGAATGTGTCCCAGCTTCAGCGAGTGGTTCAAGGTTGTGGCATGGGAACATAACGTCTCTGTTCCATACATCAGGGAATGAGGGTTACGTACATAACCAAGACGTTCCCTATCTGTCGGTCACTATGAGTTATGTCATGACGAAATTAGGGGTCTGTGGAAAGCACCACTACCTGTACGCTATCACATCCTGTGGCACCGGAATTGCTGACAAGCCACGGCGTGTCAAGGCAAATGCTACGCAAAGGTCGTAACCTTCCCAACGCCCTAACGCAAATTCACTGACCTTGATGCCCGAGGGGACCAAAGGTGAGTACATCGCTGCTGGAGATGGCCATGCTGGTGTTCCGTCAACAAAAATTTCTTAACAAAAGGGATTTCAACCTTCAGTGAAAGATTGCTTCAAATCTTTCCGAATGGTTGTTACAGCTTGCCGGTAACGATGGTGAAGCGAGCCTACCAAGAGGAAGGTAGCTACGGAGGCCACATCCTACCTGTAGGGAGGTGACATGTGTAGACACTAGCCGCTTTTCCACTGTCGGGCCAGTGCGAGCCAGTGCTTTAAACGGGCCGGGCGGGGCTAATAGCCTCGGACCTGTAGCACCAAGCCCAAAATCACGATGTGTTTCCACCGTTGGGCCAGAAGCTCCGCTGCGCTTCACTAAAACCCGCCCTTAACACGCCTCTCTGGAACAACGTCACGCAACCCCATCATTTCCACAACAAAGAGAAGTTATCAAAAACTAATAAGAAATAAGTCACTGGAACTAGCGCAATCACAAAACGAACATGATAAAAGCGGCCGTTTGTTTGCATGCTTTGTTAAAGATTAAAAAAGCTTCGATGTTTTACAATAATAAGTGATACATTAATCATAATGAATTAGTTTATCTGGATTGAAAATTAGTCAGTATGAAAAAGTGGTATGAACCGTTATGTCACAACTACTTGGAAGAAAGAGGACACATAGCCTGCTTATTCAGTCGAGTCGGTTTCTGTTTATTTGTAGTCACAGTATAGCCTACATCACATTTAGATGATTATTTCTATATTTTTTTCCATCAAAAATACGACCCGAGTAGCAGAGGGAGCTGCCGGACAAAAAGCATTATTTTTATGACATACTTGGAGCTAAAGTCTCGAGACGAGACTTATGACAGATAAAATATGTTACTAAATAAATACATGATTGTGACAGAGAATGAGAAGCTGACGTCTGATTTCTTCAAGCGGTCGTATTTACCATGTTTACTATGGTAACGTTAATGGCTAGCGTGCATCTTTTGCATCGCTTATTAATATTTCTACCTTGTATGGTGATCATAATCCACATCGGATCTCAAACAGAAGTTATTTCAAAAACTCGCTGCTGTCTGAAAGTGAGTTTTGAGCTAAAATTATTTTAAAAGCTTTAATCCTAGTGTTATAGCTGTTTACTTTATGAAATGATCCGCGGCCCTCCAGATGTGCAGAAACTCCGTCTTTGTTCATAACCACTCCTCTAGCCCCAGCTGGCCCGCTTTGGCCCAAGGTTTTCGTCGGGCCAAAAAACCCGGGCCATTGGCCCGATGATGAAGCACCAACGAGGCACGATCAAGCCCCGGAAGTGACAGTGGAAACGCGACTGGCCTTGGTACGCACTAGCACTCCCGCTTTTGGCCCGACAGTGGAAACGCGGCTACTGATATGGACTGACCTAAGGGGCAGTACTACATACGACACAGGTCTCACAGGTCTGACAGAGCAGATCTGTCAAGGGAAGACACAGGTTTACCAAGAGGAAGAATACACATATGGGATTACCTGCAGGGAATCACACCATATGGACACCTAGCCCAGTACAGGCGCTGACCGGAGCTCTGGGCATGCTAACACCAGTTCTGGGCCTTGCTCCGCCAAGTCTGACTGCTGAGGGTGCTGGAGGATGCTCAACCAGGGTTCGTCGTCAAGGGAACTCCACTGGAAGAAGAAAGGTGCCCACATCCCTGAGTGAGGGGGAATGGCGCAGTTAGCAGGTCACTGAGCTAGTTCATCTCACCACTTACCTATTACCCAACACAGGGGAAGAAACCGGCTCTATGCAAAGGTTGTAAAACAGAAGGTAGAAGGTATTAGGTGCAGCTATGCAGATGTCTGAATGAGTAGATGCACGCTGTTGCCTTATATACCCGCATGAACAGGGAGTGGCTTGGCATGCAATATCCACTAGCCAACCTTCATTAGCATTTTCTCTTAAACCCAGAGATGTTTGGGGCTCCCAAGTAAACCCCTAATGTCGTCACAACATAACATGTAGTGACCGACAGATAGGGAACTATTGGTATTTTGTTCATCTTTTGTATAAACCCTTTTTTCTGAAAAAAGGTCTACTTCAACTCTCCCTGTGGGAACAAATAATGTACTTCTTCTTAATATGCTTCTGTAATTTAAAGCTCAAACCCCTTCTTGATCACTTCCAGGCCACTGCTGGCCTTTTCAAAACAGATCATTGGGATTTGTATGCCTCACAGGCATTGGAGGATCATGTCAGTATGTATTGGTAGTTAAATTTTATGAGCATGTATGCTCACCCACCGAATCAAGCAAATCTCAGAACATTCTGGCAAGATTATCTCAGAGTTATGAAGAAACATTCTTTCAGTAACATAAATTAAATAAAAGTTTCATTCAACGTTATCTGGCACTTGTCAGTTACAAATTATTTCCTCTTATAGTGCTTCCTTTGACACTTTTGACCACAACATTCTCTTGGATAGGCTTCAAAATTATGTTGGCATTAGTGGAACTGCACTGGCATAGTTCAAATCATACTTATCTGACCATTATCAAATTGTAGCAGTAAATGAAGATGTATCATATCGATCACTAGTTCAGTATGAAGTACTGCAAGGCTCAGTACTGGGACCATTGAGACCAGTTTTCACTGCTGAACAAACAATAGAACACTGGATGACTTCCTACTACTAAATTCAGAAAAACAGTTTTTAAAACTGCCTAAAAGGCAGTTCTACCCTCATATTTTCCAATCTGCAACTCTTCCCTTCCCACCTAATGCCGGTGTGACATATAATGTGTTCAATCATTTAGGGCAGATGAGAAGTTTTCCTCCCACTGAGCCTGGTTTTTTACTCTGTTTGGGTTCCTTGCCTAGAAGCTGTCAGCTTCTGTCTTGCTTAGTTGGGGTATGAAACACACTTAACTTTCAGTAATTTATTGATAATAACTATACTGACTGACAAAATCGGATGATAACAAAACTTGAACGGAACTGAATGAAAGTTGCTGCCTCAGTATAGAAACTCATAGAAATCATTCATAACAAATTATTTACTCCAACAATGCTAAACAAAGGGGCACTCATATACAATTAAATCTGCTACCATCGTGCTTTGATGAATTATTGAAATTATATGGAAGATATTGTAAACAACTGAAGAGGTCTGACATGAGAGGCCTCTTATAGTCTGCATAATAGAGTCTGCTTTGTACAGCCTTACAGAAAATAAAGAAACAATCATTTAGACAGAAATTCTTCAGAGAGGACACTCACTGATACTTTTTTTTTACTGCTGAGGAGCACACAATTGACTCGTTTCAAGGCTTTTATCAGACAATGCTGCAAGTGAGCAGCTGACAGAATGCAGAAGCTAAGCACCGCTCATTTCTTTACTTGAGGAAAAGAGGCTTACTGTACAGGCTTCGATAAAATAGACTTTAAAAATTGTTCTCAGAATAACATAAACAGCAACAAAATGTCTCATAGCAGGGTTCAGAAACAGAGATGAGCAAAGTATCAGATTTGGTGAATGCAATTTTAAAATGCAAATGATACAATATTTGTCGTCTGAGCAGAAATGTTTAATCCCAATCAGAACACCCTCAAGGCTTTCATTCAGCTCCTGCTCTGCATTCATGTGTGTTTTCTACATGCAATATTTGTGTAACCAGTTCCTTGATTGATCATTTAAAAGAGGATTTCACAGTCTATTCTTTGCTTTAGACATTAGGAAAACTGGCTAAGATTGTTAATGACACAATAAACTCATTGAGTTGGAAATCTATAGCTTTTCTGTTTTTAAGAATATGCAATAAAACTAAGATAAATACATAGTTTCATTAGTTTTGGAAATTAACCCTTCGATGCATGAAATATCAAATCACAAAGGAAAAGTACCTTATTTTGTAATGTTTTTTTTTCCTTTATAAAATAAAAATATAAGCATTCCATTTCCATATTTTGGGTCAGATTTATATATTTTATGTTTATGTATGTATTTTAACAGTTATACATCTGTCCAATGCAGTGTACATCATACATCTAAGATGTATATTTATTTTACAATCCTAATGTGAATTTGAAAAAAAAAAAAAAAAAAAAAAGCCAATTTGAATGTAAGCAAAGAATACACCATCTATGAAATAAACAAATAATGATATATCCAAAAATTGTATTAATATCTGTAATTTCTGTAAAGGAACTGAAGAAAGCCATGTCACCACATGCACAACATACTGTACCCACACTTGAAAAATATCCTGTGTGTCTATATATTAAATACATACTCTTCCCATTGTTTTATTTCTACAATGAATCATTAATATTAACAATAAATTTAATTATGCATAATATTACTTTTGTGAAATTTGCATCATTTTTAATAGTTTGAAAAAAGCTGAACTGAAATTCTCAATAAACCAATATAATATGGATACATTAAATACATTAATATTACCTTAATGAAAGTGGTCCTACCATTTTATTCTATTGAATAATAATTCTTACCCGTCTGGATCTTCTGGAATAAAAGATAGAGGCAGATTTTACTTAGGTAAAGAGATACTTTGTGCAACACCACTTTTGTGCACCATGCTGAATTCATTTTTTCATGACTTTTAAAAAAGGACATGTCATTTGGTAATTCCCCATGGTGGATCATTTGCATCTAACATCACACTCTGAATGATCAAAAAGGGTTGTAGAGGTCTGTCATAAAGAGAGGGTTTGACAGTCAGATTTTAAAGATCTGTCCATTGAGGGAAAACAGTGTTTTTCTCCTTTTGTTTCTCCACTACAAGGCTAGACTGATCAAGTGTGACCCGTCTTTGTCAGAGCAGCGTCCTGGTGATGGGGACCATTGGGGATTCTATTTGTAAAACTCAGACTGAATGATTACAACCAACATGAAAGACTTTGATCATAATAAACACGATTCCAATTTATTCTGTTATATTCATAGTAGTGAGCTTGTCAAATCACACAAAGCCCAACACATTACTTCTCAAAAACTAATAAACAGAACTTTTTACAAACAGCCCAATGTCAAACTGCTAAGTTTGTCCACTAGCATTCAGATCTTCGAGATTACAGTCTGTTATTGAAATGTTATTGCAAAGAGCCTTCATGACAGAACCTGGAACTTTGATTCTATGATCTTTAAATGACTAATTCAATATTGGAGTTGCCACTTTATTGCTTTACAATGTCAAGTATTGTCTTTAGGGTGAATATACCCTGCAACCTTCCCAATTTCAATCGCTGCAGTGCATTTATTTAGTAAATCATCATATAAATAACAAGAATAAATAACACCAATAATAAAACTGAGGGAAGTGAAGATAAAACTTCACAATGATGGGTATAATCTTCAGTTCATTTGCATGTGTTTGAATAAATAAAGGTCAGATGTTTAATATCATAGACTGAATAGAACCAGGTGTGAGAGAGTAAGGACAGCTAATTTACTGAAACAAGAAATGTGAGATTTCTAAAGCACGGACAGAGTGAAGTTTCTTTCTGACACTCATGTCAGATTTCTTGGTGTTTGAAATGACCTTTACAAGGCTTTTTAATCACATGGAATTATGATCCATAAAAACAAAACAAAACAAAAAAAAAACAATGTGGTATAATAGTTGATAAATTACATGAATATTTTCTAACCCTTAAAATCAAACTGCCATTTTGAGTTTTGAAACTGCAATATGTTACAGTACAATGAGTTCAATGAATCAAAACACCAGATCACGTGGGCAGGGAGCAATAGATAGAAAAGGGCATCTGAGACCAAATGTGTTAAAGTCACAGGTTCCATGACGTATGTAACACAGCTGAGCATGTATCTATAAAAAGGGGAGCGTAAGACATAAAGAAATGAAACATAACTCACCAATGACACAAACATGCACTTCTCTGACCTCTACTAAGCATTGCACACCCTTGTATTATTACACTGCTAATTCTGGTCAGCCGCAAAATTCCGAGATGTGTTATTCCTCGATAACAACCGTCGTTAAACAACAGCGTATAACATACCACTCTTCTGGGTATTTGAGGTCGGCGCTTCTTTCATGTGTCATATCACATGGCCACACTCTCTATGGTTTCATTCAAACACAACTATCAACTTGCACCTCAGCTATTGAATGTATTTACTGTAAAATTAAACTGTAAGGCTTCAGTATTGATATTAGGCCTACAGTAATATTGTTTAAATGCTCGTCTTGTTGCCAAAACAATTGTAAACAGATAGTAAAGATTATTTAATCGTGGTGAAAGTCACTTGTTGTAAGCTTGAAGTTATAATGCTTGCATTGCTAAGCCTATATAATCATTATTGTACAGAGTCATTTACTTGTAAAATACATTTGAATTTTAAAGTGAAAATGAAAGCTATAGTTAGATATAGTTTAGCTCATTAATTTTATGTCTGTTTGAAGTTAACTCAAATAAAAATAGGTGTGAAAAAATACAATATTATCATAAAAAATTAGAGTTCAAACAATAATTGATGGACCCCCTGCAGTACTGTTGGACCCAGGGGTTGAAGAAAAAAAAAAAGAAAGAAAGAAAAAAGGAAGGGGGGGAAACGCTAAAAGCCCAATGCATGTCTATTTCAGGCATTCAGTTTGTGTTCACACATTATGAAACAGTATATCCCTTGTGCTGCCTTTAAAAGCAGAAATTTGATTTTGCTTTTAAAACCAATGACAAAACTGGTTGTTTTTTTGTCAAATAGCACAAAATCTACCTCTAGAATCTACCTCTAAACAATCCATCAAGATGAAATACTGTCACATATCAATGTCTCATTAAACAAAGATCTGCAAACACTGTTGCTGTCTAGACGAGGACTCACATTTAAGCATGAATTATTTAGATAACAAGACATTTCATTTAAACAGTCATGTACCTTGCTCATTATGCAATTTCATACAGGACACTGTAAGTAAAGCATTTAAAGTTTGTTATACTGTTATTGTATATATATATATATATATATATATATATATATATAATTAGTTTCATTTTATGTTTTAATACTTATGTGCTTTTCTCATTTTTATTAGTTTTACGGTTTTTCATATTTCTATTTAGCTTAAATGTAGGTTTATTTCACTTTTAATAATAAAGAAATCCATCAAGATGTTTTTAGCTTCCATACCACAGTCCTCTATATATAATATTGCTTTCTCCAGTGACAAAGTTGTCTTGTCTGAATCAGGAGAGAAATATGCACAGACCAAGCACCGCTTATAAGTGAAAACAACCCAAAACAGTTCTAAACTAATATGTTGGTAGATTATCAGACACATTATGTGAGAGGACAACAGCAGATGGAGTTTTAACTGGAGGATGGATTATGCATTTTGGACTTGTATTTTGAAAGTTACGTCCTAATGATGGATTCTGTCAAACACAAAGCGTTTCAATTCACAAAACATTAATTGATGGATTGGAGTCGTGCAGATTACTTGTGGATTATTGTGATGTTTTTAATCAGCTGTTTGGACTCTCATTCTGACGGCACCCATTCACTACAGAGGATCCACTGGTGAGCAAGTGGTGTAATGCTACATTTCTCCAAATCCACTGCAATAAAGGAACAAATTCATCTACCCGTTGGATGGCCAAAGGGCGAGTCAATTTTCAGCAAACTGTCATTTTTGGGTGAATTATTCTATTAAGCTTACCAAACCAAAGTTTTAGTTAACAATGGCGTTTTCTCTAACAGTACTTATTAATCACCAATTTTAAAACTAGCTTTTAAAGTAGGACATTATAATATCTAGCTTCTAAACTAAAAGTCAATTTTATCATGGTTTTGTATTACAATGTCCACTGACCAAAAATTAGTTTAATAAATCAGGTCCATAAATCCCTGTCATAGCATCTGTCTCCTATTTCTCAGATACAGTGAAATGGATTTAAATATAGATAAATTATGCAACAATTATGCATTTTAGTGTTGCTGGTGATGGAAGAAAAAAAGATATCAAGATATCAAAGATATCAAGATATCAAACTGAAAATATTTGATGGGATTTATTAGATTTTATTTTTATTCATGCGTACAAAATCTGTCTCACACAAAAAGCCTGTGAATGAGAATGACTAATCACCAAAGAGTAAGATATTACATACTGTGCAAAACACTAGTGACATTCATCCCAATTCCATTATTTTGACATCTTTGATCTCTCTAAGATTAAAATTCCACAATACTTTCCACAAATCACAAAAGCTTTGTAAGAGGGCTAATGAATGTCACAGAGTTAATATGTGAGTCTGTGATGAAGACGTTCTTGGCATTAACAGAAAGGAAAGTTTCAAAAGATTCCTTTATTTTGAGACAAGCTCACGACCTCTTGACCCTAATTTATGAACTGAGTCACAAAACACGTTTCTAGTTGTTATGAAAGAACAAATCAAGCATACTGTCGATGATGTACTGGCCTCAGCAACCCCAGTCAGTGATTTTTGACTCGAAAATGAACGCTTCAGCAGAAAACAGCAGACCTATAACCCTCTTGCAACAACTCCTCACGAACAGGTGTGCAATCAAAGGTCACCTAATTGAACATGACCTGACCACTTTGAAAATGAGTGTCAAGTTTTCTCTTTGGATAATTTCAAGAGGAAACTGTCCAAACTCTTTGTGCTCTCAGCACTTTGGGTACATGAGGGGATATGACAGCCAATGCTGCTCTTTACATGAAAGTGAGATTTGGAACACAGAGTCTCTACCTGTACTCTGCATGAAATGCTAAAGGTGACAGCACTGGCTCTGACACTGCTGCTGAACTGTGGTGACATCCACACTCAGACACAGATGAAAAGCAATTGTTCACAAGCTGAACACTCACTGTGACCTCTAGTAAGAAGCAGAAGGAAGATGTCACCTGTGGCCATTTAATATTGTCTGTTGGATAAAAACACAATATTTTTTATATATCGTCTAAACGTTTGGAGTCGCTAAGGTTTTTAAAGTGTTTGCTGCATTTATTTGATCAAAAATACAGTAAAACAGTAATATTGCAAAATATTATTACATTTTTAAATAACTGTTTTCTATTTTAATATACTGTATATTCAAATGTAATTTATTCCCGTGATGCAAAGCTGAATTTTCAGCAGTCATTACTCTAGTCTTCAGTGTCACGTGATCCTTCTGAAATCATTCTAATATGCTAATTTGATCCTCAATAATCATTTATTATTTTCAGTGTTGAAAACAGTTGTGCTGCTTATTTATTTATTTTTTTTAAATTAAATAGAAAGCTTTGTAACATTATAAATATCTCTTAATCAATTTAATGCATCCTTGAAGAATAAAAGCATTAATTTCTTTCAAAACAATTCTGTACTGACCTGAAACCTTTGAACAGTAGTGTACATGAAACATTTTGAGGTATATTTTGAGGCTGCATCGTCTATTAATCCACCCTAGCATATCATAAAGTAATGAACTAAACTGAGCACTACTCATCTATTCACTTGTGACAAAAAATGATCAAAACACTTATATTTTAGCGTAATGTTTCTCTGGCAAGCCATGCCATTAGTTGGGAATCAGTCCTGCAAAATAAACACACAAGAAAACAAAATACACAGCAGCAACTGCTGCCTAATCAGATATGCAGTATGACAGATGGAGAAGCTTTTTGAAAGAAGTTTTAATTGATTTGGGGTTTTCTTAAGGTCAGTGGTAAACAAACTTTCTGTATGTAGTGCCGATATAGCAATATTCTTACAGCTGACCTTTTGCCTTTCCATTCCATATAGACGGTAAAGTAGAATAATAATTTAAATGTGGTTCATTCTTTATCCACGAATGCTGCACAGTCAATTCACTATGGTGAATGCCTCTTTTTAATGCATCCTTGGGGACAGATTTGTTAGTCTTTTGTGCATGTCAAATCGATTGCACATCCATGTCATAAACCTTGGAAGTGAAAGGATATGGTTCAAAATTGCATTAGCTGTTGCTGTTGGTTTGTGGCGTATGTCTCTTTCTCCTTGGTTACATCTGAATATGCAAACTACTCTACTGTTGTTAGGGTTATGAACTGTAGTGTTGTCTTTTTCTGTTACGTCTGCCTGTTCCTGTTTTCCCTTATATGGTTTGGTTCCTGTTTGGGTTAAGCTCTTTAGCTCATTTGCTCGTTAGCCATTATTAGCTTATTCCCATCACCTGCTTGCTTCTCGTCAGCTGCCATATTTAAAATCTCCTTTCTGTTCAGTTTACTGTCGGTTATTGTTTAGAGTCACATGTGTTTTTGCCACCCAGAGTTATTTCTTTCCCTGTATTCGTGTGGATTATAATTAAAGACTCTTTGTGGATTACCGTCATCTTCTTTGCCTTCCTTGGAGAACTGTGACAGAATAACCGACCTACAAAAGATGAGGCTAGAACTGGCCTCAATTAAGTGGCCCTGAAGGGCAGTGTTCGGGGGCTACAATCTTAATTTTTCAATGACCTGGAGGAATATGTGCTGGAGTTTTATGACAATTGCCATCTCGCCACATGTGATAACCTCACCTTAACGGAGGGATTCTGGTGCAGGCTGGAAGATGAGATCCGCTTCATCATGCCCAGAGCTGATCCGTGCTGGTCACTTATGAACTACATCAACTTCGCGCTATGGATTGCCGGATCAGCATTCACCATGGACAAAGCGGAGCCCAGCCCGGGGTCATCACATGTGAGTGCCGACAGCCCAGAGTCATCAACCATCACGACCACTAGCCCAAAGCCCAGACTACGACCACCCTGTGGTGCGGAGCTGCATGAGCCCACAGCAGACGGAGAGCCAGAGCCTGCCGCCGTCATTGAGCCATCGCCATCAGGAGCGACAGAGCTGGTGATCGCCCCCGGAGCCAGAGCCCCAAGTGTCTACCTAGGTGCGAGAGCCGACAGCACAAGCGATGGGGGAAATAGCAGTGGAGATTGCGGGGGCAAAGGAAAGCCCCACCCACTGCGCCACCGCTGAGTTTGAGCAAGAACTGGACTTGGGAGACTTAACAGACTGGAATACTGAGTTACAAATATGTCCATCATCTGTTCCATCATTCTGCAAAGAAATCCTACCCAACCTCCCTCTCCCGCCTCCTCTCATTGGGCCTCATTCATGAAACATTCCCGTAAATTCTGAGTAATTTGCACGTAAAACGGACCTTCCCGAAAACTCTCCTCCGGATTCACAAACGTTTCGTAAATGTCCAATTTGATAGTTAAACATGTGTATGTTAATGAATTCCAGTCATTCGTAAATAGGGCGCTCGTGCACACTCATTCACAATTAGCATAATCCCCACCTATGAATTACAGCTACACAAATTGCGTGTCCAGGTATGCAGTGGAATATTCTGGTCTACTTTCTCAGGTTTGGCTCCAGTATACTGCATAAATTTACATTTACATTTACATTTAGTCATTTAGCAGACGCTTTTATCCAAAGCGACTTACAATTGGGGAATACATAAAGCGATTCGTCTAGAAGAGGCAATCAGACAGAGGAAGTGCTTGTAACAACAAGTCTCAGGCATTGTTCAAATAAGTACAAGCTAGAAAGGAAAGGAATAAATAAAGAGAAAGATTTTTTTTTTTTTTTTTTTTTGAAGTCAAGTAGTGCTGAAAGAGATGAGTTTTCAGTTGTTGCTTAAAGATTGGTAGGGATCCAGCATTCCGGATAGGGGTGGGAAGATCATTCCACCAGCCAGGAATGGTGAATGAGAATGTTCTGGAGAGTGATTTTGAGCCTCTCTGTGATGGTACCACGAGGTGTCGCTCACTAGCAGATCTCAGACTTCTGGAGGGGGTGTAGATTCGTAATAGTGAGTGGAAGTAGGCGGGTGCTGAGCCTGTGGTTGTTCTATATGCAAGCATCAGTGTCTTGAACTTGATCCGAGCTGCAACTGGTAGCCAGTGCAAGGAGATAAAGAGAGGTGTAACATGGGCTCTTTTGGGCTCATTGAAGACCAGACGTGCCGCTGCATTCTGAATCATTTGTAGAGGTTTGATTGTGTTTGATGGAAGTCCAGCCAGAAGAGCATTGCAGTAGTCCAGCCTAGAAATGACAAGGGCCTGGACAAGAAGTTGTGCACCATGCTCTGTCAGAAAGGGCCTGATCTTTCTGATGTTGTGTAGTGCAAACCTGCAAGATCGAGCAGTCTTTGCAATGTGCTCTTTGAAGGTCAATTGGTCATCAAAGATTACACCGAGATTTCTGACCGAAGTTGATGGGGCAATTGTTGATGAACCTAACTGAATCGTGAAGTCATGCTGTAGGGTTGGAGTAGCAGGGAAGACAAGAAGCTCAGTCTTTGCCAGGTTGAGCTGTAGGTGATGTTCTTTCATCCATGCCGAGATGTCCGCCAGGCAGCCTGAGATCCGTGCAGCTACTGTTGGATCATCTGGTTGAAAAGAGAGATAGAGCTGTGTGTCATCAGCGTAGCAATGGTAGGAGAATCCATGTGCCTGTATGATGGGACCCAGTGATGTCGTGTATGTGGAGAAGAGGAGGGGTCCAAGAACCGATCCCTGAGGAACCCCAGTGACCAGTTGATGTGCTTTGGATACCTCACCTCCCCAGGCCACCCTGAAAGACCTGCCAGTGAGATAGGATTCAAACCAGCAAAGTGGAATCCCAGTGATGCCCAGAGATGAGAGGGTAGACAGGAGGATCTGATGATTAACAGTGTCAAACGCAGCAGATAGATCCAGCAGAATGAGGACTGATGATTTGGAGTCTGCTTTTGCAATTCGCAGGGCTTCAGTGACTGAGAGTAGCGCCGTCTCAGTTGAATGGCCACTCCTGAAACCTGACTGTTTAGCATCCAGTTTGTTGTTCTGTGAAAGAAACAATGAGACCTGGTTGAAGACAACTCGTTCGAGTGTTTTCGCTATGAATGGAAGGAGAGAGACAGGTCTGTAGTTTTCAGTAAGAGAAGTGTTTAATGTAGGTTTCTTGAGCAGTGGGGTTACCCGAGCCTGCTTGAACGCAGTGGGGAAAATGCCTGTGAGGAGAGATGTGTTGATGATGTGTGTGAGTGCTGGTAAGAGTGTGGGAGAGATTGCTTGGAGAAGGTGTGATGGGATTGGGTCTAGAGGACATGTTGTAGGATGGCTGGAGAGGAGAAGTTTGGATACCTCTGCCTCAGTGAGTGGACAGAAGGAGAAGATGGGAGTTTTAGCAGTGGATGTGGTTGGTTGGAGGTCGTGTGTGTGTGGAGGAGAGAACTGACTACTGATTGTTCTAGTTTTGCCTGTAAAAAAAGTGGCAAAGTCATCAGCTGTTATAGAAGTGGTGGGAGGTGGTGGAGGGGGACAGAGGAGAGAATTAAATGTTCTGAAGAGGTTACGCATGTCTGGAGCGCTGTTGATCTTGTCGTGGAAATGTGAGGATTTGGCAGTGTGGCAAAAAAGCATAATGCATAAATGCAAAAAAGACTAATAGGCCATATGGCTAACAATAAATATTCAATAACGTGTAGTGTGTCCAGCAAAGTGTTTTTAGCCAGCTGAAAAATGTCAGGTGCTCTTCTGAAAACAGCCAGCTGGCGGTGCTTGAGAATGCTTTGGTGGAACAGCGTTTTTCCAGCTGAGACGCTTTGGTTGCTATGATAAGGAATATCCACGGCAGTAACATATTACTAGTATCATATTTTGAAGAATATTACTGAATATAAAAATGCAGTAACCAGCAATATTAACTTCTCTGTTGTTGTGCAAGTAGGATGATTGGACGGTGTGGTATTTGTCCCGCCCCTCTTCCATTGATCGGACGGCTGGGTAAAAAAATGACACTGACAAGCGGTGCATTCTACAAAGCTAAACCGGAGCTAAACAGTTTATCAACTCTCAGCTACAAAAAAAAAAACAAAAAAAAAACAAAAAAAAAACTTGTAAAATATTATAATGGCAGTGCATCAAAATTCAGTGTCATCAGTTTGCCAAAAAGAACAGAATTTTTTTTACGCACCATTTACACGTGGTAGGGAGCAGGTGTAAATTTCTTTCGTACCAACTAACGTTTTGAAAATACAAACATTTTCATGAATTCTAAAGTTTACGTTAGAATGGCTTTACGAACGATTTACACACAAATTCTGCTCGTGTTTCATTAATGAGGCCCACTGATCTGTTCCCTTCCTCAACGCTCATTCTGCTGGATCCTGTCAACCCCTCTGCTCACCCTCTGCTTGCCATATGTGGCGTGGGCTCGCCGCGGGTCTGCCCATCTCCAGCTCCACTGGTGGCCCAGACACCGCCTCAGTCCTGCGACCCAGCAGCTCCACCATGGCTTCCAGCTCTCTCGTCTCCACTGGAGCCCGTCAGTCCACCAGATCCTCCGGGCTCCCTCGTCCCTCCCGCTCCGCCTTGGTCAGTAAAAGGTCTATAATATTTAAAAAGATCTGTCCATTAGCGTTCCCATTCATGGTGTCATGAGAACTGTACTGTCAGCAGACAGGGAAGGCGGTAGACAAGGAAAATATCAATTTTATGTTTTTGCGATATTTCTTTGATACTTCATTTATAAAGAAATATGCCTTTTTTCCCTCAGTATAATGATGTAGTGGCATATACAGGTGCATCTCAATAAATTAGAAAGTCGTGGAAAAGTTAATTTATTTCAGTAATTCAACTCAAATTGTGAAACTGGTGTATTAAATAAATTCAATGCACACAGACTGAAGTAGTTTAAGTCTTTGGTTCTTTTAATTGTGATGATTTTGGCTCACATTTAACAAAAACCCACCAATTCACTATCTCAACAAATTAGAATATGGTGACGTGCTAATCAACTCAAAACACCTGCAAAGGTTTCCTGAGCCTTCAAAATGGTCTCTCAGTTTGGTTCACTAGGCTACACAATCATGGGGAAGACTGCTGATCTGACAGTTGTCCAGAAGACAATCATTGACACCCTTCACAAGGAGGGTAAGCCACAAACATTCATTGCCAAAGAAGCTGGCTGTTCACAGAGTGCTGTATCCAAGCATGTTAACAGAAGGTTGAGTGGAAGGAAAAAGTGTGGAAGAAAAAGATGCACAACCAACCGAGAGAACCGCAGCCTTATGAGGATTGTCAAGCAAAATCGATTCAAGAATTTGGGTGAACTTCACAAGGAATGGACTGAGGCTGGGGTCAAGGCATCAAGAGCCACCACACACAGACGTGTCAAGGAATTTGGCTACAGTTGTCGTATTCCTCTTGTTAAGCCACTCCTGAACCACAGACAACGTCAGAGGCGTCTTTCCTGGGCTAAGGAGAAGAAGAACTGGACTGTTGCCCAGTGGTCCAAAGTCCTCTTTTCAGATGAGAGCAAGTTTTGTATTTCATTTGGAAACCAAGGTCCTAGAGCAGGGTTCACCAAGTTCGGTCCTGGAGGGCCGGTGTCCCTGCAGAGTTTAGCTCCAACCCTAATCAAACACACCTGAAGCAGTTAATCAAAGTTTTTTTTAGGTATACTTGAAACTTCCAGGCAGTTTCAAGTGTTGAGGCAAGTTGGAGCTAAACTCTGCAGGACACTGGCCCTCCAGGATCAAGTTTGATGACTCCTGTCCTAGAGTCTGGAGGAAGGGTGGAGAAGCTCATAGCCCAAGTTGCTTGAAGTCCAGTGTTAAGTTTCCACAGTCTGTGATGATTTGGGGTGCAATGTCATCTGCTGGTGTTGGTCAATTGTGTTTTTTGAAAACCAAAGTCACTGCACCCGTTTACCAAGAAATTTTGGAGCACTTCATGCTTCCTTCTGCTGACCAACTTTTTAAAGATGCTGATTTCATTTTCCAGCAGGATTTGACACCTGCCCACACTGCCAAAAGCACCAAAAGTTGGTTAAATGACCATGGTGTTGGTGTGCTTGACTGGTCAGCAAACTCACCAGACCTGAACCCCATAGAGAATCTATGGTGAAACAAGAGACCAAAAAATGCAGATGAGCTGAAGGCCACTGTCAAAGAAACCTGGGCTTCCATACCACCTCAGCAGTGCCACAAACTGATCACCTCCATGCCACGCCGAATTGAGGCAGTAATTAAAGCAAAAGGAGCCCCTACCAAGTATTGAGTACATATACAGTAAATGAACATACTTTCCAGAAGGCCAACAATTCACTAAAAATGTTTTTTTTTTTTTTTTTTTAATTGGTCTTATGAAGTATTCTAATTTGTTGAGATAGTGAATTGGTGGGTTTTTGTTAAATGTGAGCCAAAATCATCACAATTAAAAGAACCAAAGACTTAAACTACTTCAGTCTGTGTGCATTGAATTTATTTAATACACGAGTTTCACAATTTGAGTTGAATTGCTGAAATAAATGAACTTTTCCACGACATTCTAATTTATTGAGAGGCACCTGTACAGTTTTCTTTGCGAACTGTTCAAACTAACAGACAAAACCTGATTTCATTTGTTTACTCATTGTATGGGTCCTTAAAAGACCTTAAAACACCTTTTGAATGTGATATAATGTTCAAACACATACTAAACTGGTAGAAATGCCAGGTTTAATATGTGTCTGAGTATGGCTGGTTGTGGCTGAAAAGGATCAGAAAAGTTAAGTCAATATTAATGGGTCTTGAAAGCTGCTAGAGAGCCCTTCTGCTATCTGTCTACATCAGTAGATTGATCGGGGGGCAGAGAGCACTGGTCAGTGACAAAGGCTTGACTAAAATCATGACAGATCAAATGATAGAAGCAAAAGCTTTTTCCTTTTATAGGATGAGCTTCACACAATTATAATACTTTAAGTACTCAGTCCCTGAGTTTACACAGGTGAAAAGCAATTGCCCTAAAAGGGGCATAATTGCCACACAATAGTCCTCTATGAGTAAATCGTTTTCTGAATAGAGCTCTGTGAAGGGTTAACACAATAAAAGGTGTTAATCTGAAGGACAGCTTTAAAAGTAAGAGCATTTCATGGAAGCTGAAGATAAAATAATAAAGAATAAATACAAGAAATGCATAAACCAGAAGAATTATTAAAATAATAATAATAATAATAATAATAATAATAAAAAAATAAATAAATAATAGTATCTAAATGTCCCAGTTGGCATTGTTATCAGGAATTGGAAGATGTTTTGGAAAAATCCAAAACCCTGGGTGAACTAAAAGGAGAATTGTGATAGAAGCCACAGAAAACCCCAGAATTTTACTAACTGCAGAACTGCTGAAAAACTAAATATGATGACAAACATTAAAAAAGAACAATCAAGTCTGTTTAGTTTTTGATCTAATGTTATTTGGTCTGTCCAATCAAAATTTGTAGCTTCATTTCATGTATTTGCCCTCCTCAAAAAACTGAAATCGATAAAGTTAGAAACGTCAAAGCCTTGTATATCAGATGCTACTGATTGTGTACTTTAAACTATTTACTGGGAAAAAAAAAGACCCTGGAGACTCCTTAAAATAGAAGCTGAAATCAAATGTATGTTGAATGATTTTCTCTCTCTGGAGAGAGAAAAAAAAAAAAAAAAAAAGGTTATAAAATGTTCTAGAAGCCACACAAACTCACAAACCTCCTGTAGAGTAATTAGGAGAATGATTTCATCATTCGATAATGACAGTTTCTGTGTTTCTATTTTTATATGTCTTATTAACTGAGATGTTGATATGCTAACAATCTTTTTTTCATGTTTGTATTTATATACATCTTATTCTAGCGATCATCTCCTGTGCTAAACTCTTGAGTGTGATACCATTTTAGTTACCATTTAGTTATCTTTAGAACCCCTTTTAGCAAGTGCTTTAATCCAAAAATACTTACAGTAAATAAGCAGCAGTTTCCCTCAAGCAACTGGAGGTTTAGTGTGTTGCTCAAGGGCTAAAAGGCATAAGAGCAGAATAGAGATCCATTTGAGAAAAGCTGGAGCTAAACCTGTAACAGTGAACCTGGACTTGCAATCAGTGCAGACCCATAAACTACCAAACATGTTAAAGGGATAGTGGCTGGTCTGAATCCAGATTAATAAAAGTTACATACACACAAAATGGGTGATGAAATTTATCATTACATCACTTGCTCACCAAAGAATCCTCTGCAGTGAATAGGTGCCGTCAGAATGAGTTTAAACAGCTGATAAAAAACATCACAATAATCCACAAATAATTGACAAGACTCCAGTCCATTAATTACTGTCTTGTGATGTGAAAAAATGCATGTTTTGGGTAAAAAAGAAGATGTTTTGAACTTTAAAATAACGCTTCTATAATGCGATGGTATGAAGTTAAAAATATTTTGATTAGAGTCACGTGACGTGCTCATGAACTTAGTCGCACTTGAGTAGAGCTCCTTACGTTTGGCCCCTTTTTGCTGAATTTTTTTTTTTTTTTTCCCCGTTTTATTTTAAGTTTTATTCATTAATAATGCTTTCCTTGATGGCATACAATCGGAAACAGCAGGAGTTGTCTCCGTCGGCTTCTCCGATTAAGAAGAAATCCAAGCCACCGACCGCGAGCGATAAGTGGACAAGATGCCGAACACTGTTACACACTTTGAGGACATTCTAAGAACTGAGTTGACGGCGATGCGGAACAAGTTCGCTTCTCACATGTCAGTTGTTCAGTCACTATGCTCTAAATTGGATCTTCTTACAGGGGAGATGATAGAACAAGTTGTCGCAGATCCTGATAGGCGAGTAGCCGCGCTCGATTCTGCGGTCCGCCAGACTTCATGCCCCTGTGAAAACATCCGACGGAGCAACGCAGTCTTTCTTTCCAGATTTTTCTCTGATCACCGCAAAAAGAAGCGCATTTGCGCCAATAAGGAAGGAAATGAGAGAAGCTGGCATCCAGAATTTTCTTCTTTATCCTGCAACACTGAAGGTCATTCTCAATCAAGGTGAACCTAAAATGCTGTACTCCCCAGAGGAAGCAAGAGTTTTTCTCAGATCCCATTCATCCACCAACTCTTAGTGAACTTCAGCTGGACATTTGCTGTCTAATCGGAGAAGAGATGCTCTAAATGTTTAGGTGTCTTTCACTGTTCACTTTAATGTTCACTTCTTAACTCGTAGTTACTAGAAGCTTTCATTGTGCATACAGAATTGCTTACTGATTATGATGTTATTTTATTTATGTTTTAGTTGTATTCCATCTCTCTCTTTTTTTTTTTTTTTTTTAATAGAGATACTACCTAGTCAATATGTGATTATGGGGCCAATGTTGGTGCTTCAGTAATGTGCAGGTTTCTGTTGACGCCACGGATCATATTAAGGGGTGTTGGCAGATCAAGGTTTGTTCTTGGTTTGATCTGCCATAGTTCATGGGAATGTATTTGTTTTTTTTTGAATAGTGACGGGAAGGGTGGGGGTGAGGGGTGGTTTAATGGTAGACTCAACTGGTTTTATTTTCAAACTTGTATTTTGTCTTATTATGCAGTAATTCTGTTCGATACCTATGACTGACCTTAATATTCTGAGTTGTAATATTAATGGCCTAAATGGCCCTCACAAATGTACAGGTTTTCTGGATTTTTTGCGAAGAAGAAAGATTGATATAGTGTTAGTTCATGAATCCCATTTGAAAGAGGAGGATATACACAGGTGTAATTATAAGTTTTATGAAGTGGTATCTCACTCATCTTCGGATACTAAAACCAAGGGTGTCCTAATATTGGTGCGGAGGACTTTAAATATCACTATTTTAGATAAAGGTTGTGATACAGACGGTAGAATTACACATATGAAAACAATAGTGGAGAATAGGAATATTGTATTTCTTTCAGTTTATTCCCCTTGTACTCCTGACCCTACTTTTTTTCTCTGTTTTGTCAACCTATCTCTTGAAATTTTCTGATTTTGAAATTGTATTGGGTGCAGATACGAATTCTGTAATGTCGCATATCCTAGATAGATCTGGACCAAAAGAATCTCATCCTCATTGGTGGATAGTTGACATTTAATAAATCCTTCTGCTAAGTCTTTCACTTTCTTTTCTGCTACTCATAAATCCTATTCACAAATTGACTATATTTTCATTTCTACTTCTTTATCTTCAGCTGTTCGTGATGCTGATATCTGTTTCTCATCTCTGTCGGATCATGATGGAAATTTGTGCAGATTATCTTTGATCCCTCGGCCATCTCATGCCACTAGATGGCGATTTAACCCTAAATTGTTACAGGATGAAAACTTTTGCAGTCAATTCAGAAATAAATTTGCTGAGTTTATTGAAATTAACCAAGGTTCAGCGGATGATCCGCGAACACTTTGGAATGCAGTTAAAGGATTTATAAGGAATAACTCAATTTCATATGCCTCTTTCCTTCAGAAAAACCGACACAAAAAGATAGCTGAATTGGAATCACAGCTCCAGAATCTGACTAGAGATAATCAACGTTGTTTCTCAGACAATACACTCAGTACAATCATGGCAGTTAGGTCCGAACTCAATTCATTACTGAGATCCAGGGCAGAATTCCTGATTCAAAGATCCAGGCAGAATTACTATTTTCAAGGGAGTAGACCAAGCCACCTTTTAGCTCTAAGATTATGCAACAGTGAAAAGTTTGCTAATATTTCAGCACTGAAATCCCAATCTGGTCTTATTATGACAGACCCAAAAGACATTAATATCGCCTTCCACTCTTTTTACTATAACCTCTATACTTCTTCTGTGGATGGTGACCCTGACTCTTTTGCATCTTTTCTGTCCAACCTTGATTTACCTAGGCTGTCAGATTCAGATTCGGAATACCTGGCTGAACCGATCACTCTTCAGGAGCTGGAGTCAGCAATCCGATCTGTGAACAAGGAGAAATCCCCAGGCATAGATGGTATTCCAATCGAATTGTATACTACTTTTTGATCAGATTTAGGCCCCCTCATGTTAGATATGATAAATTTTTCAGTTACTCAAGGCTCATTTCACCTATCTATTAATATAGCTGTTATTTCTCTCTTGTTAAAACAAGATAAAGATCCGACTTCCTGTTCTAGTTACCGGCCACTTTCTTTGATAGGGACTGATTTTAAATTATATGTTAAAGTACTATCTCATTGTCTAGAGAAATTTATGAACAGGCTAGTTCATCATGACCAAACAGGATTCATTAAATCTCGATCAGCTTCGGATAACTTACACCGGTTATATCATATTATTAATTCAACGAATAGTTCGTCCTCCCCTTGCGCAGTATTATCTCTAGATGCGATGAAAGCTTTCGAGCAGCTAGAATGGAACTATTTATGGGCGGTTCTACAGCATCTGGGTCTAGGATCGAGTTTCATAAATATGATAAAAGTTCTGTACGCCAATCCAGTAGCCACTGTTCTCACAGGTGCTGTTCGCTCTAACCTATTCTTTATACATTGAGGTACTCGTCAGGGTTGCCCACTTTCTCCTCTGTTATTTGCCCTATCCTTGGAACCCTTAGCTCAAGCGGTCCGACAATCTGAAAATATTTCTCCCATAATTATACGGAATACTCACCATCATATTTCTTTGTTTGCTGATGATATCTTATTGTTTTTGGAGAAGCCGTCACATTCTATTCCTCATGTGTTGAATTTATTTGGCCATTTTGGATCTCTCTCTGGGTTTAAAATTAATTGGAGTAAGTCATGTCTACTTCCCCTCAATTCTAAAATTGATTCCCTGTCTGTTTCTATATCTATTCCATTGGTTCAAACTTTAAGTACTTGGGGATATATGTTTTTCCTTCCCTGCAGGAAATCCTCTCGAAAAAAACTATAATAGTTTTCTAGCCAAAGTATCCTCAGATTTGGAAAATTGGTCTCGTCTTACTACTTCTTTTCAGGCTCGTATATCGGTAATTAAAATGAATGTTCTCCCACATATTAATTTCTTTTCTTCCATGATTCCTCTCACTCCACCGGTTGGCTACTGGAACAAACTTGATGCATGTGTTTCACGGTATATATGGGACGGGAAACGTCCTCGTATTAAACTGACTACCTTACAACGATGTAGATTACATGGAGGTCTTTCTTTCCCCAATTTTAGACTGTATGCTCAAGCCTTTTCCCTCCGCCCTTTATCAGTGTGGTTTGATCCTGACGCTTCTGTGTCTTGGAGAGCAATTGAGGAATCTATTGTTTATTCGTATAAATTGAAACATCTTGTTTTTTCATGGGTTCCGCTTAGGCAGTGTAAATCTCAGTTTGGTCCCATTGTAACCCACCTCCTCTCCACATGGAGGGATGTTGAAAGACGTTCACAACTAGTTACAATATGGCATAGGCATTCGCCTATTTTCCACATAATAATCTTTTGTCAGGTAGTACTCCATATTGTCCTCAATGGACTCATAATAAAGTAAACACTCTGGGAGAGTTCTATGATGATAGTGGTTTAAAATCCTTCCAGAATCTTAAAACTCAATATAATCTGCCAGGTACCTCCTTTTTTATGTATTTGCACATTAGATCGGCCCTACGGGCGTATGGGGTGCCTTGGAACTCTCAACTGCCTGTTCACCCTTTGTGCAAACTAATCCTTCCTTCTGAGGAATCTCCCTCCTCTGCTTCAGTCATCTGTCTCTTTCTTCTTGAGCATTCATACAAACCTTTATCTATTACAACTGTTTGGGCTAAGGATATTAATGAGGATGTGCATGTTTTATTTTCGGATCAGGTATGGGGTATATTTAAATTGTCTTCTAAAAACCCTAATCACCAAATGATTCATTGGAAATTGCTGCATAGGGTTTGCTGGACTCCAATGAAACGTTTTTATATGAATCTGTCGTCTTCTCTTAAGTGTAGTCTCTGTTCGCAAGGATCTTTAGGCACGTTTTTTAATTTTTTTTTTTTGGGAGTGCCCCTCTCTCTCACCGTTTTGGACTCAGCTCTCACAGGACCTATCATATTTGTTGGGTACTGAGATATGTTTGACTCCGCGCCATTTTTCATGATTGACTTTTGGGACTTCACCTTGTCCGTCCAACAAAGATGTTTACTGTTAGTTGCTCTCACAGCAGCAAAAAAATTGCTAGTCAACCGTTGGAATCCTCCTCACACAATGGACAGATGAACCTGGACTGTGTATTTGTTGGACATCATCTCGATGGAACTCTCAACTTCTCGTATACATGGATCTAATGTGAAAACTGTAAATTTACGGCATTCAGCTTTTAATGTTGTCATCTTTTCTAAAAATCTTTGTGAAAAATATTTTGTTATTTATTTATCTATTAATATTAGTTAATTTATTTTTATTATTATTCATTTTATTTTATTTTTATTTTATTTTTTTAAGTCTACCAGGGGGTGGGATGGGTTGGGGTGGGTTCTAAATTTGCACAGCTGCTTTTTGTTTTATACTACTGTTCCCAGAAGAAAATTCAATAAACAGTTGTCAAAAAAAAAAAAAAAAAAAATATATATATATATATATATATATATATATATATATATATATATATATATATTATTTATTTATTTATTTTTTGATGATAAATTTGTTTTTTTTCAAGCACACAGCGCACACAAGTCGATTACTTGTGGATTATTGTGATTTTTTTTTATTTATTTTTTTTTTTTTATCAGCTGTTTGAACTCCCTTTCTAATGGCACCCATTCACTGCAGAGGATCCATTGGTTAGCAAGCGGTGTAATGCTACATTTATCTAAATCTGTTCTGAGGAAGAAACAAACTCATCTACATATTGGATGGCCTGAAGGCGAGTACATTTTTATTTGTGAGTGAAATATTCCTTTAATTAACGAGAATGCATTGCATTGAATTGCAAATTACAGTCAATATTTATAATGTAGAATTTATATTGTGAATAAATGCCAAAACAACAGCTGTGCAAACTTTATGCATTCTAGCTATGTTTATTAAAATATTCAGATGAAGTTTCAAACTTACACTGATTCAAGCTTTATGTTCTTTTTTCTGATTTGCAAGTTTCAGATGCAGCTTTGAAAGGCCAGCAGAATCTCAGTGTTCTCTTCTTTATTGCATATGAAACTCTTGTTTAGGGTGTCCTGCTCATTGAGCAGCAGTGAGGGGTTTGTTTCTCAAACAGAGACTCTAAGGTACAGTACATGCTCCCTTTCTTATTGTGCATCTGGACCATTCACTTCTCGCTCTCTCCTGGTTTACTCTCCTCTTTCAGGACCGTTAATGCACAGTACTGCATGAAACAGCTTTCATCTCTCAGAAGAAGAACAGACAGATGGGTTTATAGTGAAAGATGTTTCTTTTTGAGCATTTCTGATACCAAAACTGGACTTTAGAAATGCAAGTGTAGAAAATGTACATGTAACATGTGAAACCCTGTATTACGAGTTTCACACCTCAGTAAGTAACATGATTATTTTCATTTGTGCTAAGATAATAAGAAACTCTACATTACTGCATTAGAATGATTTCTAAATAGCCATTCACAGTGTTTTTGTGTCGCTCGCAAAACATGTTTTTGACTTTAAAAAGAAAAGTCTGTAACAGGGTCTGAAACAATGTACTTTGTATGAAATGAAATGATTTTTTCAAAGGTGTTTTACCTGTATTTTGAATTATGCATTGTATTGATTGTTTTAGGGTTAAAGAAATGTCTGTAAAATAGCGT
Source organism: Spinibarbus caldwelli (assembly GCA_039654775.1). NCBI lineage: Eukaryota > Metazoa > Chordata > Actinopteri > Cypriniformes > Cyprinidae > Spinibarbus > Spinibarbus caldwelli. The sequence goes on from CM077238.1 coordinate 15,603,642, forward strand.
TCTATGACAATAATTCTTCACAAGACAATAATTGATGGACTGGAGCTGTGTGGATTACTTGTGTATAAATGATGCTTTTATCAGCTGTTTGTTTCTCATTCTGATGGCACCCATTCACTGCAGAGGATTTCCATTGGTAAGCAAATATAATGCTAAATTTCTCTAAATCTGTTCTGATAAACAAACAAACAAACTCATCTACATCTTGGATGGCATGAGTGTGAGTAAATTTTAAGCAAAATTTCATTTTTGGGTGATCTATACTTTTAACTGTTTTCTCAGTAGACTACACTCTTAAAAAAAAAAAAAAAAAAAAAAAAAAAAAGGTTCTTCTGCGGTTCTTTGGGGTGGTTAAGGTGCTATAGAGCAGTGGTTATCACCTGGGAAGGATTTGCATGAAGGTATGATATTCATTCTATTCAGGAGCAGTTTTCACATGTTATTAACAGTTCATGTTAGTATATCCATGGAAACGGTTGTTTCCATAACCCTAAAATACCATGTTATTTCCACTTTATGTCATTTTGTATATGTTTAAATGACTGCGATGTCTCATACCAACTTAATTGTATTAACAAAAACTAGTTTGGGACTGCTATTTAATAGCCTTACCTTATAGGCTGTTTATTCAGTATTAGTCATTCTTAACAGTCTTAACTTAATTTTTGTGAAATAAATTTGCTTTGTTTTTATTTTTAAATTGTAATATATTACATTTTTTATATATATATATATATATATATATACACACAGACACACACAATATTTTTTTTTATTTAGTGAACACACACAAAATAAAATGTCTCTGTAACTCATTTACACATACCATATAAAAGTAAAATCAGTAAAGAGTTAAAGCTCTGGTGTTGAATTATTCACAACCAGTTCTCCAGTACAATAGGCGGCGATAATGCTCTTAAGGAGTTATTCGCCATCAAACAAGAAGAAGGTGTTACATCCGGACATTTACCTTTGCGCGCCTAAACGGGCTGAAACTTTTCTCACAGTCACCATTTTCTTTGACCCGCGAATCGTGACACGATTTTTAACAATTTAACTACTCCAATAGGTTGATGCTGGAGAAAATTAACAAAGCATCAGGGAACATCTGCGTGTAATGAAGGTGGAAACAGAGAAGCTTAGACCAAACGGAGAGCTCCTCAAAGAAAGGACACAGAATAGTGTACGTAGTTTGCGTCCAGCTGTATTCTCCAAAATGGCGCTACACTGACACAGAGAGACAGAGAGGAGACAAATTACTGAATAAAGTCGTTATTTTTATTTTCTTTGCATACAAAAAGTATTCTCGTCGCTTCATAAAATTCTGATTGAACCACTGATGGCAGATGGACTATTTTGACGATGTTTTTTATACTTTTCTGTGCCTTGAAAGTGTAATTTACTTGACAGTCAATGGGACAGTCACAAGCCTCCCGGTTTTCATCCAAAATATCTTAAATTGTGTTCCGAGGACGAACGAAGCTTTTACGGGTTTGGAACAACATGGGGGTAAGTGATTAATGACAAAATTTTCATTTTGGGGTGGAGTATCCCTTTAATGTTAAAAAGACTAGATTTTCCAAATAAAGTAGAGAACTAATGTAGGCCTAAGACCGTAGGCGAAAAAGTTACCTGATTACAGGGCTACAGTGTATATATATATATATATATATATATATATATGTAAACCAGGACTCTCTCTTCTTCAAAAATGTACATATTTCAACCTTGTTGCATTATTTTGTGTGTATAAAACAACAACTCCCCGTATATTGTGATGTTGTGTATATTCCCTGGCTTGTCAGCACTCATTTTATTTGCTGCTGAAAGAAATAAATTAAAAGGTTTTGAAAGTGTGATGTATTTTGTTTCTCAGTAAGCATTTAGTACAGGATTTTTCATCTTTAAAGTCGCAATTTGGTAAGAAACGATTAGTTATCATTCATCTTTTAAGTAAAAGTGTCATTTAGAACCATATTGGCTCATCTATGGTAGTCATATATGACACCTCTAATGGTTCGGTATCACTCAATTTGACAAATGTGTTATAAAGCTTCTTATCTTTAAGAATATGTGCCATATAGTACCAAACGAGGTGTCCCTATGATTAAAAGCCAAAGAACCACTGTTGAACACCATTTTTGAGAAAAAGAGCTATATGGCACCTCTTATAGTTCTACATGGCACCATTTGACAAAGTGCTATATGGCACCTCTAATGGTTCTATATAGCACCTCTTATGGTGCTATATAGCACCATTTGAAAAAGGTGCTATATAGAACCTTTAAGAATAGGTGCTATATAGCACCAAAAGTGGTTCCCCTATGATTACGAGCCAAAGAACCACTTTTGGTGCTATATAGCACCTTTTTTTTTTTTTTTAGAGTGTAGAGCAATGATTGCTGGAACGGATTTAAAATTTTGTCATTTGAAATATTAGTCGTTTTGATCAGTTTAAGGTGAATCTAAACTGAACTGTATCAATTTCTTTCAAAAGTGAACAAATAAATCTTATCTGCAAATAAACATAGAGTGCATTAATTCTAAATCTTGGACTGATTCTGCATAAAAAATTGAGTCAATCACATCTAGGTCATTGTATTGTGATTTAGAGTCTTCAATGGCCAATTAATAAACTCAAAACAATCCACTAAAATCCTTTAAAATATAAGCTACAAAACAGAAAGATTGCAAATAGATGTGCTACTTTTAGAAGATTTTTCCATAATATTTTTTATTTTAATTTTTTCCATACTCTTTATATTTTTTATTGACAGAGAGGATCTCTTGGCTTACAGAATCAACTGAATTTCCATGGGCCATCTTTTGCAATTGTGTTGTAAACTACAGAGATTGACATTTCCACTCAAATAAAGATCAATCTGACTAATATGCAATGGTGTGGTTAGACCTGACTGATCCAGATACAGCTCTATGGAAACATCTCTTTTCTGGATAGATGACACTGTAACCCTCTATACAGCAGCCCCTGTGTAGGTAAAATGAGTTGTTTATTCTCCCTAACCACAAACCCAATACAATGAAAACCCGTCCATGACCTTAGCATCATTATTAAAATATACCAGTTCAGCCGTGTGGATCTAATGGGTCAGATTAACAGGTTAGATGAAACCTACGCAAAGTTTTATACGTGAGGCCCCTGCTGTTTACACAACTAATAATTACATCCACATGCTCAATGAAGCATGTGCACATATAAGTTTAAACAATGATTCACGAATACCGGTGGAGCAGTAAGTAAACAATGGTTTTGAAATCTGTGTACAGAACACAAACACTTTGCTACAAAATGTCAAATGTTAAGCCAGCAGTTAGCCTATACAATTTCAAAAGATAATGAAGAAACGCTCAGCGAGTTATCTGGAAAACACTGCTGCATACTAAAGCTTTGCTCATGTGATTCTGCCAACAGAAAAACAAACTGTGCACATAAAGAAAAAAAAACAGATTTGTATATAAAGTAGCCTATAGCATTGGATAATTACATAGTGACTGTATCTTCTGTACCTGCTGTATTAAATTCCTTGAACAGTTTGTTCTGGAACTGAACCTGAATAGCACAAGAATGAAGTTGGATTCAAATCATCTTGTATTATTTTAACTAATCCAGCTATTCAAAAGCAGTACTTCATATGTTCTTTAGTCAGTTTATTGCTTTAAAGACAAATAAAAAAAAAAACTTTCAGAGGACAAGAGCAGTACAAATGCTTTTTGCTCCTTTTGAAAGGTTGTCTTTTGGCAAATTTACAAACTCGTTTTGCATTTCTGTGCTAAGAATAGCATTAAGAGTAACCTTGAAGCATATCATCCAGTTTTGTACAAATGGCATGAATATTCAAAACGCACAACACAGCACATTTTCTGAATGCATTTTCACACATTTAACATGAAGAAAGAAAAGCTGAAATCCCAAATATGTTTTTTTAAAAAAGAATTATATATAGGAAGTTGTTAACTGAAAACATATTAAATGAGGAATAGTGTAGTTATGGAACAAGTGCTAGTTTGATATTATGTATCACAGATATTTCATCAAATATTCAACACAATTTCAGATTACATTTTCCTCATGCCGCTCTTCATGATGTATCATGAAGGTCATTATGAATTCAGATCTTTGAGTCTAAAAGCTCAAACAACACAAATGTTTTGCAATGACTTTTGACACTGTGGTTGAAGTGAACACTCAGATGCAGTAATAAGCTTCCAGAATAGGTCAAAACCTGGCACCTGTCATAACCGGGAGAAATACAGAGTCACAAATTACTAGAAGTTATTTACGGATGTCTGTTTTAAAGCAACAGGATATAAAATACCAATTTTATGGTATGAAACAGAGTCATCTTGACTGTATAAGACTCCAAAGAAAAAGCTCAGTATTTTTATTCATGTGTTTGTGTTTTAATCAATCTACCTATATTGCCTAATACTAATGTGTAGCATTTTTTTTTTTAATCTATTCATTGTATTCATTGTTTTTTGTATGAATACCACTTGTCCTATGAAGGGCTGCTGGGATGCTGCCAGGTTCATCAGTTTATCTATCTGACAAGCATATCCACAGGCATGTTTTAATTGAGTGTTTTTGTATTGATTGTGCAGTTAGGCAGGAGCCAAAGGCTCCTATTGGCTACTAATTTCTGGTATTAGAGGGGACTCATGTGTCTGGGCCTTTAAACTGGCAAACGGACATTACAAAATAAGAGGCTAATTTTGGCAGTCTGACCCCGAGTTCAGATGGTTTTTGCCCTTCATAATGTTAATGATCTCTGTACAGTAAGCATTCTCTGGCTCAAGGCAAAATTGGTTGAATATTCGATAAAAGGTACTGATCAAAGAAGTTTCAAAGCTATGATTTATGGGAAACATATATCCTGGACCTTTATTTGTATAATAGCCAGTCCTGGAAAAGTATAGGTTAAATATCACCTGACATCTGCATATAATGTTCAGCCTATAATAGAAGTCAGTTTTAAATTTACAATCTGAACAGTGTAAAACTAGCAAGAAACAGGTGTCAAGGTTGTTTGTGTGACCGAAATTGACAGCACAATGATAGACAGTTTTTTTTTTCAAAAGCTTCATCTAGTCTCACACTTCATTGACGTACTGTAGGCTCCTTGGAGAGAGGGGCAAAATACATTATTCATCATTGTGGACTTCAAAAAAGAGAAATTAATACAATTTGAAGGGCAAAGATTTCATTTTCTGAATGATGCATTTCACCTTTACACTCAAGTGACTCTCAGCCCAGATTGTGAATGAATTAGCCTTAATGTCACTGATATGCTATTATACAAATAATATGTGTGCTAAGATCTTTAAATCCATTCTTTAGTAAACAGATTTCAACAAAGAGATAGAGATGTTATTTTATAGCGTCATTTGTAGTCACATAAAACAACAATGGTAATATATTCAAACCCTGAAAGCCATTGAAGCTGAAGAAAAAAAAAAAAAAAACAAGAAAAGGCGGATTTTGTAAAATTATTATCTTTTGACCAAAACAAAGCTCCATGAAATGGCTTTGTCTCTTTCATTTGAACACACAGCATGAATGCATTTCTGTTTGATGCAACTTGTTCAACAGTTGTTTCTTTAGAGGGCTTTGGGTAGCCTCAATATATAAACATGAAAGGCTCGCTTTCTAAATGATATGTCTTTTGAGGGAGGAATAATGACTATACATGTGATATAAATCTGAGAGTGGGGGGAAAAGAAGAAAAACAAACAAACAAACAAACAAATAAAATAAAAATTAAATATAAAACAAAAATATCTGCCTCTCTCTCTCTCTCTCTCTCTCTCTCTATATATATATACACATACATACATACATACACACACACACACACACACACACACACATGCAAGGCTCGCTTTTTTTAAATGAGATACCTTTCGAGGTTGGAATAATGACTGAACATGTGATATGAATTTGAGCGTATTGGGGTGGGTGGGGGGGGGGGAGAAGAAACAAACAAAAAAATAATTAAATAAATAAAATGATAACATGAAATATAAATAAACTAAATGATCTTAATTATAAAACTGTATGAGCATAATAAAAGAATTCAAGGGTTTTTATTTCAAACTAGCTATTTTATACATTTTAATCTAACACATAACTGAATGTTTTATTGTTGTTATTCATTTTACTTATTTTATTTTAAATTTTATTTAATAATTTAATTTTAATTTTATAATACCCATTTGTATTATATCTGATAACCTAAAGCCCTCCTTCCACAAATCAAAACAGAGGAACAAACAAATATGCACTTCTCGTTACCAAGGATACCTAAAAGCTGAACTAAAAGATACAATAAGTTTTAAATGCAGCTGATTATATGCAGCAGCCAAATACCATAAACTAGCCTATAAAAAGTTTATGGTTATTATGCCAGTTCTAAAAGGAAGCACAATATAACAAAAAAAAAACAAACAAACAAACATTATTTACATGAATCTTTGACCTTAATCATTCTGACTGTATTAATATGAAGGAATTTTCCTTATTGATTTTTTACAGGTATTTTACCTGTTGAATTTAGCACTGCACAGTGTTTTAGAATCAACAGAAATGTCCATAAATTTAATAAATAATTTCCTGACAGAAAATTACCAGTACATATACAGTACAAGTGTATTACAACATAGTTAAAACAGCTTCTTATGAAACCGTAAAAGATTTGAGTGCGTTCACAACACGTATTATCTCCAGTCCTGCACAACAGGGCATGATGAACTGCACCTGGCAACCCTTTTGAAAATATCTCAAAATAACCTCCTGTTGGACAAAGAATATAATTTTGTTTTACTCACCTCCAGGCATGTTTAAAATAACCCGTGCTTCAATCAGTAATTCCAATAACAAAGTGAGATTCTTTGTTTTCCTGGACTTCATTTCTGGTCACAAAAAAAAAAAAAAAAAAATTCAAGTGTAACTTGTTCATGTTTGCAGCTTTCATACAGTAAGTGTGATGTGTGTCTCTGTAAATACTAAACTCCATGCAAATATCTTGATCTTAGTCATAACTCAAAATGTGTGGCATTAAACATCTGTGACAGTTTAAAACACATCAACACGGCAGTCTGGTCGTCAAATAACCAAGAATTAGTGTTATGCTCTACACAGCAACAGCTGGAAATGCATTGGTTAAATGTATTGTTTTTCAATAAACCACATTAATATGCTTCTTCAAGAACATTGTATTCCTGTGTAAACCATCTGTGCTTTCCTCAATAAACTTCTGCTGTTCCAGGAATACCTCAGTAATACCTGAGGCAATGTCATGCATGCAAATTGGCTGCCACCACATAATTTTCTTTCATTCAAAGCCATTTCATTACATCAGTATAGCCTGAAACAACTGAGAATGGCAATATAGAGAATCCATAAGTTAGAAAAACTACATGATATCCTAAAAGTGATAAAAATGTCACTGCATATTTAATTTGGGTGGCCTTTTACCTGAACTGCTTTTCTAAATGCCATATTGCAGCCTTGAGGTGGTTGAATTTATGATTGAGGTATATTTGTTCGGTGTGTGAAAGACATTTTTGGAGGAGCCACTAAATATTGTGCGAGACTGACATTGAGTGCCATTCTTGATTAAACACTGCCCCCTGCAGGTGTATGTGTTGAACTGATCTGACTTTCAAATGATTTTGAGGTAAAAATAATTGTCTGTGCATTACATACCAGCTGGAAGTAAATAAGTAAAGAAAGAAAGAAAGAAAGAAAGAAAGAAAGAAAGAATTTAGCATTCCATAATTTACTCACTAATGTTTCCTCTGCAGTGAATGGGTGCCGTCAGAATGAGAGTCCAAACATCTGATAAAAACATCACAATAATCCACAAGAAATCGGCACAAATCCAGTCAATTAATTAATGTCTTGTGAAGTGAAAAGTTGCAAGAAACACATCCATCATTAAGGCATTTTATCTTTAACCCTTCATTTCTGGCCAAAAATCAGTCCATAATCCATAACAGGTCTTCTAGTGAAAAAGTTCATCTCCTGTTGTCCTCTCATATCAAAATCCAAAAATATATTTTTAGAACTGTTTTGTAATGTTTTCACTCGTAAATGATTGATTTTCACTGGAGAATGCAATATTATGAATAGAGAAGCTTTAGCCGGAAGCAACATCAACGTCTTGATGAATTTGTTTCTTATAAACAAGCAGTTTTTCCACTTCATAAGATGGTAAATGAGCCACATTGATTATTTGTGGATTATTGTGATGTTTTTATCAGCTGTTTGGACTCTCATTCTGACGGCACCCATTCACTGCAGAGGAAACATTAGTGAGCAAGTGATGTAATGCTAAATTTCTCCAAATCAGTTCCAATGAAGAAACAAACGCATCTACATCTTGGATGGCCTGAGGGTAGAAATTTTAATTTTGGAATGAACTATTCCTCTAATGAACTCTGGCTTTAATCAAATCATTTTTGGCCTTAAGGTCATCAATCAAATATGACAATTACCCAATTCCCCAATTTCAAATATTCTCTTTCAGGCTGCACATCAGAAATAATAATAATGAAAAAACCTCATTGTAGATGTAGAACATGTAATAGATCACATCAAAAGGAATAACCAAATGCCGAGAATAATATTGTAGATGATTCATTTTAAATTTCACAGTCTATATCATCTTCATGTAAAAAAATAAGAAGTGTGTATTATACTAAAATGAGCATTCACTGTCAGAATTCAAAGGCATCACACTTAGACCTATGAATTTCTATGCTGATAGCAAAAGAAGACCTTTTCCATAGTGATAGATGATAGTAAATTTGAAATTTATTATCTTTTATATATATCTTTTTTTTTTTTTTTCTTTTTTTCTGTGAACAATAATAGGCAGATGCTATTGAATTATAATTCACATTATAAAGCACAAATAATTGTCTGGACAACTTCTTCCAAAAGGCAGCCTAACTACTTCAGTAATCACATGGGAGCAGTTCAAATCGGCACGTAGCATCATGCATAAAAATAGAAAGTAGGCTATGTCTGAGTAATCTCATCCAAGTCACTCAGTTGGACTGTCAGGGTCCTGCTTTTATGATGTGTTTCATTTAAAGAATTTCCCATTTTATGACATGCACAGTTACTTAAAGAGATTTTACAGTCCCATTCAGTCTCTGATGATTTTGGACTTATTTCTTAAGTCTTTTGCCAATATAAACACACTTTCATAATTCAGACAACAACTTTAAAATGCACACACACTTACAGTTTAAGATTAACATGCTGTTAATCAAAAAGAATTCAATTCAATTGACTTGGTTGTAGCAGTAAAATCATCATTATCATCATATGAAATAGATCATATATAATTGTACTGCAAGTCAAATGCATTAATTTCATTCACACATTGCCAGCCACAAAATAATTACAAATGTGACACAGGACCACAAAACCAGGTCTTCTAAAGTTGCACGGGTATATTTGTAGCAATCTCCAACAATACATGGGTCAAAATTATCAATTTTTCTTTTATGCTAAAAACATTAAAAAATATTAAGATTATAATCCATTAAGATATTTTGTAAATTTCCTACCATAAATATATAAAAAACTTAATTTTTATTAGTAATATGCATTGCTAGAACTTAATTTGGACAACTTTAATGGTGATTTTTTTTTTTTTTTTTTTGCACCCTCAGATTCCAGATTTTAAAATAGTTGTATCTCAGCCAAATATTGTCCTATCCTAACAAACCATACATCAATGGAAAGCTTATTTATTTATTATTCATTTATTCAGGTGATGTCTAAATCTGTTTCAAAAACTTGACCCTAATGATTGGTTTTGTGGTCCAGAGTCACAAGAAGTCAACAAGTCAATACTGAATTTGCATGTAATGGCAATATCATAAGGAACAGGTACTAACCTGTAGTTCTATAGGCCTTTATCACACTTCCGCGTTCGAAAAGCGGAAGATTCAAATAGTATCATATAATAACTTCCGCTGCAGCCTCTATCAATGGCTGTGCCCATAGCACGGCATTGTTGTGGATTATTTATGTAGATTTCAGCACATACACGTCTTCTAAAGACACCAGTCTCAGTTTACAACAATTAATTGAGTATTATGAAACGAAGGAACATGTTGTCACGATATCCCGATGCGGATTTCGTGATTTAAACAGGAGCGCGAGCCATACTGTATGTGTATAGGCCATTCACAGTCTGATCACCTTATTTCATTACAGAACAGCGAGAAAACTAGACAAAGCATATCACATTAACAAGCATTAGAAATAGCCAAAGCTTAAAACATTAGGCTAATTATGACTGTATAGAAGGATTAAATGAAAGGTTTAGGGCAAACTTGTATTAAACATAATGCTCACATTTTTTCACGCGCTGACTTTATGATGCAATCCTCTATAATTGCATCAAATTAAAGTTGTTCAAATAAAGAAATATTTCCAGCCCATAGAGAATGATTAAAAATAAGTTTGATCATCTTAATCGAGTTATTCTCCGTGATTGCGTGCAACGATTGATTATACTGTGAACAAGAACGGCAGGTTAATCACAATAAATATAATGCAAAAAAAAAACAAAACAAAATAATATTAAAAATAACATTAAATCAGTCCGAGTATTCCTCTGGTAGTTATTGCTCTTCGTTAATCTGAGTGATCTGACAGTCGCGTCGCTCAGATAGGCTAATGTTACACATTAAAATGAAGGATGACATGTTGCATGGTATGGAATCGGTATAAATACTCAGTTTTAATATTGACGTTTATTGCGTTGTAAGATTTTTTTTTTTATTACAATATCCAAAAACCACTAGAACAGTGTTATATATTTTGCTGACTTGTGTGATTATACTATCCCAAATGTTTCAAAGAATGTGTAAATCCAGAGAAATAAGCAATTTTAACTACTGACACGGATCATGTCCATAGTGTAATTGTGTCGCCTGCCAATGACGCCATACACCCTCGATTTCCGGTTTTGTTTTGTAGAAAATGGGTATGGTGTTCCTTTGGTGATGTGCAGTGTTGTTTTTGCGCCAAACATACCTTTTGGAATTATGACCAAAAAGTTCAACCTTGGCTTCATCAGACCATAACACATTTCCCCACATGCTTTTTGGGAGACTTAAAATGTGTTTTAGCAAAATTTAGCCAGGCTTGGAAGTTTTTCTTGCCACTCTACCCCATAGCCCAGACATATGAAGAATATGGGAGATTGTTATCACATGTATCACATTCCTGCAGCTCCTTTAATGTTGCTGTAGGCCTCTTGGCAGCCTCCCTGACCAGTTTTCTTCTCATCTTTTCATCAATTTTGGAGGGATGTCCAGTGCTTGGTAATGTCACTGTTGCGCCATATTTTCTCCACTTGATGATGACTGTCTTCACTGTGTTCCATGGTATATCTATGCCTTTGAATTTATTTTGTACACTTCTCCTGACTGATACCTTTTAACAATGAGATCCCTCTGATGCTTTGGAAGCTTTCTGTGGACCATGGCTTTTGCTGTAAGATGCGACTAAGAAAATGTCAGGAAAAGCCTACTAGAACAGCTAAACTTTATTTGGGTTTAATCAGAGGCACTTTAAATGATGGCAGGTGTACTGACTCCTATTTAACATGATACTTGTTTAACCTTCATTCTAACTTCTTTTGCCTCACATATACTACCAGTAAAAACAAGTTTGGGACTTGGGCAGAAATCATGTTCATGGATGAGCTAATGTATTAAAGATTTATTAACATCGTAGTATGAGGCAGAGTAAGGTGGAAAGCCATCGAAGCAAAACGAGGCCGCTGAAGCAATTGCAAATGAGAGACGAGTGTGACACACAGCTCGAAAGCAGCGGAGCTTTTATTATGCCACAGTCGACCACTTCCACTTCCGCTTCCGCTCCTTCCAGTCATGCTTATGGGTGGGAAAGTAGAGCTGTTTTATCATCCTGGATAACGTTACATTTGAAACTTCTGTTATAATGCTACTCTGTGCGGTCGTCACCTGTCTAATAAAACGCACAACATATTAAAGTATAATATTTAACTCGCGGTGACCGGTTCTGCGCAGATTTTGCTCATCTCAAACAAGCCTAAAGGCCTACTCCAGGGATTTCCATTCTCCAATCCTGAGTCAGTCATTGGTCAGTTAAATCAGGAAGTGCACACTGTGACTTCCGCATTTCACAATTAACATAAACAATTTTTTCAAAAATTACAACACAACATAAAATTACTGATCTTCTTTATAATAGTAACACAACTTAAAACATTCATTTTAAAATGTAGATTGTGCTGAGAACACGAACAAATCAATATTAACATGAACGTGAATGAATCGTTCTTTTGAGTCGGATCTTTTCAATGAAATGTTCATAAAGCCAGTCTAAACCATTCGTTTATGAATTGTTCAAAGCAAGAAGGCGATGTTTTTACTTTTGGGGCGATAGAAGAAATATTTCAAATAAAAAGTGCTGGAAACATGTTTACAACTTGAGCTGGAATCATAACTGTAACAAAAGGGGATACGGTAAATTACAATAAACAGGTTTGTTAATAACGAAGTGCGCCTACATTCGTTTTATTACACAACTTTGATTAAAATCAGGCTTTTTATTTATTTATTTATATATTTTTTTTTTATTAATGCCAAGGTACCAAAGATACAAGTACACAAAAAATATCAACTTTCCGTACAAAGAGGTGACATTACATGCAAAGCACCATTTATATACGTATGTAACAATAAATTAGTAATATAAAACGAAAGCTTTAACAGAATAAATTAAAAAGATGAAATAAATCAACTGTTTTAAGAGCTATAAGATTCTTGGAAGATGAAATAGTTTGGATATACTGTTGAGCCTCTTTTTTTAAAAGCAATAAATAAAGGATTTTGATGAGAGAATTTACTGCGGTGAATATGAAATTTCGCAAGAAATAATAATAGGTTAATAATAAAATATTCATTAATTTTATGTTTTTGTATATTAAAGAAGCCAAACAGTACATCCTTAAAAAGCAAAGAGAAACCCTGGAGCACATTGCGATTGATAACATTAGAGAATTAAATCCAAAATAGCTGTGTGTGAGGACAATGCCAGAAAATATGCATATCAGTTTCATTAGGGTCACCACAAAAAGAACAGCTTGTATCTATGTCTGATTTTAAGATTAGATCGCTCTTTCAAAAGGAGCTTATGCGGTGTCTTATTGGAAGAATGTTGTTGATCATATTGATTGGAAAAAAAGTATGGACTCTGTCTTCGAAATACATAATAACTAACAAGGTCAGAGAAATCTCATTCAAATTGTTACACAGATTTTGAAGTGTTTCTGAAAAGGATTAAAATCAGGCTTGAATGCAGGAACCGTGTGATGATGACGCAATTGCGTCATGACGTAAAATGGAACGTTTTTAAACGAACTGTTCAAAAGAATCGATTCCGGAAAACGACTCGGACATTCTATCGCCGAACCCTCTGCCTATCATAAATATATTTTTTTCTTTCATAATGTCATACATTTTAAATCTCTTATAATCCGTAAATTCGAAATTGGTTATGTTTTTATAAGCGCGACACAGTAATGATTTACTAAAGGGATGTGAAGCGTGTGTTTTGTGTTGCATGAACTTTCACCTCAGTTCCCACAGCCACGCAGGATCTGTGGATTCGACAGGACAGTGACAACTCTTAACACGATCTTCAACTTTGAGTATGCATTGGCTTTCGAGCTTTTAGTCATTTATTCCTAAAAATTGCGTTTTGCACAGTGTTGTTGCAGCCACATGGAAACTTTCATCAGCTTCACAAACCAAAGTCAAGGAAGGGATCGCATATTCAGGTCAGTGTCTCTATTCAAAGCCTGTCATCCGTCAAATCAACATCGAATTGAAGTTATTTCTCCGTAAGGACGAGCTAGACTATGTCTGAACATTTTGTTTGTTTGTTTGCTTGCTTAGAGCAACCCAATATGCTTGTGCTCTGGCGAAATACCTTCTGAGAAATGAAGCGAAGAGAAAAGAGCTGGTGAAGAAGCTGCAGTTTCTGGAGTCTAATATGAGTTCAGGGCGGAAGCGTAAGAATGAACGTTTACTGTTACATAAAACAATCACAAAACAAAAGTTCTTTCATTTCTTTGTCAGTACTCACTATTCAAGCTTGTAGAGTTTATCTCAGATAGTAACATTTCTTATCTCTCTAGTTATACAGTTCAATCAGTGTAGAAACTTTTAATTATTGACATTATATTTGGGCAGTATAGTCAAAGGACAACTGCCCTCCTGGTGTTGTCTTGCTTCTCCCAAGGTTATTTATTTATTTATTTATTTTTTTTCATTGTTTAACATCAAATGGGGTTTTGTCTCAAAATATAAACTGTTATTGCACCCCTCTATATAAAAAGTTGAACATATAAGCATATCCAACTTTACCCGCATGCATACAGTATACACATATAAAACAACATGTTTTTTGATTGTTGTGCAAAATGTGAACTATTATTGTCGAGCTTTAATCTGCCTATAAGACATGATTTTTTGTAAAGTTGCTTTAAAATACTGTGTATTGTGAGGTGCTAATACAAATAAAACTGATAAGATTAAAAAATTATTCCAACACGCATGGGGGTATACCAAATAATTATTAGTGTCTATTCAATTTGCACCTGGAGAACTGAAATAAATACTATTAAAGAGTATTTGCTGGACAAATAGAATATGTACCAACTACAATAGTGGCTAGCGTGATGATTAAGTACTAATGACTAATTAAATGCTAGTCACTAATGGAATAAGTACAAGCGAAACTGAAAAGATCACAATTTGAATACTTGTCGAGGTGAAAAGTATTTGAGTATTAGTGCACTTGTTTACTTAAGTACAATTTTGGGGAATATGTACTTGAGCTCTGTTAAAATTGAATATTTGTACTTATACATTTATAAGGAAATAATAATATTTTTTTTTCCGCTACTACATACATGCCACTAAAAATAGACTCTAATTCATTTTATGACCTCTGTTTTTCACATAATATCATCAGGAATGTATCTGCTTTGATCTTTTTTCAGTATTCAGGCTTGGGAACACAGTCAACTCAATCCATGCAGCCAAGAGCACTCTTCATATTTCTGACCCCGTGCTGCGCTTTTGCCTTACTTTTGCCAACCTCAACCGTGCCTTGTATTTTGTCTGTGACAACATACTCTGGGCCAGAAGTATTGGGCTAATACGAGACATCGACAAGGAGCGCTGGAGCTTGAACTCCTCTCGCTTCTATTTCCTGTCCTTGGTTATGAATCTAACCAGAGACGTCTATGTGATCGTCCAGCTTATGGTGCAGAAGTCTCGGGACCGACACTTCCAGCAAAAAGTCGACCAGCATCTCAATGAAAGCCCAGATGTGGCTTGTGTCATAGTGCCTCAGCTTGATACGTTCCTCTTCCTTCTCCTCGAGAGCCTCAGAAATGAACCATCTGTGGCTCTCGATACAGTTAAAAATGTTTGCGATCTTTTCATTCCACTTGACAAACTGGGCATTTACCAAACAAATGCAGGGGTGGTGGGCTTCTGTGGCCTTGTTTCTTCTCTTTTAGGTATATTGTCAGTTTTGAGGCCCAGCCTCAAAATCAAACCATGATTTAGGGAATGAGTAAAATGCTTTAGAGGAACATCCAAAATGTCTTTTCTAACAAATGTTTCGATTTCATTTTAGTGTGGAATTAGACTACTATTAAGCTTACTTTTGTAAAGGGATCAACTTAATTGTATTAGGGAGACAGGAGAACAGCACATACCCATAATTCAGCAGTGCACCTGCAGGCTGTTCTGCACAACATAATAATAATAATAATAATAATAATAAAAAATGGCATCATTTAGATAAGATTTCGCAGTGTGGGTTTGACCACATGCTGTGTACACTTTCATTAAATAGAGTGCCTTGCTGTATCTGTTGTTGTATTATGGCAGCCCTAGTGAAATAATACACCTGTATATTATGCAGTATTTAGTAGTTTTAATAGAGATTATATCACTTTGGTACTGACGATGTTGAGATGAGGGTACATGAACACATTTTGGAACTCGCCAACAAAAAGATGCTCTCTGTGATGGTTGATGCTCAACTTTCTGAAATATGTGCTTAATATTTAGTCTTTTCTACATGGAAAACCATCAGTGAAATTAGATATTCTACCTCGTTCTGACAGATCCCATAGTTGTTTACAGATGCGTTTAATTTTAGGTGCCAGACAGAGTTTTGTTAGTTATTATTTCCAATATTGGTTTATCATGACAAAAGATAACTACTTTCTGATTCCACATATTTGGTTGTCAGCCCAAACTGCTTTAAGAACAAACTGTGAACTTTAATAAAGGATTTTTTATGCACTGTTGAAAAGGTTTTGGTTTGTTTCTCACTTGTCTTCTAAGATAGAATTTCAACAGTTTGTCTTCACATTAGACATAAAAACAGCATTATTATTGACATAAAGACCTCTTATGGATCCATTATATGGATTTGTGATGGTTTAGTTTTAAACGTACTACACCACAGGCCTAGATTTAAAGGGGTCATGAATTGATTTGGATTTTAATTTGGACTATTCTCTGAGGTCCACTTATAATGTTATCAAGATTTTTTTACATCAAAAAAACAATTTAGAAGTAATAAGCTATTTTCTGTCCTGTTTTGACCACCTCATCAGAAAGCTTTGTTTGAATAGGCGTGCCGAATGCTATGATTGGCTAACAGTTGTGTATGTTTGACAGCCTACATCCTTCACAGATGGACTGTGTTTTAGGTTAAAAACGCATAAATACTCCGTACATATCAAACGATCTGTAATAACTGACAAAGTGATAGTAATCACATAATGAAAACAGTTACTCACACCGGACCTAGGATTCCCATATAGTAGACACAGCATAATTTCAAGTTCTTACTGACGTGGTCTGGCACTTTATTAAAAATAAAGTTCATAAAATAAAGTTTATCATTTGGTTTCTGCATAAACCTGTATTTGCCGCACTTGTCATTAAACGCCCATGAGGAGGATGCAATACTAGAATTTGCAAAGTTAAGGCATGACAGCATGTCAGCAAGGTCAGAAAAAAACAGACACGTTAACTGCAAAAGAATTAAGGAGATAAATTAGGTGTGAAACCATCAGGAACCATTTTCCAGAACTGCAACCATACCTGAAGTCTCCAGAAGCGTGTCAGGTTCTCATAGACTTAGATTCGGTAAAAAAAAATCCTAAAAAAATTACCCTCAATTAATAAGAATCACAAGCTGAGGTGTTGTGAAATACAAGACGGCAGATTTTTTTATAGACAGATGAGTTGAGAGTGACTCTCGAAGGACCAGCACTGCATCCTCTTGTACCACTCCAAGTTTTGGGAGTTCATTTTTAGTCCATCTCTGCAAGACAGACTTTTTCAGGATAGGAAATGGACTTAAAACAAACTCTCAAATCATTCTGTGTGTTTTTTATTTAAATATAGTTTTAGTTAATAACAATTTGAAATTAAAATCAAATCAGAAGACATTTACATTGTATTAAGTTAATGTGGTCCAGTTTATTTAAGGCATCTACATCAATACATGAAGTTGCCCCATGAAAGGATGAAACAAACTGTTAACAATATAAAGAGAAATGCTATTTTGGCAAATCTATCAGTTTTCCAGCCAGATAACAAATCAGGATCAAGGATTAGAGGAACTAACACTGTAGTGACATAAATAACAGATCAGCAGTCTCCACAAGAGAAATGTCAAAGCGCAAAAGTGACACAAAAATTCTTCCATAATATACACGAGGCTATGGGCATGAACAGGAATGACTTGGACATAGAGGGGACTTTGGAAAGACTCTGCTTCTATAACGTTTGGTGTTTGTGTCAGTTTGTTACGTAAAGCAGAAGACCAATGAGATCCTCCATCAAGTACTACATTCTGGGAAAACAGACATACTGTATACTTTCATTCACAAAAAACATGACCCAAACGAAAATCAGGATTCTGAGAAAGCCTGACACAGTCTATGAAGGTCTCCTTCATGCTTTAAAGGGAAAGAACGCAGAGTTCATTCAAACTTCAAGAAATTAAACCTCAAAACCAAATTTCCTGTAACATATCCAATAGATCAGGTAAAGAATTGCTTTTTTTTTTTTATAATTAAATCAATACATTTTCATTTAAAAAAAAAAGGATAAAAGAAATTAAATGTGCTTTAAAACATGATTGTTTCTGCTGTTTAGTGTCCAAATAATAATAATGTTATAAACATCATTATTTAAGGACACAGCGTGCTGTAGTGGTTTGAGCACTGGACCCTGGACACAAAAAAAATGAGAAAATTATCACTTTATCAATTTTGAACTTGAAGGTTAAGCACCTTTCCTCTCATTACACGATTGGCTACAGGAAATCAAGATTATATTTGCATCCCAGAGCTCATCATGTAGCTACACACAAAAGAGGAAGGTCTCGTCTAATTAAGAGTCTGACGTAGGTGCTTTCACAGACGTTCATATGACAGATTGCACCCTCGTACTCTACAGAGTTTGGTAGGATCACCTCAGAGTTGAGAAAATTCCAGGTTTCCCTTATTCTATCCAGTGATTAAACGCTCTATTATAGATGTCGAGATCTTACAAGTGTACAAATATACATTCAGTAAAATATCAAAATAGAAACTGTGCTTAAGTTCTCTGATAAATCACTGACAGACCGAACACAGTACAGATAATCATCTCTCATCGTCCAGGCTTTATGATTGTACCATAAAAGCAGCTCACAGCCCTGAAGATCAGAGCTCAAAGCCAAAGTTAGAAGATCAAGGGCAAAGGTTACACATATGCTGCATTTGGGTAGAAAAAAAAAAAAAAAAAAAACATTTTGGCTTAGGTTGTGTCTCACGTCTAACCAATTCCTAAATGCAACACTTTTTACACGAACAAACGGAAAAAAAAAATGAAACTTTAAAGGGCTTAAGTCACTAGTTGGAGGTCTTGGCCTTTGTTTGATAGTTTGGGCTTAGATCCTCAGCCTCCACATTGTTACCCACAGTTCGTGCGGAGGAAAGACGTGGAAATGCCTTGTCGTGCTCAAAAGAGATATTTGGTCCTGGTTTATTTCCACTGAGGAGTCGTTTGGTCTGTGCGAGCAGACTGGGAAGGAGGAGGAGAGTGGAACGGCTGGCACTAGGAGGGCGCTTGTGTGCGGTCATAGTCCAGAATCAGGCCTTTGATGTGTGATAGTTTCTGATGGAGATACTCGCAGCGCTTCTTTTCTTCCCGGTAGCCTGGAAACTTCTGCGGGGACAAAAACAAGATCTTCAAAATGTGCACATTAGAGCTGGGTATCAGTTCTGATTTCTTGTTTTAGATGCAGTTTTTTTTTATCTGTAGCTGAAATATTATTATTAGCTGTTAAAAATAGAGACATCTGCTGGACGGAAGGGTCACTACAAATCAGGTTTAGTATTCACATGGTCAGAGAATATGAGGCATGAAAGGTTCAGTTATTGCTAAAATGATTAAGAATTATTAAAATAGTTTTTATGAGTTGAAATAAAGATGAAAAAATATATATTAAATGAAAAACTTAAACTTAAAAAGCCTTATGAAAATTAGAAATGTTGCCTCTGCCTCTAATTGAAACAAAACAAGAACTGACTAAAAACCTAATCTCTAATAGAAATATAAAAAAAAATAAAAATTTAAAAATAAATAAAATATATTAACATTAAAATATGAAATAAGAGTTAATTCAAAAAATGTATAAATACTATAAAAACTATAATAGATAAAACTAAAATAACACCAAAATGTTTATGTGGTTTTAAGAATTTATATCAGATTATTTAAATAAGGTTCATAGTTATGCAAAAAAGGTGTATTTTTACCCAGCCCTAGTTTAGGCAGTCCCTCAGTTCATCGAGTTCAAACCCTATCAACATAATACAATTATCAACACATAATACAATTCTCTTACCTTCTTATACTTCCTATACTTCTCCATTATTTGATCTTCCATTACCTAGAATAATCAAAATAATGATTACAAAAAAATCAAACATATTAATCTAAAATAACCTCTGACATCATGTATTATGTAACTGTTATATAAGGTACTAGACACATTCTTCCACATGTAACCTTTAAGCCGTTACGCTAGTCTTCAGTGTCACATGACCCTTCAGAAATCATTGTAATTTGATGCTCAATGACAACATTTCTTATTATTATCACTGGTCTACTGCCTATCTATCTATCTATCTATCTATCTATCTATCTATCTGTAAACAGTGATGCATTTTTTTCAGGACTATTTGATGAATAAAAGTTCAAAGGGACAGCATTTGTTTTGGAATGGATTTTTTTGTGTGTGTGACATTATCAATGTATAAATGTCACTTTTGATTAATTCAATGCAACATTCTTAAATAATTTTTTTTTTTTTTTTCTTAAAAAGAAAATTAACAATCTTACTCACTCCACATATTTGAACAGCAGTGTATATGATGTCTTTTTCCATACCTTATACTTGTGTGTCCCGGGAGACAGTGTCTTTATCTTGGATCCCAGCTGAACAAACATCTCCGTGACTTTCCCTATACGTTCATGAAGGTCTCTGTACTCATCATATTCCGCACAGAAATCCTCTTTGTATCTCTGCCGCTGATCAGAGTCTGTAACAGTGTTGTATTTTCTGGAAAGAAAAGTTCCTTGAGTGAACTAAACCATTTTAACAGTAACAATAATTCAAGTTATTCAGTAATTCAAAGAGAAACCAGTAGGTGGCACTACATATTAAAATAAATGTGTATTCTCATTCTTGGGTTGTTTGTCTGAAACTACCAGTTCCTTTAAAAGCTCAAATACAGAACACTTAAAATCAAAAACAAAGACTTTTGTGTTTTCTATATTTTAACTTGAATTCTTACATTCTGTTCTGTAAAATTACACACTATTGCTTTAACAGAGTTCATTTTCTATTCCTTAATCATCAGCAGACAATCTCCACCTTGTAATTACAGAAGTACAAAGCAGTAAAATAAACCGAAATCTGGTCTTACTTACAATAAATAATCAGGCAGCTCATCGGGCGAGGCACGGGTGACAGGTGTGTTGGGTCGTTCATGGTCTACACAAACACAGACAAGAATGATAAAGTGGTTTATGTAATCTCACTACGCAAACATATCAAAGTGCCATGCTGCCCGGGTTGATGGAGTCGTTTATCAAATCTTGTGATAAGGGACGTGGAGGGTGGTCGTCGCTGACAAAGGCTGCTTGACAAGACGTCAAGCTTGAGGCAAAGGTCAAAGTGGGCTCTGCACGTTTTACAGTGGGTCACCCAGCTGTTAGTTAAGTTAATCATCCACCCTGTCGCTAGGGAAGGGCACAGACGAGCAGTCACCTCGCACGCACACAAACATACAGGAATATTTTCTGAATTGCTTGGCAAGTCCAAACTTGTTCTGCCATCATTTCACTGGAAATGAAAGTGTCTCACAGTGAGCCACTTCTGAGATGAATTGCAGTGGCAGAGCTGAAACAGGATGTTGTTGTTGTTGTTTTCTTTTACAGAACTGCAGTTATACAACATCAAAAACAACTAGTGAAATTCCCTCTGATAAACAATGACTCCATTGCCCTTTTAGCAGTGCTGATAAATATTGATTATGATAAGCACGATTCCTACCATTATCACTGCCAATCGTAACATCATTTTGCTATACAATATTTTACTGTGGATTCTAAATCTCATTGGCAATGACAGTATAGCTTAAAAATATATTAAGATATATTAAATTATTAATTTTAAATGATTATTTTTTTAATTAATACTGTACATGTAAATAGGCCAACAAACAGAAAAAATTTATAATTGTCACAAGCAAAAATAATGTAACAAATTATCAATTAAAATTTATTATGCTGTAATTATACAATTAGTATTGACAATCATTTAACATTCCCAGTTATATACACTACTGTTCAAAAGTTTTTGTTATTGTTTTTTGGATTGTTTGGGATTAAAATAAATAAATAAATAATAAAATCTTATATGCTGACCAATGCTACATTTATTTAAATAAAAATACAGCAAAAACTGAAATATTAGTTCAATTTAAAATAAATGTTTTGTCTTTTGTAACATTTTAAATAAATATCTTTACAGTCCCTTTTTATAAATTTGTTATGCATTCTTGCTGAATAAAAGTATTAATTTCATGAACTAATGGTGTTAGTGGCTGCTTGTTGTTTTTTATTTATTTATTTATTTTTTTTTTTATTGTTTTACTTTTCAATGTTGTTTAAAAGTTGAGAATGTGTGTTTTATTTAGCTGGTTGTTTGCAATTAAGAAAACCCAATAAAGTATAAATCATGAATTAATATGTATATATATATATATTTTATACATATTAATTATACATATTAATTGTTATATATAAAAAAAAAAGAATAATAATAAAAAAATAAAAAAAAAATAAAAAAAAAAAACTTACTGACTTACAAACTTTTAAACAGTAAACTTACAAAAACTTACAAACTTTTAAACAGTAGTATATATATTACTTTCCTTTGCAAATAATTTATTGGCCACAAATATATATGACCCTGGACCACAAAACCAGTCATAAGGGTAAATTTTTTTAAATTGACATTTATACATCATCTAAAAGCTGAATAGGATAGTAAGGATAAGACAATATTTGTCCGAGATACAACTATTTGAAAATCTAGAATCTGAGGGTGCAAAACAATCTAAATATTGAGAAAATCACATTTAAATTTGTCCAAATGAAGTTCTTAGCAATGCATATTACTAATCAAAAATGAAGTTTTGATATATTAACAGTAGGAATTTTACAAAATATCTTCACGGAACATGATCTTTACTTAATATTCTAATGATTTTTGGCATAAAGGAAAAATCAATCATTTTGACGGTCCATACAATGTATTGTTGGCAATTGCTACAAATATACCTGTGCGACTTATGACTGGTTTTGTGGTCCAGGGTCACATATTGCACCTCTACATCAAAATTTCACCTTTAAACCTTTTAACCCACCATTAATATTTTCCTGGTTCTGTTTGAGGTCCGGGCTGGTCTCAACCCACTCAGGTTTTAAGCGCTCCCTCTCTTTTTCTTTATGCTTCTTGGACTTCTTTTTGTGCTGGCCGTTTGCTAGCTGCTGGTCAGTGCAGATTTCTGGTTCAGTTCTTGGGTGTTTGGGGCTGGACGATGGCTGCTGTGCTGGTTCTGGCTGTTCTGGTTTGGGCACGCAGTTGGACTCGCCGAGCTTGTGTCGCTGGTAGTGAGCATCAGGGCTCTGCTGAGTCGTACTGCTACTCCTTTGCAAACTTGTGTTTCCATGAGCGGAAGAGCTACGGCTCATGGAGGAGCTGAGATGTCCATTGGAAGGAGATTGCAAGGGCATGTTCTGGTCTAATAATCGTTGCTTTTTCGGCGTCTGACTTTCTGGATGGTCGGAAGGCACTGGGCGTTTCTGGGAGGAAAGAAAGGAGGAGATTTTACAAACCTTGCAAATGAAAAACAGCAATAGTGTGGACCGGCAGCTTAATTAGCTCCTGCAAACAGCAGCGACTGAAGCACCTCCAGCATCTCCATAAATAAAGAGCAGACGGCGCCAAACATGATCTTCACAAGAAGAAAAAAATGAGGCTCTTCTTTTTCTCATCTCAGGTATATCAATCATACATTCAATCACAAACCTGTTTCAGTGCACACAAGAAGCTGGTAGTCCATTGCATAGATACTACAGCTTTAAAATGTGACAGAGGAAAAGTAGCACTTCTTTTTATAGGTGCATATTTACCATGGAGAGATTCTTGACAGGGCTGAGTTGGGATGGAGAATCCCCTGAGGTTTTGTGGAATGAATGGCTGGACTGGAGGCTTTTTAACTGGCTACTGCTGCTGCTGCTGCTGAGAGGCTGGAGTTTTCTGGAATATCAGAGAGTGAGACGCCGTCAAAACTTCATTCCATTCATGCCTGCCATCAGGAAACCTTTGCTAATTAAAATCTTAAGCAAATCTGCGAACTGTCCCAAGTTGAGATCAACCTCCCAGTTCCAGAAAGCTATAAAAAGGTGCAGTTGTGTTACAGGAAATGGAGGAACTAAACAGGAAGAAATTTAAAGCTCAGGATCAAGGTCTAGGATTTGCACGAGTGTTAATCAGGTTTGGCTGGAGTGTAAAAACATTATACTCTTGCACAGCATTCGTTCGGACAGAGCGCCGGGGATGTTAGTCTAGTTTAGCATTTCCGGGTAGCTGATAACATCTGCAGTAGGACTGGCAAAAGCCTTGCTAATGTCCAGTGACAAAAAACAATGGTGCCAGAGACATTCCTACTCTGCTGGAACTTTCCTCTGGCAATCTGCTTCCTACAGCTCCTTCCTCTCATAGAGCTGCTTTTTCATCACACGGAAGATTGTTCTTCATAAGCGCCTTGCTTCGATGCCCTGACAAACCAGATGTACTAAACTACTCTAGCCTATATACTGTAGTAAAAAGTAAAGTAAAACAGAATAACATATACATAAAAATATATTTATTTATTTATAAATAGTACATAAAAAGATTAAATATTTAATAAGTATTTATAATATTTATATCTAAATATTATATAACTAACAAGTAATAATAAAATAAGATACTTTTATTCAGCTAGTATCCATTAAATTGATCAGAAGTGTCATTTACATTGTTACAAAATATTTCTATTTAAAAGAAATACTGATTTTTTTAAACTTTCTATTCAAGGAGTCTTTAAAATGCATCATGATTTCAACAACAAAAAAAAACATTAGAACAGTTTTCAACATTGATTATAATAAGAAATGTTTCTTTAGCATCAGATCAGTATATTAGAATGATTTCTGAAGGATCATGTGACACTGAATACTGGAGTAACGATGCTGAAAATTCAGCTTTGCCATCACATAAATTAGCAGTTATTCTACATCTTAATAATTTCACAATATTAATTTTTTACTGTATTTTTAATCAAATAAATGCAGCCTTGGTGAGTATGAGACACTTTTAAAAATGATTATAATATCTTTCTAACCCCAAAAGTTTGAATGGTAGCAGTTCATGGATCATTCTGCAAACATGCCGTGTTGTGCAAGTCCCGTTCTGGGGTTTATTGCAAGATCATCTTTATCTGGTCCCATTAGGATACTTTAGACTGGCAGTGCACATTAAAATTGAGAGGCAGAGGTGAAGGCAGAGAAGAAACTCAAGCACGCAGTCAGTTAGGCGGAGTGTGGAAACCTCCCAAAAACAGGGCTGCCAAGATCGTATTTGGCAGGATGGCTGTCGTTTATTCTCCTATTGTTCCGGGACTGAATGTGGCTGCACAGAAGCTTTCAGGATAATTCCACTCAACAGCACAGTGAATCGCACGGCTTCCTGCTCAGACAGGCCTATTAACCACATCATCTGTGCTAAAACGCGTACTTAATAAGGCCTCCAAAACACATCATCTCAGCAGACTGCAGAGGCAAGGCCTGGACGACAATACTGTACCAAACGTCACCAGCCCTTCTTAGTCAAAGGAAGTTGGGAAATAATACAGTTATGAAAGTTTAGCATGTCTCTAAGTAGGGCTATTACTGTGAAGTAAAACTACGACTATTAAAAACGGTTTTGTCTACAACTGTTAAAAAACATTTTTGTTAACTGAAATAAATCTCAATAAAATTAAATATAAATACTAGAAAATAAAAAAATAATCTTGCATAGGCATCTAACTGAAAGTTGAGTTGACGCACTAAAATGACCTGGGTAAAAAAAACAAAAAACTTATACTGTAATAAAAATAAATTAAATAAATCATAGTAGCAATATTAAACTAGTAATGTTCATCAAATAAAATATCAATAGCAATATTAAAAAACTACTAAAAATGACAAACAAATTTATTGATAATTAAAATGACAACTGAAAATACAAAATAAAAGTTAACTGAAAATATAAATATACTTTTTTATTGCTTTCAATTAGATTTATATATACACATTACCATATAAATAATATTAAAATAACACTGTTTTACTGATCCAAATTGAATCACTGTAATAAAGATTTCAATTATATTTCTAAATAATATCCAATATAATATTTTGAAAAAAATAAAAATAAAAAGAAACATATTTTTGGTTTTGTCTTGATGAAGGGGTACTTGAACCTTACTAATGGGTCTATGCAAGACAAAAAAAAAAAAAAAGTTTGGAATAAAGCAGAGTAAAAAAGTATTGTAATGTAAAGGTTATGGTCTGACGCACTAAAATGGTAATAAATATTTATAAAAAGATAAAAGTGATGTTGCGAGAATTGAGAATACTGTATGTACCTTGCCAACATCCTTTGAATGAGTTGCCTCTCTTCCTCGACATAACCAGGCCAGTCCCTCCGCACATGTCTGTAGAAATCATCCTTTAGAGTAAAGCTGTGGTCTTTGGGATTGAGTTTAGCCACCTGAAAGAAAACAAACAGTATAATAGAATTATTCTCCTAATAAGAAACTGCCCTCCAATCACAAACGCACAAGAGTGACTTGAACCATCAAGCATTACTGGAGTCAGCATCTTTTTGAAGAAATATGACACTTTAGATTTTTTTACGAGAGAGAGAAATAATGTACGATAGGCCTTTTAAGGACATTCTTAAATACATCCAGAGGACAATAATTCAATTCAGACCTCGTAAATGTAAAACAGAAAGCATAAATGTATTGCAGCATAGGACGTTCTGTAGAGCACTTTACAAATGGGATATGAACCCAGCACAACCCTCCCTCTGTCAAATCACAATCCATTCTCCAAATATCATTACAGAAGAAGGCTAATTGCTAGCGCTAGCACCACAACCTCCCCTTGTTGACTGTGCAGGAACTTCTGAATATAAACGCAGCAGGAAGCATTCAGCAAATAAACCTACTGACAAAATCAGCCATAACCATCTCGTCTGCCCAAATGCAATAGAGAAGCAGCTCTGGACATAAACTATATTATCTGGACAGGCTGAGTACTGAGCTGTGTTTTCTGAAGTAGGGCTGATGGGAGAGATTAAAAAAGAAAAAAGAAAAAAAAAAACTTGGCACTGGTGCAGAATGAAACGTTGACAGAGAGTTTTAATCAACAACATATTATACAGGGCTCCAGACTATGACTAGAACGGTCACAAAAGTGACAAAAACTGTGCAACAATTGAAACTCTAGCCTCCATGAGCAACAGTCGGAAAAGCTTTGTGTGCATTAATACATAGTTTAGTCATTTATCATCTTGGAGGGCCTTACATCTTCAGAGAGCCCGCAAGTTTATGCTGCATGCAATAACAACAGCGAGTCATGATGCTGATTCACATAAAAATGACTCATGAACTGCTTCTTTTTATTGAGTCAGTCAAAACAACTCATTAAACAATCTTTACCTTGCTTGTGACTAATATAATATAATATAATATAATATAATATAATATAATATAATATAATATAATATAATATAATATAATATAATATAATATAATATAATATAATATAATATAATATAATACTTTTTAAATGTTTGATGTCAGTAAGATTTTTTTATTATTATTAATACTTTTATTTAGCAAGGACGCATTAAATTGATCAAAAGATTTGTTTGTTTGTTTGTTACCATGTACAAGCATTTACTATTTCAAATAAATGCATTTCTTTTGAATTTTCTATTCCACAAAAATCCTGAAAAAAATGCATTATGGTTTCCATGAAAATGTATAAGCAGCACAACTGACACTGAAGGAAAAAAGGAAAAACTTTTGAATGTAAATGTAATATAATGTAATATTATATTGACAGTATATACAGTACATACATACATATATACATATGCATACATATATATACATATGCATACATATATATACATATGCATACATATATATACATATGCATACATATATATACATATATATACATATACATATATATATATATATATATACACATATACATATACATATATATACATATACATATATATATATATATGTGTGTGTGTGTGTGTGTGTGTGTGTGTGTATGTATGTGTGTGTGTGTGTGTGTGTGTGTGTGTATATATTTATATATACATACACATACACACACACAGTATATACAGTGTATATATATATATATTCAATATTTCACTAGTGTGAGAGCATCAAATTGAAACTATTTTAAAACTGTAATAATTTATACTAAATAGCACTCTGATATGAAAAACTCTCATAAGATTCCAACTGAGGTTTGGAAACATTTTTACATTTATGTAGATTATAAATATTTAGTTTGTTGTGCATTTGTGCTGTAGCATGCCGTGCACTTGTGTTTTACCTCATCCAGCACACCGTTCAAGTCAGCCTTGTCCTTGGGGCTGGCTTTCTCCTTCTCCAGCCAGAGCAGTAGTTCTGGCTTGCTGTAGGGCTTTAAGGCCAGAACATGAATGACACGTTCTTTCAAAGGCCTGTGGGCCACCAAGCTAGGTGTACCGTTCCTCTTGCTGCTGGGTGAATGTCTATTAGTGTTGTCAAAGCTGGTCGGCAGGCCCTGTTTCTTCTTAATCTTCACACATTTACCTGAGGAGAGAAAAAAAACCCACTAATGATTTTTATGACTTGGTCTGTAAAACGAAAACATTCACCTTACATTATTCCTTAACATATTTTAATGTCTTCAAAACAAGTTCGGAATCTGCTTAGTGACATAAAACGGACTGGAAGATTATTGCCTAACTCGACTGCCTCTTCACTGAAAATAAACCGAGAGCTCTGCAAATAGCACAGAACTTCTGGGGCCACTTAAATCCCCAAGCTCTCGTTACGCAAAACAAAACCAAGCCGCCCTGAGGTGAAATTAGACACACACATAACAGAGAAGGGGTGAGCGCTGGGGCCGTGACAAATGACTGTCACACATACAGTAGTGTAAACAGCAAGCGCTGGACCACTTTAGGAAATACAGCTTTGAGTAAACATGACGGCCCCCATAGCACTCGTATGACCCGTTCTCTGGCATGCACCGAGCGGGACGAAGAGTGTGAAAGAGAGCTGATGGTAAACGTTGCTCTCTCCTGTGCAAATATCTAAGCCGTGGAAACCAAAGCACCTCAAATAGAGCCGTTTTTTCTGTTTTCCATCTTCCCACCAGTGTGCTAATTCACCTGGAGCCAGCAGGACGCAGGAGTGCTAATAGATATCAAGCATGCCTAATCTCATTAGAAGTTTAAGCTGTACTTTGAAGGTTGCAATAGGACAAAGTGAAGCATAAGCTGTTCATACAGCGAGTGCTACGCTCCTGTGCTCATCCACTTTTACATAACATTCATGCTTCCATTTAGACCGCTTTAGGCCTTTGTTATTGCTGCAGAAACACACTACGCTGTTGTCTTGTGAGTTAAATTCAAATGGATTGGGTTAAATCAAAATACTCAGTCATTTTAAGCAATCTTCACATTAACTCAAAAGGAAAATTCACACAAAAATGAACTGTCT
Source organism: Spinibarbus caldwelli (assembly GCA_039654775.1). Taxonomy (NCBI): domain Eukaryota; kingdom Metazoa; phylum Chordata; class Actinopteri; order Cypriniformes; family Cyprinidae; genus Spinibarbus; species Spinibarbus caldwelli. The sequence continues at coordinate 15,633,239 of CM077238.1, forward strand.
GTTATAATTTTTTTCACCCTCATATGATATACGGCCTTCTGTGGAACACACACACACACAAAAAAAAAGTACCTCCCTCACGTTGTTCCAAACCTGTATGACATACTTTTTTCCGTGGAACACAAAAAACGATATTCTGAAGCACGTTGGTAGCCAAACGGTTTTGGTGACCATTGACATTTCTCAAAATATCTTCTTTTGTCAGAAGAGAAAGTCATGAGAACAACGCGAGAGTGAGAAAATGATGACAGAATTTTCAATTTTGGGTGAATACCTCTTTAAACCTTCACGGTTAACCTTCCCTCTGTATTCGGGTCAGTTTTGACCTGGCAGAGGTACATAAAAATGTATGGGGGAAATGTTTATGAAAATACACTTTATGTAATTTGTATTTTTTAAGAGAAGGCCTCATAAAAGTATCATATCTGTCTATCAAGCAATCCACATATGGCTTGTGCACTATATTATATATATATATATATATATATATATATATATATATATATATATAAAAAGTCTTCTGAAGCAGTGAAAGCTTTGTGTGAGAAACAGACAAAAATGTGAAGTCGCTGTTCACTGGAAACCTTCCTCCAGTCAGCACTCAAAAATTACTGCTGCAATTGGAGTCAGCGGGTTGATTTGAGGAAAAATCATGCAGGCTGGTTTTGTGAAACAGATCAATTAATTCACTGATGGGATCTGACTCAAAAGAATGATTCATTCAAGAATCGTTCTTGAATTAAACAAGCCAATTTTCTCATACAAAGCTATCATATAAGACTCTAAATATAGCAGACGAGTCATATAAGCACTTTTATAGTAATTTATGCCATTTTTCAGACCCCATTTATTCTAACTGTATGGAAAAAACAAGTGACCTGTACATTATTCAGAAGTTCCTCAGAAACTTTGACTTATGTCATTTAGAATGACATAACTGTCACTAAATGACAAATTTAGAAACCCATATAGTTTGCCTCAACATCAGGGGTCAGTTTTCCTTTCTCAAAAATGTCTCCGTTGCAATCGTACATACAGGCATGTATTATACTTAAAAGAGCTGTCTTCATATTTCAACAGTTGCATTAACTACATGATATATTGCAATAACCGCAGAACTGCGAGAACAATGATCCCATTTATGAGGAATTTTTGACTATTACACAATCCAACAAGCTGGCAAACAAGAGCGAAAAAAACACAATAGTACTGAATTCCTCTTGCCGCCTAAACATGTTGCACTTTGCAAAAAGTGCTGAATTAAACACTCTCTTTCTCCAAAAGCATTTGAGACACTTTGCTGTATTTTGGGGCAATAATACTGTATGAACTGTAGACAGATTCCAAACATTTAATCAAATCTAGCCTTACAGGCAATCTCATCAAATCAAATTCCAAAATCAAATTGTTTTACCCCACAAAGCTCAGTAATCACTTGTTTAAGCATGTCTGCATGCTCAAAAATAATACAACTTACATGACTGTGCTTGAAGTAAATGTTACACTGTATAGTTGAACACAATGAGTGGTTGACTGAAATATTGCTGTAATTTGGCATTGTTTTTTTTGCCATTGGCAGATACGTTTTTCTATTTGGCCGATAGGTAGGCCTATCGGAAGAGGGACTTTTATTTTGACAGTGCCTAGAACCCAGCAAGCTCCCATTCTTAACCTTTATTAGTTTACAGTCAAACTTTACTTACTTGTTATTTTTGTTTTTTAACCTCTTTATTTGTGAAAAAATACTATAATTGGAACACATAACCAAGAAATTTACATGGTAAATGCAGGTAAATGAGCAGATAAATGGGGGAATGTCCCAATTAGCCTAAAGTTTATTTTACAGATTTATTTATTTTTTTTTAATCAACACTGTAAAAAAATCTAAAGTTGAGAAAACTTAAAAGTTTAAGGCAACCAGCTTCAGCAGATTTTTGTGTTTTCTTAACTGGTTGTTTTCAGTTTATACAACAAAAAGTTGAGAAAACTCAAAAATCTCCTACAAAACATTTAAGTTTTCTCAACTTTTAATTTTTTACAGTGAAGTTGATTTTTTTTTTTTTAATTGATTAATTTCCAAATAATTTATTTAAATATAACGAATTTAATAAATGAATAAAATTATTTCTGTAAAATATAAAATGTAAAATAAATATAAATTTAATCACAAAAAAAAAATGTTATGCATATGTTCCTTACTATCTTTAGGTTAAATAGTATGACATCATATAAGTCTACACATCGGTTTTATATCAGCAAGTGGCCACCCTGCTCACCAAGATATAAGCATCAACCATCAAAAAATTCATATCAGTCGACCACTAATGACGACTGTACTTATCTTGATCACTAAATGAATGAGAACCAAAATCATCAAACAGTAAATACATAGTAAATTTTTTATGATGCTTACTGCCTGCCCCTTACCAGTGTGCAAAGTTAGAGCAACCTTAAAATACCTCTGCTCTTTATAATTAAACGTCCACTGAAATACCTGCCATACATTTCAAAGCCTCTGCCAACTATGAGAACTATGAGGGCAAAGCAGTATTTAGAAGCGTCTACATGATAAGTGTACCATTACTTCACCACAGAAATACAGTGTGCCGCCGCAAGAGGTTTCTCCGCTCGACTACTGAGATGGGAAAAAAGTTGGAGGCTGTTTTATTTTCGTTTCAGCCAAACAAATGTATCTGCCAGGAACTAAATTGTGCAAAGACATGGCTCCATTTCTACCGCCATATGGTTAAAAATACGCATGGAGACAGTATTACTTTTTTTTTTTTTTTTGTCCGTGATGGAATAAAAGCCAAAGCAAATACTAGAAACTAACCCAAACACACCTATTATATGAAATCTGAATGGTGCAACATCAAATCATCCCGCTTTGGTCCTCCTATAATGTCCGTCTCTAAATTATACCCCTTAGCAAGCACTGCAGCCCAAATGTGTTTACATTACAAGGCAAATTGAGACACATATTGACAAAAAATAAAAAAAAGAGGATACTGCAGAGCTTTGTCTGGAACGGAACTATTTGCTTTCGTCAGTGAAAGTGATTCAGAGATTTTAATTGCCCCGAATCATACAGACCTTATTTTCTCTAACCACTCAAGTGCTATCTTTCAGCTTTCTTAGACACGAGAGGCCAGCGCGACGTGTGTCCTTCTCTCTAGTCATCACTTAGGGAATTGCAGACTTTGCTTCAGAGAGAGACCCCATGTATAATTCAGTATTTCTGCAGATGAAAACCTAATTGATCCCCAGCCATGGTAATTAAAATCCTGGGCTAAACTTCATCCACCCAGCATGAGACTTGTTAGCGCATACTTCTGGCAGTCTCAATCAGATTAATGGAACAGGTCTGCGGCTTCGTGCCTGTGTCATCTGCAGATAAATGCTTGAGAAAAAGAGATTGGGGGAGGGAAATGCATCTTTACATGGCTCATCTGATACACAACCATCCCTTGATCAAAAACATCCTGGTTTATCCACCATTATTAACAGGACATGATACTACCGCCTGGTATATTACTTGCTTTTGGAAGAAATGAACGTGTTATTTGATATAAGACATGTTTTAATGAGAGCTAATTGTGTCTGTGCATATGGAGTTGGTCCTGCGTGCGCATGAGCTGGATTCTTACTTGGACGTGTGGATCCAGGTTTGATCTCGATGGCTGAGCGACTCCAGATGTCCTTTTCCACTTGAGACATGCGCTCGCGGGTCATCTGGTAGGAATCGTCGGTGGCACACACCGTGATTTTGTCCTGAATACTGCCCTGACTTTCCAGATGCTCCCTGCCATCTCTAAGCAAAAACAGGAAATACAAAGTGAGTTAAATTATCATGCTGGAAAATATACACATGTGGATTTGTTGAAATTCCAGGGAATGAATTTACGGTCTTGAAAGCATCAGTTAGAATCGTTTGGAAATTACAAACAATTAAGTGATGCGTCACCATATGGCATCATTTTTAAGGGTGTTTATGAATTTATATCTGGCATGGAGACATGGTTATAGAGCTTGTTTAAAGAAAAAAATACACATTTATATAAAACATGTAATAAATATATTTGTAATAAAAATATTTCTATTCAAATGGTTTACTTAGAAATACATAAACATTATATTATACATTATATATTTTACAAAATACACATGCATTGAAAAAAATAATATTATTACATAAGTCGCCATATTTTAACACACTAATTGTTCATATGTTTGGGGTCAGTAAGATTTTTATGTATGTATGTATGTATGTATGTATTGTATTTATTTATTTACTTTGATGCTTCTTAAAAGTAAGTCTTCACCATGCTCGCCAAGGCAGAATTTATTTGATCTAAATAAATAAGTAAAAGTTCAAACAGTAACATTGTGAAAATTATTCAAATTAAAAATGTTTTCTGGTTTAAAATATAATAAATAGCTTTATTTTTGTAGTATGTGCAAATCGATAGATAGATAGATAGATAGATAGATAGATAGATAGATAGATAGATAGATAGATAGATAGATAGATAGATAGATAGATAAATAGATAGATAGATAGAAAGAAAAAAGTATTCTCATTTAAGAATTTGGTGTGAAAATGTTTAAAAGAACACATTGTGAATAAAAGGCTACATCAAAATTAGTGTAGACATCATAACAGAAATTTCCTTGAAAGCTCTGAGAATCAACCTGCTATGTAAAGACTGACATGTTTAACGCCTCGCTCCCCATTGCTAAGTGTTACAGCTGCTCCTTTGTCCACAAAGCAGCCGGAAAGTCAGTGACTAATTTATGACTAATGGCCTTAACCGGTTTTGTGGAATTGCTTTGCATCCTCTTTCCCACAAACCTATCTAATGCTATTCTTCAGCGAGACAAGCAGAGTATTGTGAGACTACAAGTCTCCTTTGAGCTGGAAAGCGAACAGATCAGTGCCACCCCGATCAAGAGACAGCAACTTCACAACCGACCGTGACGCCAAATACTGTAATGGAACTTGGGTTCAAAGGTCAAAGTAAATGTTGAGACTAACAAACAACAACCTACGCTCAATACACAGATTTAACATTCAAGACACATAATAACTAATACAATTTATTATTAAGCAATTTCAGTAATAATCATTAAATAAACAATTATTTAAAAAAAAAAGTAGTATTTATGGTACTTGCATTTATTTTTTATTTATTTATTTTTTTTGGACAGAAGCTTGTCAGAAGCTTGTGGTAAGTCTGAACTGTCTGTCACTATGTGCTCTAAAATAACAGGATGCCATTTTTTATACAATTTTATTGGTAATAATTATTATTATTTATTTTATTTTATTTTTCGAAGGTTTAATATTATTTGAATAGTTTTCTTCTTCTGTGTCTTACCCAGAAACATACTGGTGAATACAGTCGAAGCTGGCCTGAGGTTTGTCTTTACTGTCACTGGACAGGTAGAAGGAGAAGACACGGAAAGCATCAGGAGAATCCGAGGAAGCAGGAATCTTGATATACTGTAAGATGAAAAGAAATAGACTTGTGTCAATAAAGTCTAATTTAATTCTAAATATACACTTATAAATACATAACTGCCCACTATAAATACACACACACAAACAGTGCAATTATGAGAGTGGATGTTTGTTTATACCCTCATGCTTCAGATCTATTAAATAGCTATTTTAAGCAATGGAAATACTCGTGTCCCAAAAAACAAACAAACAAACAAACAAACAAACAACAACAACAACAACAACAACAACAAAAAACAACAACAGATGAATGACATCAAGAATTAACTTTCATTACACAGCACAATCAAATAAAACAAACAAACAAAAAAAAGTCCAAGGAACTCCTCCCAGAGATGTTTCTCCAAAACACTACTCAGTTAAGCAGCATGTCCTCATAAAGCAATTAAGTTATTACTTTCCTAGAAAAGGCACTTGGTGTACCAAAACCCGTTTCATGGTGGAATGTTTTGTACTCGCCTATTTCTGAAAAAAAAAAAAAGGTTCATATTTGCTAATTATATGAGTTTAATGTGGGTTTGTAGGAAGCATCCTATTGCACAACATACTGAGGCTAAACGTACAAGACTTTCAGGCCTCTTGTAGTAAAAACATCTACATTTGTCATTCGTATACGTGTTTTTATGTCTTGTGAGCAAAAACATGCATCTCCACGGTAAAGTTTTCTAATTGATAATGATAGAAGAGTTTTTGACAAATTGTTGAAATGTCTTGAAAGCATCAGTTTGAATAGGTTTTAAAATTACATAAAAATATTTTTCATCATAAGCCAACATTTTCCAGCAAAAGTGTTTATGAATTTATAGTGTTCATGGTATTATATAACTGTATAGTTTCCAGCTGTTTATTTAAAATTTTAAATAATTTTAAATATTTTTTTCCACTAATAATTCCAGTCTAATAATAATAATAATAATAATAATAATAATATAATAATTCCAATCTGATATAATAATAATTCTAATCCCTATAATATTTTTTCCCACTGTAAAAGGTGTCTGACAAAACAGAAATATATTATTTCTGACACATCACAAAACATGTAGCTAAAAATAAAAGGTAGCATTTTTTTGCCAGTGAAAATGTTGGCACAGCAAATATAAATATGAACTCCAAAAGCTTCTTTTTGTATTACAATAATATACGCACATAATTAAAGTGCTTAAAAAACTGACAACTTAATGTGAGACAGTTGTTCATATGTTCTTGTTTTGTAATGTTTGTGATCCCTATGGGAGCTTTTTGGAGGCATGAATAAGCAAGTGAGCCAAAGAACCTTTCCCTTTTTCAACGAGAACGTGCAAACTTTTGCTCCACAATAATGTGCAGAATGCCATTAAAAACAGCAAAAGCAATGGACAATGAAACCATGAAATGCAAAAAAAGACAACCTACTGAAACTATTGTCTATTTATCTATGTGGTATTATTAATTACAATGGTGGGAAAAGTATTTTCTTTTTTATCTATAAAAGTAAGATACAACCACTTCAGAGCTATAAAACTTTTCAGCTAGATGAACAGCAAAACTGCACTTTGATGGGTTCTGACTGATTCGTGCCAGATCGACTGCAGCTCTGAGTTTGTGTTCTGAGGCAATGCAAGGGTCACGACTCAGTAACTGAGCCAGTTACATAATTCTCTCAGTCATCTGAGGGCGATCAAAACAAATGCTGCCCTGAACAAGTAATATTGACAGCGTGACCTCACTACCTGTTCAAAGTCCTGTGAAAAGGAATCAATAAGATTGCTGGACAGCTCTGCATGCACGAAGCCAAAAAAGCCGTGCTTCAAGACTGCCAAACACATGGTGAGGGAGCGCAGTCGGTCTGAGCTAAAGCCGTACGTACAATCAATCCTGCGGCACTCTCAACTCTCCTTCATGCAGTGGCTCCTATAAAATATAACTTAAGACTTCATGCAAGCTATTTCTGATATTAAAAGACAAGCTATATTCTTCAGGGGAGGCCTAGAAACCTACTTTCACTAATACAGAAAGGCAATCCAAAATACAAACTCATTAAGCAACAGGTATTGCGGTGTCATTAAAAACGGCTTTTCCTTTCAAACAGCCTCCAGCTGAAAATGATGGATGTTTTAGTTGAGGCAGTGCCCTAGATGAGGAAAATGGATAGGTAGAGTCTGTATAATTTAAATACTTTATTTTTGTTCAGGAGACAGCAGTCTGTCATTTGTGCTCAAGCGTGTCCAAAAGTGAGGTGGAAAATGACAATGACTATGGACACAAAAAGTCATTTTAACAAATCATTTAAAACGGTTTTCAGGTGTGTGGTTTTCCATCAGTAAAATGACAGAGAATAACATGGCACCTTTAATTCCCTCTGTCAAATAGAGCCATGGGGTGTTTTCAAATATGTACGGTTATGCTGTGTGAGCATGTTTGGTTAAAGACTGGTTTAAAGAATGCATCTACGTCCTAGGGCATGAAAGCTCTCAAAAGCATAGTGCAACCTTTGTCCACAGAAAATGAACAATTTTCCCAGCAGTGACTAAAGAAACTAACTAAACAACTGCTTGAATCTATATGTTCCTCTACAGAAGGGGTTTTCAAACTCGGACAAGTTAAAACAAAACAACCAAACCAAACCAAACCAAACCAAACCAAAAACAAAACAAAACAAAACAAAACACAAAACAAAAACACAAAACAAGAAAACAAAACAAACTATAAAAAACAAAACAAAAAATCAAAACAAAAACAAAACCTATAAAAAATAAAATAAAATGGCTTTTGCACAAGGACCTAATTATACTAATTATAGTATGGGTCTTAATACATGAAAATATACAGTTGCCTTTATATTTTATAAAGGGAGTCGCTCAAAAATAGATCATTATATTTAGAGGTCCCTGGCATCAAAGTTTAACTGTGTTTATGAACATACAGGTTAATCATTTGAACTTTCTTGAAACTGCATATTTCATATTTCAATGTTTTAGAAAACAAACACTGACCTCTTCATTTTTAGAAGCGCACAGGACTCATTTCAGCTGTGTTTAATGAAGTGCATAAATACCCTAGCAAGCAATTTACCGTCCTACAGATCTAAAAACAGCACGTACAGGCACGGCAGAAAAGGGTTTTTGACTGTCAAAAATGCCCGGTCATGCAGTACAACCATACGCACTGTCGGCCACATGGAGCCAATAAAAAGCTCCCAGTCTCACAAACACACATTCAGCTTCACAACCCCCACAGAATGAACCCTGCCCCCATCATTATCTGTTAGTTTTCCGTGCGACAAAACAAGCACTCACGAGCAGTCACAACATACTAGCAAACAGTAGCCCTCTACGACGATGTACACTCATGGGGGTTGAATTGGGGAAAACGCTGGTAATGACCCAGATATGTCCTCTGCTTTAAAAACCGAGGCAGTACGACATGATCAGACTAATGCAACTTTTCCTGCGACAAACCAAAAAAAAAGCATCGTGGTCAGCCAACAGCTATTCCTGGGACTACAGCCACTGCCAAAAGTGCTAGTCTTCTTCGCCCAAATTCAACAAGTCATTTCAAGGAGGTCCCAGATGTAGGTCACGGCAATGCTGCAAAGGAATGAATAATCATTTGTGTTTCAAATGGCCACACCGACCGAACAAAAGCCAGTCACCTCTGAGGCATCACCAGAGCCATGGATTTACAGTCTTCACCCCCCTTAAAGTCCCCTTTTCCCAAAGCATCACATCCCCCATCCCTTTCCCTCCAGGAGAGAAGCACAGCCCTCCCATGCCCTGGTCCCCAACCCCTCCACGTGGTACATTCACTTGTCGACCCCTGGCTCAACCACCATGCACACTTCATATTCTGATTCTAATCAATGTCATGCAGGTCAGTCCATTCTGGGGGCTGCCCTCTTTTTCCATTCCCGGTTTCCGCCTCGATCTTCATAACCATATGTCATTTACCCCTTTGGTTCCCAGCTTCTGTCTCCAGGTAGAACACGGTTTTTCATGGCGGCAGGATCACACTTAGGCCACTTAGATCTGAGTAAGACAGATTTAAGGGATGTAAGCAATAGTGGCGGGAATCGACAGGCAATTATTATTGCGATATTATTGCGATTTTAAACATTTTGCTGTATACTAAGTATTGTGACAACATATATTGCAATATATAATGTTAACAAATCCTTCAAGGTGTACAAATTGGGACATAACAAATCCTTCAAAGTGTACAAATGATGCTACGGGTTTATTTTTGTTGCACAATAGCGTACAAAATAATGCAAGACAGTTTGACTTCAAAGTCAGATTTTTTTTTTTAAAGATTTATTTTTGCCATTTTCACCATTTATTACGATAGGACAGATTAGAACTGACAGGAAGCGAAGTGGAAGAGGATGGGGTGGGGGGCAGGATTGGGAAAGGTCCTTGAGTCAGGATTCGAACTCAGGACACCCGTAGTGCAACAGCGCTGTATGTTGGCACGCTGCCCACAAGGCTTTTATCACCGACCAAACTTGGATTTAAAAAAAAAAAAAAGGATATATATAAAAACATAAAACTGATAATGTGACAGGTGAGCAGTGTTTATGAATGAGCAGCATTCTGGCAGTGTAGAGATGTCATTAAGAAGACAGCTTCTTTGATTCTAACTGCGAGTTTAATTGAAAGTTTTGTTGCATTCCAGTGCGCAACTGGCTTAAAGTGGTGTAACACCATAAGTGTGTTGAAATAACACACATATTTAGCCTTCAGTTAAATTTAGTTTAGTAACAGGTGCTTCAAGATCAGATATATGCAAGAATGAGCTTTCTTTACACACACACACAGAGAGAGAGAAAGAGATACAGTAGTGCTGATTCACTTGCGCTGTTTGTGAAATTGCAGTTTGACAAAGATTTCAAAGTTGATCTGGTTTTCCTGCATTACATGTAAAATTATGTGAATTATTTACCTGCAATCTCAAGCTGAAATTCAAACTCTGGTAAAAGACTGAAACTTAAGTGTCTCGGTACAATATCGTCATGCAAAATATTGCGATACTACGCCATAACGATTTTTCCCCCACCCCTATAAAGAAAAAGATACTCTAGAAAAATGAAAAGTAGGACTTTCACATATGGGAAAATATGAACTTGTTGGAGTTCACATCTCAATCCAAGATTTGAAAGAGTTAAATACAAAGGCTTTACGCAAAGTTCATTATCTATGTTGCAAAGTTGACTGTTAATACATTTGCCTTTTGCTCCTTTCTGTGTTTATTCCTCCAGTGAAAGCCAACGCCCAACTTGGCAGGTGAGACTTTATCAGCTTTTAGATCAGTACATTAGGTAGTATAGCACTAAGGTTAAAATGCAAATACAGACTGCTTCGAGGGTTGCTACTGAAACGTTATCTCTCTCCCTGAGCTGTGTGCGTTTATGATGATTGCGATTCAAGCTCTTTGTGTCATTCACCTTGTTTTCTCACAGTGGGTCTCATTCAGTAACCATAAACAAGCATTTGAACAAAATCTTTTGGGCAAATGTTATAGTGCAGAAATCAAAGATTGATTTATGAGTGTTTTTATTATATTTTAAAATAGCTGGTTTCTGTTCTAATATTTTTATAATGCAATTTATTCCTGTGATGGCAAAACTCCAGTCTTTAGTGTAACATGATCCTTCAGAAATCTTTCTAATATGCTGATCTGATGCTCAAGAAACATTTATTATTATTATTATTATTATTGTTATTATTATTATTATTATTATTATTATTATTATTATTATTAATGCTGAAAACAGTGGTTTAATATTTTTGTGGAAACTGTGATACATTTTTTCAGGATTGTTTGATGAACAAAAAGTTTAAAAGAACAGCACTTATTTGAAATAGAAAAAAAAACGTCCCTTTTAATTAGTTTAATGTGTCTTTGCTGAATAAAGAATTTTTTTGTATTTTGCTGAATAAAGTAGAAGTATTTTCTTTCCAAAAAAAAAAAAAAAAAAATCAAACTGACCCCACACTTTTAGTTTGGATGGTGAACAACCAAAGTATACTGATACCATCAAATACAAAATAATCACACAATTATTAGTGAATGAGACCCAGTGTTCTTACAATCAGTAAGCAGTTCAGTAAAGTAACTATGCCAAGCAACAGTACTGTTGTTCCAACATTTTCCATTGTCAATAACATTAACACATACACAGGTGAGTTTCATCCACGTCATAACATCCAAATGGCATCAGATTGACAGGATTCCTAAATAAGCCTCAAGGGAGCAGAAAGCTCATACTCTGCAGTCCATCTTCGGCCACATCTGCCGCATGGTGCCATGTGTGTTTGGAGATGTCAAATACTTTCAGTCTGCTGTAAGGTGTGAACTGGGCTGGAACAGAACGACTTAGCGGGGGCCATGGCCAATGGGGACAAGACAAAGGCCGTGCTTTGTAGCAACCATGGAAAAAACAGCCCTGCTTCTTTCTAAGAACATTATAATGTTTTTATGAGGTGGCGAGATGCACTGCACCCCAGAATTAAAGTACTCAAAACATTCTGCTCATGAGATTTTATGACTTTAAACGCTTGTGTTTTGTTCCTACGAAGTGCACATCTGTTTGGAAAGAAGAGAAGCTGGCGTGTTGTTTCAGGTGGTGTTTACTTTTCCCTTTCTTAAGCCGTTTTGGGTCAGTGTATGTAAGAGACGAAACAGAACATCTCGTCCTCACACTTGGCATTATGTTTTCAAGCCAAGGCCTGAAACTGACAACCACCTAGTAAACAATAACCTCTGCCAGCTGACTTATTGTTTAACCATCTCTACGTGTCAGAACAGACGGAAAGTTTCTAGCAGTCCAAAATCGTGCAGCTTTTATCTCTGCTACGGCAATTATAGTTCTAGCTATGACTCTTTGACTTTGACCAGTCACGTAATGAGCACCTTCCATTTCAGAGCTTAGTTTTCTTTGGCCTGGTTAAATTAGTTCCGCTGGTTCCATCTACTCTACAGTCAGCCTTCATCGCGATCATCGCCATTGTTCTCTTCACGCAGCGCGCTCGTCTACGGCTCCTGTGAGGCGCTCGTCTTTTGTTCCCGCCACATGCGATGGCACGGAGTTCGGCCTATATTATTCATAAGCAGCAGGAACGTGTGGCCTGTTGGAAGGGGATGGGGGAAGGGTGGGGTTTGGGGCATCCCTGCCTAGGACCGACAAACGGGACTACATGACCCCCTGATCCGAAACGGACAGAGCCACTCATCCGAAAAAACAAAAACAAAAAGAGGGATGGGGGAGAGGGACGAAAGAAAAACAGAGTGAGAGAGAGTGACAGGAGAGGAGAGAGATAGAGCTTGAGATTACAGTGCTAGTTGTAACTACATAAAGGACAAGATGCAAGATGGAAGAATTATGGGAACGGTGAATTATGAACTGGGCAAATGTTCCTCTCAAATCCACAGTCACAATATCTAACCGTGTGTTAAGTAAAGTGTACACTATGAGAATGAAGCTCAAGTAACTGTTGGTACAGTCTGAAGCAGTTTGTCTTCTTTTTCTTATCTTTAAGAGACATTAAAGGAAGTATTTAATAAATCCAAACATGAATGGACTGAATTAGTAACCAAATCAAATCAACCCTGATTTTAAATACTCTGGATTTTTATAAAATATCTTTTGAATCAAACGGAAACCCGGTGAATTGTGAATCAAATTAATTTACTTTCAACCCAAACATATGCACAAAACACTTAACAGAAGAGTAAGAGCCAAAATACACTACCGTTCAAATGTTTAGGGTCAGTCTTATGCTCACCAAGGCAGCATTTTTATTTATTTATTTATTTATTTATTTATTCCTGTGACGGAAAAGCTGGATTTTTAGCAGCCATTACTCCAGTCTTCAGTGTCACACGATCCTTCAGAAATAATTCTAATGTAATAATTTGGTGCATAAGAAACATTACAGATTATTAATAAACAAGTTCAAAAGAACAGCATTTATTTGAAATAGAAATCTTTTGTAACATCATAAATTCCTTACTGTCACTTTTGACAAAGAGATAGTTCACTCACTGTCATTAATTACTCACCTTCATGTCATTCCATTGCCATAAGACTTTCATTCATCTTCAGGACACAAATTAAGATTCTTTTTAATGAAATCCAAGAGCTTTCTGACTCTGCATAGACAGCAACTCAACTGATAAGTTCAAGGCCCAGAAATGTAGTAAAGACATCATTAAAATAGTCCATGTGACATCAGTGGTTCAACCGTAATTTTAAATTTAAAGAAATTAAAAGAATGTAAAGAAATTGTTGAATAATGTTCTTATTTTTGTTTTATTTGCTCACAAAAGGTATTCTCATAGCTTCATAACATTATGGTTGAACCACTAATGTCACATGGCCTGTTTTCACAATGTCCTTTCTGGGTCTTGAATATGTCAGTTGTATTGCTGTCTATTCAGGGTCAGAAAGCTTTTGGATTTCATCAAAAATATCTTAATTTGCTTTCCGAAGATGAATAAAGGTCTTACGAGTTTGGAACGACATGAGCATGAGCAATAAATTACAGAATTTTAATTTTTGCATGAGCTATCCCTTTAATGCATCTTTGCTGAATAAAAGTCTAAAACTCTTACAAAGCCCAAACATGGGTAGTGTGCTATGAATGAGACGATGCTTGGGGCAAAATGGGTAACTTCTGGATTTCTTGTCCTCTTCTTTCACTCTCACAATTTCATTGGCTGTTCCTCCCCGTCACGCTCTCACTAGTCAGGACAGTATGCCCTCCTGACATGTGGCCGGCCAGATCTCAAATCAATAAACTTAAGCATGTCACAAGTGTGAAAATGTGCTACGAGTTAGCAAACCAGGCTTTTTGTTGCAGACTTGTCCCATATTTAAAACATGAAAGGTCGACGAGTCTTTCAGTGTGCGCTTGAATCCAGAGATGAAATAATAATAGTGCTAACAAGTGGCATTTAAGAGGAAACACAGAATGCATGCTGCCTTATGGGAACCCTGTCATAATTCTCAAAAACTCTGGGCTTCTCAATCACACCATTTGTGATATGATCGACGAGTGTGCGATGAGTCATGGATTGTAAATGCAGCACATGAGCTTGCCTCTTGTCTTTCGCATTAAATCATGGTACCGGGCTGAAGTCCGTTACATTTAAATGGGGAGGAATCAGAGGGGGTGGATGTGGATGTCTGTTGATGCATGGGGGTTGGTTTAAGGATAAAGGGGGTTGGTGATGAGAAGTTGTGGAGCTGAAAGAGGGGTGGTGGAGGGGGTTGTGGTGGCTGCTTCACCCCCTGAGGAACTGCCTCTGATGCCAAGCAAAATCTGTCTCTCTCTCCTCTCTAGCACCTGAGGGCTAAACTGTCAAGCTCAGTAAGCACTAGGCGACCTGACTCCATAACCATCCCTGTGTGTGTTTGTGTGTGTTGGTAATGGGGGAGGAGAGCACCCCGCATGCTGATTTCATATACACCCCATTCACACAGCAGCCAGAAGCCATCCTCCACTCGCCTATCAGTTACTATAGTGACGAGTCTGCGCAAATTAAATAGAGGCAGGTCTATGGGGGCGTCCACAGCCTCACTGGCCTCTGAGATTACAATAGTGGAACAGTTTTCTACGTTTTGATTGGTTGATGCCGCACATTTCAAAAATTCATACATAACGCCAGCTTTGAAAGGCTAAAGGCAGTCTTCTCACTCAGCATGTGTAGTATTTGTATTTTTATACACTTGCTAGAGAATTGGAATGAAAATGCAGGGAGATCAGATCACCCTTCAAGGAGCATTTAGCAATTAAGGATAGTATCAAGCCTGGACAGACTCAAATTTAAAGCGCACACACACACACACACACACACTTACAAGTCATTTTTTCAAATAATGTTAACAAAAGCAGGTTCTTGAAGCCTTTTCCTGCCTCAGTGTAAAAAAAAGACAACTGTAAGATACAGTTTAAAATATTATGGTAACATTTACAATAAGTAAACGTTAGCTCATGCATTTACTAACATTAACAAGTCATTTGCTACAGTATTTATTAATCCCTGTTAACATTAATAAAATAAATTAAAAATAAAATATTAACATTATTTAAAATGCTGTTCATCATTAGCTGATGTTACCTCAGGTCCATTAAATAAATAAAATTAACAGATATAACTTTTGGTTCTAATAATGCATCAGTAAATGTTAAAATTAAAATTAAGATATTGAATGCCTTTTCATTGATAGTTCATTTTAACTTATGTGTTTAACTTTGTTGACAAATAAAACTTTACTGTATAGCGTTACCCATATTATTTATTTATGCAGCTGAGAGTTTTAAAGTTGTATCTGTGAAATAGGATGTCACAATTGTGAAATATAAAATAATTTCATAATTATGAGAAAAAAGCTGCCACTGTGAGACAAGGAGTCACAATTATAAGATTAAATTACAAAAAGTTGCAATTCTGAAACAAGATGCAGTTGTGCAATACTGAGTTACAATAATCAGATACGGAGTGGCAGTTATGAGAAAAAAAAAGAGGTCGCAATTGAGGTGAATAGTCACAATTGTAAGAAATAAAGTTGCAATTATAAAAAAAAAAAAAAAAAGTTTCCTTCCTTAGGTTCTTCTTTTTTAAGCTTGCCATACAAAGGTCTTCATTCAAAGCTTCAGAATAAAAACTGGTCAAAACAACTTGTTCCTGAAATGCAGAATGTTTTCAAGCCAATGTTTATTTACAAGACCGTTGCTCACTTCCCCGAGCAGTGACACTCTAGTCTGCCGGATGGCCATGACAGACAAGCCACATGAACAAAAACAAACCTGAAAGAGGTTTCCGTTTCTATATACATTCACGTGACGGCTAGACGTGGCCATGAATGCTCTTCAAATAAGATTTAAACAACCCATGTGATGAAAAACTACTATAAACTATTAGAAGCAGTGCATCCTGCTGGGCCAAGCCAAAGCCCCCTGCTGCAGGCACGAAATCAATGGATCTACTCATGTGACTGAAAACTGCTACAACCCATCCCCGTCAGCGACAACAGGATGCAGAGAAGCTTAAAGAAAAAAGAACATTCAAAATTAAAGGAGACAATAATGTGAGGTTTTAAGCATCAAATAAAGAGTGTGTTATGGATTCAAAGAAAGATGCTACACAGACAAAGTTTGAGAGCTGCGGCCTGTTAACAGGCAATACACACAGAACCACAGAGCTTTCATAAGTCGGTCCAGGCACGTCAGAACTGTGAGCATGCCCTGTGTGTGTTTGTGCATGAAAGGCCTGAAGTGTCTGTGATCTTCCCTTGCGATTCTTGGCTCCACTCAGCCATTTAAAAGCTGTGAGATGTTTTGGAAGTGTTTCACATACACACCGCACGCTTTCCACATTAATCACATTACATCTTCACAGGAAGATATTTTTGAAAACAAAAATGTTTTACTTGGGGATCTTGGTATGCACAAAAATAAACCAACATTGAGCACTCACTGGGAATAATGGTAAAATCAGGGCCTAAATTTGCATGAAACTACTGTTTTTGCATTATGAAACCATTTTTGTCCCTATGACAAATGAATTATTTCATTTCAATATTTGCATTTTTCTGACATGTAACGCAGGTCACTGTGTGTCAGTCTCTTGTTAAACCTGAACATGTCACAAAGCATCAAGATTTATAACATTTATGATTTGTTCCTCATATTTTTGTTTGTACAGCATAAAGGGATTCATCTTCAAAGCACAAATTAAGACATTTTTAATGAAACTTAACAAAAGCATAATTATGCTTGTTTGATGCGCGAGAATCATGCCATCATAGAAAGTGATTGTGTTTCTTCAAAAGACATTCAGATTCATTTGGATTATGTGCTTGAACTTTTTGAAAAGTCAAAGATTTGTTGAATGGACTTTTAATCGGAACAAAGAAATCTCTCAGGTTAAAAATATCTTCATTTGTGTTTCAAAGATGAATCAAAGTCTTGCGGATTTGGAACGCTGAGTTTTGTAAGAAAAAAAAAAAAACACTGACAAGATATTAGGATGCAACATAGGCTCATTGGAAATATGTGCCTCTGCATACATTTCTGCGAAACTCAAAAAACGTACCTATACATACGAATCGCTCCAGTTGAAATGAACAGAGGCAGTAAAACTCTGTCAACTTTTATTCCTTTTCACACAAAGTATGATTTGCAGGTCCACAGTTTCAATTAATAAAGCCTAATTTTCGCATAATTACTTGAGGAATATTATGTTATGAATTCAAAAAATTTTAACATGCTGCAAGATTTGAAAATTGATACTTTTGGACGTGTCGTCACATATCCAGCTTCATATGCATGAGTTTTCCAATTCAATAAGTTTGCTTGGTAGCTCACGCGATACGGCATTGCACTTGAATGGTGAAGAGCTCTGGTACGAACCTCGTGAAACTACGGTTCAACAAATCTGCTCAAATCCACATAAGGAAGTTAAAATAGCATGCCTGCATCAACAAATGTGTTTTTATATCACTTTTACATTTGTTAACATTATCGGGTAGGTTTAGGGTTGGGTTTAGTGTAGGGGATATTTCCAACACGATAGAGCATTAACTTTTAGATACACTATGAACCACCGCAATACGTACCTGAAGTAACGTAACAAACACAGCAATACGTGCCTATATCAACGTAACAAACACGTGCCAGGGTCACGCATCGAACTCATGTTTTATCGCCACTCACTGGACGTTTCACTTTGAAACTGCCGCGAAACATCTAAGGTATGTAATTACGGTGTTGCAGAAATGTATTTAGAGGCACGTATTTCGAATGAGCCTGAGTTTCAAGATATATATTGCAGTAAGTAACCAGCCAACCGGCAACCAACTCCTTTTATGCACTTGCCAAATAAACTTTTTACATTTGGCACCGAGCAAGTTTTGGGCCCTGGCTAAGAGAAATTAAAAAAAGACATTAAAAGGTAGATGCTCCCTGCTTTTGCAAGGAGCTTGTCAAAGATGGCCTGGCAAGACCGTGCGGAAAACAGCAGAAGACAGGTACTCGGGTCCGTGTGCACGTTGGCGAGCACGTCACATCTGGATGAAAGAATCGGCGTGTGCCCTTTCATTCACACGTGGGACAGCTCCCCCACACCGCCTCTGCTGCAAGAGACTCTCGGCGTTCTACGCTCATTCCTCTTATTGTCATTCTAATTAGCTTTCATGAAGGAAAAAAAGCCAAGCTCGCACACACACACGGAGGCCCTGCCTTGGACAAGCACAGAAACTAAAAGACACACAAACAAAAATGACCACACATACAAAATTCACAGGTCCCAAGCCAAATTTTAGTCTAGGGGTGCTCCCTCGTCCTTGGATCCAGTGAGTAAGCTATACCATTGAGGACCCTGCTCTAATACACACTCTCTGAGAGACCATCACACTCTCACGTACACACACTCATCGAAGGTGCAAGATGGAGAACTGGTGAATCCCAGTGAGAGAAAAGAGAGGATCAGGTTGAGACAATCACAGCAATGACGAGAGGGACAGACGGGTGGGGGAAGCTAAACCTTCACACACACTTACCATGAGAACATCTCAGAGAGAAATGTTTTACCCCGCACCGCCTAACACAAACTAAAGCTACAGAACACACACACATACACACACATACACACACACACAGAAAGCCTTTAAGGAAGGCATAAATACATGCTGCTGTTGGACCGTCTGCTCATAGTTATAAACAGGTGTTTTTTTTTTTAGTTAAACAGAGACAATGATGTGACACTTTTTGTCTTGATCTATTATGTTATTCAAAAATACATTAATACAGTGAGAGATGTTGAGACAGGTGAAAAGTGTTTGGGTAATAGTGAATTTTGACCTGTTGTGTGTACCGTTTGTGGCTCTGTTATCAGGGGATAATCGCTGTATTTGGGGTAAAAAAGACAGAATTATGTATTGTGCCAAGAAGGCTGCACTGTCTGTTCATTAACACAGGCACGAACTGATTGGCAGCTGCCTTTAGCGGAGGCTTTACCGATTACCTCCATTGATCAAAGCATTCGGCACGGTCGTCTGTGAGTGACGTCACCTCCCAAAACAAACACGCCCCCTAGTTTAGTCCCGCCCCCTCACATTGATTGACAGCTTTCAGTGTAGACATCGGAAATTCAAACGCAAAAGGAATTGCGATTCCATTTGAGTTTTGGCAGGTTATATGCGCGGCGCAGAGAGAGTGAAAAAGCAAATGTGGTAATTAATATTGCTATTTAAATATGACAGGTTCATAACTCATAAGACATGGGAAATACAGTTGCAAATAGACTTTGCTTTTTTATTTGAAATGTGGCAGTCACTGTGCGTTCACGAAAGCGAAAATGCAAACGGTAATGAAAGATTTGCAATTGCATTTGGATTATGTCACAATTTATGCGTCCACATATGGAAAACGCAACTGAAAATACAATTTGCAATTCTATTTGAAAATAGTCCGGAAAATCGTTCCATAGAACATGTTTTCGATTTCTGAATCTAAATGAATTTTGATATAACTGGTAAAACTGATAAAACAGGAATATCACAAACATCAGCTATATGACTCATTGATGTGCTCACATGACAATTTTATATATATCTTGTTTTGACATGGTTAGTTCAGGCTTATAAATTAATATGGAGTCACCCTGAATATGGTCTATGTAATATGCAATAAAAATGACTTTTTATTTGATGGTAACAGCACTTGACATTTTTAGATTAACGACAACATAATTTTATACATGCATTGTTATCAATATAGAAACTGATACATAGCCGTAAGTGAGGGAGCGTATTAAATAGAGAACATATTATTTTGCAGAACCATGTAGAAGTTTCGTTTTGAAAACGGCACAAAAGTTTTCCAAAAATATATCATACTAACATGAATACAAAAACCACATTTAAGAACATGGCAAATGCGTTTTTAACTGGATTTTCGAAAGCTTTCTCTTTTTCATCACAGACATCCATCATTCTCAGACATACTAATTTGTCACTGACCCATAAAAGAATTATGAAAGTTGTGCAATGCAACATGCAGTGCACGATTCTGCATAATAATATGCTCTCATAATTTAATATGCTCTCTCACTTATGCCCATGTTTTAGTTTCTCGATTAATATAAGATCATAAAAATGTATGTATAATACAAGCATAGGAAAGAAAATCAGATATAGCTTGTCAAACTGCAGGACACTGCCGTTATTCCTTCATATTTTACTCTGTGAGAACCGTTTCTGTTTATTGAGACTGACATCTATATTTGTAGCCTCTGGATAACTAATTTTGTGCAGCAAAAATCCAATTACCAAAAGAAAATGAGGTTGCATGATGTGAAATCCCAGTCTTTGAGAATCCGAACTGAACCCGAACATCCCTAGTGACGCCATCAAAGGCATTCAGATTCCATAAATCCTCCAGGATTGGGGATCACTCCCTTCAATATGAAAGGAATTTTACTACTCTGAACATCTTTTCTTGTGTTATTTCTCGCCAGTTGCATCATCCTCCTCCACAGATGGAGAGAATCTTGCAAATTAAAGCTCCCCATCTGTAAAAACCCAATGATGGCTAAATTATTTGTTAACTGCCACATGAGCGCATATTATCAAGGCACTGTCAGTTGGATAGTCCACCAAAAATGGAAAATTCTGTCATCATTTTTCTCACCCTCATGTCGTTCCAAATCTGTACACATTTCTTTCTTCTGTGCAGCACAAAAGATATTTTGAAGAATACTGGTAACCAAACAATTTCATAGAAGTCAACGAGACTGAAAACCGTTTGGTTATCAACATTTTTCAAAATAACTCAAAATACTTTTAAATTCCACAGCATAAAGAAAGTGATACAGAGGTTGAAGCGACATGAGAAGTAAATGACAGAATTTTCATTCAATTTTTGGTTGTACTATTCCACTAAGTTAGTGGAAAATGGCAGCTGACAATCCTCAGCAGGCACTTCCTGACTTTTCCACGTTGCACCTCAAAGATCTGGAGACAAGCCAGGACAAGGTTTATGGGAATTCCCTGGTATGGGGGAGCCCACCTGCAGGTGGAAGAAAATTACCTGGCTAAGTAGGACCAGAAATGGGAACGTGTATTTCCCGAGTGCTGTTCAAAGATATCCATTCGTTGTAAAGCTATGATACTCCATATTATATCAATCCTGAGTGAAGTGAAAGCATCCCGAGGTTACGGCTAATAGAATGACTGATAACGTGGTTTCGGTAGCGTGGACTTAACATCACTCCCTACCCCCAGCTGTAATAGCTTAATTTGTCACCCTGACACACATACAAACATACATGTGCGCACACATACACACGCACACACTCGGCTCAAACACCTCATTAATGCCCAGCAGCCCATTATCTGAGGAGGGGGGGGTGAACGCTTAAATTCAGTGCAGACAATTTGAATATGTAATGGGCTAAAGATATAATCACTAAATCTAATTCGACAATTAAAATGGATTCCAGTTTTACACACTTGACACAACTACGCTACTCCAATTTGAAAAGGGAAAGAAACTTCATTAGATCAGATATTGCTTGACTACGTGACAGCATTTTGCATACTATAATTGTGGAATTTGTGGGGGTCGAACGATGCTTTAGGAGACACGGCGGCCATGGTTATCCCCCTCCTTGTCGCAGGTCTTTCATGTCTGCACTGAGACAACAGGCATAGAGACACAAGAGGCTCCCTTGGGTTAACCAACACCCCCACCTCTTCCCAGAGCTCTTGACAAAGCCTTTCCAGTCGCCAGTCTGACCCAGTAACCTGGCGAGCAGCTCGGGGGTGTTAAGTAGCCTCTCCCGGGCTTCCGACCGCAAGTACAGTCTACCGTTTGTGTCCGGAGTGAGTCCCTTTCCTGTCCCGTTTCTGGATATGTTTTAGACGGGGCTGATTGTGGCAAGCAGGCGCTGATGGGGAGGTGTGCTACGGCTGAATGTGCTAATCCGGTTAGACACAGGCATCTTTCTTTACAGCCGTTTCACTGGAATGCACCCCCTACCAAAAATCCACCTAGGTCGTACAGTGTGACCGCACGCCACTGCCAATTTTACTAGCTGTAAATAACAATACTCTCATAAAAACCAAACCGCTGGCCCACAAATGTTACGAAACCCAGGAATCGCATCCAAATGATGACACTTTCCTAATTTACGACTCATAATTGTGCTTATGAACATGCGTGCTGCTATAATTATATAAATGCTCCCAATCTAGTCGGGCAGGCCCTAAGGGTGGTGTCACTGCAAGCTACAGTTCCTTCTCCAATTCAGGCGATGGTTTAGGAGCTCATGAAATATTGAGGGAGTATGGAGGCAGCTGAGGGGTGCCGTGGGTTTTTTGCTGCACGACTCGACAATCAGGTCTAATTAAAGCATTGCAATTTTTAGGCGTCAGGAGGGGTGAGGAAAAACACATTCATCTTACCCCCTGGTTCCCCTTGAAGCAAATTGCTGGCTGATTTGGTACGGACCCCTGGGGACAGAAGAAAAAAGGTAGAAGAGGTTGGTTAGCATCTACTATTATCATATAAAGGATTAGAAACCAAAGACATCTTGGAAATGAATTATCTCCAGCTGAATTTCTAGGCTGGAACCCTCATAATGCTTTTAGGTTCTTTTTGACCCGAAACAAAAACATAATTTAAAAAAAAAAAAAAAAAAAACAAATTAGTACGAGAATCAAACTTGCAAAATGCACTACGGCTATCAATTCATATAAGATGTGAAATTTTCAAAAATTTGTATTTTTTAATGAATAAAAAGGCAGCAATGCAGTAATTACATGGTAATAATATAGTAACATTCAATAATGACATTTTTGAGCATTCACTGATTAATGGGAAGTTACTGATCAGATACAATATGGTTTACGTTATGACTGTTTTATAAGCTTATGTTCCACCAAGTTCATGCAAATGAAAGACATATGCAGATTTTGAATGCATTATGAGGGTTAACAAAAACAATGCAAATGTTTTGTACCAGCCTTACATTGAAGCAAGGCAAAACTGAAAATTCTGTCATCATTTACTCTTTTCGTTGGTCCAAACCTGTGTGACTTTCTTCTATGAAACAAAAAATGACACATTTTGAAGAAATGTTTTTGTCCATACAATAAAAGTCAATGGGGCCCAAATCAACACAGTTGGACCCAATTAACTTTCATTGTAAGGCCAAAAAACATTTTCTAATGTGCTTGCTCCACAGAAGAAAGTAAGTCATACAGGTTTGGAACGACATAAGGGTTTTCATTTTATTAATTGTTTACCCACAATGCCAGCATTTCCACAACCCCTGTTTAGGTACTAACTTCAGTGAAATATCATGCCTACCTATTAGCCTCCCTTCACAGTAATTACAGTCTCCTCTTACTTGGTTGCCCCCGTTGACAGAGGCACAGTTCTCTCCTGTATTAATTCATGCAGACTGCGAGTGAGGGGGTTGTTTCTGAGAGAATGAAAGGCTGGCTGTCACTGGCCTCTCGGCAGTGTCATGGTTCTGCTTGTGCGAGCCTAAAGATCAAGGCCGGGCTTTGCTAATCTGCACTGGAATGCGTCCGATTAATAAATCTCAGCTTGAAAGACCTTACATGAGTCAATCAAATGTTATTGTGTGAGGCGTGGATGAGTGTGAAGATGTTGAGTGTGTGAGGACTTGTAGAAGATGTGGGGGTGGGACAGGGCAAACATCATGGGAAAAGCTTTTAGCCACCAAATGTTGAATTGAGTTTTTAGCACTAATTAGGACTAAAGGCAAGTTACAAAAAGCATTTCATCTTTTTTCTGAAAGTACATCAGATAAAATCAAGCAGGCCTATGGTGTTTGTCCACCACATAAAGTGTGTACAAAAAGGAATTTTATATAACCATCTCCTGCTCAGCTTTTAACACTCAGCTCAGCCAACGTCCAGGAGCATTAACGACATATATACAAGACAGACTCATTCACATCACTACCATAAATTGCTGAGAAACAAGGAAGGAAAAAACCTGAGGCTTCCCCCAGCATAGCTCGAAACCATTAAGCAAGGTCAAAAGATAGCACTTATTATCTTCAAGGTACAGCTGGAGCTTTAGTCAACAAGCATGTTTATCTATTATGGATGTTACAGGGAGAGGCCGTCATGTCACTCTACACATACACTGCAGCTCAAGTTGCTTATTAAAAAAATACAGGCTTATTGGTTCTGCGTTTGCTGTCATGTGGTCGGATTAGTGGCTAAACATTACTGAAGGCGGGGGTGGTGGTGGTGTAGCTAACTTGAACTTTGTTTTTTTCGTTTTTTATTCTGGTGCAGTGAAAGCTTCTAAGAACATAATGAGCACAGTTCTAATGACCTGACTAGATCGTGTATTTGGTATTAATATGATAAATGATCTTTGTTATTATTGTTTTCTTTCTTCTGACCTCATTTGTGATTAATAAACATACTAACACGCAAAACAAATCCCAGATCATCACATGTCAGACTGACCACAAAGCCATGGGACCAAACTGTCAATGCTGATAACGGATTACTTCTTACCTATAAAATTAAACAAACATCAATTTATATTTTATGCAGTAATGTGTATAACTAAGCTTGGAACTGAATATTATGAAGTATAACGCAAATGAAAAACAGAGGAATTCATAGCAGAATTTGCATTTAAGGCATTTTTACCACAAGTCCCCCAAATTTCAGACTGTCAGCTGCATTATTGTGACTGAAATTTATTTAAAAAGCTCTGGCATATCATATGGGGCAGTTATAAGATCAACCAACACATTCTACTTGTCCCTCTTTCTACTAGGTCACATATGATTGACAATAGAACGTTCATTATCGAACTCCTGTTGCAAGCGCGAGGAAGTCTTCTCGTATTCTGATTGGGTCAAACAACATTCTACACAGCCTGACTGACCAATGAGCGATGACATCGGGACGGCGTCCAAGCGTTTAAAGGACTAACAACAATAAGACAGAGCACGCCAACAAAAATACACTTTTATCGTCCAGACATCTACAAGAAGCGCTTGGGTTGAGATGAAGCTAACTGGCGCACACGTTTGACCGCTGAGGTACTGATATTACTGGAATCTGTGCTGTCGAGCCGACGGTGACAATGAGAAGTGTATTAATTACTCAACTGCGTTTAACTAGCAAAAATACGGCTAACGAGGAATTACCTTTACTTGAGGCGAACATGAGATTTAAAGGGATAGTTCACTCAAAATAAATTCTGTTATCTCATCCGCATGTTGTTTAAAACCCTCCTGACTTTCTTTCTTCCATAAAACACAAAAGGAATATTACTGACTGACAGCTTTAAGTCCCTATTCACTTACATTGCATGTTTGTTTTTGTTTTTTTCATACAACTAAAGTGAATGGGGACTGAGGCTGTCATTCTATAGAACACCTTCCTTTTGTGTTCTGCGGAAGAAACAAAGTCATAGAGGTTTGTAACAACATAAATAATGATTTGGATTTAATTGACTATGTCGAGCAATTGCCATAGGCCTATATAAGTTAATCAATTAAAGAAGCAATTATAAACTTAACCTTAAACACTACCTATAGAGACAATACGAGGTTACATGCGCTTGTGCATAGTTAACTAAACATTTGCAGTAAATTGAAACGTTACTCTCGAATATAAGTCGATAAAATATTTGACTGGGAAATGAAAAAGGCAGCAATCTCAATGGCTATTTAAATTGCTAAATGCTACTCAAGGTTTATAGTTCATAAGATCGAGCCTTGAGCCCCTCTCAGACCGTAAGATCCCCGTGAGTGTTATGAGTAAAAGAAACAATTCTCATCTTCGGTTTAAAATGATCATAATTATTATAAGTAATGCAGTGTTTAGCATTAAGACAGTGTCATGTTACATTTCGTATCATATGTCAGAAGGAATAAAGCGGCGACTTTGAATCTAAAGTGGAAAACAGGAGATTTCGTAAAGACAATTCCAACTGGCTTAACGAAAAAAAAAAATAACACGACTGACATTTTATTTTATTTTGTAACAGTTTAAAAAATAAATAAGCAAAACTACATAAAACAAACTTTAAGGGAACAGTAGCAACTGGATGTGTCCGATTTCCTCCTGTTACTATCTGTCCCTGTTAAGACAGCATATGGCACTTAAAGCGACGGACTCTGGTTAAATAAATTAACTAACGGGAGATGTTTTGAAGTTCTGAGTTCTGAACTTTTCTTTCTGTCCCATTGAGGTCAGCGGAGCAAAAAACACGAAATAAAACCAAATGCGTTACCTTGAGATTCTTATAAGCTTCCAGCGTCCGGATGGCCGTGTCGGTTAGCTTGACGTGAAAGATGGTTTTATTGGGAATGCTTTTATTAATCTTTCCACAGGAGAGTCCATACCGATGCTCCTGTCTCAACGCTGCCATGTCTGGAACTGAGGTGAACTGGCGACATTCTAGTCCAAGCGTCACTCTCCGGTGGGCGGGGTTACGAGAGAGCGTCGTGGGGACGTCATAGACGCACACACGCACACACGCGCACGTACGCATGAACAATAATCATATGTATTGCAGAATTACACATAGTAGTCTAACTCAGCTTATTAGGATGATAAAGTTCGATTTAGTGTATTTGACAATTTAATAATAAAAAAAAACATTCCTATGGTCTACTGGGCAGCCTGTACTGAGAATATTAAACATTACTTTTACTCATAAATTGTGTATTTTACTAAAAGAAAAAAAAAAATCTGTTTAAAATATTGAATAAGACATATCATTCCATGAGCTGTCAGGTCTCCAAATACGTGGATGTGCACCTGGTCGGTATGTGGAAGTAAAGTAAAGATGAAACAATAATCCATGTTCTTGCAGTGCTATATGACCCTGCAAGATCAAATTTGCAAAAAAAAACTTACTTGGTTAAGATATTTAACTGACGCAATTATTTGGCAAATAAGCAAACTACAGCTTATCATGGAATATTTTATTTTGCAAACAAGTACAGAAAACTAAATTAATTAATTAGTTATTTATATTATTAAATATCAGAATATATATTCTCCAGAGCAGTACTCTGCTATGTACTAAGTTTTGTGCATGTGTCATGCATCTTTGTATGACACAATTTGTTTTGTTTCATTACATTATCACAAAACAATTAAGCATGTATGTTAGTTTTACACTCCAAGCGGAACTACACAAAATGCTTACAAAATCCTTAATAATAAAATGTTTGAAGGGCGAAGATTTCTGTTTTTCTAGGCTAGACATCACATTTGGCCACTACATATAGAGAAGTTCTTAAATTCACGGCCCACTCAATTAATTGAAACAGACTAACTTCATAAATACCTGTGAAGGTACACAGTCTTCTCGTAGCCTATACAAATAAAAGTAACTTGTAAATAAATTACAGTATATAAATATTACCAGAATTAAATTATACCTTGGCACTGAAATCGTCAGTTTCATGTATGAACAAAACTCTGCATGTTAAATCATCTTTTCCGCCTGCAAACCTAATAAAATATTCTCTTGAAACCAGTCAGTTGAAAAACAACAAACAAATATGGGTATGTCTGAGAGAAATTCATTGTAGCGGCAAATACAAATCTTGGGAATTACATGGTATTAAAGAAATGTTCTGTGAACAAAATGATGAGGAAAAGCTCAGACTGTCATTTTAAACTAGATTAAAATGTGCATACAGAAAAATGATTCACTTAATCTAGCCAGGCAATCATCTGCACCTTTTAAGCTTGCAAACAGATGAGGTGAAATGGACAGTTAGGGGAAAAATACAGAATTTAGGTTAATTGGAAAGACATAATCCCCAACAGACAAGGTGCTTGGGCCTTTGGATTAAGGAGCTCTCTCGTAGTCTCTAATGGAAACTGTACTTGCCATATGGCTGTCTGAGATACAGGGACATCTGAAGCCGACTGGACAAACAATATATGTTATGTACTCTCTGAATGCTTTGGAATATTATTCCACGAGCTTCCATGTTCTGTGTAAATATTACAGACGCGTACAAGCACTTGGCAAACGGATCCATACCTTAAGTGTCAGAGTCTTAGGAATGGATCTAAGTAGTGATTAAAGTACATGAGATTCACTGGTGTCAGGTTGCACTTTAAATAAGATAAGTAATTTACAGGAAAAAAAAAAATGGTCAACACATCCAGGATAAATCCAGGATAATGAATAAAATATTATAACTTACAATATACCTCATATTTCATTCATCAGGACTTGATTTGTAATGAGTTTGTTCTCTGAAACTCCTTTAATTTCCACCTACTTTTCTAATAAATGTTTGAGGATTTTATATTTGGCATTTGCAGAGAATCTAGTTGCCAAGATTCTGCAGTTGTAAGTTTTGAGCTAGCCAAGCTGATAAACAAACATTAGTATTTTTTACATAAAAAAAAAAAAAAAAAAAAACCAAGTCATTTTTAATCAATTTTATTCAGTGTCATTGTTTCGAACAGTCGCTTGGTCATCAGCTTAGTGACTATTCACAAAAAGAACACTATTCCACCACAGCTGTTCAAGTGCCATTAAAGCACAGGTTAAATAAGAAACCAGTCATGTGGCCTTTTTGCTAATCTT
The DNA here is from genome assembly GCA_039654775.1 of Spinibarbus caldwelli. Classification (NCBI taxonomy): domain Eukaryota; kingdom Metazoa; phylum Chordata; class Actinopteri; order Cypriniformes; family Cyprinidae; genus Spinibarbus; species Spinibarbus caldwelli. The sequence continues at coordinate 15,662,372 of CM077238.1, forward strand.
ACTCATGCCATAAACAGTGCCAACAGCCTCTAGAGAATGCAGGAAGCAAGTAAAACTCTCTAGTGTGTTTCATCTGTAGAGACAAAACCAAGATCAACATTCTCAAAGCTGCATATAAAATCACATCCATGTATTTATACTGAATATTTCAGTTTAAATTTAATGCTCTAATGACACACTGCTTAAGTTAAGTTAAATATATCAAGTTTCTACAGTATATAAATATATTGTAGAAAGTTAATTTCCTGTAAAGCTGCTTTGCAATGATTTGTATTGTGAAAAGCGCTATACAAATAAACTTGAATTGAATTGAATTGAATTAAATGGCACAATAATTTTATGTTTATGTTTCACTCAATAAACTATCATATTTTGACATTTAATTTGAAGGACAATCAGGCTAAATGTTATCATTGCCAGCCAAGTGTAAGTGATTGATTGTTGTTTTTAATATGTATTTGAGCATGTTTTGTGGATTTAATAAGTGTAAAACAATCAAGTAAGGACATTGAAAGGCTTGTCTTGTCTTGAAATTATGCATGGCTCATTGATGTTTCGTCTACACTTGGCATGTTACAAACCTGGAAAAACCTGTTCAGAGTGTGTTATCTTCGGTCAATGCCTGTTTCTATTGTTCTTCATGTAAATATGGTTTTTCTCTGTACTTTTGATCAGTAGCTAGACAAATACATGTTTACATTTAGTTCTGCCAATATAATTAAAATTGGATTGGAATACACATCAAATTTTGGGGTCAGTAAGATTTCTGAAGGATCATGTTACACTGAAGACGTTGACGTGACAGGAATAAATTACATATTAAAATATACAAAAATAATGATAATAATAAAAAAACAGAAATAATATATAACAATATTATACTGTATTTCTGATCAAACAAATGCAGCCTTAGGGAGCATAATAAAAATCTTACCAAATCCAAACTTTTGAACGGTATAGTGTATGTTTATATTGCAATAGTATTTAGATCTAAACAGTATTTATTGAGAAATATTTCTACATTATATTATAAATAAAAAAGCAACCAGTCCCTGAAGTCCTCTTATTGGTGGATGCATTCATGGAAACTGCATTATGGGACGACGTGATGAAGTCATTAAGAAGCTTACAGACGTTGGGGCAGATTAGATTTTGCTCTTCTAATCCAACAGATTATCACTGCACACAACTCTACTGACCAGTAGGGCTTTACATTTCAACACAATTCTCATGCATTGATCATTTTCTGCATTCTTCACTGCAAAACATTTAAACGAGGACCCTTTTACAAAATCTGCAGGAAATGGACTGACCACGTATGGGATTTATGTCATGTGGCAATGCATTTACATGATAATTCTAATAGAGTCCATGTGGACGCTGTGCTTTAGATAATACTACACGCTGTCACTAATGGATACAAGTGCTCATCGGTTTGGCAGTTGAGCAGCAGCAACATCAGTTTCTACAAACCTGGTGTGTGGTGTGTGCTGGGAAGACATTCAGCACTTTTAAGAAGAGATAAATGGTATCCTTAGCACCGTGTGGGGACATGGAACCAGAAGCTGAAGAAGCAGAGGAGACAACGTTGGAGTCTGAGATGTTTGTAAAAACAGTTAGTGACAAACAGGAGGCGAAGAGTGAAGAAGCTATTTTGCAGCCTTGGCAGGTGTTTGAAGAACCAGTTATGGAGCTGCAGAGAATGAATATCACAGGAAAGGATGGTGGGAAGAAAGCAGTAGAAGATAACAAGGATGAAGAAGGAAGTGTGATGAAAGATGAAATGGATAATAAAGTGGCAGAAGAGATGAAGTGTGCTGAAAACTTAAGCAACATGTCAACAGATGCTAATGACTCAAGCGACAACTCAACCAATGGAACCATCTCCTCAAATTCTCACACCAGCCCACCTGAGACCAACAAATCAGACACAGAGGACAGCAGAAAACTGACAAAGACTCCCAGCTTTGGGAAAACAGTTCGTTTTATGGAAACTGAAGCAGTGGAAGAAAGAGACAGCTCAGTGGACGCTCTTTTTCCAGACTTTGAGACAGAAGAGTGGACCACCACCAGCTTTGAGGAGCTGTTTCTGGCAGATCACTGGAAGGACATTACAGGTAAGATGTCCACAATGAAATATTTGTTTAGTCTGAGTTCCAAAAGGATTTTTACAGTGATGCCATACAACCCAATCTCATGAAAGTGTGTATAAATAGTACGGCAAATAAAAATGAAAATGGACTTTGGTGTGTATATGCTATGCGATGGGTAGGATTAGGGTTGTGTGGTAGATGCGTATCATATGCACGCGAAAACTGCGTATCATATGCACGGCAGCATATTTTGTATCATATGCACGCCAAACACGTTCATATCATATGTACGCCAAAGTCCATTTTTGTGTATCAATACCATGAGCTTTCGTTTTTATTTGGCGTACTATTTATACGCATTTTTATGAGACCGGCTCTGCCACATTAGAAACATTTTGGGCTCAAAAAGGATCTTTTCAGTGAACATTTCTGTGCAGTCACATTTAGTGTTGTTTGGCAAATTCACACAGTTGGGAATTTCATATGAGGACAAAAGATTTCCCAATGCAGATTTTGCAAAGGGTTCAAGTTGGTCAAAGGGATCCACCATGATGACCAACAGAAAGCTGCTAGGTTTGAAAGTAACTTCTGTGGGGCTATACGTGCTTCGTATATCGCTACGCTAGTGACAATAAACAATGGACCTTTTTGGCCACAAAATTTCGCCAAATTGACCCCATATTCAGTGTGAAGAACATTTTAATAATCTGAAGAACCTTGTTCTACTATAAAGAGTTTTTTGTTCCATGGAAAGGATCCATGTATGTTTAAACATTCTTTGTGGAACCATAGATGATAATAAAAAAAAAACTTTATTTTTAAGAGTGCATGTTTTACAAGTATTGATGGTTACTAGCATGTTGAGTTTTGGATGTTGGTCTACAGCATGTCATGCTGATGTCCCCAAAAACTTCTTAAAGGGATCGTTCTCTCAAAAATTATATTTATGTCATCACTTATTCATAATGTCTCTGTATTTTTTGTCCAAACAATAAAAGTAAATTATAATTTAATGTTGTTTTTCGACCCAACAGATTTTCATTACTTGGAGAAAAACAGTTGAAACATTCTTTAAATTATCTTCCTTTGTGTTTCACAGAAGTAAGAATATCATATAGTTTTGGAATGACATGAGGGTGAGCAAAGGATGACAGAATTTTAATTTTGGGGGGAACAATCCCTTTAACTTTCTTAACCAGAAAGACCTCCTTGGTCAACCAGCTTCACTAACACCACATCCCCAAGTTTGACACTATTGCTTTAGGGTCTTGTTGATCTCTTTCCCCTCCCCCTGTTTTTCCTCCACTACCCCAACTGCCTGTAGATGACCGCCTGCTAAGGAAGAAGGTGTTACAGGCCAGTCCCGAGAATGTCCTGACCCCGGCTTGGGGTCAAGAGGTTACACTGAAAATGCAGGGTGTGCTGGAGGATAGGACTGTGGTGGAGAAAGACTGCAAGCTGGTCTTCATTATAGGAGAGGGAGATGTCAACCAGGTGAGACACATAGACAGGCAGAGGAGGGGCAGCCGCACACACACACACACACACACACACACACACACACACACACACACACACACACACACACACACACACCACACACACACACACACACACACACACACACACACACTCATAAGAAGCCTTGGAACACCTGCCTGCATCTTCCCTATCACCTCGCACCTGCTGCCTGCTGAGTTTTCCATAGGGATTAAACCTGTGTTTTCACATGTTCTGTATGTGTTTATCCAAGGCTGGGAAAAAGTCACCTCCTTGCTGATTCACTTTCGGTGAAAAGTTAGTAAGGTCAATCTTGTTTGCCAACTTGTTTAGACACTTCAGACTGCATTAAAATCTTAAAAGTCTGCAAATAAGCATTGTCTCCTTTAAGTTATCTTGTTGAGACTAAATCAATGTATGTACAGTGAAATCTATATGTGTTACCTGAAGTTTAAAATGTGTCTGTTTTGCATGCATAGGCCCTGGAAGAGTGCGCGATTTCAATGACACAAGGGGAGATCACTTTACTGCTTGCAGATTCACAATACACCTACGGACACTTGGGAAGGTAAGAGGAAAAATATACCTGTATTATTTGTCCAATAACATACACACTGACTGAGTTTTGGGCTTAAATGCAAGCAAGTTTGGTGAATTTAGGTTCTTTCATGTTCTGTTATAAGTTAGAAATTCAAGAAGGAAGTAAGGGAGGGTGAAGGACACTGCTGAACGGGTCTCTTGTGACATTAGTTTGAAAAAGTCAAGTGGCTTCTATCCTCACAGGGTGGGAGTCCTTTTATACCTGTTGCTCTCAGGGCAAACAGCCTGTCCCCAGTAGCTTGTTTAATGAACCATGAACAGGAGCAGATGGCCTTCCCAAAACACCATTCAGGAACTCCTCCCCTCTCCTATCCTCATAATTCTTTAACTAAAGACAATAATTTTTTTAACCACTTGCTTCACTCATTTATTTACACCATGAAGGTGAAAACTCATTAAAATGTAAGTTCGGTACTTACATTGTTGATGTGTATCTTTTCAGAAGCAAAAAGACAAAAATAGTGTTGTCTGAATCAGCACATTCTCTGGAATGTGTGACATATATCAGATGATGGCAAAACTGATTCATTATCAGGCAACCCCCATGCACATGGTGATATACAGATAAAGAAGAAGTACTGTACATAATGCTATATATATATATATATATATATATGTATATATATGTTGGTAAGTTTTTTTTTTATGTTTTTGATAGAAGTCTCGTGTGCTCATTAAGGCTGCATGTATTTGATTATGAAATATTGTCAAAATGTAATTTTCAGCAGCCATTACTTCAGTCTTCAGTGACACATGATCCTTCAGAAATCATTCTAATAATTCTAATTTTTTTTTTCCATTAAAATTCATTGATGAATAGAAACTTCAAAAGAACTGCATTTATTTGAAATAGATTTAAAAAAAAAAAATAATAATTTTGACCAATTTAAAGCACCCTTGCTGATTAAAAATGTTAATTCCTTTAATAAATAAATAAATAATCTATTATCGACCCTAAACTTTTGAATGTAGTATATTGGAAATAATATACATATGTATATACACATTTATACTTTATATTAAATATTTTGGTAACACTTTACTTAACACCTTTATTTATAATGCATTATAAAATAAGTTTTAATGCATTAATTATGCCTTATAATGCATTGTACAATCTCATAAGTGTAACCACAGTTAATACATTATAACACTGTATCAATTCATTGTTACACTAAACATTTTAAATTCAGTTATAATTATTTATGACAAGATATGATGTCTTACAATGAACATTATGAATAATTATAATGCATTATACCTTTTAATAACCCTTTATAATGCATTATATACAAAGGCTTTAAGTAAAGTGTTACCCATATATTATGCAGTTTTTTTTGTTAATGTATTTTAAAACACTTTTAAAAATTAGTTAATTAAATAGGCTAGTACTGATATAAATAGCTATTTCATTTTCAATGCTTTTATATTCACATGTTCACCAAGTAAATCCATGCATATAGATAAGCAGTAATCGGGCATGTGTTTTTGAGAAGACGTTCCAGAGTTTGTGATTTTCCATCGTGAATCGACTTAAAATCAATTGCACTGGTAACCATGTGCTCTTCCCAGTTCAAAGTGCCTTTAGTCCATTGCAATGTGACTTCTGTGAATCCGTCTTCAGATTTGTTATTAGTTCAGTCGATATGCAGCTGCATTTACTGAGTTGCAGATCCCTGCCTGTGATTTAGAGGATATTTTAGGCATGAATTTACTTATTACAGATTTACTCGTAAGTACAAAATGACCAGAGATTACTCAGAGATCCTGGGGGAATGTGAGTCGGGTCATGTTGTTCTCGTATCATGATTGTGGTCTTGAGCTTTGGTCTGTTTTTATGCTATCTACATAAGCGCACATATGTGTATATATGCGTGTGTGTGTGTGTGTGTGTGCAGTGAGGGCTCAGGAGTGATCGTTAGCTTTGGCTTGTTGCAGTGCAGACACATGGGCTAAAGGGACATGCTCCTGTGTGATTCTCTCTCTTTGGCCCTGTTATGAGTGGCGTCCACTGGGAGCTGGCAGTCGTGAGAGGCAGACTGATCTGCAGTTAATGGTTGTTTTGATGCTACTGATTAGGACTGTGAGCGGCAAACTTAAATTTAGCCCTGGCCCTAAGGTAGACCTCACAGGCTTCTTGCCAGCAGTTAAAAGGAAGACAGCAAAGCCACTGTGACAACATCTCATCCCATGGCACTGAATAGGTATAAGGCACACACACATACGCATACACAAGCACTTACACAGTCACATTGCTTCCCTAAAAAGCAGCTGCGTTTAGCCGAGGTGCTAAAAGCAAACCTATACCTATGTTTCAGCTTCACAATACACTCCTACTAATATAAACGGCCCTGTTAGATCTTCGAGAACTGAGCCTGATAAAGGCTCCTTTGACAAGGAACTCAAAAAACATCACTTCCAACATGTTTTCCTTATTTGACAACTGTGACGGCTTGTCAAAGTGGCAGTACGGCAGATGGAGGGGGTGGAAAGCAGCTGAGAGGAAGCTACTGATGGAAGAGAGAAAAAAGGAAGAGTTAAAAGGAGCTAGAGAGAAAATCTCATTTAGTTTCTCTCCAGTGGCTGTGGCATGTATTGACTGAGCCCTGTTGGTAGCCTGTTACAGACAGCGCTGTCTCCACCAAGAGCACTTCACAGCTTTTTGTTGGAGCCAACTGCAGACAGACTGATTCAGCTGACTGTGATTGGAGTTGCAGTGTTGAGTGGGTGATAGTTTTTTTTCTTTTCGTCTCTAATGCATGCATCAGTGGCTTATTAGTTATGGAACAGCAGGTGACTATTTTTTCATAATAGAGGTACATCAAGGTTAAAGCACATCCATCTCAAAGATGATCAAAATGCTGCAGGTAGTTTCCAAGTGTGAGAAGATATTAGACAGACCCTGGCCGGTAGGCATACAAATAAAATGTATCTGTGAAACAATATATCAATATTAAGATCAACAATTTTACACACAAAAACAGTGTTGTTATTGTTAATTAAAAATAAAAAAATGATTACAAATTACGTTCAGTAATTGAAATAGATTTTAATAAAATAAATATATTTAAATTAAACCTAACTTAACTTAAACTTAAACAAAAGGTAGAAATGCTGCCTTGGCAACTAACTGACACACACACACACACACACACACACACACACATATAAGTAATACTGCAATAACACTGACATTACTGTGTCATAAGCAGGGCTCTTTTTTCTGTAGAGCAAGTAGTTTTTACAATTTTTGTGGCAGCACTAATAATATTGACTGATTCATTGATTTAATATTTATTTATTAAACATTTATTTATAAAATATATATTTATTAAATATTTGATGTTTATTTTATGTATTCATTACATGTTTAGTTTCCTTATAAAATGTTTTGGCATTTATTTATTTATTTATTGCAGCAAGCTACATAGCTATAAATTCATTAAAAAATGTTTACTGGAAAACAGTGGCATATGATGCAAAACATTACTGATGTTTACTGACACTCTTACTTATGCTTTCATGACAATCACAAGTCATTTTTGCAACATTGGCCCAAAAAGGCAAGTGACAGTTCTGTCAACTGGCCCGAAACTAATACGTTCTCCATTCTTTTTCTTGAACCCTGGTGTGATTAGTCTGTATGATAATACAGCTTCAGTATGGGCCAACGATAAGCTAAGTAATGCCATGGTAACCTTTAAATTCCTGTTTATTGTTTTATACAGAAAAAAAAAAATGTTGCCATTCTGGAGCAGATAGCAGAGAAGATTATATGTTTACCCCTTACAGCTAAGAAAAAGTGCTGCTAGTGTTTGTTGAAAAGCCCACCAATCACATTTAGTTTGTTTTGACTCACATGGCATTTGCATAGAATATGCCAAAGACAATGATGATACAGAAATCCCAGAAAGCTTTTAAAAATGCTCCTAATGTAAATGACTCACCCATTTTGCTGGAAAACACTATAGTAGATCACCGCTCACCCACTCATCCTCCGTCACACAAACACACACTGTTGCTTTCTCACTGACACACACTAAAAACACACATAGATAGACAAACACACCCCTCATTCTGAACCCCGCGCAGGCTCCTCTTTTCTCTCACAAGCTTTTATCTGTATACTTGCCGGAATCCAACACCCCCGACAGATAAACATGCTGGACAAGAGCAAATAACAAATTAGTGTGTGAGCCGAGTACAAAAGTACTCAAGCCAAACAGCGCGGTGTGCGTGTGTTATGGCAGAAACACGATGCTGTCTTTTCCAGCATGTGCAGAGACGAGGACCGAATCCCTGTTGGTCTTGGCAGAGAGACTCAATGAGCCGTGCAAGAGAGGAAAGTGTATATTTACTCGGACATCGAGACATGTCGTAAAATTTAATGAACAAACCCCAGATGGCCTGGGATGAACTGGAGTGGATCACTAACAAGAATATCAAGCTGAAATTGTCTCATAAAAACTGGTTGTGTTCATCTTAAAAGCAAAACCCAGTCCCTAAATGACCCCTAACAAGGCCCAGTGCTTACTAGTGTGAAATCTAGTGAGCAAAGCAAATATGCAGCCATAATGGATGTCTGAGTTTCAACATAAGGAGAACCACAGGTCACTGGACAACTTACCCATTGTGGGTTTTTCTGGGAAAAGCTGCAGTTAACCACATAAAGCACAAAACAAATCCTACCCATATGTCATGGGGTGGTAAATTGCGAGTTAGCTTGGAATTAACGGTAACTTTAACGTGCAGCTCACTCATCTAGATTTAAAGCAATATTCTAGGTTCAATAACGATTAAATTGATACTCCACCTAAAAATGAAAATTCTCTCATCATGACGTGCCAGATGTATATGAATTTCTTTCTTCAGGTGAACACAAATAGATTTTTAAGAGATAATCTATCTCTGTGAGTCTGTATAATGCAATTGAATGGGTTCCTCAAAACCACGCAAAACAAACATGACAGTAATCCATAGGACCTAAGTTGATGAATCATTGTCTTCTGAAATGATAGGCATGTGTGAAATACTAATACTTTAAACTATAAATCCTCGCTTCTGGACAACTGTTATGTGTGTTGACATAAACGGCAGCATGTTGTGCACACTGTGGTCATCTGTGCTTCTGCATCACTTCTTGTACAGGTTTTACAACATGCTTAAATTTTAAAAAACAATTTTAGCATAAGACTTCTCTCTTGTGATGCATGCAGAAGAATGTAAGTGTTTTTATAAAATAATAAGGTTCAAATTTATCTTTTTAAATTCTCGAAAAAATTCCCCATTATTTCCATTGTAAGTGTCTCAATAGCTGGATTTCCATTACAGATCTGCACAAAACTTTTGCGATATTTTATAAATGCCGATAAAAACCTATTGCGAATTGAAGGTGTTTGTGTTTCCATGAACTGATGTTATGCGACTAAAACATTTTTTCTTCTCGCGATAAGTCATGGCGATGGATGTTGGTAGGTTTACATATATTGCAGCTATTATTTTTAATCAAAGGAGACGTATGCGTCTATCTTTAGTGAAGCAGCACAGAGAGTCACTTCTGGGACGCTTCTGAAATGTGACCGTGTCGGAGCTGTAATGCACTGCAGACTTGTGCAGTGTAAATAAGGGGTTATCCCGGCCATGCATGAAGTGTTTCTTGGATGTTATAGTACATTAAAGAATGATCATGTGACTTTTACGTATGCTAGGTGACCTGTAAATTCGGAAAAACTGTTTCCATTCCAGTTTTGTGATCTATTCCTTTTTCGAATTGCCTGAAAAATAACTTCATGTGAGCGTAAAAACTTTTTTGCGATACATTGGAGTTTTTGCGAAATTGACATGTTTCCATTAGGCGTATTTTCAATTTGATATTTCAATTTGCGCAATCTGAAGGATAATGGAAACGCAGCTACTGTAACCTTGATATTTGCTTTTTTTGTAGTAATCAACATTATAGGACAAATTATGCTGTGGATTGAGCTTAAAGGGCTAGTTCACCCAAAAATTAAATTACGTCATCATTTACTCACCCTCAAGTTGTTCAAATCCCATGGAAGTCAATGGCTACCATCAACTGTTTGGTTACCTACATTCTCTATTTTGTGTTCAGCAGAAGAAAGAAACTCATACAGTGCTGGATCAACTTTAGGGTGAGTAAATGATGACAATTTTCATTTTTGGCTGAACTATCCCTTTAACTTGGATTGAACCTAAAAAAAAATCCTTTAAATTCAAAAGCTGATTGTTTAATACAGACAGTTTATTTTTTTACTGTCAGAAATGTGTTGACTTTGACCTGAAGCAACCTGAAAGATAATGCCAAAATCACAGCATTTGTATTGATTCTCCTTGATTTTTCATTTAGCTGTTAGCATATGCTAACTGATTGGATTTTATTCAACTCAGTCAACCATGAAATCTCTGACAAAGACGTAATATCATCATAATTCATGGTGAAGTCCTTACACGCTCACAACTAAACCTGACATTCTCATGAAATACACAAGTCTTTGTTTACCCAAATTCATACACTGGCAGAATGAAAGAAGCATCAAGAGAGGTGCAAACAGATTGAGCCTTTAAGCAAACATGGTGTGAGCTGTGTAGGTGTGTGAAATGATGAGACGTCTCTCCTCTCATCTGAATGTCAAATTGTGTGATGAGGATTTTGTGAGTGTACTGTATATGCCATTGATAAAATCTTCCGCCTGCATTGACATATGACACATTCTCGCACACATGCACACACGCACAATCCCACGCACTCGTACCCGCACAGCCAAGTGATGAGTCTGTTCACAGCATGGCTTTTAAATCAACACACACAGTTCTATGTTCTGGTGACTGTTTGTGAGCCAAGTCTTGAGAAAGAGCAGAAGAAAAGAACTGGCATTAGCTTCTATGTATCTCACTCAGAAAAAAAATGACTCAGCAATTTAAATGGACAGTCAAAAATCTGCAAGTATAAAACATCTGTTTTAGCACAAGCACACTTGTGCACCAAGCAAAAAGACACTATGGAAATACATCCAGTAATACATTGGCATACAAAGACAGTTTGGCTATTATAAATCAGCTATGTTTGTCAAGCTTCTCACTCTTAAAAAATAAAGGTTCTTTATTGGCATTTAAGGTTCAAGGAAGAACTTTTAACATCCATGAAACTTTTCTATTACACCAAAGATTCTTTATAGTATGGGGAAAAAGTTGTTCTTTTTTTGTAAAATGTATTTTTCAAATTGTTTTACGAACTATTCGGCTCTTTAAAGTACCAACAATTATTCTTCTATGGCCAAAAATAAAAAATAAAAAATCCTTTATTTTTTAGAATGCATTCAAACTTGTGAATTTATCTCATAATTGTGACTTTCTCAACAAATTTATTTTATATCTCACAATTGCAACTTTTTGATTTTATGATAACACTTTACAACAATGCATTAGCTAACATGAGCTAACTTGTTCATTTTAGTTTGCAGAGCATTAACTAATGTTAAAAGATGCACATTTGATTTTAAAAATGTATTATTAATTGTTGAAATTAATATTAAGGGGATAGTTCATCCTCTGAAACCAGCCAAATCAAACAAAAGAAGATATTTTCAAGAATGTTGTTAACCAAACAGCTGACGGTAGCCATTGACTTCCATAGTATTTTTTTTTTTTTCCATAGTATAGAAGTCAGTGGCTACTTTCAACTGTTTGTTTACATACATTATTCAAATTATCTTCTTTTGTGTTTAACAGCTGTAAGAAATGTATACAGGTTTAGAACAACTTGAGAGTGAGTAAATGTTGACAATTTTCAATTTTTGGGTGAACTATCCCTTTAAGATTATTGACTGTTGTGAAAGTATTGTTTATTATTAATTAATGCTAACTCATGTGCTCACCTAATGTTAACAAATGAAATCTTATTGTGAAGCGTTACCTTTGTGTCTTGCAATTGCAACTTTACATATCACAGTGACTATAAATTTAACAATTTGAATTTATTTCTTATTTTAAACTTTTTATTATTTTTAATAAGACAATGTTTTATTTTTAAATCTAAGGTGGAACATACTCATCTGTGTATGTATGTGTATTAAGTGGTTAATAAGTGAGCTGTGGGAATGTGACACTATTTCATTAATGCATCGGAGTATATGTGTGTGTGTGTCTCAGAGAGAGAACTTGTGTGGATGCATGACTCACGGTGAGTGACCAATCACTGCTGACGTGCAACCCAGGAGCTAAACTCTATTGTTATGAAGAGCTTTTTGTCATGAGAATACTGTCAGCCTATTGGCCCAACCTTGATATGCAAATGTGTGTTTCTTTCTTAGCTTGACTAATTTGCATCAATTAGCTTCTACGGTTTGCAAGCAATGCTTCAGCCAATCAAGTTTTCCTGCATGCGTGCCCTCATATCATAGAGAGACAACCACATATATGAGATATGGTTAAAATGCATGCAAATATGAGAGGAAATGCTGTCACTCAGTGTCATGTGTAGTTTTGGGAACATTCCCACAGCAGGTTCACAATAAGAGCTATAGCAGTCATGTGATTTCAGAGATTAAGACTGTCAAACCTCTAGCTGGAACTCAATGTGGAACGTGAATCAGAGCCACTCCCAGCTTGTCATGCTGCAGAGTCAGGCAAGACACACACACACACACACACACACACACACACACACACACACACACACACACACAAGCAAGCCAAAATTCAGGTAGAAATGTTCATGCATGCCTGAAAACACACCCACAAACAGTGAAATCGGTTTCATTGGAACTTGGGTGGTGGTCAGTGAAGCACTGCTAAGGTCATTAACCTTCATATTAATAAGTATTTACTTACAGCAGTCTTTCCAACAAACATAATTTTTTTAGCCAAAAAAGAAAAACCAAAATCCTTTTTTTAAAATTCTTCAAGAATGGTGCAATCATAAAGCAGCGCATTAATATGCGTTCGTTAACTGACTAGTTTACGACTAGGAGTACAGTCATGCCTGTTCATCTTACAAAGCCAGACTTTTGACTATCAGCATAAATTTGTTCTAGCTTGCAACTCATTCTGGTCTATAATTGGCCACCTACACAGGAAAGGTCTGTCTTACTGACAAGAAACGTGACCAATCACTGTTAGTTTAGTTTTAATATGCCAAGGCCGAAAATGCTCAAACATTTCCACAGCAACATCTGTATATGATAGGCTGCATTGAAAACAGAGAAGATTAGAAATTATTGCATACTTTGTAATCAGCATTACTGTCCATCCTAATGTAATATGTGCAAATTATTTTACCATTAAAAAGTTTGGGGTTATTGATTGATTGATTGATTGATTTAGAAAGATTCTTTTTTATGCTCACTTGGTTGCATTTATGTAATCAAAATTACAGTAAAATAGTAACATTTTGAAATATAATTACAATTTAAAAGAGCTCTTTTCTATTTAAATATGTTAAACTGTAATTTATTCTTTGATAGCAAAAAAATAAATAAATAAATAAATAAATCTTCTGCAGCCATTACGCAACTTTTCATTGTCACATGATCTGTTTAGAAATAATTCTTCAGAAATAGTTTCAGAAATAGTTTCTTATTATTATGTTACAACATTTCTTATTATTATCAATATTGAAAACAGTTGCGCTACTTAATATTTTTTTGTGAATAAAGATCTTTTTCAGGACTCTTTGAGAAATACAAAAGAATAACATTAATTTGAGATAGAAATGAAAGAAAGTAAAAGTCTTTATTCTCACCTTTTATTAATTTAATGCATCTGTGCTAGAAAAAATAAAAATAAAAATAAAAAAATCTCCTAAAGAAAAACAATATTGACCCAAAAATCATATTGAACTTTTGAATGATAAGTGTAACTCAAAACGAGAAAATTCTGCACATGCACTTACCAGATAAATAAATAAATAAACTAATTAATTAATTAATTAATTCAATCAATTTCTTCCTTCATCTTTCTTCTTTATTAGTTTTTGTACTAAAGTAAAATCTACTTGTCAAAGTAAATGGGTAAATCTAACTTCTCAGTTTATAAATCACTTGAAATAACCTATTTATTAGCAATATACAAATATTTAACAGTCACATTTCAAGCAGCACAATGATGTGTAAAGCTGAATAGAAGTTATCTGTGTGACAGCATGATGTCATATAGTAAAATAAATAAATAAATAAATAAGACACAGACCTTGTGTGTTAACGTGGAACATAAAAATTAGTGCATAAAAATGAACTCCATCACAAAACAACTTGACAGTGACTTCAACAATAACAACAGTGTAAATAAAACTATCAAAACAGCAAAAACAACCTTGTTCATGATTCATGTTTTCTAATTTCTTGTGTGTCAGTTTCAGAAAATTACACTGGTGCACTATTGACCCTTTGACAGGCAATCATTAAGTGCATGACTCGTGAGATCATGAAAATTCACTCCCCACCCAAAACTCCACCTGTGTTCCCAAAAACTACAGTGTGTTACACATGAACTGGACAGCATGCACACGCACAGACACAGACACCCACACGCAGATACAATCTCACTGCTGATAACAGAGACCTGTTCATTCCTCATATTGTGCGCTGACACACGTCATAGTAAAACCTCAATCTCAAAAAGAAACTCAGGATGTTTGGCTGCAGTTTGACAGCAAACGTTCTGCATAACATTCTTTTTTGTTCTTTGCGAGACTAAATATTTGGTTAGAGCAATCTTGAGCAGTTTGCCTTCTGTTTGACCTGTGCATGTGCAGCCCTTAATGTTCCTTCTCTCTTCTGTTTATTTGCTTGTACTTGACTTGTTCCTGGTAATCTCAGTGTTATCATCCACATCAACTCAGCATTCACAGGAACGTAACTGAACTATTTTGTATAGTTAGTTAACTATTGTTTTTTTTTTTTTTTGTTTGTTTTTTTTTCCGAATCCTCTTATATAACATGTAGGTATTAACCTTTTGACACTGATGGAGGACCAACACACCCATTCCATAAGCCTACCCTTATTTTATGATTTATTATTTTTATGGTGCGAAACTGGTCATGAACACACTGCAAATCTTTGGGAGTGACAACCATTAGTGATTAAAAAAATAATAATAATAAAAAAAAGACCTACTAAAGAAAATATGGTTGTCATTAACCTGAATTTTTCATATGTGAATTAAGTTTAAATGTGGTTATTGCTTTTGTTATTATCCAAACTCTGTGTGTAAACAATGGGTTTAAGAGGAGTGACAACTGTATTTGAATGAATGGTCTGTTGGCTGAATTATGGCTCTATCTCTAATCTAAGTCATAGTATTTGCAGAGTACTTACTGTAACAGTATTTGCATGCATTGTGTGATGACAGGAAGGTGGCAGACTGAGAGACAGACTCTCAGTTATTCAAGACAGAATAAGTTCATTTAGCATGTTCATAATCACTCTTTCAGGAACCTTTTAGTCTTTAGAAGTTAAAATGTTACTTATTACTTAAGGCCAACCTATACCAAGTAAAAACACACTTTGCAATATATATTATATTGTTATATTTTTTGGGATAGTTCACCCAAAAATGTAAACTCTGTCATTAATTACTCAGCCTCGTGTCGTTCCAAACCCATAAGACCTTCTTTCATCTCTGAAATGCAACAGTCGTGGTACTGTCGTGAACACGCGTTGAATTCTGACACAGAAGAGAAGAAATTGTCGAATAAAGTCGTTATTTTTGTTTTCTTTGCACTCAAAAAGTATTCTCGTAGCTTCATAACATTACAGATGAACCACTGATGTCACATGGACTATTTTAATGATGCCCTTACTGCCTTTCTGGGCCTTGAACGTGTCAGTTGCGTTGCTGTCTATGCAGGGTCAGAAAACTCTCAGATTTCATCAGAATTATCTTAATTTGTGTTCTGAAGATGAAAAAAGGTTTTACCGGTTTGGAACGACACGAGGCTGAGTAAATAATGACATAATTTTCATTTCTGGGTGAACTATCCCTATAAAATACATATTTAATGACCAATTGAGGTTTTCAAGGATTTCCTCTTTACTCTATTTTATTGAGGCTATTTGGTACAAGCTTTACTAAAAGACAGATGCCAACCACAGCAATCAATCAATCAATCAATCAAATCAATCAATCAATCAAAGTTTTGCGTATACACAGTACTGGTCAAAAGTTTGGAATAATTAAGATTTTTTTAATGAGAGATGTCATTTATGCTCACTAAGGCTGCATTTTTAAAATCCAAAATACAGCAAAACGTAAAAAAAACCAAAAAAAAAACATGTGCCGACATACAGCGTCGTTGTGCTACAGGCGTTCCAAGTTCGAATCCCAAAATCGAGGATATATATATATATATATATATATATATATATATATTATTGTTAATAATTTTGGAAGTGATGCCAACGATATCATTACTCTATATTGTTATCGGTATAGTTGTGGTGTCGACTTCCCTATTGTCATAGAATTAGAATGATTATTAAAAATTATAATTATAGTTGATAGCTGATTTGGTGTTCAAGAAACATTTCTTTCTTGTGCACCAAATTTTTTGCTGCTTAACAGTTTTGTGAAATCTGTGGTGAACTAACAATCAAAGGTCTTAGATAAGTAAAAAAAAAATGTATGTGTATATATATATATATATATATATATATATATATATATATATATATATATATATATACACTTAGCAGAGATGCATTTAAATTGAATTAAAGTGATACTAAAGAAATGTATAATTTTTTAAAAGATTTCTATTTAAAATAAATGCTGATCTTTTGAACTTTATATTTATCAAAGAATCCTGAAACTAAAATGTATCACATTTTCCACAAAAATATGAAGCAAGAAAAAATATTTTCAACACTGATAATAAGAAAAAATTATTAATAATTAAGCACCAATAATAATTGAACACCAAATCAGCATATTAGAATGATATCTGAAGGTTCATGTGACAATGAAGATTAGAGTAACTATTTCAGATAAACTTTCATGTGAAAAAGGGAAAATACTGTCAGTTGCTTTATATTTCAGTCAGATTCTTTATCCCTATATAACTGGCCAAAATAAATGACAAAGCCGATCAGACTCAGTCAAAAGCCTGGCTATGTGAGACTAGGTGTTGGTAGAATTTGCCTTGGTCAAGCGGATGTAAAGTGTGTTATCAGAAGGCTCAGGAGAGAATGGTCTTTGTGAGATGACATAAATGAGATAACATCTTCACCATGGCATGATATGCGTGAGAACAATACACGTCAGAATAAACGTCAGAGCCCCTGACCCCTCGCCACTTCCCAGCCCTGCTCACAAAAGATAAAGAGAATAGAGCAGCAAAACAGAATGGTGTGGACTGATGGGGCACGTGTGGCGGCCCTGGAATCAACTCTGCTGAGGTAACAGAGAGAATCATCTCTCCCCAGCAGAGCTGTGCTCTCTCTCTCGCTCTCTCTCTCTCTCTCTCTCTCTCTCTCTCTCTCTCTCTCTCTCTCTCTAGGCTAAATGGCACATTTGAGAGCTCGAATGTACAGAGATTACAGGTTAGAACAGCAGGTCTGTAAAGCTAATAAATGGCTTCTCTATGCATATGCACACAGACAAATACATGCAAAACAACACTTTACTGAAAGGAAAAGCATAATCATAGTTTTTAGGGGCCGTTTACACATACAGTATTGAGTTTCAGCATGCTACACTTTTTTAATTGGCCATATTGATGTTTTTTGATTAATCACAAACTTCATTAGAATGTTGCTGATATAGATGCAATAAAAGGCTGTACGTGTAGTAGTAAAAACAACAAAAAAAAAACCAACTCTTTCTGTTGACTTGTCCGCTTAAACTTGACCTAGCAATTCACAAGCAAATGATTATAAGCAGTGCCATTGTTGTTAACTACAACTAAAACTATTAAGAATAATTTCCGGTAACTGAAATAAAGCTGAAATAAAATAAAATATTATTATTAAATGAAAAGAAAAATATTACATTGTATATAAATAATACTAAAATAACACTGCTTATGAGTTCTTTATAGTGTATCAAAAACATACAGCTTGGCCATTGTTGTCTGATTCACAAATAAATGACTTTTATGAGTTGATTCTTTTTAGTGAATCAAAAACATACAGAGCAACTCATTCCGGACACAAATTAATCTTCAAAAAGATGATTTGATGGTTTGAATCAGTTTAAAACACTGTCCTGTATAATATACAGCATTAGCAGGCAAAGAATTTCTTTCATATTTAAGCAAAATGTATATTAGTGAAATATACCCAAAAGAATAAGAACTGAATCAAAATTAATCAGGAGCTTATGAATGGTAACCTAAAGAATTTTCATCAGAATTTGGATATCTATATGTATTCTCAGCCCTCACGTACACATGTGCTAGACGGATGTCTTTGGTTGTGACTAACGTATTCAGTTATTTTTGTCTTAGTTTCATTTTCTTTGACTTTTAGTTTGTTTCCTCTTTCCTTTGTTCCAGTTCTCGCCAGTAGCCTATTTAGTTGTCATGTTAACTGATTTGATTGAGTTAGTCTTCAGCTGTGTTCACCTCATTATTGTTTCTATAAGATCATGTGTTTCCCTTGGTGTTTATGATGTTTTCTTGACCTTCATCTTTGTGTGATTACCACCACCAATTGTGACAGTGACATTGCACAACTTTTTTTTTTTTTCTTCAGGAAATCACATGATTGGTGGTGCTTTTGAGGACGTCTAGTCAGATTAAAAAGTTGTTCAACTTAGCACACAACGTTAGGCTGCATTTACACTGGCAGAAAAAAAAAAATAATTTTTTGCTCAAATCTGACACACATTGGAATTTGTTGCTTACGTGTAAACAAAAATCTGTGCAAGATCCGTTTTCGCAACGATCTGAGCCACTTCCAAATGTGATTTTAAATTGGATACATATCCGATATCTACATCTAAACACACATATCCTATTCCCCTCAGAACTCCAAGCCAACATACTGCCCATAAAAATAGTGTATGCGCTCAGTTTATTGAGGTAGGAACTTTATAGGTAAGAAATTGCACAAAATTCAGGAGCTGGTTTTCAATCCCTGCCCCATGAATTTTTTAAATACAAATTTACTACTAAAAGCAACATTATATTTTTCAACAATAATGTTTTTGTAATTAAACCAACAAGCTTCATTACTCGCTCATACATTCTTTCTCGTTAATTCATTGGAATTCATTCAAATAAAATAATCTTACAGCACTACTATATTTCAATTCAGAATTCTACATCTAATGAGTTGTAGATAAAATATATAGTTATTAAAATATAAAATTAAAAATATTAAAATATATAGATATATTTTATTTCCATATTTTCCATTATTTATCAGTTCAGTCAGATTTTGTTGCAAAACATCCTTGACAGCTGTTGTCTATGCTGGCAAATAATAATGGCCATTCGATGTTAATTATAGACTACTATGCACCATGTGCATAGTAAAGTGATCAGTGACAATCAGTTTGGGCGAGAACTAATGTAAAGACAGATATCGGATACCAATCATGTCTAAAGTAAATGTAAACAGATGGGCCAAAAAATCGAATATGGTCAAAAAATCAGATCTGTGCATTAAAACTCTGGTAAGTTCCCATTAATTATAAAAATGTTCTCTGAATGTTCAAAAAGTCAAGTGTTTTAAATGGTTTAATTTTTTTCTTGGTTATGCAAACATTCCATGTTATTTTGCAAAAATTCCGAGAATGTTAGCCTACTTTTTCACTTTCTCTGAACATTCAGAAACAAATAGTAGGCTAATGTTTAAAAAATTTTATGCGAATGTCCAACTAACATTCCATGAACAATGTATAATGTATTTGTGCTGACATTTTGAGAAGGTATTAAAACCAGATAACGTTGAAAGAATATTCTATTTCTATTAGTGTTACTGGAAAAATGTTGGTTCAGAACTTTAATAGAACTTTCCCAAAACGTTAGCCAAAGTTCTGAGAACATTCTCTGTTAGCTTGGACCACCTTAAATTAGTGGCTACACAGCATTGTTTTCTTGAGCTGCTTGATATTTTTCTCAGGCTTCAAATCGAGCAAAAGCTTGGGCTACAAAGCGGACATAAAGCGAATGCTGTCCTGGCCTGTGTTTTCATAGCTGGTCTCAATACTTCCTTGTGTTTCACATGTGCAAGCTTTGTTTGACTGAGGCTCACCGTCTCAAGGCCACCCAGATTACTACTTCATATGCATAATTATGTGCAGCTTCAAAACAAAAGCGGCAAAAAAGCAACCTGTTTGACCATGCAGATCCTCTCAGAGACACCGATGCACAAACATGCACACGTAAAAGCATTTATTGATCTCTGAGAGCATGCAGAAATGGCCATAAGAGAAGCCGTGGCTTGTCCGCTCCCTTTTGTGAATGTGTGTGACGGACAGTCTGGTGAGTGCGTCGCACAACTGTCTTCCTTTGAGAGCACAGCAGTCTGGTGGATCGTCTGAAGTCACTGAGCTGAGAGAGCAGACTCACGGTAGAATACATAATGCCACGCGGCGCATCCCCTTCTTGCACACTCACACTCACACGCACATGCACAGACACACTCGACAGCAGTGAGTCAGACTGAGACGTCAGATCACCGTCACTGGTCCTCAGCATCAGCACACATCCATCACAAGCCAACCTCTGATTGCCACACACACACACACAAACACTAATGGAATCTTTTGCATATTATTCTGTTTAATTAGATTTTATTTAAATGCTCAGTAGTAACAAATTAAAAATATAAAAATTATTACAACTTTTAGAATATCACTTTTAGGTTTTTAGATCCTATTATAGTATTTATTATTATTTTGGATTAACTTTTATTGTATATTTTGAGTTTTACAAAAAAATAGTAAAACAAAATATAGTAAAACAGTAATATTGTGAAATACTACAATTTAAAATAACTGTTTTCTATTTATAACTGTGTATTTCTATCTAGCTTGATATTTTGGTGGAAACAGTTATACATTTTTTCTGGATTTTTATGACTTTCAGGATTCAGCATGTATGAAATAGAAATGTGTGCATGTAAAAAAACAAAACAAAACAAAACAAAACAAAAAAAACAGTTGTGTTTGTTCCTTCAAACATTTCTACTCCCATTCTTCTACCCCAGCACGTTATTCAGGGAACAAATAACCGTCCCATCACGGCATGAATGCACTGAACTACAATGGTGATTTTATTGTCTTCAAAACTCAAAAAAACTAAACAAAACAAACAAACAAAACAATAAAAAAACTCTAGCCACTTTTCATGGCTATCTAAATAATTATTTCCTTAACCTAAATAATAGATTATTTAATAGAACCTTAATAATAGATGCTTAATGGCTGCATCAACGTTGAAATCACAACACATTCTAGTGACCAGCTCTTCTGGTCTTTCAACACGATCTCAAAAGTCTCCAGTCCTCGCTTGCTAGTGAAAGTTGCTCTCTGTAGACCATGGCAATAAACACAACCTGCCAACTTGTGAGTGACCAGCTGTCAAGTTCAGTCAGATCCTGGATATCGGAGCTTTTAAAAATTGAGCCCTGCAGGTCCCATCCTTCCTACAGCGATCAGAGGAGGAAGAATGTTGAGGGTCAGGCTAATAAGGCTGCTATAATTAGCCTCCCAGATGTGGAGAGTTCCTCCTTGACAACCCTTGACACATCCCCCTCATTAGCAGCAAAGTGTGCAGATCTGGGCATGCAGACCACAGATGGACCAGGGCACATGGGTGAGAGGGAAAAGAGACTCAACCTCATATAAGCGCTATTTGCAAGCCATTCAACGGTTGGGTGGAAGACACTGAATTTTTTTGTGTATAACTGTAGGAACAGAAGCCTAACAATATATTTGACCAAAACAACATTTCGTCTTAGTTTAGTCTAAAGGTAGAAAACTTCAGATGTTTTCATAGGGGATTGTTCATAAGCAAGATTTACTATTCCCACTAGTTTAATTATTTTTCATAATGATATGGGTGACATTTCTTTGATCGTCATTTTTCAGACACATTTCTTATCTTTTCATTAGATTTCATAAGTTGCAGCAACAAGCAAGTGGTTTGGCTTTTTAAAAGAAAGGAAATTAATTTTTGATGAATATCGGTTTCGATGACATGCGTTTCCTTGTCAGAGTATCATACATTAAAGGCAGATCTGCTGGAAGCAAGCTGTGCTTTACTGTCACAAGGATTTTCAATCCTCTTTTGGCGGAGTGAGAAAATACGGGAAAGTCTTTTTCCCCAGACACTGCGCGAGATGAACAGAGACGGAGACAGCTGAAAGAAGACGAGGGACAGGTTGTACTGTGAGACAGACTATTCCTGAAGAAGGGTTGATTCATTTCATTTAGAGGCATAATACTCATCTGTCTGTTTTTTCTTTCTTTTTTTTTTATCATTTGAACATCATTGCACAGAATGTCCCCTTCTCAAATTTACATTTTCTAAAGAAGTCTGGAGACAGTCTGGGAACAAAGTTGAAATCTTTCAGATCTGATTTAACTGCACATTGCTTAGAATCTTAATAATCATGATAAGTCAAAATACACATTCATTTAAATATTAAACATTCCACTGAGCAATCAAATGAAGAAAACAATACAGCCTTTGTGTAGAATTGTATTCGAGGCAAGACACATATAATAGTTAACATTTATACAGCTAGTAAGAAACTCTCCAGGGTTAATCCTGACTAAAACAACCGCTATTGCTTCAAGCATGCATACTATTTTCAGTCTGTCATCAAGGCATCATTATTTATGCAAAGGATTATGAGCTACATAGAATTTACTTTATCTATGTATTACTGTACATGAACTCTTTGGACCAATTCCCATATTCACATTTCCAAACGTTTATTGTGTTATTGTTGGTTTACGTTTATTGTGTCACATAATTGAAGGGCATATACAGTAATGACCTGTAATCAAATCTCAAAGGACATTGGTTACAGAGTGAATCTTACATTATGATCATTTCAGATAATGTCTTTAAAGGAGAAGTATGTAATTTCTGTGCCACTAGTGGAACCAAATGTAAAAGCTGTGTCCAAAATCACGTACTGTCATGATTACATACTACATTTGATAAAGAACTTGCTTCTCAACTGTTAATAAAGTATGTTCTTGAAGTATGCATACAGATTTACTATGTAGTGAATTTTGCTTTCACCAATCTAAGGGGGCAAAATAGTGTAGTGATGGTTACTCACGTCACAGGTGACCTTATGATTTTTGGATCACGTGTCACTTAAGGTGTGGTTAGGAGTACATCACATAAGAAAGATTGGTGGGATACCTAACTTGTAGAACCTTACTGCATTATCAACATAAGGAAGACACAAGTGTAATAAAATAAATTTTATTAACAAAAGATAGACAAGAGTAATCAACAACTACTAAATGAATACCATGAATGGAAAAGGAATAAAGTGCATAAGATGCATAAAATGCAAGTGATTATGTTGGATGTTGCTATGTCAGAGCTACGTTGTCTGGAAAGACAAACTGTCACTACTCTGAAACAAGTAAGGTGAAGAACCTTATTATGCATCAAACAAATACCTGAAAGATTATTTGTTATCAACTGCAATCAGCTATATAACATCTAATGTCAATTAGAAAAATCATATACTGATAATACACAACAATGCCAAGGTCTCTGGAAGAGGTTTGGATAGGTGATAGTTATGTTCTCTGTGGTTGAGTGAGCAGTCCGGTGGCAGTGACTTCATACACTGGTTGTGCTGGTAACAATGCAGTGGGGAAAGGAACAGGAATCCGTTTCGACAGCCTTGAACACGAAGCGCTGGAGGATGCCTGATCTCCTGGAGCACCAAAGGGTCCTAAAGCCTGGACACACAAGCAAAGGTACCTTGGAGTGAAGGTTTGCTCTCCGGAGCTTAACCTTGTTGCAAATGTCTGTGTGTCTTCTGCCTCTCTGGGCTAGAGACTCAGAATTTGGTCGATCCGCTTTGCCTCTCTGGGATGGAGACTCAGGACGTGCTGCATCTGTTGTTGTCTCGCTGGACGAAGACTCTGAATGAAGTCTGAACAATGATTATCTCTTTCCACACAGACTGGAGGCTCAGAATGTGGTCGTATCTGTTGCTGCCTCAAAGCTACAGACTCAGGACTTGGTATCTGTTGTTGCCTCTTCCCTCACGGGCAGAGGTTTCGGTGTTTCTGTTAGAGTCTCTCCCTTTCGGGACTCAGACTCAGAACGGAGGTTGATCTGCTATTGTCTCACCCTTGCAGGGCTCAGACTCAGAACTGGTTTATCTGTTAATGTCTTTCCCTTTCGGGACTCAGACTCAGAACGGATGTGTCTGTTACTGTTCCTTCCCTTACGGGCCGGAGACTCAGAACGGATGTCTGTTACTGTCCCTTCCCTTACGGGCCGGAGACTCAGAACGAGGAGTGTCTTTTGGGAATGTACCTTTATCCCTTTCCGATGAGGAGGAGATTGCAATCTGGCGCTTCTCCATTTACAGGCTGTGATTGGCTATTTCCATCAAAGTGGGGGGACACGGTGTGGCCCACCCTTCTTTCCTCCTGTGGAACTTATTTGCATAGTCCAAACACACATTTAGAAAAGTGTCACTAAAGTTTTACCAATCCATCATTCACTTACCAAACCACAACCAGAATACCTTTGGCACTGTTACGAACACATTAAGTCCAAACATGATGGAAGAAGACTGAACTGTCATGCATGCATTCATTTGTCCATTAACAGCTGAGTTTGTGTAAGATGTTGCACTACACGTCGCTGTCACTGAGAATACTTATTTCCCTGAATAAGTATAAGATGTGTGTGTTGTAGTTTGCATCAGTTTAAGGTTTGAGAACATAGTTATGTATGGATTTGGATGGAACTCTGTGATCACTGTTTGATTCACCCACTGCTGCTGCATCCAGAGGTCCTAAGGAATTTTTATGGCAGTCACAGGCCAAAACCTGAGGAATCAGTCTGTTGGTGGGTGAAGTGCAAAAACTGCAAAAACTGCATTTTGACCAATAGGAAGTCCCGTCCTTCCCGGGCTTTGTACCAAAGGTCTTCTTCTTGCCCTCTAAGAGGTGTCTGGCCGTTGTCCTGGCATCTTTATCTGATGGCGTTGGACAGTTTGCTTATGTTAGTCCACCAAGATCCAATCAAAATGTAGCAAACCTCTGTCTACTATTGTGGTCAGAGAGGGGCCCCGCCATAAACTTGGCCCTGGAATGTGCTGTCCACTACAACTACATACTGGATCTACCACATTGTCACGTGACCTACGATGTCATATGATAAATGTTCTCTGCCATTTATGAATGATGACTTCTCTCCCGATGGCCTCATGGGATAGTAAGTGTCCCTTGGATGTACAATTCAGAATCTCAGCGGAAGTAGATCATCCGAGTAGTTTTTGCCTATTGCTTTATAAATACTGCATATTCAGACAAACTACTCATTTAACCTACTGCTTATTAGAAAGTAGGCATATTCAGATGCAGAACAAGTGTTATTTTGAACTAGAATTGAAACTAATGCAATTGTTAACTCAAATAAAATAAAAACATTTAATGAAAAAAATTAAACTCCTAAAATTAAA
The DNA here is from genome assembly GCA_039654775.1 of Spinibarbus caldwelli. Classification (NCBI taxonomy): domain Eukaryota; kingdom Metazoa; phylum Chordata; class Actinopteri; order Cypriniformes; family Cyprinidae; genus Spinibarbus; species Spinibarbus caldwelli. The sequence continues at coordinate 15,688,207 of CM077238.1, forward strand.
AGTAATTAAAATTAAAAATTAAAATTAAAATCCTCTCCCGTGGCTTCATGGGATAGTAAATTGTCCATTAGATGTACACAACAGAATTTTGCTGAAAGTACTAGGTCATCTGGGTACTTTTCGCCCTACTGGTTATGAAAGCTATGAATTTGGACATACCTTACGAACTGTTTTTTTTTTTTTTGCCTACTATATAGTATGGAAATAGGCATATTCAGATGCAGGGATTGTTTTCAAACAGGTTTCTCTGATTAATCGCCTATTCTGCCATTGGTCAGTTAAAAAGACAGCCCCGCCCTAAACTCACCTCATTGGTTGAGCTGTTGCTGTGTCAGGCTAGTCAAACAAACAGAGCAATGTTTTGATATCACCACAGAGCCAGAGTGTTTACACTTTCAACCTATAAACAGCTTACTTAAAGTTGTCTCTCTGCATTTTTGACTGTATAAAGGAAGAAAATCATATTGCAGAAGTGCAGCATTGAAAAGCAGCTTTGTAGTAAAGTACAACAGACAAGTTAAAGACAGCCTGGTTTGTTGTTCTTCTTCTGTTGTGGTTTGAACTCCATTTGGTCACACGTCACCATGAAATTTGACAGCTATATATTTAAAGCCTCCATCATACATCCATGTCCCTCATCTATGATTACTATGTAATCAGCCCTCAAAGAAACCTTTACGAGTGGCAGTATACACACACGCACACACAAATACAGCAGTAAAGGCCTATAAAACAGGCAGTGGAGCTGGCGCCGGTGGCCGCAGGGCTGAGATTGGGTTAATTTTAAAGGGCTGAAGAAGCCTGCTCCGCATTATGAGCACTTCAGAAGAGCTCTCCCACAGGCACTGCGCACTTTGCCGCCTTGATCCCTGCTGTTTACACCCTTGCTGCCCGGACAGGAGGAGGAAATAAAAACAAACAATACTGTAAGCATTCGAGAAGCAAGTTTCCCATCCAGATATAGTTGTTGTGTGAAGGATTGGCCGTTCTCAGATAACAGACTGTGTCTTGTGTAGTTAATGTATAATAGAAGCACAGTTAAAGAGAAAAACAACTGTGACATGGCACTAAATTGAGGAATAAACTCCTGTCTGGACTGTGCGGTGTACCCACTCACGTCTCGACAGTAGAAGAAAAAAACAGTGAGCTTGCTTGACTGACATTTGCTTCATAAAGCTCCACAAAGAAAACCCTGTGTCCTCCCTCTTAGTACTAAACATATGTCGTACTACAAAGCATTTTTATTGCCAGCATGTACAGTGATAGGTTATTGCCATGGAAACCACTCAGAGACATTTGCAGGGCATTTCCATCATTTACAGACTCACATGATAAAAAGCATCTATGACGTCAGAGGCCCAACTGTTTATCTTTTTCTTCTTCTTCCTCCTTCCTCTATTAGTTTTTGCTTTGCTCATTTAGACTGACAAGGTGACTGGCTGACAGACGGCACAATGAGTCAGTGAGCGTTTGGTGTAACAACCGCCAAACGGATGGGATTTGTCTCTAAGAGATGACGCTGACACATTGATTTTTACCCTGAGTGAGCGCACAACTATTTTTGGCATCAATTATATAAAAGTACAGACTTTGAAATAAACGCCACATCTGGGGACTCACAGTTCTGCTTAATTAACAAGTCTAATAAACAAGTATGATGTCAGAATGAATACTTTAAAATCATTTCTAGGAAGCATCTGTCTGGTATGAACATTTTATAGATGTCTATAGATTGTCTAGATAGAGAGACAGACATACATAGACAGATAGATAGACAGATGGATAGATGTCTATAGATTGTCTAGATAGATAGCTCGATACAGACTCTATCTATCTATCTATCTATCTATCTATCTATCTATCTATCTATCTATCTATCTATCTATATTTTTGACTTTACTTTTAAAGCAACTAATAATATTTCTGAGAAATGAAATAAATCTAGTTAGATTTTGACTTCTCAAACACCTCATTTTGACTTTATTTTTACAGCTGCACCTATAATATTTCCAATTAGAGATTGTCTAGATGCATTTCTGACTGAACCTGAGTTTGTCACACGTAACTTGAATGTACGAATATGACCTGAATCCTGCCACCTTTAATAGCCCTCCTGATGTTAGCGAGTGTCACCTGAAACGCTCATCTGTTCTCCCACAGTATTCAGTCTCCCACGCTGCTCTTCGTCTTGTCTCTATAGCAACTGCCAAAGCTCTGACCCCTCCTAGTTTGAGTAACTATCAGCGTGTCTAACCAAACCCTTCTCTGAAAACTCCACTCCATCCAAAGCTCTGCCATCACAAAACCACAATGGCTGTTTTTACCCAGGCTGGCCTAGACACATCCAAAATAAGGACCAGTAAATGCCTTAACTGGAATCAGAGCAGGCATGCCGCCGTCCTCTTGATGAGCGGTGATACATTGTGGCTCCAGCATAAACCAAAACAGTCATTCAAGCTCACTTGTGAAAAAAAAATACTCTTTGGCAGAACTTAAAGGGATAGTGTCATCATTCATTCACCTTCATGTCGTTCCAAAACTTTGCCACTTTCTGTCCGCTGTGGAACACAAAAGGAGATATTTTGAAAAATGTTCATGCGGCTCTTTTCCACAATGAAAGTGAATGGGGACCAGGTACTGTCATATTGTGAAGTAGTATTACAATAACGGTTCCTATTTTAACATATTTTAAAATGTAATTTATTCCTGTAACGGCAAAGCTGAATTTTCAGCAGTCAGTACTGTTCAGTGTCACGTGATCTTCAGGAATCGTTCTAATATGCTGATTTTGTGTTTAAGAAACATTAAAGGGATAGTTCACCTTAAAATGAAAATTCTGTCATTAATTACTCAAATATCTTCATTTGTGTTCCGGAGATGAACGGAGGTCTTACGGTTTTGGAACAACATGAGGGTGAGTAATTAATGACAGAATTTTCATTTTTGGGTGAACTATCCCTTTAATATAAATGTAGAAAACAGCTGTGCTGCTTAATAGTTTTGTGGAAACTGTGACACTTTCTTTCAGGATTCTTTGATGAACAGAAAGCATTAATTTGAAATAGAATTTTTTATTACATTTATTAATGATATATTGTCACTTTTGATCAATTTAATGCATCCTTGCTGAATAAAATATTATTAGCAAGTATAATAAAAGCTAAAAAAAAAAAAAAATATATATATATATATATATATATATATATATATATATATATATATATAAACACTTCATAAAAATATAATACATTTATTAATTTCTTTCAAAAAGTAGTGTAACTACTTAGCAATAATGCACATTATTTGCTAAATTTAACTTCTTTTACCATATGCAATGTATGGTGTTGGCAGGAAGCGCCAGGAAAAAAAAAAAGAGTGCTCCACTTTTTAGCAAAAACCCCTTAAAACTCCAACATAAAAACTTCTATAAATCCCAACATAACAGACCGTTAAACAGTAAAAAGTTTCCCCTTTTCTCATCTTGCTCAAAAACACATAAAATAGCATTATTTCAACATGTACTCTCCCTATACAGTTACAGTCAAAGCATGCTGGGATCTAGAAATCCCCTGCCCAGTTTCGGCAATATTACATTAATGCCAATGAACATTATTCATGTAGTCCCAATGCAAATGGATGAGATAAACTCTAATTTAAATGGATTTCATGCAATAAAAAAATGACAAAATATTTTAAAAGAGTGTTGTATCCGCATACGAAAGCAGCAAAAACATGTTTTTTGTATAATATTTAGACAACATGGAAGGAGCTGAACAATGAGGACTTGTTTCTGGGTCTCAGACTTTTCTAAAGGTATACAGACCACTGTGAGATTCAGAGGACTTCAGAGGCTACAGTTTTATTGGGAGGGTTTTGTTGTGAATGAGGGTGAGGAGAGTTCCAGGACCTCTTTCTCATTTTAGTCTCCTCTGTGCTCAAATCAGCCCCTGAGGACCAATCAACCCTGAGGGTTTATACACGGGCCCTTTACAACTGCCTCCCTTTCCTGCCACCTAAATTTCTCCGGTTTCAAGTCCTCAGGGCTTCATCAAATACTCTCATTTCCCATTAATGCTGGATGGAAAACAGAAATGTGCAATGGACCATGGGAATTATGCAATATCTCATTTATCAGCCGGGAGCTTTTTACAGATTTGAGGACATGAACTTTGATTTGAGGACAGATCCGTGCTGTTCAGTTGGAGATTCAAGGCCCCGATATACTTCAAACGAAATCGAAGAACGAACTGATATGACGTCATTTCGAACAAAATCAAGCCGAAACGAAGTTCGTTTTGAGTTCGTTTCAGCAGTTCAAAACAGCTCACCAAAGCAAACTTTCTGGGGGAGTTCGTTTTGGCTCCTAAACACCTTTGAGCTACCATTGGTCCGTGGTGATTACGCAATCGGTGGGTGTGTTCTGGAACTCCACCTTCTTTGACGCGCAATTATTTTTTTCCGGTTCGTTTCTCATTCAACAAAGGTCAGGCAGGAGAACAACATCTCCAAGTCACTAGCAACATAAATACACTGTGTCGAATAACTGAGCTGCCACAAATATATCCGCACCTGTACGATCGCTCGCAGAGAGACTTTAAAGATTCAGAGAAAGCATTTAATTCCTAGAAAGAAATTGCAACGAAGCTTGGTGTGGACGACCCAGAGTTATGCAAAAAGCGATGTAGAGAAACATCAGATACAAGTTTTCCAAAGCCATGAAAAGAATTAAAGGAAAAAGTAAAGAAATAAGGTAGCAAGTACCAAATACATGTGTTTCGAATAAATGTTACACCATACTGCTGCTGCTGTTTTTGTTCTATCAATAAGCGAATTTCAAAGGTATACAATAAATGAAATGCCAAAAGAACATACAATAATAAACATTTGTTTTTATCAAATCATGACACCACATAAAATATAAAAAGGTGTAATAATTTATCCAGTTTAATAAAATACCTAGATACACCTTCATTGCATCGTTGTTGTGTTTAGGGCAGACGCGCGAGCGTCGCGACACATGTTTACATTAATCTACACCCCGCCTCCAGCAGCGCGGGGGTGTTGGAATGTTCAAAAACAGTATACCGTCGCTCAGTCTTTTCGAACTTTTTTTTGCCTCCAAACGAAGAACGAAAACGAACTTCGTTTGAAGTATATCGGGGCCTTCATACTTTTGATGCCTTTTGACCTGCTGAGTTTCAAAAGCAGAAGAATCTTTAAAGAAACGTTCACACTGTTGCATGATCTTCTTTGAGGTCATTTATATCTTTCTTCAGTAGTTTACTGTCTTGAAATGATTAAGGTGTCTGACCTACATATCTTAAAGTGTATTTCAGTCAATTTGGATATTCAAAATCATTTGCGTTAGGTCACATTAATTTGGTTCTATGTGTCTGTATCTGTAAACATGTGATAGCCATACATTTAAAATAAAAAAAAAAGCTGCATCTGTCAAAAAAGACAGCAAGCAGGTGGTAGCAGTGACTTGAATTAATTGAAAAATGACTCAAGCCTTCACAAAGAAAATGTATTAGCTGTTTGGTCCAGCAAATCATGACTCACAGGTGAAGTTTCATTTCAAACTTATCACGAACCCCATTAAATGCCTAGACCAGGAAACCAATTAGCATTATCACAATACCTGACTGATGATTCACACTCATGATCAAAGTGAGATCATCCAGTGTTCCCAATGTCAATTTGCTCGAACTGGAGGAAGCCCAATTCCTGCCATTTGTTTGATAGGGATGCTTTGTCTGCAAAATGCAAGGCTTATTAGTTGCAAAATTAAAGGCTTCTTACATCTGCATGTAAGACATGCTTTTAAATGTGCCAGGGGAGCACTTAGAGCTAAGATTACATGTCACGCCATATGGTATTCTCTTCTTAGATGCAAACACAAGGCGATGCAGAGTTTGTTCCAAGTGAATTATTATTATTTTTTTTAACTACATTGAGGACATTCTGGTAATTCTGGGAAAATTCCCCCATTTTTATATGCACTTCTCAATATAACTCACTAGCACTACTTTCTAAACTATAATTAAAAACTATAATAAATTCACACAGTAGAACAGGATCTGTGTGTGGACCAGCCCAGTGTTGTGTTTTGACAAGTTGGACAAGTCACAACAGAACTAAGTAATCAACCAGAGCTAAAAGGTTATAAGAACATACAAAAGAAGGGCTGCACGATTCAGGGGAGAAATCTAATTCCTTAATAATACATTTTGTGTGTGTGTGTGTGTGTGAATCATCAGTCAGGTATTGTGGAAAAAAATATTTAATAATAACAACAATGATAATAATAATAATAATAATATTATATATATATATATATATATATATATATATATATATATATATATATATATATATATATATATATATACACACACAGAGAGAGAGAGAGAGAGAGAGAGAGCCTATATATAGCCTGTATATATATATATATATATATATATATATATATATATATATATATATATATATATAAAACAACAACAACAATAAAAGTATTGTTTTAAATAATAATAATAAAATAATGTAATATAATGTTATAATAATAATAATAAAAATAATATTGTTGTTGTTATTATTGTTGTTGTTTTTGTTGTTGCTATCATATTGTTATTATCATGTTGTTGTTACAGTGAAATATTACAATATTACTTTTTCAGCCCTTTGTTGCCCCCGTGCCAACTTTTTTGAGACCTGTAGCAGGCATTAAATTTGAAATGAGCTCATTTAGTGGATAAAAGTGTAAAATTTCTCAGTTTAAACATTTGTTATGTTATCTATGTTCTATTTTGAATAAAATATTGGCTCATTTGATTTGAAAGTCTTTTAGTTTTAATTTTATTCAAATTTTAAAAAAATTCTAACAAATTTAAAAAAAGTTCTAACATTTCTGGAATTCGGGTTGTAGTACTGTTCTGTAAAATTACAATACTATATTAGTTTATTATATCTCAATTTCTTATTATCTGTCTTATATCTTATTATTGTCTTAATTTCATAATTTTCAAACATTAAACAATTTAACTTTTTGCCAGAAAACCAAAAGAAGGGGTTTTATGGAGCCATATTAATAATATTTATGTTATTATTAAAATAAAATATTTAATCATAGGACTTGCATTTTTTATGTGTTAAAATGTGGCACTCATTCTCTATAGTGGATAAAAAAGCTTGTGTTGTTTTGTAATGTGTCCATTAACTATTATGGGCAGAAGTGAGTCATGCCACTGCAAGGGTCGTGGTTACAGGTGATGGACTCTTTCCAGTTACCAGATCCTCCTTTGATAACAACACAAAAAGAACATAGACACTCACTTCCACACAAGGAAACAGAAATAGTGACTGAAAAAGAGAAAAAAGAAATGCCAAAATGCCAATGTGTCAATGATAAAAACCAGGCTTCTCTTTTCATTGCATAGTTTGTTTTCTTATTGCATAATATGTGCAATGATAAAGAGTCAATCTAGACAAAAGACTAGCCGTAGCAAAGAAGAATCGAGGCCAGATACAAAAACAAATACAAATGTGCAGGACCAAGCCAGTTTCTTTCTGCAGAGAGAGAAGTGCTTGGTTATGTTATCAGGATTGGTTTATTTCTTGTTAAGTCTACAACAGTACAATGTGTGCTATCCCAGAGTGCTCTGTTCCAGCATAGTGCCATGTTACATAATGAATACTTTGACCTCTTGAGAAATGAAGGGAGGTGAACACTTTTGCTAGATTTGGCCAGCATGTTATGATATGAACTGCTCTGTTCTGATTCATTGCCATTTACCTGTGACCTGAGAGAAAAGTATATTTACAGTGGCATATGTCTGTTGTGTATGGTCATATGAGGCCATTTTGCCTGTGTTGTAAAAAAACACTCATTCATATGAATGTAAGCATTGTTTTCCCCCTTGGAATAGCTACTGTACAGAGAGGGTTGAAATAAAAGCGAATCGTAGCCTGAAGTGTTGCACTAAGCCAACAGATCAATTACTAACAAACTCTACCTCAGATGAACTTCCTTTTATATTCAGTGGGAGAGAAAAAAATCAGTTTACGCTTTATTTCGATAGTTCACTTTAGACATTCTACTAACTATGAGTAAGTATGTTTGCAGCTATGTGTTAACTTACTCTCATAATGTGCAACTATGTTAACTAACTCTCAACAGAGTATTAGTAAACTATTAGGTTAGGGTTAGTAGAAGCTGATATGTTCTTGAATGTTACTTAGTCAATACAATGTCTGTTGGGTGACCATAAATAAAGTGTTAGCAGATATTAAGGAGACAGTCTACTAATACTCTAATCACGGGTAGTTGGCATGTGGTTGCAAACTTCTGTATTGTTAGCAGAATGTCTAAAGTGGACAATTGAAATAAAGTGTTACAAAAAAAAAAAAATCACAAAAGATCACTACGATATAAATCATGAAAACAGCATTTCTTGTCTCTTTGTCAGATCCATTGTATCATTATGTGCTTATTTTAGCAAACAAATATAAATCTAACCAAAGAAAGTCAATGCGATTATCATTTGCAACCCATTTTATTTTTATAAAGTGATGTGTTTTTAAGTAAAAAATGGGCGTTACATACCAGAATGGAGCCAGACCAAATGCTACCCACAAACACTTGTGGCTTGTGACATTAGTAGGAAAAACAAAAAGTTTGTTTTATAAAAAGAGGAAGTTAATACATATTGATCAGGAAAACAAACATCAAAGGGATAGTTCACCCAAAAATTAAAATTCTGTCATTAATTACTTACCCTCAAACCCAGAAGACCTTCATTCATATTTGGAAAACAAATGAAGATATTTTTGATAAAATTCGAGATCTTTCTGACCCTTTATAGACAGCAAGGGAACTACCACGTTTAAGGCCCAGAAAGGTAGTAAGGACATTGTTAAAATAGTCCACGTGACATCAGTGGTTCAACCGTAATTTTATGAAGCTATGAGAATACTTACATTAAGTCATCAAATCTTACATTGTCATCAACATTGACCCTGTTTACTATATTTACTATTCTTTTAATAAAACTATTATTTTATTAGTAATAATAGTTACACACACACACACACACACATACACACACACACACGCACACATCCCTAGATGCTAAGGGGCTCATAACTCACCAGCTGTGCAAGACATCTCAAATCTCAAGACACGGTAAGAGAGAAGCAAAGGGGTGACATGACTGGGATCAAGCCTGCACTGGCTGCCAGGCCCCTAGAGACACACAAACTCTGTTAGACTCACATAAATGTGTCAATACACTACGCAGCTGAAATATGCATGAGGTGACATATAACGGAGCTATCACCTTACAACCGCTTCGCACGCCAATGACAGTGTAGGTTCAGTGACTGGATCTCATTTCACTGCGGAAGGGAAGGAAGTGTGCTGACCCTTAGAGGTGTTATTGTTATAATCTGCTCTGATATCATGTACAAATAATGTTACTGACTTTCTTTAGTTAAAAATACAGACGAAAAGCTATTGTTATTAAAAGTAGTGTGCGGTAGTTTTATGGTTTTAATGAAGACAAAATGTACTGATAAGGATTATCATATGGGACACACACTTCCTCTTTTGTAATCTGTGAATCTCAGTATGTACACACTTAAGCTATATGTGTGTCTTAAGCTATATATATATTTATGAAGAGATTTCTCAACCAGTGACATTAACTTTAAGCAACAGCTGTCAGGTATCATGGAAAACTGATCAAATATTTACCTAACATTTTTCCCTCTGTCCTTCCTTCCAATCACATCCTATCTAAAGTGATTGATTAACTGATTAAATGGACCCTGAACCGCATCTTGGCAAGCATCCACAGACTAACACACACACACACTCTCTCTCTCTCTCTCTCTCTCTCTCTCACACACACACACACACACACACACACACACACACACATACACACACCTGTGAATGAACAAATAAACATGAACATACACAAAGCATGTAATATCCTGGTAAATTTACATTAAAATAATGGGCGCTATTTTTGCCAGAAATTGGTGACAAAAATTTTCAGGCATTATGGTGCCTGTATTTTTTATATTTAATTGTAGTTTATAATTTTTATAATTAATATGTTGTATATTTTATCAACTGGTGTTATTTTAATGTACCAAGATACCTTAA